>OY728129.1:83609454-84825128 GCA_963277665.1 Viscum album
CGAGATGCAGGTCCCACGAAGAACCGCTCATGTGCGGTACGGAGAAATGAATATTTTTCTCCGGAAATCCATTCCACGTAAATAAGCAGTCAATTTTACATGTCTTTCCGAGGAGATTGCGACAGTTCGATGCGCCTGACTGTTTTCGGGACCGAGGCTCGGGACCAAGGGACACTGTTCGGGCGTAAAGCAGTGTTGGACGACTTTTATGTCGGATGTCCGTTAGAGGCGAGTAAATAGTCTATCTCGCGTGTTTTTCCACTAGGATTTCAATGGTACAATCCACTAGGATGTGCGGAGACTCATTCGAGATTTCATTAAATGTTGAAGCATGAAAGGTGTACCAGTGGTGGTTTTTCCTGCATTTTTTGTAGAGAACCCTTGGAATGTGATCACGTTCACTCTGGGGAGAGTGATGTGAACACTAAAAGGGATGTGGTTGTCCATGCTAGGGTCATGGAGGAAGAAGGTTGGAAATGTTATGTTTATTCCCTTTTGTGTTGACATTTGGTGTCGTGTTCACGATAGCCCTTGGGTTGGGGATGTGGCATAATCTGGGAGTAGACGAGAATGCTTGGAGATATATCTTGTAGTTTATTCCTAAGAAATTTTGTGCACTTGGTTTGGAGACTATATAGGGCCACACGTCGTGTGGGCCCCTTGTGTGTGTCATGTTCTGCTTTATGTACCTTTGAACTCTCGCGACGTAGAGGGTCTGCCTGTTCACGATGGTTTAGACCAGCAGGGATGAGTGGTTCCCCCAGATTTTGTTATCAATGGTTTGATTGGCAGGGTTGTTTGGGTTCCCCTTTTTCTTTTAGCCATGTGGGATTTTAGTATCACATCCCATTGTGTTCTCTGGTAGAGTTTATGAGGATTCAGTGTTACCAATACATCACACGAGCACTGATCTTCTTCCCCTGAGGTTGTTTCCAGTAGGGATGGCCAGAGTAGTTCCGGGTTTACCCTCCAGCGGGGCTGGGCAGTGGGTTGCTCATAGAATTATTCCAGGTCTACCCTCCAGCAGAGACTGGGCAGTGGGTATCCTGTTGACTTCTTCCAGGTCTACCCTCCTGCAGAGACTCGGCAGTTGGTCGCCTGTCAACTTATTGCCAGTCTACCCTCCAACAGGGTTGGGCAGTGGGTCACCTGTCAACTTCTTCCAAGTCTACCCTCCAACAGAGACTCGGCAGGGGGTCGCATGTCGACTTATTCCAGGTCTACCCTCCAAAAGAGACTGGGCAGTGGGTTGCATTTCAACTTCTTCAAGGTCTACCCTCCAGTACAGACTGGGCAGTGGGTCGCCTGTCAACTTATAACAGGTCTACTCTCCAATAGGGCTGGGCAGTGGGTCTCCTGTTGACTTCTTATAGGTCTTCCCTCCAGCAGAGACTGGGTAGTGGGTCACCTAATGACTTATTCCAGTTCTACCCTCCCTGAGGGCTAGGCAGTGGGTCTCCCGTCGACCTCTTAAGGTCTCCCCTCCAGCAGATACTGGGCAGTCGGTCACCCGATGACCTCTTAGGGTTTACCCTCTAGCAGAGACTGGGTAGTGGGTCACCCCACAACCTCTTAGGGTCTACCCTCCAGTAGAGAATGGGAAGTGGGTCACCCAATGACTTCTTTCATACTCAGTCCTTTCTTCTAGGATAGTCTGTGGATTCTCTCTGTGAGTATCAGAGTGGGACCCTTGTTTGTACGGGTTAGTGATGTGACAACTTTGAATTTGAGAAGACATATTGACTATATTACTGCGAAGTGGTGTAGTTTGAATTTCCCTTTAACTCTCAAGAATTAGGGGCGCTTTCCCCCCCGAGATGCATCCTCGTGATGCGACCTAAAACCGTGCGGGCAAGTAAGTGCCGCCCAAAGCGGATAGTGTCGAGGTGCGGTGATTTGAGCCCCTTGACTTGTAGTTCGGGGCAGACTTATGGGATACTGGGCATCGATGGTGTTTACTACTGGGACTATTGGATACTCACTTTCTTGGGCTGAGCTATGGGATGGAGGTCCCCTTACGATCTTGTTCAGTTTTCATGACAGAGCATATATATATGTATACCTTGTTCTAGTGCCCACTCCTTGGGTTTTGGTTACTCTCCTTCTAGGAGAGGTGATGACGCATGGGGTATGCCACGTGCTTTCCATGTCTATATTCTTGTGGTTGGATGAGTCAACTCTCCTGCTATAGGTAGAGAATAATTGATTAGAAGTTCATCTTCTCACCGCTTCTAACTCCTTGTGTTTGAACGAGTCTACTTCCTTTCTCTTGTTGGGTTGAGTTGTTACTCTATTAGACCCTTTACTGTAATCTCGGTTGTACTCCTTTACTTTTTCATTGTGAAATCTACGGCTCACCTCTTCAGTACCTCCTTTATTGCTCCCATGAGCCTTTGGGGAATCATACTGAGTATTTTTATACTCACCCCTATTTGGGATTTGCTCGTACTTGGTGTGCCCTTTAAGATGACAGACAGGTCGATCGTGACGTCAGAGGGGCTTAGGAGTTCCGTAGCTTGGACCACGTGCGGTTGTTGTAGTTGGGTTCTAAGTGTGGGACCCTCCCATCTGTTTAATTTTGTTTACCTGTTGCCGAGTTGTGGCACTTTTCTGGTTGGGAACGTGTTCTTCCCATTTTCATTTCATTTTACCATCAACACATACTTTGTACTGGTTAGAGGTCGATGCACATTTGTGGTTTATTTATAGCATTTGGTACTTTGATTTTCTTTTTACTCTGCACTTCTGCATTGATTGGTCTACGTGTGTGCGTACAGGTACTTAGGAAAAGGCCTCCCGGAGTTGTTTAGCCTTCGACTCTTGTCACGAGCCCCTGACCTATGGAGGCGGGCTTGGGGTAGTTTCGGCTCGAGCCCAGGTAGGGTCGGGTCGTGACATGTGATATATGCATGAGGTAAAAAACGTTTCCTTATAAGGACATGGTTTAAAAAATTAAAAATTATAGCGACATTAAACTATAATGTACTTTCTTACATTCCACTAATATATTTTAGCTTTATATTTTTAGAGAGTTCATTTAGAACTGTATCATAAAAACCCTTACATTACAAAGTGGAAACTTCAATTCAATATCCATTTTTTCACAAAATACAAATTTTTAGATATAATTATTTATTCATTTTCATGAAACATCTTCCCAAGTTTGATCACGACATCATCTTATCCTTACTCATCCCTAAAACCATAAAAAATATTTTAAAGCCTGGGATAAGCACAAATGCTCGGTAAGGAACATAAAAATTAATAAAGAACTAATTTTTTATGAAAACATATAAAAATGAATCATTAAAAATAAACATTGGGTTCAAAATAATCACCTTATCTACCAAAATCATTTGATAAAACAAATCCTAGAAAATATTAAAGGAAAAATAAAACTCAAAATGGATTATTTGAAATCCTGAAAAACTCATTAATAGTTTTTTACAATGTTATATCTTTTAACCATAAAAGTAGCGTATATTTTCCTTTACCTTGGAAAATAAAAGTATTCCTATAAAAGAACATATAATGCATATGTAATTCATCTGTGTAACTTAAGGCATCATCTTACTTACACATGGAATAACCATCAAGGTTATACTTTGAGTTACAATCAATTTACACTTGAAATAACCATCATTATTATACTTAGAATAACCATCGTAGTATATTCCCATAATCTATTAAGATAAACCAAATAATTTAACATAATCCCTTTACCCAATATATAGGGGAGCTATAAGAGTCTCGCCCTCCCTCTTCAAATAATTGAACCATCCATCCTCATAAATAATTTCCAAGAACCATAACATAAAAAAGTACATATAGTTTGAATTTAAACTTAAAAATTAATTGAAAAAAGGGTTTTATATTTGATGAATATAAATACCATTAAATATCATTAAAATATTCTTTAAGAAAATAAACTTTCTATTTGAAATCACTAATTTTTAAAAAAATGAACACATATAACAGAAAAAAATTTATTTTAATGGGTCCTTCTAAATTTGTAAAGGATGTTTCAAAGAAAAAAACTAGCCATGATAGTGGGAAATTTTTTTCATTCTATTTAAATTAAAATAAAATTCCTTCCATAATTTTTTCGGAAAACTCACAATGTACCTTGTTCAGAAAATGAAAAATAGATTCCTTTCACAACATTTGGTAAGAACTCAAACATGGGTAAAAATGACATTAAAAATCATAGGAGAATATTTAAAATATTATATAAATATTTTTTAGAAAAAAATAATATGTACATGGAAGAAATGGAGATTTTGAAGAGAAAATTTAAATTAAATAATGTACCTTGCCACAATTCCGACTCATCAAGTACAATCTTTATCTTCCTCTAATTTGGAATGTCTCTATTGGATAACACCATAAGCCTTTTAAGGATTGTATTATGTGTAAAACAATGACCTCTAGAATGATTGGGGAAATATTAACAATGGATTTAGGTTGTTTTGGTATAAGAAAAATTGTCCTTGAAGGGTTAATGAATTAGAGGAAGAGATTCCCTTTCATAAGAGAGTGGAGGGGCACACTTTGAATTTTTCATAATATTAAATTAAAATAAATTAATTATCAATTACGAATGTATCAAGACTAATTTATTTTGATCATATGATGATAATGGGTCTAAATATTATCATATAATAAAAAATACACATGTTTTGACAATTTTTTTACCTTTATCATTTATTTTTAACCACTCATTAACTCCATTCACACTTACGGAGGAAAAAATGATTTTCACCCTTTGAGGGTCCATATAGTAACTATAAAGTGAATAACAGCTCGTAAATGGACCTTCTTTGATATTTTAAACAATATCCTAATCACTGGTCAGAATCTATTTTTTTTATGTATTTGATATCACTTTAAAAAGTATTATTTATTATAAAATATCATTAACGTAACATTTTAGAATAGTTCAATTCATTGATTTTAATAACATTAATAAAAAAAGTGAAGATATAAATAAATATTTATATACATCACTATCATGTCATTTCCATTTATAAAATTCACTTATTACATTAATATTAAAAATTATAATACTTTTATTATTTTTATTATCATTTCATTTAATTTTACATTAATGTAATAATAACTGAGTCATCATTGTGTAATAATTTTTTATAATTATTTCTTTATGAAAAATTAAAAATAAATTACCATGATGAATATAAATATTTTATCCATCAAAATCAATTTTTAACTGAATATACCCTCACATAATTCATATCTTAAATATATTTTATTAATTAATACCAAGAGTGTGGCTTTTTTTACTTTTCATTAAATAAAATATCATAAAGGTTATAATCACAATAAAATGGATATTAAATTATACATAAAATAATCATGGATGAGTATGGATGAAATGAACTCATATAATAAAATTAAGGTATGTAGTTAGTTCATTTATAGTTCTTATAGAATTATTTTTAACTTTAATTATTCAATTTAGCATTAACTGTGGTAACAAAAATTATTATGCTTACTGTTCATATTGAACAAAAATAAAAGGGGACTATTTTCTAAACATGGAACCAATAATTTAAAATATGGCATTCATTTTTTAAAATTCAGAACATAAAATTTGTTTAAATTCAAATAAAATTAAAAAAATTGCAACGAAAAACAATTTTTTCCAAAAAATACATATTTAAGTACAAAATGTTTTTATACTAAATTCATGTATATTTTTTATATAAGAAACATAACTATATAATTTAAAAAAAATAACAATATAAATTTTATAACTAATCCAAAATAATAATTTTATTTTTAAATAATTGAAAATAACATAAAAGTTTCAATAAAAATATAAATTGTTTTTTCAGTCATTGAAAAATGAATATTTTCCAAAAATTCTAAATAACACTCCATAAAGAAATAATGAAATGTTAAATAAAAAATAAGATTATTTTTTTAAAAAAAATTATATAATTATAAAATTTATATTTTAAATAAAACCATATAAAATATTAAAAATCAATTTGGTTAAAAATAAATTTTTTTCTCTTTGACAAAAAAATTCTCTAGTTTTTTATAATTAATATGACTCTATAAAATATAATGGATGAATATATGTAAATGTTTTATATAAATATTAACTAGGTTGTTACATCCTTCCACCTTATTAAAAATTTTTCCTCAGAAATATATCACTTGTTAAACAAGTCGGGGATACATTCCCTTCATAGCATTTTCACACTACCATTTTGCTTCTTAAACCATATAAGATTTACAAAAAATCATAACCTTGTGAATTTCCTTCTTCCAAAATACATTTTCATAATGATTAACAATATAAACAGAATTCTCATCATAAGAAAGGTTATCCTCTATCAAAACTACCACATGGCTCAAAACCTAAGGTGAATTTGGCACATACTTTCATAATATGGAAACATTAAAAACATTATGTACCTTGGGATAAACACTGGGTCATTTTCACTTGGTAAGAAACTAATCCCACTATATATAGGCTTTTATATGGCCTAATAAACCACAAAATTATCTTCCCCTTTTTACCAAAACTTATCACTTTTTCCATGGAGATACATGAATAAAAACATGATTTCCTACCTTTAAAGAGATATATATCCTCTAATTATCCACATAACGTTTTTTCTACTCTACATTGTCCTTTCTTGTTTCGGAATTACCTTCACCTTCTCAACCATTTTCTCTACTAATTCTATTCCCATAAACTTCCTAACATTTACTTCATTCTAAAAAAGAACGATTTCAATATCTCTCTTTATATAATACCTCAAAAGGAGTCATCTTTATAGTTAATTAAAACAATTATTTTATGATAACTCAACTAAAGATGATTTTAATCCCAAAAACCATGACAATACAATGAATAAGCATGAATAATGTCCTCTAATGTCTGGATAGTTTTTTTAAACTATCCATCATATTGAGGATGAAAATATTTACATGAATTTAATTTTTTACCCAATGAATTTTTATTTCCTTTCCATAAATTAGAAGTCTCTTGGGGTCATGGTTAGATACAATGGAGAGAGGAAATACATGTAACCCAACTATATTTTTAAGATACACCTGAAAATTTTGATCTAAAGACAATTTTTCTTGAATTAGAAGGAAATGGGAAGATTTAGTAAATTGATCAATAATAACCCAAATCATATTATTAACTTAATCTTTCTTTAGTACTCCCACTATGAAAACAGTGGATATATATTCCCATTTACACTCCAAAGTACGATATATTTGAAGTACACCCTTCGATAATTGTCATTATACTTTAACCCATTAACAAGATATACATTTCAAGATAAAAAAATCAATATCTATTTTCATTCCATCCCAAAAGTAATACTAATGAAGCTATACAAGCATATTTGTGCTTCTATGATAAATTGAAAATAGGGATATATGATCTTCAATAAAAAATGATCTCTTTATATGGGAATAAAAAGGAATATATAATCTATTTAAAAATCACAAAACACGTTCTTTTTCAAACTAAAATTCTATTAACATACCCTTATAAACAAATTATACATTTTTCTATAAATAATAGTCTTCCTTCATATTTTTTTTAATTCTATTTGAAAATTTTATGGCAATAAAACATGAATGAAAAATGAGGATATTCTTGCATCTACAACATCTAAGTGGAAATTCATAAAATAATTAACCAAAGTTTTATGTTATAATTGTAACATGTTCAACATTACATTATTATTTTGATTCAAGTCATCATCTACTTCGTTAGCTTTTCTAGGATGATAATGAATTATTGATTCATAACCCTTTATCAATTGAATCCATATCATCTATCCCATGTTTGCCGCTTTATAATTCAATATATAATTAAAACTTTTATAATCAATATTTATTTCACACTTGGAACCATAAAAATCTTGTCTCCATGTTTTTAAATTGAAAACAAAAGTAATTAACTATATTTCACGTGAAGTATAATTTATCTCATAAGGTTTCAATTTCCACAATGTGTATGCAATTACTTAATCATTATGATTGAAGAAACACATAGGTCCCCTCAATTATAAATAAGAATAGATTAAAAACACAATTCCATGAGGGAAATATAAAAATTGGAGTGTTCATGAATCTTTTTTTTAGTTTTTAAAAACAATCATCACATTATTTTTTTAAGATGAATTTAACACCTTTCCGAGTTAACTGAGTTTGGGGGATTAATAACCATGAATAATTTTCATGAAACCATAAGTAATAGCCTAATGAACCAACAAAAAAATAAATCCTAGAAATATTTATATGTATTTTCCATTCGAAAACCACTTTAGTTTTGGTGTTAGTAATTGTTATTCCATTTTTTTATTATGTTTTCAAGGAATGAAAACCATTGTAACTAAAAGTCACATTTTCTAAAATTTCAATATAAATTATTTTCTTTCAGGGTTTGAAAAAAATCCTTAGATTTCTTTCATGATCCTCATAATGTTTTGAAAAATTCATGATATCATCAATAAAAACAACGAAAGATTTATCAAAATATTAATTAATGACTCTAATATTAAGATCAATAAATAGATCTGTGGAATTTTTTAACCTAAAGGGAATAACCACCAACTCGTAATTCTTTTATTAAGTTTGAAATGTTTTTTCATAATTTTATCCTCCTTAACCTTTAGTTAATATTACCATTACCCTAAGTCAAATTTCAAAAAATACTAAGCTATCCAGAGCTGATCAAATATATAATTCATATGAGGTACTGAATACTTATTCATAATTGTAATGTTATTCAAATCATGATAATCAATTAAAATACTCATGGAAAAATATTTCTTTTTAATGAAAAAAATAGTATTAACCCAAGGTTAAGTTATTTGATGAATAATAAATTTATCTAGAAGTCCTACAATTTCTTTTTCTATTCTAGAAGCTTTACTTGTGTTATTCGATAAGGGGATTTTCAAAATTGGATTATCATCAAGTGTTAATAAAATAGTGAATTAAACTAATGAAACACTAATAACACCAGGATAATCATTAGGTAAAATACCCAAGTATTCATTTACTACTAGAACATAATTAATTTGAATATTTCCCATATTTTCAACCATATGTTCATGATAACTTTCATTTCTATCATTTTATTATTTCTCATCTTCTTTATGTGTTATCAAAGGTATAGGTTTATTGTTCTATAAAAACAAAAACTATTTCTTAAAACTACTTTTTTAGCTCTATGATTTATCTTATCATGATAAACATAAAGCCAATCAAAATAATAACATCAAACTCAACTATGAGAAAAATATATTAATTGCAGGAAATTTAATTTCACAAACAAAGACAATAATATTATTATAGTTTTTTTACTTAATATTTCCGCATAGTTGTTTTTACCATATGTTTTGTGTTCAGTTCTTGAGGAAAAAGTTATAATTTACCATAAATATTTTCAGAAATAAAAGAATGTGTAGACACAAAATCTAATAAGACATTTGCATAACATGAATAAACAGTCAATTGACCAGATACCATCTAATTTGATGGCCAAATATCTACTGATGTGGATATAAAGTATTCCACCACACATTTAAATTTATATTCAGTATGCTTCCCATCATTCATGTTCTTCTTTATACACTCATGCGCTTAATGACCCAACTAATTACATTTAAAACAGTTTACTGTTTGTTTATCATAACTTATATGACCACAACCCTAATTATTTTTGTTGAAATTATGGGCTGTATTCCTCATCATAACACATAATAAGCCCTTACCATCCATCATAATGATTTCCCTAATGTTATATTTACCACAACTCTCACAAATAAGAAACTAAATTTACATACCATAAATTTTCCTTAATCAACTATTTATTCCCACATGGTACTCTTTTTCAACATGTCTTCAAATTATACATGATCATCATCACACTCTATTTCTACCTTTTTGGCACAACACACATGTTTCTCAGAAAGTTTTAATTGGTATTAATCAAAATAACTTCAATATATGTTTTCTAATACATAGTAAAACTGATTAATCTTACTATCAATATAATGGATAATTGTTTTGCAAACCATTCCAATCAGGTGAGGTTTTCTTCGTATTCATCCACTGAATCATCTTCCTTTTGTTTTAATTCAAATAATTTGTTTTCAATCCTATGTAAAACCTCTTAAAGAAAATATTTCTCATGGAAAAAACTCTTAAAATCATTTCATTCAAAGATATAAATGTCTTCACTTTCTTTAGTATTATATACTCCTTCCAAATTTTATCAGCTTCTCCTTCAAAATGGTAAATAGAAAGACTTACCATCAAATTATCAAAATATTATGATATAGAATATTTTTTATAGGTTTTTAATCCATCCTTTCGTGACCAATGGATTCAAAATATCCACTATGTGTATGAGGGTGTTTCCATATAAATGTTTTTATTATTGACATGTTACTTTTTGGAATATCTAGATGATATCTATAATAGATACTACAACTATTTATAACGATATTCAAGTGATCCATCATAATGAAAAACTCAAAAATTCTAATTGCAACCATTTTTTGTTGTTGATTCAGAAAGATATCATCATATTGGTGCCTTCCTAAATCAGCTTCAATATTAAATCTATAGAAAACAATTACTATCAAATATTGTATAGATGAAGCCACATAGTAATATTTAAGCTGTATATAACTTAAAATTAAACATATAGTAAAATATTTTAAGGGTATTCTATTAACATTATCTTAACCTCTAATGTTTTCTAAACCATTCTCGAATAGCAAATTTAAGTACCTGACCTTAAATAGTAAATATTCTAGTGACATTAAACTAAAATTTACATTTTTTAGTTTCCCAAAAAACTTTTAGGCCTGTAGTTTTAGAGATTTGGGTCATAACTCTAACATAACAGACCTATTTTATCATGTTGAATAATCTTTTCAATAACCATTTTTTCACACACAAAATATCCAAGAAATAAAATGTTTTCTTTCCATAACACATCTTTAAAATTTTTATCTTAACATCATCCTTCTCCAAACTCATCCTTAAACCATGTGGAAAACATTTTAAAAAATTGGATGAGCATAATATTTTATTAAGAGGGTTAAAACGAAATAAATAAGTCATTATTCCATTAATACTTTTACTTTTTTTTAATAAATTTTAGGCTCAAAATAATCGCCTTCTCTTCCCATATATTTTTTTAAAACATATCTTAAGAAATATTAATAGAATAAATCTCATAATGGTTTCTTGGAAATTATGGAAAATTCATAATAATCTTCTAAACAAGTTATATCTTTCAACCTTATAAAGTTGCATATATTTTTCTTTAACTTCTAAAATCAGAATATTTCCATAAAAACTCAAAGAAAGAGTAGATAAATCATATAGGTAACTTGATGTATCATCGTAATTACATATAGAATAAACCTCACGATTATACATGGAGTGACAATCAAAATTACAATTGAAGTAACCATCACAATTCCACTTGGATTAACCATAATAGTATATTTCCCTAATCTATTAATAGAAACTTAATATGTTAACTCATTTACATTAAAAAATTCCTTAAATAGCTATAACGGTCTCACGCACAATCAGTTTATAACACAACAACCCATCTTCATAAACAATGACCAAAACTCTAAAATTAATAAAGAATATAGAGCTTTAATTTTATCATAAAATAATCTAAATCAGTTTTTGTTTTATTTGATTAATATAAATATCAATGAATATAATTAAGTAATTCGTGAGAAAAAATAAACTCTCCATTTTAAATCAATTGTTTTGAAAAAAATGTACATATATAAAGGAAAAAAATATCATTGAAACTAACCATGTAAACTTGTAATGGAAGATTAAAATAAAAAATTAATCATGGTAGATGGATTATTTTTTCATTCCGTATAACTAAAAAAACATTACTTCCATATTTTTATCAGAAAATACACAAAGTTCCACATTTGAATAATGAAAAATATATTCTTTCCAAACCATTTTTAAAAAGTAAAACATTGGTAAAAATGACATTAAAAATCATAAAATAATAGAAGTATCTTTATTTATATAATTTTTATAAAATAATTATATGAATATGGAAGAAAAGCGAGTTTTAAGGGGAACTTTAAGGAATATTTTTAAAATAACATCTCTTACATTGAGTCTAATGCTTCACATGAATTTTTAATCTTCCACTTCTTTGAAATGTGTCTTTTGATTCAAACATTAATCCTTTTAAATATGGTTTTATTCCAAAAAATATTACCTCTATATTGAGGGGAGGGATTATTGTATGGTATTTGGGTTGTTATTGGATAAATAAAATCATTCTTGCAGTGTTAATGAATGATAAGAGGTGGTGTCCTTTTATAAGAGAGGGGAGGGTAAATCATGGAATTTATCAAAATATAAAATTAATATAAATTCAATTATAATAAAAATTGATCTTAAATAATTAATTTGAAATATAGGATGATCATGGGAATAATTCCTCTCATATAATAAAAATTAATTAATTTTTTACTATGTTTTTACCCTAAAATTTAATTTTTAACCCCTTATTATGAACTTTCACATTTACAATGACTACAATTGGGGTTCAATATTGTTACTATAAATTGAAAAATGGCACATAAATAGACCATGGTTGATATTACAGACTATATCATAATCCCTTGGATGAATATATATTTTTAGGAATTTTATATCATTTAATAAAATAATATTTATTATAAAATATCATTATGGTCTGTTTTTAGAACTATTCACCACTTTTATTTTATCAACATCAATAAAACAAGAAAAACTAAAACCAAGTATTGAAATAGATATCTAAATTTTAATTCCATTGATAAAATTTATATATCACACTAATTATCACAAATTTTAACACTTAAAAATTTTAATATCATTTATTCAATTTTCCAATAATTATATAAATATCGCATCAACATTGTGTAAGATTTTAAGATAATTATTTCTTCACTAATAATTAAATTTAAATTACCATGATAGGGATAAATATTTTATGCATCAAAATAATTTTTATTACCAAATACACCATCTCATAATCTATATTTTAAAAAAATATATTTATTAAAACCAGGAGTCTGACATTTTTTACTTTTCTATAAATATATTATTATAAATATAATAGTATCATTCAAATAAAAAAAATATCACATAACCAAATCTTGGATAATTATATATTAAATTTACTCATCAAAAAAAATTATACAAGTGTTATGGTCATTTTCTAGTCCTTTTCATTATATTTATAAATTTAATTACCTGATTTACCATTATCTAGGGTAATAAAAAAAATTTAAGGTTTCTATTAATATTTACAAAAAAACTAAAAGGGACCTACTAACTAAATTTGTAACCACTGATTCCAAATAGGGAACACATTTTTAAAAATTTAAAACAGATAAGGGATATATTTTAATTTTTATTTAATTTAAAAAATGTAACAAAAAATAGATTTTTCCGAAAAAATATCATATTTTATAGATAAATATTTTTATACTAAATTCATTTATAATGTTTATTTCAAAAAACATAGTAGTACTATTTTATATAAAAATAGACTAATTTTTTTATTCTATTAAAAAAATAATTTTAATGTGTGGATACTGGAAGATGATATAAAAATTTCAATAAAATATATTTATTCCTAACTATTCCTTGAAAAAAATAAATTTTCAACAAAAAATATAAAAACATCACATTAAGGTAATTTTTAATTAACAAAAAAATTGAATTATTTTTTTCAAATTAAAATTATATTATTTTTAAATGAGGATTTTAAACAAAATCATATAATAAATAAGAAATAAAATTTAGATAGAAATAAATATTTTTTTCTTTTGACTGAAAATCTGGATAATATTTTTATAATGAGTACAAATATATAAAACCTAAATAATGACAAAATGATAAATGTTTTATATATATATATTACCTGGGCGATTAAAATATTTTTATGACAGATATCCCACTACATATACCACATGGAGTGTCAAACACTATATCTCGGGTTTTCTATGTTTTAATTGATCATATATGAGCCCCCATTACCTGAAATTAAACAGAAACATGGAATGAGAACATTCCAACATTGATACATTTCTTATGCAATCCATTAAAAAATAGATAATCCAAGGGTGGTCGACTATGTTTTTTTATTAGGTCGTCGGACAGAGCTCAACCTAGATGGTATTTTTCCTCTTGTGTTATGTGTATATAATTTGGGAAATCAATTGAGATAGATTGAGTAGTTTGAGGCCTCATGTGTATAGAAATTATAGTGTTCCTGTGTATTTAGATGATTGTAATTTGATGATCTTGTCCATACAACTAAATAAAATGTGATGTATTCATCAATTAGGTCAGTCTATACTCAACGAGTTTAGAATAAATGAGTTGGATATAATATTGACATTTGTTAGGTATCATGGTCACATAATGTCTTGGAAAAAGATAATATACGAGAATAAATGCTTGCATGAAATATGGTTAGTGATGTTTCTTAAGGAAAAGATCTCTAAGGGGATGTGAATCAATAATTACTTTTCTTTTTATAAAAATATTTCTTAGCTTCTTTAGGAAACATTAATAACCATTGAAACTAGTCGGAGTAATGATTTGATTAGGTAAAAATATCAACCTCAACAATCATATGAAAGAAATATAAATAAATATGACCACATAATATTTAAAAATTTTGGTACTAATACCTACTCATTTTCATGTTAGATATCCATATCAATATGTATTATTTTACTAATATTATTTCAGGAATATAAAGTCACAGTCAATAGACGGTTCTATAACCCAGTATTCAACTTTCCTATAATAGTTGTCTATACCCCCCATCTATCCTTATCATATCATTTTCATCACATTTTGTTGTACTCCTCAGAAATCAAAGCTCTTCAAAAACTGGTTATACCTCTTAGCTATATGCTTTTTTCTTTTTCTTTTACGTCTAAATTTATAACTCTCTTCACTTCCTCAATAAGAAATTTAAATCATTATTCCCTATGTGAAAACATTAATAGCTAAAAAAACTTGTAAAAATAATTTTACCTAGAAACATCCTCTTGATATTTAGGAAATCTAAACGTTCTTATTCTCAACTTTACTGAATTTCAATTCATAAAACATTCTCAGAAAAATTATGTCGGTTTGAAATTTATTAGTTAACCTTTGTCATATAGTCTCCATTCAATTATCTCCATTTCGTTCTTCATCTAATTTGTTGTCTACTCACACTATAGTCAAAACTTTTATTTTTAGTTTCCTCATCTGATATCCCTATGTTCAATGGGACTGGGTCTGGATTGCCTCCATCTGTTGGAACTCTGAGGAAAGTTACATCATTCTTGGAAAACTATTTTATCATCTCCATCTGATGGAAAATCATTCGGCCTTTACAACATATAAAGGATTAGATAGAAACTCAAGCGGTCTTAAAATTTCAAAAATTTCAACATTCAACATGAATGAACATAAAAAAGTACAGTGTACTTTCCACTCATATTTATAGGTCCTCCAGAAGATGAAAAGGTGAAAAACTAAAATTTCTCTCCCACTCACTCAAATTTTAAACTCCACATTCTTCGCACATTTTAATTTCAATTGAAAATTTCTTATCTCTTCTCATGTATTCTATAGAAAACTATAACCTTCTTGAACCATAAGATCTCTTATCAAAATAATCAGTGTTTAAAAGAATTCTCAATTTACTTTTATCCAAAATATTTCAGTCCGAATTTCATTAACAAATCTCCAAATGATGTAGTAGTTTTTCTTTATTAGGATAGTGAATCATAGCATGGCACTAAAACATTGAGGTACTGTTTAGCATCATCACAATTATGGACTTTACATAATTCATGTAAAAATACTTGAACATACTCTATCTTATCTTTTTCTATATGATAGACATGTTCATGAAATGAAATTACCCAGTAGTGGAGCTGTATAACTTTCCATTTCATGTAATTTTTCAATTTACTCAGTTTGATCATGTTTTTCTGATGTATTTTTTCTATTTTAGAATTATATATATTTTTCTAGAAATTACACTTACCCTAATTTGAAGCATTTCATAGAATATTTTCACATTCCTTTTTAGTTCTTATATTTTGAAAACTTCTCAGACTAAAATATCATTCATTCATTCAATGAAATTCAAATCATCAAACATCATACATGCTTCCTATTCAGTAAATAATTTTCCCCTATATATTTCTTCTATATCTAGTCTTATCTTATTATACAAACTCAAAAATAGAATCTCTTAATTATCACATTTTTGTTCAACTCTACAATTGATGACTTATCAATGCCAAATGCTTATCCATTAGATTGATATAAATAGATTTACTAATGAATATTCAGTTGAAAAGTGCATCCAAAAAACTTTATTTCTTCTTTCAAAATTATCAAAACCACATGATCTCGGTAAGCACAAGACTTTTTAATTTTTAAAAAATTCATTTTATGATGTTCTATATAGGATCCCTTTGAATTAACTCATCAACTACCTCCTTCCAGATAGAAAACTAAAACATTTTAATCTTTCATCTACTTCTTTAGTGATGAATCCTCAAACTGCTTATGATTTTTGGTTGAAAGAAATGTTGATCTCATCTTTTATCTTGGATCCGTTATTCAATTTGTATAACTTGAGCCTCTTAATATTTCATTTTCAATAGCACAACAAATAGGAAATTTCAATTCCATACTTTCTAACCAAATAAATGAGTGATGATTCATATTTGATCAAGTTTGTCCAATGAATTGGCACCACTGAAAAATAAATTTATTGTGATGGATCATTTGGGATTGTAAAATGATCCATTGAAAATAGTGTATAAATGAGAAACATTTGCACTAGAATTAGTGTTCCATCACAAATAGTAACTATTAGCGGAAGATAAAACTAGTCCATCCCAAATAGTTTTGGCGGGGTTTCCTGCCGCCCAGTGCTAATATCATTGGTGAAAGATTATTTGTGATGAAATACTTATTCCATCATAAATAGAAATTCGATTAAAAGTATTCATGACGAATTTTAACTTCCATCACAAATCATTTTAACTGAATGAATTTTTGAGATGTCATTAATTCTATAAAAAATACTCCATCGCAAAAAAAATACATCGATTTAAACTATATGGCCCACCATTTCTCCTCCTATCCTCTTATTCCTCCTCTCTTCTTCTTTCTCCTCTCCCACACAATGCTGAACCTTCTCTCCTCCTTTGCATTATCGGTTTTCCCCTCTTCCATTATTCACAATTGCACTGTTTCAACTCTCTACTATGCCACCACGTCGTGCCGCAAAATCATTCCTCCTCTCCCGCACAGCCTCAAAACAACCCCTCCAAATCACCCACCATACCACCCAACCTCCATTCCGCTCCATTGAATTCAGTTTCCACTATTTTTTAATAGGTCCAAGTTTTAATCTCTATGGTACACATTTCTCTTGTCTTCGTTCTTATGATTTTTGGGTTTTATACATTTTATTTAATTTTTTTATTTTGGAAAACCCTTGGGTTAATAATTTATCTATTTATTATGTCTATTCTGGTATTTAGGACTAATAAAAAATTGTATTTAATATTAGCTTGTAAAAAAATGTTAAGTGCTTGATCTGGTGATTTATCTTTTCATCTGTTTATCATGCCAGATCTGTTTATCTATATATCAGGCATGGACTGTTTATCATGATTGATCTGTTTTAATAATTTATCTATTTATCATGTTTAATTTTTTTATTTTAATTTATTTGTAGATATTTTTATAGTTTTTATAATTTTTGAATTTATAGGTCTGGTATATATATATATATATGTGTGTGTGTGTGTGAATATTTATATATATATATTTAAAAAATCATGTGTTATTAAATATAATCATGTATAGTTTTTAATATGTATATATATACTAGCTTAAAAAAAGTGTTATATTTTCAATATATACACACACACATACATATATATAATTGTTTTGAAAAAAATTATAAGGTTATAAATATATATACATGTTATAAACTAATGTGTAATTTTTTTGATTAATTTACAGACAAAAAAATATACATGTTTAAAATTATCATTTAAGGTTCATGATATATATAGATACACATATATTGATATGATATGTATATTTATTTTAAAAAACATGTAAAAATATATTTTATTATGAAATCATGTAATATATATATATATATATTTATTTATATATGAATATGTATATATAATGGTTTAAAAACCCCTTTTAGATTTATTATATATACATGCTGATATAGATTTAACATGTATATTTTTATTAAAAAGTGATAGAATTTATTTGATGTATTTATATTAATTATGAAATCTTGATATATATATATACAGACAAACATATATGTATATAAAATTATAAAAAAATATGTAAAGTTATATATATATACACACACAGAAAAAAACAAACAAACACACACACATATATATGGTAAAAAAAAGTGAATTTCTTAATATAAATACACACACACACACACACGTATATTTAAAAATTAATAAATGTATAAGATATTGGATATATATATATATATATTAAAACTTGAATATATATATATATATATTGATTTGATATGTATATTTTTTGAAAAAAGAGTTAGTATACATTTTAAGTGTCTATATTAATCTTGATATCATGATTTACATATTTATCATCATTATTAAACATTTAATTTTAATTCAAATATTTAAAACTAATCATTACCTATTCTATAATAATTAAAAATTAATTAGTCAATTTTATTAATAAATAATAAATATGTAAGTATGTCTATATCAATTTATATTGATGTGATATATTAATTTTCTTAAAACATGAAAAAATAATTTTATGTAAATAGATTTGATTAATTATGTGTTATAAATATATGTACATATGTGTATATTTATATATAATGCATGAAATGAATAGAAATCAATGTTTTTTATGAATGATGAGAAAAAATAATTTAAAGAGAACATTTTAAACAAAAGTTATTTATAATATATTTTTTATATTAAGAACATTAAAAAATTAGTTTTTTAAAAAAATAATAAAAAATTAAAATATGTCAATTTAAAAAAAACATAGTTTTTAATAGTTAGGTTAATTTTTTTTAATTCCTTATAAAAAATATAATAATTATAAGATTTATTAGACATTCATAATCAAAATTATTTATTAAAAATGTGATATTAATTTAGATAATTTATAATATTTAATAATTATAGAGTCATTGTTATTGATAAATTTTCAATATTATTGATAATTATAAAATAATTATAATAATTTGAAAAAATATAATAACAGATATAAAAGTAAACAAAGTAATAAAATTAAATTAATAATAATCATTACATTTTTATAATAATTAATAATTAATTTATCAATATAATTAATTCGTAGAAAAAATAATTGGTAATTACAAAATTCTATTAATAATTTGAAAATATGATGAAGTTATGAAAATTTGTCAAACTGTATAATATAAAAAATATGTGTAATTGTTAAATATTAGTAATATTTATTAAAAATTAAAATGTTAAGTTCTTCCAGGGGTAAACCCTCCATCCCAGACCAAACGGTAATCTTCAATTTATTATAAGATACACAGTTTGAATGATATATTAATTTGATTAATAAATTATATTAAAAATATTAATTCAATTACCCTCTCTTGTGACATCACTAAACACCCGATGTGGACAAATATAATATCGCATTTAGGGTAACCCCACATCCCATACCCAATGTTTATCTCCAGTTTATCATAAGAGACAACATTTGAATGATACATAAATTTTTATAATAAATTATAATAAAAATATTAAATTAATTATCCTCACCTACAATGTAACTAAACACCAGACACAATCAAATGTAATGTCATGTCCAGGGTAAAACCACACATCCCGAACCAAATGGTGATATATGGTTTATCATATTAGACCCCATTGGAGTGATATTCAATTATTTTCAAAGTAGCTTATATCTTATATAATATATTAAATATTTTTATTTTATATCTACTAAACCTCTATGTGCCATATAATCTAGTTATAACCCAGTGTCTCACTTTGGTCATATTCCATAGAATATTTCAAGACAGTAAAATATAATAATAATTTTAAACTAGTAAAAGTGATCAGAAAAAATTAATTTGAATCTTGTTTTTTTAGTTAACTATGGACTCAGGAAGAAGACACTAATATCAATTACATGAGTATGATTAGATAAATAATCAGATAAATTGAAATGGATCTTGTTTAAATCTTGTTTAATTTTAAGGTATTAAAATATTTATACCATTTCTATTTTAGAATTCAGTTTTTTTCTGATGTAACAATTATATGTTTATGTCAGAAATGTGATCTTAGTATATTCAAAACATTTGAAAATTTTTGAAATCATATATTGCATCCGTATTTTCAGATAGATTATATTTTTTGGTATCAACATTGTGAAATGGCTTCTGTAGAAACTGACATTTTTCTGGTTCCATAAGTATCATTTCAGAATTTAATACATGGGGAAGCTGGTCTATCTATTCTTGAAACAATAACTCAGAATGATATTACGAATCCTGAATCAGAACCAACTTAGTTTTATAATTTGTTGAAATCTGCTAAGGAGGGTTGATATTCGAGAAGCTAGATGAGAAATCTTCAAGTCATTACAAAATTTATCGATATTAAATCAGATTTTGGAATTTCTAATAGTTTTTTTGATCATATTTTATCTTTTTTAAGTTTTTGTTTCCTGAAATAAATATATAACCTACATGTTTCTAAGAATGTAAAAGGTTGGTTCACAATTTGGGTCAATATTATGTGAAGATCGATGAATGTTAAAATGAAGGAATCTTATATTATGTTTGTTAAGAATCATTAGTTAATTGTCCAACATGTGGATAATTGGGGTATAAAGTGGCACAATAAGGAAAGTGTAGAGTTCCCATGATATAGTTGAGATATTTTCCAATTACACCTCATTTACCATAATTATTTATGTCTCGTAACAATTCTAGATTGATGACATAACATAAATCAAATATTTCCATCATAGAAAGCATAAATCATCAATTTGATGGTGATTAATGGAAACATTTTTTTTCAGGCACATCCTTTTTTTTCTTCAGAACCTCGTAACATACAGTAGAGTCTTTCTACTGATGGTATTTGTCTACTTGCGGCTTCCGATAGTCAATATTTTTGTTGGCCTATTTTCATTAATCCTTAAAACATTCCCTATTGGATATTGATGAAGGAGCCATATATATTTTTTATGTTATTAATTATAAGACATCTAAATAAGAATATTAATTTTTATTTGAAGAAACTAATTGGTGAGTTAATTTCATTAAGGAACAACGGTGTGACTACATTTGATATAACTAAATATCATAATTTTATATTGACCGTTTAATTAATATGGATGATCAGTGACTTTCTGGCGTATGGTATTTATATGGATGAAGCACACATGTTCTAAAATCATGTTTAAACTACATGGATGAGAAAACAGTGTTTATGATTGGTAATGGAAGAAAGACTAACTTTTTTGACTATCATCAGAGATTTCTTCATGTGGATCACACTTTTTAAAAGAATATAATTAATTTAAAAAAATCAAATTGAAATAGATGCACCTATATTAGTGCTCTCAGAAAATCAGGTAAAATCTATTATCTCTATATTACCTCATCTTTCTTTTAGACCAACAATAAATGAAAAATAGATAAATGGTTATGGGAGAGATCATAATTGTATACAGTGGAGTATTTTTTATAACCATCCACATAAAGGACCTTGGAACACCATGAGAGGGGAGGGGAGAATCATGGTGTAAAATATTTATTTTAAACTTGTTTGATATTGTTCCCACATTGGTAAGAACCTGTTAAACCTATCTGAAGAGGAAGATTAAAAAACAAATAATAAAAATTAAAGCAGTGATGCCATAATTTTATTGGTTCACGACTAAGGGCTACGTCCAAGGAGCATATGTAGATAGTGTATCAGTCATACCAAAAACCACTAATCTTTTCATGATATGGATTACAAGAGTTTTTCCACAATCACTATGTCATAGGCGCACTACCTTTACAAGGTTTTAGAGATAACACACTACTTCCTACAGTTCACTTCCATGTACTCCCCCTTTCACACAATGTTAGAAGAATCTTCACTCAGTTTATCCACTCAAAGTTCACTTAAATGGTTTAACATTAAGATAAGAATCCTTAATTATAAATGAATTCTCCATTGATGCCCCAAAATCACCCACATATGTAAATTACTTTCACATACACTGATATGTTATAGAAATTAATTTCGCAAACTGATTTGGTAAATTTTCAGGCTTCCTTGGGTGTTCTGTGTACTATCTTGCAGGTTTAGTTTACAGACCACCTCCTCTGCATACTAATGTTGTTTCCACAAACCATTCAACTCCTCTACGAACTTCCCTACACCACGTACTACATTACTCCAAGTACTGCTCAGCTTCTCCACATACCATCTTGCTCCGCGTCCTGCCTTACTCTGTGTACTTCTCGGTTTTTCCATGTACCACCCAAATCTGTATGCTACCTTGTTCTGCTATGTACGACAAGAGCTTCCTATGTGAAATTCACATTCTTCTATTGACTTTTATCCTTATGCAGATGGTTCTCTCCGTATACTGTCTTCTCCTCTACAAACCACATCAGACATTAATATATTTCTTCATGAAATTTTAATCTCCAAACCAACTTCTTTATTAAAGGGGATTACAGATCCTTATATTGCCACATAACTCCGCAAATTTTTCTAATCCTATCTAACCAAATTTTTTTATGTTGGACAACCTTCACTATATAATGAAATAAATCAAATTACTATTAGCATCCACCACATAACGCTTATGTTTCATGAACCGCATCAATCCCGCCAATATTCAGCATTCTTTGTACCGCCTTCCTTCAATACGTACCATTTCATTAAACCTTTTTAGGTTCTTCACATCACTTCAGGTACCTTTCCCAGTTCTTCGTACGTTGCCATGAACCATTCTCAAAACATGGTATGCGGTCCATGTTCTGAGCTATGTGACTCCCTTATTGTTTCCGATTTTCATTTCCATTTGGAATATAATTCACTATTATGTGAAAAAACATTGTTTCCAACACCAAACTCCTAATTTTGAGTCCCAAAATTATGGAAAACACTTGGAAACTACACCTCCTACAATACTTCTTTTAGCCTCAAACATATGAGCTAATTGTTTGCGAACTCCCTAGTCATCCATGTGGAGATTAACAAAAAAACACAAACCAACCTCCATTATTATGAACAATTATCCTTTGTTCCAGAAATATCCCCCTTTGAGATTGTTGAAATATCATGAAACAACTCACCCACCATTATAAGTCTACGTGAGCAGTGCTCAGTATAGAAAAAAAGAGATTGGACAGGAATTGAGTTCTGATTCTTTTTTTTCTCCCCCATAGGTGCATTTCTGGATTTTTATATTCTCCATTATTTCTATATCCAGAAAAAACGTGAATTTATATACTCTTCCCCATTGTATATAAACCCAATTAACATAATCTTAAATTTAAGAGATAAAAAACATGACCCCCTGGATCGAATCTCCCATATAACCATGCATCACTTCCACAAAAATATTAACATTATTAAAAAAATTAGGTGTAGGGGAATATCATAACCTCTTTATGCACTGGGAGGTGGATAAACATTGAGGTTCAACTGATGTTTCTCCAACATGTCCACAAATAGTGGATTGGTCAAAATTTCAGCCATTTTCTCATCAGTTCCCACATAATCCATTGTGATCTTTCCTAGTTCAATTTTTTTCTTTGATGAAGTGATATCTGATCTCAATATGTTTCGTACAAGAATTATGAATAGGATTATTCATAAGATCTATTGAGCTCTAGTAATCATAGTAAATCACCATTGTTTGTTTCACCTCATCACCTATATCAATCTGTTGTAACTTCAACCAATGTAATTAAGTTAACTCTTTAGTAGTGGATATATATTCAGCTTCAGTAGTACTAAGAGAGTTAATTTACAATTTCCTTCTTAACTATCCCACACATTTATTCCCAATATAGAATATTCCCCCACTTGTAGACTTTCTATTCACTACATCTACATCCCATTCAGCATCAGAAAAAGAGGATAGTTCACTATCTCCTCATGCAGAAAAGTATATCACATAATTATGTGTACCTTGAATGTATCTCATTATTCTTTTCACTACCTCCATATGTTATTCCTTTTATTACTCTGAAAAAAGGCTGTAGGGAAAGTTACAAAGACAATATCTGGTTGTGTTGCTGTTAGTTATATTAGGCATCCAATAATTCTTCAATACATGGTGGGATCCACAGAAGTCCCTTCCCCAAGCTTTCCGAGCTTTTATCCAACTACAATCGAAGTCGACCTTGGTTTTGAATCAGGAATATTGAATATCTTCAGCAGATCCCTTGCATACATTTCCTAAGAAATAAATATATACCCCTTCTTCTAAATCACATTCAACCCTTAAAATTATATGAGTTCACCAATCATGGACATTTCAAATTCTGATTTCATGTGATTGGAAAATTCATTCAGTGATCCATGACTTCTCCCAGAAAGCAAAATATCATCCATGTATACCAATACCATGAACATATCATTTTGATAATTCTTCACATAGATATTTTGATCCACTCCTCCTCTAATAAACTCATTCTTTCTCAAATAAGTGTCTAACCAAGAGTACCATGCCCGTGATGCTTATTTCAGGCCATAAAGAGATTTCTTTAATTGGAAAACATTTAGTTCATCATTTCCATGTAAGAACCCCATAGGTTGTTCAATTTAGATTTCTTCTTCCAATACTCCATTTAATAATGATGCCTTGACATCCATTTGATACACTTTATAACCTATTTGGATTTCCATTGCATGAAATAGGCAGATTAACTCCAGTCTTACTACAAGAGAAATTTTCACTTAAACATCAAGACCATCAATTTGTGAATATCCCTTACAAACAAAGAATGCCTTATTTATGATCCAATTTCCATGCTCTTCAAATTTTCTATTGAAAATACTCTTCGAACCAATCACATTATGAACATAGGGTCTTTTCACAAGATCCCAACTTTTAATTTGGTCAATATGCTCTAACTCTTCATTCATTTCTTTTCCAATGACTCATCCTCTGTAGAATCGTCAAGTTAGGATAGTTTCACAACTGATAGAAATACTGATTTAGAATTAGTTCTCATTCTCCTCATCTGTGTAGGTTCATTCTGATCCCCTATAATATTGGACTGGTCAATCTCTATTATCTAGTTTCTCTTTTGGGGTTCAACCAAATTCTCTCTAACAATGGATTCCTCTTATGATTCTTCTTCTGAGTCAGCATCATGATATGACTGCTGTGTTTTTTGATCATATTCCTCTACCTCTGTATTAGAGTTTGTTCCATGTTCAAATTTTTCTTCATCTTCCATCATATCAACATAAGAATTACTTGACACATTTGTAGTTTTCACTTTAATGATCTTAATATCATTACATTCCAAAACTCTTCCAACGTTATGATTGAAACTCTTGTAGGGTTTTTTGTTCATTGAGTATCCAAGAAATATTCCATCATCTTCATTTTTAGCATACTTCCCTTGATTTTCTTCTTTTTTTGGATTAAACCTTTACTTCCAAAAACACGAAAATAATTCATGGAGTGATTTCTTCCATAAGACAATTTATATGGTGTCTTTGTCTCCCCCATATATATCTCTATTCAGTTTTGAATATACATTGTAGCATGAACTTCCACTTTCAAGTAATGTCGAGGAATACAACACTCATTCAGAATAGTTCTATCCATGTTGTTTACCTATTGATTCCTATGCTCAACAACACTATTTTTCTATGGAGTTATCAGAGTAAAAACCTCATGTTGCATCCCATTCTTCTCTAGGTAATTTTTAATTTCAATGGATATGTATTCCCCTCCATTATCAGACCACATGACTTTGATATGTTGTCCAGTACCATTCTTAGTGATTTTTTGATAGGTTTTCATTCAATCAAGCACTAGTCTCTTCCTATGTATAACTATCACACAAGCCATTATACTATAGTCATCTTTGAAAAGAATAATGTACCTTTCTCCCTGTTTTTAGGAAACATTTATCTGGCCACATACATCTATATAGATGATGTCCAAGAGATTAGATTCTCATTTCTTCTTTGTCTGATAGGAACTGCATACGAGTTTCCCTCACATGCAAGCATCCCATGTATTTTCTCGTTCATGATTTAGATTAGGGATATCCATGAATATCTTAAACTAATATATTTTTTTCATTCCATACTAGTTAATATTCGCCAATATCTGATGCCACAAGTGGTTTTCTTCCCCAACTGTTAGGTATAAAATGTTCTCTTTTTGGTAAACATGGTATAAGTTTTCTTCTTTCTACAACATTTCATGCGAGAACTCCCATAATTTTCCCTTAGAGTACATCCATTCGGATTAAATGTCACAATAAGACCAGATTCACAGAGTTGAATCACACTAAGAATATTTTGATACAGACCGTCCACGTAATGGGATTCTATTTTCTTCAGCTCTCAATTAGCAAGCTCAGTACTTCCACTTCATTTTATCTTCAAAGCACCATCCTTACCGAACCACACTTTTCCATCAACAGTTTTTTGGAAATTCATTCACAGGACTTAATTTCCCATAATGTGGGATTAACAGCTACTATCAAGAATACAAGTGTTTTTTTACTTTGTAACTTTGAGTGTTACTTCTGCAAAATAGGATTTTTCAATTTTTCTCTTTTCTTTCCATGAGATATTAGATTGACTATAGGATGTCGATGGCCATTGAATTATCTCTTCCATGTACATGGGTTCTTTATATTAAAATTCTTCTTCTAGAGGAGAAAACCGGTTTGATATAGAAACATCATATGGTTGATGTGTATTGACTCATCTATGAGCATTGAATGAATTTCTCCTATCATACCTCTGCCTGCAATACATAGATTTACGTACAATGATAGAATAGTGAAAACAATATCCATATAAATTACCCCTTCTATAAGATGTAAGATATGAATATGTTCACCTTTTTTTAACTCCTAACTCTTCCCCATTCATATAGTTCCTTTCCTCTTTCCATCATGACATGGTATGGCCCATATTGCAACAAAAATGACACTTCATGAAAGGAAATGACTTCTCACTTCTATTTATCCTCAAGAAAATATTATGACTGTCTATAATTTCTAGAAACTTGAGGATAATATTCAGTTATCCTTTAAGTTTGATTTAGCTGGGTTTTCAACATGATGAACATTCATCTTTCTTGTATCCTGGTTCACTTTATTTATAGAATTTCACATTTTGGAATCATAACCAATTCCACTATTTCCCATGCACGTAGTTCTTTAACCATCCAAGATCATTCATAAAACATCATAACCACATTATCCTCTCTCTAACAGCTCAGCAATTGAGAACCTCCCAAATTGTATTTTGTTTTTTTCTTCTTTTGAAATTGATTCACTTTTGAGTTTACTTATCATATTATCAACTTCTTCATTGAGTCCCTTAATGGTATTGGGAATCTCCTCCAGTTTTGAGGTATGTTAATTTATGACCTTTTATTGTTCTTCAATTCTGAGTTTTATTTTCACAATATCCTTAGTGCTTTAAAGGATTGATGATTGTACATTCACAAGTTCTCCCAATCGTTCAATTTCTACTTCCAGCTGATTAATATATTCTAATGATTCTTTCACCATTACTTTCCTCTGTTTTCATCTCTTACATTTATTCTCAGGCTTACCAAAAGAATCCTTAAGATTAAACATGGGATTTTTATTAGTATTCAACTGATTATCATTAGCTTTATCTATTAGTGGTTCTGAATTTTCAATTCTATCCATTTTGGAGGCATGGTTTCCAGTCATAAATTATATTTCTTCTTCCTCACATAATTCATTATCATCATATTCCTCCTTAGAGAGAAAACTCTCCTTTTAAAATTTCATTGAAAAAATTAATTTTCTTTTTATGAAGAATATTTTATGAGGCTTCTCCCTATTTTCAAATTCACTCTCTTTATCATCAAATTTTTTTGGGCACTGAAATAAATTTTTTTAACTCTTCTGTAGTGAAAACAATCTAGAGGTGGATTGCCTTCAAATTTCTATATTCCCTTATTAATCTTCTTAGTGATGAGAGAAATAGTTTTATTTTACTAATCATCATCATAACTACTATCTCTGGAAACTTTTATTTTTCCCATGGCTTTAAATTCAATTTCCTTGCTCACACGAGTCATATCTTCATTTGGATTGATTCTCATTTCTTAAGATAATAGATTTCTTAGAAGATAATCTACTAAGATTTCAGAGATATATCATTTTTCAAGGGTTTACACCTTCACATTATATAGAGGTGGAAGTATGTTCAATATTTTCTTCACTGTATCAATGTCTGTGATTTATTTTCATAGAACTCTAATTAGTCTTACAGATTCAGTAATTCGATTGAAAAAATAGTCTGCATTATCATCAGGGCGCATCTTCATATCATCAAGAAAGTTGTATAGTACATGATGTTTTTTCTCCTTAACATTTCTATTTCATTCATAAATATTCTCCATTTCATCCCACATTTACTTGTAATATTTGAAACACATTACCATTATTTAAATATGATCATAAAGGGCTTCAACGATAGAATTTTGTGCTTTTGTATCATCATCAAGTAATTTCTTGTTTGAATATGTCATCGACAGTTCTATAGGATTAGTGACTTATATTACTTCTGAAGTAGTAAATAAGACATCCATTCCAAGAGATATTAGGTGAGATATCGTTTTGTTTTTTCATATATGGAAATTACTTCAATCGAAGAGGGGAAATCCCCTAATGTTGACTCGATTATCCATGACAATAGAAGACGAATTCAACTCCAGTGGCCTTTACCCTTTGTTACCACTTGATGGACCCTAGAACACCCTGATAGGGGAGGGGAGAATCAGGGTGTAAACTTTTTATTTTAAACTTGATGGATCATGTTCCCACATTGGTAGGATCCTTTTAAACATGTCTAAAGAGGAAGAGAAAAAAACAAACGATCACATGAAAGGCAATGATGCATCAATAATTCATGGATCACTACTAAGGGGTAATTCTAAGGAGAATACATCGAAAGTGTTTCAGTCATACCAAAAACCACTAATCTTCTCAAGTTGTGGGTTATAAGTGTTTGGGTACATCCATTATGTCCCAAGAACATTACCTTTACAAGGTTTTAGGGATAACACTATGTGTCCCTCTGATCACTTCCGATGACTCCCCCTTGTTCATTATGTTGGAAGAATCTTCACTCATTTTTTCAAGTTAAAGAATGATTCATTGGTTTATCATTAAAACATGAATCCACAACTACAAATGTTTTCTTTGTTGAAGCTCTGTAATCACCCACATATAAAAATTATTTTCTTATACACTGATATGTTATGTATATTAATTTCTTAAACTATTTTGGTCAATTTTCATGCATCCTTGTGTGTTCCGTATATTATTTTCTAGGTTTGGTTCGCAGAGCACCTCCTCTGTGTACCACTGTTGTTTCCGTGTACCATCCACCTTCTTTTTGAACACACCTTCCCCTCGTACTCCCCTACTCTGCATACTACTCAGCTTCTCCTCGTACCACCCTGCTCCACATACTACCTTACTCCGCGTACTGCTCAGCTTCTCCGCGTACCGCCCTGCTCCACATGATGCCTTGCTCTGCTACATACTGGAATAGCTTCCTCTAGGAAATGAACCTTATTTTGCAGAAAATTTTCCTTACATAGATGGTTCTCTCTGCATGTCATCTTCTCATCTGCAAACCACTTCATACATTACCTGATTTCTTCCAAAAAATTTAATCTCTAATCCAACAGCTTAATGAAGGGGATTACTACTCCTTATATAGGCAGATAACTCCGTAAATTTTGCCAATCCAATTTACCCAATTTTTCAATGTGGGGAAACCTTCACTATATACTGAACTCCATCCATGTACTCTTAGCCTCCACCGTGTACCACACATGTTTCCCAAACCATATCAATCCCACAACCATAAGCATTTTTCTTACCGCATGTATTCACCACCTACTATTGATGTAATCCATTTTTGGTTCTGTTCACCACTCCGCATACCATTCCTAATACCTAGTATGCGGCCACAAACCATTCCCAAAAAATTGTAGGCAGTCCATGTTCAAAGGTATGTGGTTCAATTATTTTTCTGATTTCTTCTGTCGTTTTGCATAACATTAAATCCAATGTAAAAAAACATCTGTATTCCAACACTAAACTCTCAATTTTGTGGCCCAAAAATTTTAAAAAAACTTTGAAACTACTCCACCTGAAATACTACTTTCATCCTCAAACTTATGACCTCATTCCTTGCAAATTGTTTAGTTATCCATGTGTAGATTGAAAACAAACACAAACCATCCTACATTATTATCAACGAGAAAACATGGTTCCAACACCATATTGACCTGACTTGTTCACTTTTCACATGTTATATGTAATGCATATTTTGAAGAATTTTTTTAATAACATTTTTTGATACAGTGTTGGACACACCTGGTATGACCAATTATAATTTAATGGGATGATTAGATCATGTGTAGATTTCTATATTTCCTAAACATAAATTATTTGAAGATGAAAATTCACACAAAATAATGAAGTCAAATGAATATTTCTTTTTTTAATAAAGAAAACTATTTATTATTCTATCAATGGAATATATATTTGAGGTTACAAGATGTTTATGCTTCTAATTACTCTCATTTCATCATAAATGTGTATATAAATGTGTTAAAAAGTCATGAATGTCGTGTCATGATTGAAATATTGTTTCATGTAGGTCTTAGAGGGATGTTGAATTCATCAATATATGATTTGTTGGACAAAATATAATATTTCTTTTCTAATATATTTTTGTGCAAACATCAGATTATAAAGCATTCAGTTCTCTGGAAAGAGAAGTTCTTTTAAGATTATGTAAATTAGAGATATTGTTCCCGCTGAGCTACTTTGATTCCATGTAACATTTAACATTTCATATTCCATATTAATCTAAATGTGGAGGTCTGGTACAATTATGGTGTATGTTTCTACTTGAACGATGTATGAAACAATTAAAGAAAATTTCATATAACAAAGAATCAGTTGAAGGGTATATTGCAAAAGAATACTTGCAGAATAAAATTTCAAATTTTTTCTCTTGTTATTTTATATCATAATATCCATAAAAACATAATCTCAGGGGTCACAATGAGAAAATATTTGATTATTTAATTGACTATAAGTTATCAATTTTTAATTAACCTGGTATTTTTTTTCTAGTTATCAAGATAAATTCCTTATAGATGAATAGCTACATAGAGCTCATACTTATGTTCTGCTAAATTGGGAAGAAATGACACTATTGTTTCACTAAGTACTACTTTTTTATTAATTAGTTAAATATTTTTATAATATATTTTTATTTAGATAAACATTTTTTAAACTATATAATGAACATATCTAGAAAAAATTTATACAAATTACATTTTCATGTTTTGAAAAACATCGGCAACAATATTTTACATATTGGTTTCAAAGACTAGTAAGATATGCTCTTTCACTATAATATTAAATAAATTTTTCAATGATATCCATTATTAATCATTTTTATTATTTATAGGTAGAACAACATGAAAATAAAATTTTCAATCCATTATGTGTGCTAAAAATATTCCATCGAAATTAGTAAAATCTTATAATGGGTATGTAGTTAATGGATTTTGATTCCATACCTGTATATATAGAGACTCAAAGAAATCAATGAATAGTGGTGTTTTTTTTGAAAGTATACCATCATAAGGAATGTGAAGTTGACATTTATGTCACACTAGATGAAATAATTGAGTTGTGTTAACTAGGACCAAATTACGTTATGATTCTTAAATGTCATTGGATTGATAATAATTGGGGGTTGGGAGTTCATCCATGACATTGAATTATTGGAATTAAATATAATAGTATTATTGCAATAAATGAACCATTTATGTTACCGCATCAAGAAAATCATTTTTACTAGGCACATTAAAATGATGTTTTGAGAGATTTGAAGGACTGCTGGAGTGTGATAAAAAGAAAAATCACTTGACAATCAGTTTATTGTAAATTCAAATAAATCCATAGAAGTGAAACATATTGAAAATTTTCAACAAAAATACCAAAAAATATCCCATACCTAACAAGATATAAATATCTATTATGGAAACCCCTAGTTATTGGTCGATGATATAGATAATATTGATGAAGTAATAAGGGATGGTGAAACTGATAGTCATATGGAAGATGACAATGCTGAAGAAGAGGGTAATGTCATCGATGCTGATGAAAATAATAATGAAGATGAATATTAATATATAATATTTAGGTATTTAGTTACTGGTAATTATTATATTCTGATATTTATTAGTTTATTAAATTTAATATTTTTATTAACAATCTAATATAGGTAACATGATTTTATTATTAAATTTATTAGTTTTTTATATTTCATATATGTATTTACAATCTCTTAATGGTGAGAATATTTATTTTAGATGGTTGTAAATGATCCTGAAGATCTATTACGTTCTCTCAATGATGTCAAACTTCCTATTGATGAGATTGATTTAGCTCATCCTCTTTATGCTGGTGAGCCTACTCGGAGGGGGTGTGGTATTTCTAGATTAATGATTCTAGATCCTATTATAGATAGATGACAATGTATTGATTTTGATCCTCGTTTATGGAGGGATGTTTAATTGTTTAAGATATTTATTTTTAATTAAATAAGTGTATTAATTTTAATAATAATTTTATGATTATATATTTGTTTCTATTTTTGTAGTTTTCTATATTGAGAAATTGGGCATGCTAGAATGATTATGGGAAACAAAATTCAAGCCATGGGTGTCATTGGTCCTAGTATCCATCAATGTCCATGCCCAAATGTTCAACCACTGGATTTTATGTTATTAAATAATATATTATTTTTAAAAATTTATTTAATTAATAACTTATTTTTTTAATTTTATTTCAAAAATTATTTTCTATGATATCTGATAGATAGAGAGGTCTAATATGAGAGGCATGATATACTTTTATATATGAGAACTTTCATCAGTTTGTACACAAAATTAGAAAGTGATCTATGGATAAATCTTCTGCAACTGTTTTTGATCAGCGTTGCATCTGACATCATCCCCACTACATATCAACTCAGGTATGGGATGGGTTATGCTACTTCTGTCTAGGGGAGAAATTTAGGAGGAGATCATCAGCTATATATCAGAGATGGGGGAGGCAAGAGGTCACCCAAAGGTCAAATATTCATACAATTTTTATACATAGAAAACATGTGGTAAGTGATATTATTTATTAATGAAGATATATTTTAAATACAACTTGTATATTATATTATAAAAGCAGCTACCGACTAATCAATTATAGACTTTGAAATTTATAAGAATATGTATACTAATTCATGTACATTATTAGTTATAGGTGAACGACAACACCATATTGTGGTTTGTGATTTTTTTTGAAAATGTCATGAAAATTAATTTTATTGTTATTCTAATTGGTCATTATTTTTAAAGGAAACATATGATGCTTTGACTTCTCATTCACAGAAGATTTAAGTTGAGACTAAAGGATATGTCACTGTTGATTCGGGTTTAGATGAGGTGGTATTGATATAGGTGACTTCACAGTGTGCTGGGAAATATCAAGTGATTGATATTGGTTCTCGACTGACACCTACAAGTTGTTATAGTATAACTACAATGGAATAAGTGAGTGTGAGGAGAGTTCGTGGAGTGTCATCATCCTCACCATCATCTGCCGCATAGTATGAGGAGAGATTCAGATCTTAGGATGACATGATAGAGCAGATGTAGAAGGAGAGGGAGGAGAAGCATGAGTAGAATCATTTGAGAGATGAGTAGATGATGGGCTATATGCAGTGACCTACATGTGGCATTGGTATTATGTTTTCTCCCATTAGTACTTCAAATGATCCTCACCAAGCCCTTCAAGTGATCATCCTCCATCATATGATAGTTGATTATTTATGATGTTTTAATGACTTTTTTTGTAATTTGGTACGATGTACCTGTTATTTTTTAACTGATGTATTACTTTTATGTCTGCTTTAATTTGTTTAATTTTTTGTAATGATTTTTAAATATTGGTAAATTTACTTAAAAAATTATTTTTTTACCTTATTTTATTTAATAATAGGTTTTGTAATTATTTTTAATTATATAAATTGTTTTAATTATTTTTCTATATATTTAATATTTTAATTAATTTTAAAAAATTTAAAAATTTAAATTATTTTTTAGTATATTTATTTTTAAAATTTACTATAGTTTATTTAATATTTATATTTTTTAAATATATATAATTTTTAAACATTAATAATTTTATTTTATATTTTATGAAATAATTTTAATAATTTTTTATTATTTTAATTTTTTTTGGGAAGAAATTTTATTTTGCATTGGATGCCAACATCGCTCACAAATAAAATTTTCAACCATTTATGATGGATCGTTACAAAAGGTTATATAAAAACATAGATAAAGGAATTTTGTGATAGACTCTTTTTCTATCCCAAATAAATATTATTTGTGGTGGATCATCACAAATAAACACATTTGTGAAACCACCATCCATGATGGGGTATTTACGATGGAATCCCATCGCAATTGACATTTTGTGATGGATTTATATAGAAAATACCTCATTTTAGTTGCCTTAAATTTTTATTGCATGCATTTGATGAACTGCATCTGATCAGCAGCATTTCATTTCTTCAAAATTCATTTTATTCATACTTCTAGTCAAATGAGAATATCTGTGTCTGGTTATCCTCGATCTGATAAGCTTCATCTAAAACACATCAATTAAGGAAACTCTAAGAAATATCATTTCTCTTCTATTACAAACTCCACCATATATCATAACGTTTTAGGACATTTTAGAGCTTGAAATAACTATAAATAATCATTTAATTTTATTTTCTTGAAACAAGTTTCCAATATTCTATATCGATAAATTAGTGTTGGATGTTTTTTCTAAAAACAATTTTATGTTTTCTCCCTTTTTACAGTCTCTAATTATCTAAATATTGACATATTAATAATAAAATAACCGAAACATAAATTGGGCCTTAAAATATCCCCCTTTGTGTTTGATTTAAATATAAACTTAAATATCACACAATTTCATTAGCATTGTTTATACCCATCATAGTCCCTAATATATTTTTTCATTTTCTCACCCCCTTACTTTTATTCTACACCGTATTGAAAATCGAATGCAATAGGTCCACTCATGATTATTTTTTTTCATTTCAGAGTCTTGAAACTCTTTTTAAGTGAACAATATTATCACATGAGTTACTTAAAATGTATCCTTTAACTGGACATCTCTAAGTCTACATGAGAAACCCCGATTGACAAAAAAATGAGTAAATAGTCAATGATGTCAATTTTTTCCATAACACATTTTTCTTATAATACTTTTACATGATTCTTTCAATATTATCATATGAATAAAAATATGATAAAATTGGATAACAAAAAAACAACATGCACCCATATCAACAAACCTAAAAGAATGTTTAAGTGTATAAACACAACATTCCCAAAATCTCATTTCTCATCACAGTTAGAAATGATTTATGATGATAAATTCCATTCTCTATAATACTTTTACAGCACTCACCCTAATTCCCCACATTAAATCCTTAATTTTCCTAAAAGTTTGTAAAAATATGAAAATAATTTGTAAATAAGGATAAACATAGGTAGTTTTGTATAAGCAATATTCATACTAAGAATCTTCTCTAAGTCATGAATTATTCTTCTAATTTTTGGATTTTTCATTTGATGTGTTTTATTCCTTTTGTAATTCATCACATATTTTGTAATAGTTTTCTTCTTGTCTATATAATAATTATTGGAAGCTTTTAACTCTTCTTCAAATTTCATAACATCTTTATTATAATGGGTTTTTGACATATTTTTCGTACATTCCTCTTAGTATGGAAATATAGTCATAAATTTTTTCATAAAATTCCCATCTTTCCCACATATATTACAGCTTTAATAATTCTTCAATTCATAAAGCTGATTTATTTTAACAAAAAAACATTCATCATTAGAAACATCTTTTTCCTTTTTTATTATGCATATTTTTGTTTCTTTTCTAACTTTATAGCCATGTACCCTTGTTCTTGATAAATAATTAGTTATTCCAACTTTTATTTCTCATAAATTTTTTTACTTCTCCCAACTTTGTTAATGTACTCAACATTATTCAATTTTACAATTTTCTTTGTTGATTATTCTATATTATATAGCATTAATTTTTTATTTCTGGTTACAAATTTATATATTAAAAATAAATATACTATAATCATCAAAGATCCCCCTTCATTAATACATCCCTCCTAGTAGACCAATGTTTTACTAACATGGTTAAGCATTATTTCTAGAAATTACACAATACCAATAATGACCATTGAATCATGATATTTTGATCTAATGGTATAAATGCCCAGAACATTTTTTTCCTTTTTAAAATCTGTGAGATGGTTTGTTCAGGGAGATTCATTTTTGATGAACTCTATTCCTTCTTGATGAATTTTTATTTTCTAAAAAAATTTACCTTTCATAACTACATATTTAGTAGATACATTTGTACATTATTATTGTTGTGTAGAAGAGATAACATGATTCTTTAAACCCTCCTTTTCACCTTCTTTCGAAGTTTCACATTTAACATGAATAGCCTTGGTGAAGTCTTATCCCATATTTCTAATCTCACTTTGTATTGTAATTAAAATTGACTTTATTTCCAACAACTCTTATTCTTTACCATCCACACAATATTTTTTAACATTTATCATCTTCTCAAAATTGATTATCTCCAAATTCCTATTCTTATAGAATTAAACATGTCAATATTATATAATGTTGAGATACTCTTCACCATAAGATTTTTCTTCACAACATTTTAGTTTTTTTTCAAGATCACAAATCCTCTTTTTTTCCTTAGAATATTTTTTTTCAAAATGTCTTCTCCATTCAAAATTGATACATTTGAGTGAATTTTATCTCTTCCCATTCCTATTTCCCTGGTTGAATGTTTTATAAAGGAGAGAAATAATAGTGTTTAAATCTTATGCATCTTCATTTTCCCCAATATTTTCAGTTCTTCTTCAAATTATTTATCTTTTTTTATTTCATTTTAAAAAATATTTAAAGCCAATTTATTTTTCAACTGTGTTCTTAAAGATAAAATATTTTCTCATTTTATATGACAAAAGGGTATTCTGAATTTCATCCAAAGATAAATCTTCACGATATTATATTGTTGAAACACTGGCATTATATCTATCTGTAAATTTTATCATCAGTTTCATAAATATTGTGGGGACTACCATATTCTCTCTCAATACTTTGAGGTTTCTTACAATTTCATTGAGTCTTATAAATTAATCATTAATAATTTATTCATAATTCATTTTTATTTCTTCAATTATACATTTCTATATTTTTAATTTGGCTTCTTTAACCGTCCCAATTCATTCATTCCAAATTCTCAAATTGTCCCACATTTTCATAGCTATTAGGAATCCCAGAATCTTTTTATAAACAATTTTGATAAGATTCATCAACATGGAATTATGATATTTTCCATAAGAATCTATGATCATCTTATCAACATATATCCTTGAAAATTTATTAATGGGAGGAAATCCCCTATTTCCACATCACTAATTTCATGGACCAGAGATTGAATATAAGACCACATCCTATTCTTCCAACTATGATAGTTTATAGAATCATAAAAAAGAAAAAATCTAATTTTTAGTAAATTATAATTATTTATTAGAAAAGGTATATATTTCATAAGAACCTCTCTCTAATACCAATTGAAGTTCCCTCATGGACTAAGATCCCTGAGGGGGTAAATTAATGATTACATTTACTTTTTTAAGAAAGATTATTATCTTACTATTGAAACACTATTAATCTATGAAATTTGTTATAGTAACAATCCACTTTGGTATAAATCACAACCACACCAATTGGATGCAACAAATATAAAGAGGAGCCCACAATATTTCAAAGGTTTTGTGGAATGATATACTCATTTCCATGGTGGATATCCCCATCAACATGGATTATTTTACAAACATTCTTTAATTAATACAAATGTAGAAGCAACAAGAATTTGTATAACCTAGTAGTAAACATTCATAGAATAGTTTGTTATAGATCTCAATTATCGATCTCATGTCCATTTATTCATATCCAGGTAAAGGTCCTAAGAAACATACATATTTAGAAACTTCTTATAATCCTCACCTATAATATTATTTTTTCTTCTTTTCTGATCAACTTATGAAACTTCTTCATTTCCCCCAATAGAAATCAAGATCAAATTTACCTATTTGAAAAATTCAAGAACATAAACAATCATATTAATAATTTTTATCTCCTAAAACATTCTCCAGATATTTAAAAAATCTAGATGTTCTCAAGATCAACATTCTATAATTTTTGTTTGAAATGAATTCTTAGAAAATTTCCATATATTTATCCTCTATCAAGTAACCCTTTTCTGATGGTGTCTATATGATATTATCCTTCTGGTTATTCTTCTTATATTCTATTGGGTAAAACTATTTTCATTTTTTTCTAGTTTCTTAATCTGATGTCCCTCTGATAAAAAAGACTTGGTCTGGTTTTTCTCTATCCATTATAAGTCTAATCAAATTCTTTTATTCGTTGCAACCTCCTTCAACTTCTAAATCCGATGGAAATTTTTCCAATCATTACAACTCCAACATGATATGTTATAAACTCGTCCTATCAAAAAATATCAAAGTGCCGGATTTCTGTATGTATTTAAAGTAACAAGTACCACATATTTTTTACTTCTACTTATAGGTTCTCAAAAAGTAGCCAATGGAGAAACTGAATTATTTTTCCTACTCACTCAAATTTATAATTCTGAATTCTTCCTACATGTGAATTTCAATTAAAATTTTATATACTCTACTCCAACATTCTCGAGTAAACTAAAACCTTCTTGAATATTTTCATCTATTCTCCAATTTTTCAACATTTTCCATCTTCTCAAAATTTTCCTCTACCCCAAAATAGTTAGTCCAGAGTTTATTTAATAACTATCCATCAGATGGAGTAATTTTTCTTCACCAAGAAAATAAATATCATCAAAATAATCAAAAATTGAAGAATAGTTCAAAATCATAATAATTTAGAGCATTGCATAGTTTATGTAAAGATCCTTGAACTAACTCTATCTAATAATTGATTTTTTTAAGGAATTGTTCACTAGATGGACTTTCTCAATAGTGAAGATTTATAATGTCTCATTTTTGGACTTCTTCCCTTTACATAGTCTAATCACGTACATCTTATGAATTTTATCCATTGTAGATTTTTATATATTACTTTTTCCATTCATACTATCCCATTTTGAAACATTTCATGGACCGTAGTGACATTTTTTTTTCACTTCTTTGATTTTGAAAACTTCTCAGAATAAGATTCCATTCAGTCGGTTAACAACACTTGTATCATTATGCTTCAAACAAACAACCTATATAGCAACACATCACCTTTTTTCCATTTTTTCTACATATTTACTTCTCTAATTGGCCAAACTGAAAACCACCATCTCTTACGTATCACATTTTTATCAAACATTGAAATTGACAAATTATCAATGTAGAATTCTCATTTGTTGGATCAATATTAACACCTCATCCAGTGAATCTTTAAATGAAAAGTGATACTAATAAAAATTATAATTATTTAAAAGTTTTCAATACCGTGTGATATTAGTAAGCACAAAACTTATGTATTTCTTATAAAATCATCATTTAATGATTTTATAAAATAAATTTGATCAAAAGACCCCTTTATATTAACTTTGAAACTACCTACTGTTGGATAGAAAACTCAGACATTTATATCATTCAAAAAAATCTTCATCAAATCAACTTTTATGGTGAAATAAATTCAAACATTTTTGTTTTCTTGGATGAAAGAAAAGATGACCTCTTATTTTTTGTACAAATATTCAAATCTAAAAACTTGAGCCTCTTAATATTTCATTTGTAATACTGTAGATACTCTGAAACCATAAAGCCAAACATTCTAACAAAATAAAAGTATAATGATTCATGTCTTGTATAGTTGAATCTTAGGAATTTCATGTAATGAACAATGTCTAATCAACAAATTTTCATTTATTAAAATTTTGTTAATTCATACTTTCAGTCTTCTAAAAACTTCTACATATGGTTCTCCTTATTCAGAAAGGTACGTTCGAAATACATCAATTGATGAAGCTCTAGAAACTCACATTTCTTTTCTTCTACAAAATATATCTTTTTTCGTAACTTCTTTATGGACTTCTGTGAACATTAATGAAAAAAAATGAATCATATAATTTTCTTTTCATGATACCTTTGTTCGATCTTAAAAATCCAAAAATCTATATCTAGATAGTTTTAAAAAAATAATTTTCCATTTTCAATTCATTTAAATCTCCCATATTTATAAATATTAATCAGGTGAATGAAAATAAAACCAAAACAGAACTTGGGACAAACAACTGGTGTTGGTGGGTGTAGGATTTTGAGATAAATATGTTTTATAATGATTATTCCCAATTCCTCCATAGCTTGGGTTGCATTGATTTTTTTCTAATGGTATCTCTTTGTTTAAAAATTTGGATTCTTTGATCTATATTTTTCTAACACTATAAAGGCCTTTGGGATCACAATTTTTGGTTGATTATAGGGGGTTAAGATTGAATAAAATAAATACTAAGTGTTTTATAGTTTAATCTAAATGGGTTTTTGAAGGTTATTCACATGGTATTACTTTAGATGTGATACAAGGGGAATTTAATGATAGATCCCAAACATTTTCTCAGAGATATCTAAAAGAGTATTAGATATGATATAAAATGATATGGAAAGATGTCTTTTATGCTTTAATGAAATTTATGGATTGAAAGAAACTGTATTCCCTAAAGTTATTATATATATATATATATGATAACTATATATATAAGAAAAAGAAGATATAATTATTTATGATACGACCATATCTTATGACAAACCATTCAGTCATTATTTTAATTAAAATAAATGAACACCTAAATTTTTTATTCCAGCATGAGATGAAAGGTTGTTCCATATCATACGACATAAGGGATTATTAACACTAATTGATCAGTCATATTAGATGACATGGTAACATTATATTTAAATGAATTTTAAGGTACAATTAATTTGGAACTACAATGATATAATTAATATAATAGGGATCTACATTTTTTAAACCTGATTCTTTTTTACATTAGTAATCATACATAAAGTTATATATAAGAATTTTCAATTAGTAGTTCATTCAGGAAACTATTGTATAAGTTATCAAAGAGTAATAGTTGATACATGAATTCACTTATAACATAATAGTTAACACATTATTTTCCAAGGATATCTCTTGATACCTAATAAAACCTAGTTTTCTACAATTTTAGTGGGTATTTATTCATGGATGATACTCTTAAATACTTGATTCTCTCTATTTATCCATGTTTTACTCTCTAGGTTATTACATAATTGAGGGAAGTAGGATCATTAATTATTGATATGTGATCTAGTCATCATGTAGATATACCTATTGACATGGGATGTTGTTTTTTTCCCTTTAAGGTCTATTCTAAACCATTTAACATTTAGATTATATTTCATAATCTATTAAATCTAAGGTATGGAAATTTACATGGTTCTTAATTATCAAATACCATGTTTTTCATATTTTTTCATGGCTGATCCTGATATGGTATTAGTATCACTTCATATTGAACTATTAAGTGTTAATATACTCCTAATAATCCAAAAAATAACCGGCACAATTTAACCATTATATGATACCTATGAACCATATGACAATGGATAATACAAGTTAATGATAAGGATGTATATGTTTTCTCATTATAGTGAATCATATAAATTTGAGTATTAATTATGGTTTGTGATAATTGAAAATGTCATTGAATTAAATTGAATACATACATCAAATTTTTTATTTAGGAAGAAAGGATTCTGGACAAGTTTAAATACATTCATCTTAATCTATGAAAATGGTTGATTTTAGTGAAATTTAAAAAGATATAAATTTACAGATTCACCATGACCATCCTCTAATTAAATGTTTGTGGGACATCTCTATTTTATCATCACACATAATCATCATATATTTTATCATAATCACATACAAAAATCCATCCAATTTTTAAATTTTTATTTGAGAAATCAGAAATATTCTAATGTTAAGAATATCAAGGAGGTCAAAATAGTGGAAGTCGAGTGCATCATTATAGACCATATTCTTATGGTCAAAAGGAAGGTAACCTATGAGTAATAATATATTCAATTGATTTTATAAGTATCAATTCAATGTGATGTGGTTAGCCACCATATTTTCTTCACCCCATATATACTAGAACGTGATGTACAGATCCATCACACTCTTATACTATCTCAAATTATAAAGTATAAACCAGTGATTTTTGAAATTTTTGTACATTAACCTATCAATTAGTGAAGAATAGAATCACATAGTTTTCAAAAGGTGGTCGAGCTAATTTCTCTTTGGATCTCCAATTCCACTACTATGATTGTGAAACAAAGATCATGGTAATTATTGAATGTCATCACAACAAAGGGTTAATAATCTAGAACAATTTCACCTCCTTTCATGGTCTCTCAAATGAAACATTTATCTGTGTTCTAATTGAATCAAGTAGATTGTGGTTCTCAGCATATGTAATTTCCATTAACAATACTTCCCATGGATTTAGAGTTCATTTGTGGGAAAAAGAATTTGAAATGGGATGGAGATATCCTAGAATGATTTTATCTAGGCCCAAGATCAATTATATCATCCTTTCCTATAAAAGGATGAAATTGATACAGGTTTTTTTGTGGCTAATATTTTTATTGGATTTTTAAATATCCTAGTATTTATATGTAAATAATAGACCCCAAACCCATCCTTCATTGCAATATGAGTCCAAAAATTTGATATATGATATCAAGAAGTGATGAAACAAACCTAGGCCAAAGTAAATTCCCATATTATTATTGAGTAATTTTTAGATGAAGTTCATCTAAGAACCTCCTAGAAAAGGTTGTTCATTACATTCCTTATCAACAACACTATAGATTTTGTACTTTGATGCAAGTGATATTCAACTCCATTAGACAACATTTTTAATTGGACATTCTCTATAGTGCACATAACAGAGGACACAACTCAAATTAGATGGGATTTTCTCTCCCCAGACATCCTTAATGTAATAAATATTTCAAAGTATGATAAACAAAAAGAAAAGGAATTTTTAAAAATAAATATTATCTAAAATTACACTTGGTAAAGTTTTTTAGTGAATACCATTTATGTTTTATCATTTATGATGACATCTAGTAAAGGATTATCTCCTATCCTATTTTATTTATTAATCAAATAAAAGTGTGAATTCTCTATTATTCATATAGTTCATTAAATTATGGTGGTAGTTGGTGACACTTCTTCCCCCCAAATTCATTTATGAGGGGAGAGATTTGCTTTTAAAAACATTAATATCACTCATTAATGACTATGTATCCCAATAAATCCATAACAATTATACTTATTTATGAAATTATAACATTTTATATCAATTACGATCATTAGGTGATGATGTTAATTTTTTTATTTTCACTAACATCATTAATATTTTTCCATCACATTAACTGATAATCTTGATAGAAATCAAAACCCTAGAAAACCCTCATAAAGATTCTCTTTTGATCATTATTTTTCACTCTATTTACATTCCATAAGTAATTCCCTCTGATTATTTTTGTAAATAAACAATTTAGGTTCTCACAAATAATTTCACATTCTACTTCTTAGGGGGGTTCCATAGTCATCTCCCTTACATAGTTAATCATAGAAAAAATAATCTACTAGATTCATGTATTTATAAGTATGGATTATAAATGATTAAATTTTTTTAATGCACATTGAATTTAAAAATGGCTTTCATCTATTCCAATTAAATGGGTTGTGCATGATTATTATGTGAAATATGAAAATTCCAAAATTCATGTTGAGCTTTAAGGTCAAAATTTACTCTCTCATTAAGTAATATTGGATATGTTTCGAAGGTATTTGTATTAATTTTTATTAAAATTATACATGCCCATCTCTATTGTAACCGTTTTGAATATTTTTCAAATTAATATGAGTACAATGAATTTAATACATCCTTAAATGGCCATAATTTGTCAGGAAATTGAAATCTATATGATGTACTCATATTGGGTTTTTATTTTTAATAAATATTTAGTTTTCTCTCAAAGAATAAATTATGAAATCCTACCTAATTTTTGTTTTTTGTGTCAGAAAAGTAATTATAAAAAATCATCAATAAAAGGATAGATCACAACATAAAATAGAAAAGGTTATTATTTCTATAATTTTTTTATGAAAATATATATGGATTTAAAAAATATATGGTATTTTTAGATATGGAATAACTTAGAAAAACAACATAAATTTGAATACCTAGTTACCCTCTAGGTATTTTGAAAACTATATACCAAATAGGCAGTATTAGTAAGTATACTACATATATTGAAAATAAGATATAAAACAAATTAATAAAAGATCATTCCTATGATGTTAAAAGAATCAGTAGAATAATGGATTTTTAAAATTCATACAATAAAAATTAGAGGTTTGGAAACATTAAATAGGAGGTATTCACTCAGTAAGAATCCAAATATTTGAGAAGGATGAGAATAACCCTATAAAAACATACATTAAGAAATAAATGTTTGGTAAGGGGAATTCTTTCATCTTAAACCTAATTAAAAAGTGGATGATATTAAATTTAAAGTTAATAAAAAATAAAAAAAGATATTGATATCATACAACATATTGGAGTTAACCTCAGTCAAATATGATTTATGTTTTTAATTCTTGAATAGTATCCATGATAATATAATATGTATCATTCCAATGTTTTCAGTTGTTTTTTAAGAGACTTGATAATAATATACACATAATTTGATTATAAGTCACTCATATACCAACAAATTTGATTGATACTCATAATTTTGTTTTGTTACATGTTACAAATTTTGTTAAATTTTTTTTGATAAATATTTCCTTGTAATAAAACATATATATAATTCTATTATAGAACATTTTTATTCTAAATATAATATTAAATACCATACACTATCATCAATGTCTTTATGAGTTCTTATTTTGATAAAGTATTTATTATTTAGTAGTAATTCTTGATACAATTTTATTAAAATGATGCTATTATGTTATTTTAGTTTTGATATATCAATGATAGGTTCTTACTAATTGATTATTTTTAAATTATTATTATAATATTATATATTTAAAAAAATTACCTAGAAGGGAATATTTCAATGTTTTTACTATTAAGGGGGATCTATAGTGGGCATACTTTCAAGGGGGAACCATAAAAACATTATATTGAGTGGTGACCTGAAGGCATTACATAATGATGGTTGATCCAATGTCCTTACAAGAAAATTACTTCTACGAAAGTTCAAATAACATAATTTAAAATATATATTCCATATAAAAACTAATAAATAAGAATGAAATTGTAAACTACATGAGGTCATGTAATGAGATGGGATATTATTTAGTAAAATTGTGTGTGTGTGTGTTTTACAAAGAAAACGGACCAAACACACCCTAAGAGGGGATGAATAATAGTGTGGATTTATTTTCATCTTCAACCTCTCAAGGATCTTCTTCCTATGAATTAAATAAAAGTATAAATTTATAAATATTGTGTAGTAATTCATCTAATTATAATAATTAAATTAAAATTTTCAACAAAAATAATTTTACTTGGTTCACAACTAAGGGATAATATTAGGACAATATATTTTCAATGTTTCAAAATACAAGGGTGATATAAATACTCACTATATGTGATTCAAATATTTTATAAAGACTCACTACCAATATAAATGAAAATCAATATTTTTCATTATTCGATAACTCCAATGTGGAGGTGTTACAAGAAGACATAAAACACAATGGTCACTCATAAGAATCTTGATAAAATGATAAAAACCAAAGTAGTGAAGGTTTTATCATTGATCTTATAGTGACTGACAATTTTCAAACATATGTAACACAGATTATGATATGAATATTCAATATGTACCATTAAAATCCATTCTTGAATCATATAAGTATAGTATAAATTTGGAAAATGGAATCATAAACAACTAGTTCATAAGAGCACTACATAATCTATTTTACTGTTCTTCATAACTTGTAACATTCATATACATTCTAAACCTAATAAAATTTCTTCATAAAAATGGAGAAAGGAAACAAAATAAATGGTGATTTATGATGAACAATACGGGTAAATTTGGGAGATATCAATTACCAGATAAACAAAACATGAGCATAAGGGTATTCGAATATGAGATTAATAAATTAAAATCATAATATGCATATCATAGAACATAATCATGGGTTATGGGATATATATTGGAATATCATAACACAATAATCATTAAAGAGTCATAGAAACTGATCCATGAGGGAATAAAATTAGCAGAAGTCATGGATTTGTGTCATATACATAAGAATATAAAATAAATCTCTTAGTATTCAAGGTTTATTGACAAGGATAACATAGTGAATTGGGATCACTTATAAAACCATCATAGTAGTAAAGGTTATCTCCCCATTCTAGTCTTGTTTATCTAATGAGGTGTCAATCTTTAGTAAATTCATTAATAGGCTATAAAATTTTTGCCCCACATATCACATAATTAAAACCATAAATATTTGTGATATAACGTCCAAAAACATTCATAATATCATAACCCATGTAAAATAAATGGGTTTCATAAAAATCCTTTCATCATAATGCTAAACCATCCAGATAAAGAATAAGGATGGTATCATTGAATCTTATCCTCAGTAAAGATTAGGTAATATCAAAGTATTTCATCTTAGATGAACATTTCTTTTAAATGTCACATGGAATATTTATTGAGAAAATATAATTTTAACATTAAAGTAACTTATTTAAAATATAATGATTTTCAAAATATTAAGGAAAAAATTATATTTTATATGAATATTCACGAATTTAGTGGTCATGATTATAGGAAATTCCATTTTTTCTATATATATTAAAACAAATATTCCTATTACATTTATGATAAAAAGTAAAAATTTGCGCATTAAAAAAATGATACAATTTAAACAATTTTTTAAAAAGTAAAAAATGGTAAATAATAATTTAAAATATCATAGGTTAAATGTAAAAAAATTACATAAAACATTTATAGAAAACATGGATATGGAATAAAAAAAATTCGACCAAAGAGAAAAATAAAGACATTTTTTCCTTAAAAATACTCTTTTGGTGTCTTGAGTACTAAAAGTAATATAAATGAATGAAAAAAATGTAATCTCTAGAAATAACTATGTTTATATAAAATTCATGAGTTTCAAGAGTTGTATTACTTGAAATTTTATAATCAAAATCATATTCATAAAAATCTCGATAAATAGTGATGTTTTACGATAAAACCCTTACAGCTTTAGATACATTTAAATCATAATACCCATGAAAGAAGGAACCTTATATGTTAATGTGTATCAAATAAATTTCATGATAAAAAACATAAAATAATTTATTTTTTTACACACCACATAAATAAAAAAGGTGGTGAATATGGGTCTTCTATCATATATTTAGAAGTCATAATAAAATCCCTTACCTCAAGTTCCACTTTCTTCGAAAAGACTCTACACAAATATCTAAAAAATCTATAGTCAATATAATTCTAGAATAGATTCTTTTAAATATTTTTAATATCATAAATGATCCATTTTAACATTTCAACATCTATTTTTCATAATTCCATATTAATACCTATGTTTATGGGTGTCACCTAAATTGTTTTTCAGGAGAGTTTTTGTTGGGTCGTTTTAGTAATCATAAATATACAATGGATTCATAATGTATATAATTTTATCCTTTATATAAATATAAGATATATTAATTATATATTTATTTATTTAAATTCATCCATAAATTATAAATATGAAAAAATTAATTACACTTTTCATGGAGACGATAATTCGTACGTATACATGAATTCGATTTTCACATTTCTACGGATGGAAATAAAAATGGTATATAGTAATTAACCATTATAAAATAATTATTATATCATATATATCATATATTTATAAAAATATATATTTATTACCTTCCATGTAAAAATAGAATGCAAAATGAATCACATCGCTTTGTGGAGGTGGTAGTCCACACGTATGCATGAGCGACATTATTATTTTCCAACAGATTGGAAAAAATAATGTAGATATGGTATTAAAATAATTTTTTTTATTTATTTAATAAATAATATATATATATATATAATAATTTCATCATTATATATATCCATGTTAGGCATTAAAGGAAAACTAATTACATCATTTCACGAGGTGGTAGTCCACCGTACACACAATCGATGATTTTGTTTCACATTTGATAGAAGAGGATATAGATAAAAAAATTATATAAAACATAAAACCTCATTATATTTTATATTATATTTTAATTTTTAATAAATAAATTAATGTGGAATAATAAGAAATAAAAAAGAGAGATCTCAGGGAAGACAATTGCATTCACTTAGGAAAACCTCCATCAGATATCTTATTATAGGCCAAAGGGTGGAAATTTTATGAAGGGAAAAAGTCATAGAATGTGTATAATGATATTAGAGAATGATATTTCTATGGATTTTTCAACATATATGGTTTAATATGTGTTATTAAGTAAAGGAAGGAGGCTCCCTTTTATAATTGAGGAAATGGAACACTTTTAATTATTCAAAGTTTCAAAATAATTTCCAGTCACTTTCTTGTAAAAATGGATCCAGAATATATCATATTAAAAGGTGATAATATTAATGTTGAAATAAAACCAACCAATAGGGTTTTATATATTTTTAGTTTATTTTATCCCTTATCATTATATATTAACCCTCAGTATTCATTTTTTTAACTTTAACCATGGTAACAGATTTCTATTAATTTTAATATTCTTTATGACAAAACAATTATGTTGACCTTATAATATAATATTAATTATAATTATTAGAAATATAGGATCCATTTTAATAAATTAAATTAACATAATTGGAAGAATATAATTTAAAATTAAACCTGCAAACATGAAGAAAATCAGTTTCCAAAGAAAATGTTTTCTTACATATAAATCGTTTTTATTTCAAAATTCAGTATAAAATTTACCCCAATAAACTAAAAATTATTAATAATTTTATATTTGAATATATTTCAATTTTAAAACTATTTTTAAAAAAAATGTAACATTGTAAATTTTTTAATGTAATGATAATTTTTATTAAAAATCAAAAGTTCTTACTATTCATCAAAAAATTAATATTTTTCTAAAATTAAAAATTTTAGCTCTATGATAATTTTGAAATTCATATTCAAAAAAATGAAGTAAATATTTTCAAATCAATTTTATATGAGTGATATTTTTCAATTTTAAAATCAGTTTGTAAAATGGGATTAGAAGATTTTTTAGAAGAATACCTTTTTTATGAAAAGAACTAAATTTACTCTTATCTTATGCCACGAAAAAATTATTAGATAAATTATAAAACCTTTTAAAGATTATATAATATATAAATTGCATTAAAATAATTACTGAATATTGATTAATTTAATTTATTAGATAAAAACAGATTTCGCGCATAAAATTATTTTTTTAGAAATATATTGTTTTTACTTTAAATTGATTTTAATTTTCCTTTATAGCTAATTAATAAATAATGAATTTATTTTATAAATTTATAAAACATATACATTTCATAATTTAGTAACTATTATTCATAACCATCAGTTTAATGGCTATGATATAATGGTATACTATATTATGGTTTATTTAGACCCTTGGGTGCATGTATCCCAAGCTACCAAAGAGATTAAATATATTTAAAAAGAAATATACCATGAAATATCATCCTATTTTATTTTTACCGCCTTAAAATTAATTTAACTATTTAAATTATATTAAAATGATAAAAAATAATTTGATATCTCTATATCATCACATCCTTAGGTTCCCACGTAGCATATATGAATTTATGATTCCTCTAGAAAACGTTATCTAAAAGAGATGTTTTATTCTATACTACATTATCTCTACAATTAGAGAATTATATTTTTTTCATAGGAATTATCTTGATCTATCTATAAAACCAAAAATTTTATTATATTTGAATTATCATTTATGTACTTCCCCATTAAAAATACAAGGAATTCATCATGAACCTGAGGGAGGTTCAGTGGAAGTAAAATGTGTTAAGCTATTATCACTACTTAATCATGAATCAATAAGGGGATAATATAACTAGATCTCTGATTTACTTTCTTCATAAATATCAAAACCTTTTCCATGTATAAATTTAAAAAAAAATCTCACCATCTTTAAACTTATGATATCATTGATAATTATTAGTATAACATTTCTCTTTACTTTGCACTTCCTTTTGGTGTTGTTAAATGGATTTGACTTTCTCTTTCATTTCCTCATCTATTTCATGTCCCAATATCTTTCTTTCTCTAACTTCATCCCAAAACATTAGATTTATTCACTTATTTCCACATTGGTATTCATAATGACCCATTTGAATGCTCATGTAAAAACTATTATTATAAGAAAATGTGTCTAGTGTAATGTGTTGATCCCAACCACCTTTGAAATCTACATAAAAATAACTCAAAATATCCTCTATGGTGTAAATGGTTCTCTTAGAAAAAATATCTACCACAAGTAGATAAGAAGTACTAAAACTCAAATCTATATCTAGAGCATGTAAATGACTTCACCAGATTTTCAAGGTAGACCTCATATCCTTAACAAATAAAATATCATATGTTACTCTATGAAACCATTCCATGTTATTAATATATAATATAGAAACATGATAAAGAGATATGAATTATTCTTTATAAAATATGAGTACTGAATTTTTAAGGTGATCAACTATAACCCAAATATAATTATTTCCTTTAGACATTTTGGGGAGTCCTAAAACAAATACCTTTGTTAGGTTTTCACATTTCCATTATGGTATGGGTAAATGTTTTTCCATACCCTTAGACTTTTCATTTAGAATTATTTTTCTAACATACCAAGAACTGAGATACATACTTAGAAATATATCTCTTCATGTTTTACCACTATAAATCCTCTTTCAAATCTATATACTTCTTTTTTACATCTATGGTGAATAAAGATCCATGACCAATGATCCTCATCCAAAAAATACTTATTCAAATATAGTATGGATGGAACACATACAATGTCTAAGAATCTTATCATTCTATCACAATCAAGGTTGAACTCAAGATAATCTATCACATTATTTTAAAATTCCACATATTTTGTTTACACCTCTTTAATACTCACATCTATAGATGGTTTATCACTTATTTGATTAAGATAGTATTTCTCCCCTTCCTTCATGGCTTCAAGATATAACCTTTTTAAATTAATCAATATTTCATATTTATTATCCTAATAATAGATAAGCTATCATGATCATTTTGACTCAAATAATCTGCCAACTTGTTTCTTATCCCGTTGTGGTCAGACATTGAGAATTCATAATCATTAATCCCATTAAACCATATTTTGTAGTGTATATTCATCTCCTTTTTATTGAATATATACTTTAAGCTTTTATTAATTTTATATATATCTTCCTTCTAATTAAAGATATTTAATTCATATCATTAATTAAAAAATTTATATAACTAACTCAAAATCAGGATTCAGTAATTTTTCTCATGAACAATTAATTGTTGTGATGCATAATCTATCCCCATATCATTCTTCATAATAAATCATCTTTGTATCCTCTTCAATATATCACTATATATTATAAACCCTTATCCAATATAGGGATATTTAATTATAGGATCATTGAATAATATCTTTTCTAGTTTCAAGAAATTTTTTTCAAATTCATATATCTAAAGGAACTTAACTCTCACATGAGATAACATAGTGAGTAGATTAGAAATTCATTATAAATTTATAGATTTTTTTGATATTATCAAGAAAAACAAAAAATATATATATCACAGTCACCGTGGTTGTTCTGTTCCAACATTCAATAACTTTAGTCTTTAATGGATCCATAGATATACTATTTATTGAGATTACATGACCTAAAAATGATTATTATATATATAAAATTCTTACATTATAATTTTTTGCTAATTTTTATCCTGCATTATGGTCTTCATTGCGATCCTAGGGTGAAATTTATTATCTTTATTAATCATTGAATGTGTTATAATATCATCTATGAAGTCTACGAAAAACTGATTAAGGTAATCTCTAATGACACTATACATTAAATACATGATCATAGTAATAGAATTAGTAAGACCAATTGACATCACTATATGTTCCTAGTGTCCATACCATGTATATAATATCATCATGGGTATATCATCCTTCTTAACCCTCAATTAATGATATCCAAAATGAAGTTCAATATTGGAAAATAATGGGCTTTGTGTAGTTGTTCAAAAAATCTACAATATGGGGTAGAGGATGTTTCTTCTTTGTTGTGATCTTGTTATGTTCTTGATAATCAATGTAGAGTCACATTAAATGATATTTCCATTAATCAAAAATGAACTAGTGTACCCCAAGGTGATTCACTTGGATGAACAAATCAATTTTTAATATTATCTTAAATTTAATTCTTCTATTCTTATTACTCAATCCTGGAAATTCTATATAGAGTGTTTGAAATAGGTTTGGAACCTGGTATGAGTTAAATTTAGGACTCAACATCACAATTAGATGAAATCCTAAGAAAATATTTTATAAATACCTCAAAAAAACTACATAAAAATATTCATATAATTAATGTTAATTTTCAACCCTACCATCTGAGATAAATTCCCCTTCAGAATAGAAATCAGGACCAATGAAATTGATTTAGTTTCCATCGAAATTCCATTTTTTATCATCAGACTAATATAAAATCATAGTTTGGATAAAATATCAAACATGAATTATTTTCCATGAAAATTGATGTGGGGTTTATTTATAGAATTACAATCCAAGCCTACAATAACATCAAATTCTTCTATAAATAGAACAAAAATATTTTTAGGAAGAATATTCCCATATTCTTGAACTGGATAATAATCATAGATCTAATATGTGATCATGATATAACTAGGGGTTTTCATTGCTAATTCAATATAAAATCTTTGATGTTTATTATGATACCCTTAATAAATTCTTTATATATAAAATAGGGGTTTGACTCAAAATAATGTTATACGTTGTTAGTTTTAGAGTGGAAGGTATGTGTAACTTTTACACATCATTATCATACCCCTCATTAGAAATATTGATCGCTTTAAATTTCCATTTATAACTTAAATTTATATGTTTTTGACACTGATCATCATAAATAACCTTAATATTGAATAATTACTATACTCATTGCTTTTAAAACACTGGATTGTGGGGGTGAATTTTGTGGAGATTTATCTCTATTATCTTTATTAGCTATCTTTTTTCCATCACATCAGCATTCAGCCGCTCTATGACCTTCCTTTCCACAATTAAAACAATTAACAGTATCCTTATGATAATTTACTCTATGTTTACTTCCATACCTTTATCATGATGTAAATAACATCTTTTTCTTTCCATAGTTTTTATAATTTTCTTTAAATTCCATCTTTCTCTTCCTATTAAAATTATGTGATAGTTTGGTAACTCCATTCTCCATTTCCACCATGATAAAACATAAAATTATTTCTTCATAGATACCAATATACCTTATGTATAACTCTCTCAAGATACTTTCTTTTAATCTATTTAATAATTGATTGATGTTACATTCAATATGGATGATAATACCAGAAACATACCTCACAAATTTTCCATAATTTTCCTCATAGGTACAAATGGATTCATCATCCTTCCACTTTTGCTAAATTTATTCCTTATCCATTTTCATATGAATAGTATGAGGATCGTACATATTAAAAAAATAAGATGTTATACTCATAATACTACATTGAGTGAATTTATAACTATTACTTTTTATTATTATTAATATTCCACCATTGATAAACTTCTCCTTCCAAATAATAGAAATCCAAAATTATTTTTCCATGCTCAAAACACTAGAGAAAAAAACATCAATTCAATGGTGTAATCTATTTCTCGTCAGCTAGTAGATCTATGCACCCACTAAAATAATTTGGATGTATCCTCTTGAAAGAATCGGTAGAACAACCCCCTTTTCTTTTTTGGATGCCCACTAAGAGTCATATATTGAGAAAGTTACATAAACATAGAAATAATATATTTCATTCTATGTCCGAAATCATTATTTTTCTCAGGGGGACAATCATTTAAGTTTCCATAACATCCATTATTAAAATAGTTCCTTTGAGTTCTATCGAATGACCAGTACCGAAAAGAATAGAGTAAGAAAAAATAATCATAGTGGGAAACCAAAAAATCATGAAAAAACAATTAAAAGTTGTCTAAATAAAGAAAGATTATTTCTAATCTATAACACCATAGTCTTGACCTTGTATGTTCATGGTCATCATATATTCAAATCATTAATTATGGATCAAAATAAAAAATTTGAATTAACTTAACCATAACCCCTAAGAGTGTCAATCTAAGTGTACAGTAAGGCCACACTCGCCATGCACCAAAATGATGGATGAGATGCACTCAACCAACTCTTTTAGGGGTTATTCCCCCTGATGCATCCTCTTCTAGTATCAATACAAGGATTTTTTCTATAAAACCACACTCATTTCATGACCATAACTTAGGATATTATCTTATACATAGTATTTTCAAAGGGTTCACACTAATGTTTTTTGATCCTAGTTTCTAAAGGTTATCTAAACCTTTCTCTTATACTAACTGTAGAGATCCATAACTTTCTTAGATAAGTATTACATATTATTTGATGAATATTAAATAAATAACATTATGATCTATGTTGATATTTTATAGGTCTGGTATCTTTGGATACATGGATACATAAAAAATTGGCTCATAAGTGAACTAAATCATCCCTCATTAAGTTATTCAAAACTAGAACCCTTCTTAGAAATCTCATACATAATACATTTCTTCCTAACTAGGATAAAGTAAGTATAAGTGTGGTCACCGATTTTGTTTGTATTCTTCACTTTTTTTTAATTCCTTAGGGATGTGAAGACCATAAAAATAATTAATATAGTTTTCTTGAAAGAACATTCAAATGGAATGAATAGAATTCTTGGGTTTTTTTAAGGAGATACACCTTCTTTCTTTGTTACACCCATTATAGAGAATTACTACTATGTATTTTCACATGTATTTTCCAATAAAAAATAAGACCTCCCCTAGCTACTAAGGCTAATTCAACCACAGGCCCATGTGGGACCAGAGGTGTACCACAACTAGTGGGAGTCAGCCTGGTCCAGCCAACATACTAGTGAAGGGAGCATAGATCATATGATAATCGAGTGGTTCCCTATATAGGGATCATGGTGAACAAGCCAACATGCATTAATATCCCAATACAAAGACTCAGTGGGCCAAAGAACAGTGGTATAATTGATGCATATGGTACAGGTGTTGACCTTGTTGTTGGTCTGAACCAATGGAAATCACAAAATGGATTATGTAGTGAAGGGTATGTGTGGTGAGAATTCTATATCGGATGGTATTTTTCTAAGGAGATTGAATAGGGATTGCCTCTGATCATGCCTCTCAAAGATCTTCATCATTTGATCGTTCCATCTTCCTATCATATTCATTCGCTTAAATCCTATTCCTTTTGAGTTCAAATCAAAATCGAATCATCTTATGCCTGTAGGATTCAAACGTAGGCAATACCACGCAACACAAGGAAACCATGTTCAAAATCCCATATTTCAGACACTCTCAAACACCATTGTATCGACATGGAAACTCAAATACGGTGGTTTGATCACACAGTGATCCCCCGGATCACCATTGTCAATTATTCACTGATAGCCATGGAATTTTGAGGCAACCAACATGAGTTATCGGAAACTCTAGTAGCCTTCTGTAAGAGTTTTCTTTAGTGCTTGGAATCCATCTCTTGATCGTCCTTTTATCATGTACCCGAATATAATGTGATAAATGAAGATAACATAAGAATTTCATCAATCAAGAACCCTTCTACCTCTAGTGTATTTTTATCTGAATTAATTTAGATTTATTTATATTATGTGGATTTAAAGAAGGGGATTGATTCCACAATTTTATCATCCATTGATCATGTGATCGAAGCAACGATGGGGCGTCTCATGTAGTTTTATGACCATGATCCCATCTGCCTTTGAGTGATTTTTATCGGATTTAAATAGGATTTTTATGATCATGTGATGTCTGGAATAAAGATCAAGTGAAAACCTCAATTTCCTCACTGGTGCACATGGAATTATTTCAATGAAAATTGGTAGGTGACTCACACTCTAGTGGCCTATATAAACCCAATCCCTTCAAGAAAAACACACACAAAGGGGGAGGTAGAAGAACTCAGAAAAAAATTGTAGAGAAACACTAGAGGAATACACGGGCTGACAACTTACTTTGTAAATCCAATCTATGGAATTTTATGGGGGGCCATCATGATAACAAATCACTAGAATTTCAATCCAATATTTGAACATGTGATCTTCTAAAGAACACCTTATTTCATTGTAGAATAACACTATGTGCAGTCTCGATAAAATGAAGTCTCTGTTTAGATGTGAATCCCTTTAACCTATTCATAAGATCCATTTCAACATCATATTGGGATCACATGGTCACATAAGGATAGAAACTCATGTGATGTGATGAATAATACCCTTCCCCCTAATTCACATGACATCCATACTGGTTTCCACAAACATGAATCAGTAGATAGGGTAATAGAGAAGTTGCGAACTATCAGCCTTGCAATGCTCATTTTCTCAGCCTTTTGGTGTAGGCTTGAAAAATTACACCCCTTATAAGTCATGTAGTTTCATTCTTCATGCAGCATGAGTATTATTCCATGCATGGGATGACATCAGCAAGAACCCATGTTTATTAGTATATAGCCTTCCGTAATACACTTTTAATATTATGAGAATCACATGAACCCAAATATCAATAGACATACATGAACACTCATTTTCACGATGTTTGAACATTTCCTAAAAAGGATTAGATTTATTAGGAAATGGATTATGAGTCTATATTAATTTGTATGAATTACCTAGGAAAAGAACTACTTGTATGAAGGTACACCAATAGTTATTGAATGAGAGCCCCTATGTGTATATATGGAAATAGCGGGAATTCCCAGTGGAAATATGTAGAATACCTCACGTGATCCTCTAGGGATCACGTGCTCTCATTATTATCATCTGACAATATAGTGCATAGAAAAACATTGAGAAAGAACCTCATTTCCATAATTTGTTAAAGCACCACACCTTCAGTCTCTCTATGGAACCCGTGCTCGGCCTCACTATGTAGGGTTTCAGATATTCACCCTTTCTCTTCGCCAAACAGTGTCTATCATTACACATGGATGAATGGGCTTCGATACATAGCCCCCACATATCACCATAGTGCCTATCACAATACCACCTTTGAGGGAATGTGGTCACATTAATTGAAAAACATCATGTGGCTCGTTTATACATGGTTCCCCTAAAACATATGTGTGGACTTGGAACACCTGATAACCAATGAAAAAGCTCTCACTTTTACATGAATACCCTAGGAGATATGGTTTTGGAATGAATCCAATAACCACATGATTTCCTTTTATAAGTATGTTTCCCATGGAAATTAGGTCATTATCCTGTTAGATGTTCATTTGCGGCTCATAAACAAACACAAGATCCTAGACACATCCACAAGACCACGTAGTGTGAATGGTTCAGTAATACATGATCTCAAGAATCCTCATGGAACTCAAGAATTCATTAGGAATAATTTTACATGTCAATTTAGTCATGATATACTACTTATATGAGTCATATGATTTTGCGGTAACCCCTTGACATGTCGCCATTATCATGTGACAGGCCTTGGACAAAGTCATGTGAGTCATACAAAGAACCTCATATTTGACTTACATGCTCACGAAAATACATCCTAGAAAACACACTTCGACCATTTAAAAGAGTTATTGACATTTAAGCATGATCATGCGATCATCCATGGGATCGTCCACACTGACATGCGACAATTCAAAAATACATCAGGTTGATCATGAGACAACACATGTTCAGGTCTACTTTTGTCAGGTGCAAGGCCCCATACATGCCCAATTTGTTTACGTGAAGTCATCCAAGACAAGTCACTTGATCATGTGAAAGGCCATGGAGATGTCTTCTTTTATCATGTGAAGGTATCTAAGACATTCTAGTTGATCATGCGGAGACCCCAAACATGTCTTCTATATTTATGAGAATCATCTCAGACATGTCTGCTTCTCCCATTTGAAGGCATCCAAGTCATGTTAATTGTTTATGAAGATGCCCTTGGACGTGTATACCATGTCATATTGGTTACTCAACATATTAGGAAGATAATAATTACATATCCAAGACATGTCAAACAAATCCTCTAGGACATGGAAACCTTGTCTGCCATACCCCAGTTGGGCTCATGCCATAAGGACCCTAGCAAAGAACTTCAAGAAACATACCCCTCTTATAAAGGGTATTTAATTTATAAGATAGGTACATGAGATCATGAAAAGCTTACAATATCACGCTCTCATAAAGACCTTCATGGTCATCACCACCTCTCTTTAATCTTTCAGAAGATAAAGAATGAATATATAAAATGAGCAACCTCAAGGTATAAGCCCCAATAAACTGAACTTTGATGACTCTAATGCCCACCACAACCAGAATATAAAGGAAACCATTATAAATCCTGATATCCAATATGAATACTCTTTTTTATAAGACCTAACATCCCCAGAACCTTATGGAATACAAAAATATCCCCGAGTATGATCATCCACCTTAACCCATCAGGGGGTTAAGGAATGACTGCACTATGAGAACTCTGATACACATCATTACAGGGATATATATGATTCTGTCTTAAGGCCCGATCACCATGACATATCCTCCATTAGATGGTTAATCATTCCACTGGAAGGTAATCCTAAATTTTTATTCCCCGTATAAATTTTCTCCCATGAAATGTTCCCAATTTACCATTATCTCTTTTTTCTCACATTGGGCATGGTTGTCATGGGATAAGAGACTAGTGATGATTTTTATAAAATCATGGTGATAATTCCCATTTAATGGTCCCACCATTGGGATGTAAGTCTAATTACATCCAATTTATGCACAAAGGTCCAAATTACCAAATAAGAAATCCATGGTAGCCTCATATGCATAAGTTACGCCTAAGGCCTCTATTGTTATATCTATTATGGCACAGATGCCTACCATAAGGACTACATGGAATTTTTCTCCTTTATTATATAGGATACATAGGAATCATCATCAAGGTCTAAGCTAGATATTCACATCCTTACTGTATGTCATTAAGCTACATGGACGGGTCCAATCATTTGACATTAAACTACGTCAAATGAATTATGTGGGTTTTGATTCCTTTTTTCGTAGGATACGTAGGAAACCTAGAAGATGTTCAATCCAATAACCAAAACACAAAACATATTCATAGATATTAATAAACTCCATAGTACTTAGACATTCACATAGCCCAAAGCATCCTAATTAAATAAGATAGTGATATACATCCCTTGATATACACACCATTATTCTCATCGATAAATGTTTGTAATCAAGTCATTGAAACAAGGGTAACCAGTCTTGTATTGGGGTCCAGTATGGATTTCATGGACATATATTTAATCTATAAGAGATTCTTAGAATAGGGAATAATCCCCCCAAAAGGGTGAAATGTGCATGATCTCCCATCCTATTGACCAATGAATTTCCCCAAGAGTCGATGGACCTGAAAAACCAAATGACCACTAGCCTTTGGAAAGATGGTTCATACCCAGCTATGGAGAAGGGTGCCATTGGGAGCTTTTGGGAATGATGAAATTAATGGAAACCCCAATTTGAGAAATTGATAGAGGCCTTAAAACTCTCCTTTACCAACCCTTCGAGTAAAACCCATTACATATCTTAAAACATGACAAAACAAAAATGATGAACCTGACAATAAATCATTCAACTATGTCATCCCTTTCAAGAGTCAAAAAGTATAGATTTCCCATTTCTTACCAGGATAGTTTATGAAATGATTGTTGCATAAAATAATGATTGAATCAACATGTTTCTTTTAATTACACTAAACCTTGTGAAAAATAAGGGAATTCCTCCTTACCTTTTAACTGTGGAAAATATTGATTGAATACGTAATCTCATATATGTTTCTCCACTGATCAGGTGACTTTTTTCAATCCATAGGACTTCTTAATATTCCATGAAATCAAAATGATGTGATTAGATGTGCCAATAGATTCTCATATCACTATAAAACCGTCATTGGCCTTGATTCCCTGATGTATGTTATCACAGATACACCACTTCCAATATCAGTTGGTGAAAATTTGGGGATGATAATAGCAAGTCAATAGATCTATACAATCTCTAAAATCAGAACATGAAATACTTCAAAGTTTGAGTTCCCATTGGTCATCTCTCCCTTGATAGGTCATAGAAGTGGATGTGACCATTGTCGCTACTTTCAACTGATTTGGGGTCCTACCTCTAGAATGCATCAAAATGCACCTTCCCTACCCTGAGGAGGTGTATGAGGAAAATCATATGGTCAACTCAGTCACCTAGGATATCTCTATTATGTATCCCACCTATTCTAATCATCATCACTGATATGAATATAAGATTCCAAAATGATCTGCATAAGAGTTTGTCCCTACACCAACTATCAAGGATGGGGCACCCCCTCAGAGAGAAAACATGGTGTATCCCAACAATGCAACTCTAGAGTAGGCTCATTTACCTACAACTAAAAATCTCTCTAAGTTCTACCATTGTATCCTAATATTGGTTTAGAATCAATCCCATACCACTACTAGTGAGAAGCCTATGAATTCATCACAGCTAACCTCGGTGACGGTGGAATCCTAGGGAACAACACAATCCACAGGTTTGGGGCCATTTTTACCATATTCTACCCTAGGATCATCTGTATCATGGGAATCATACCCCAAAACAGTATCATAGGCACTGACCCCCCCCCCCTCAAATGGTATTATGGGAATCGACCCTTGAAATGGTACAATGCGCACCTACCCCCCCAACGGTACACTGGTAACCAACCCATCAAACGAGATACTCCATCAAGGAAGAGAACCAGCCTTATTATATCTAAGTCAATATGATGTGAGTCATATCTGAAGATTATTCATGAGTTTCAGATGAGAATGATTCTAAAGGGTACAGTCATACCCTCCTACAGTCATCTACGTCATAGCAGTTTGTCCAACCTTGGGCCACTAGAACATGTGATGAAAGGCTCAACAGTATTTATCGAGAATCTACAGAAGGTGATTCCAAACATATTGGTATTTTATAAGATAATACCATTAGAGCATATGGATAGTATTGGTAATGGATTTAGTCTTTGGGTCCAACATCGGAACCCCCATCCCCATCCACTCACCCTTACACTAAAATAGAAAAGGGAATTTTCATGGCTCCTATTGAACAACCCCGTGAGGATGACAAGGAATTTTATATAGAATAATCATTTTTCTCAACTCTAGTAAGTGAATAAAAATATTTGGGAGATAATTTTAGTTATACTCTTGAGGTCTCTACCTCAGGATGATGATCCAATGGCTGCTTATGAAATCCCACCTTACAGTGATGTTCCCTAGCCCACCGAGCTTGGGGCATTTTCATATTTGTCATCATCTCCTTGGTAGAAATCCAAAAAATGTTCCACCTCACACCATCCCATAGGGATAATGACATTTACATATTTTCCACCTCTTTATATAAGTTATTCTTGAAAATATAAGACCTGAAATGTGTCCACAAAACATTTAGGATAGCCAACTCCTTTTAATCAATGGTAAGAAATTGCATCATCCAAGACCCTCAATGATTCAACGATAGTCCAAGGATAATTAAAGATGGTTAATCTATTCCTTGACAATCAAAATGAAATATGTTATTTCACTGATAAAGGTATATATGATGTGAGGAATAAATTAAAATCTTTCTCATCTCTTAAAGATAGTTAGTGATGAGTATATTCCTTCTAATAAAGACATGTCTCATGGTATTTCAAATACGCCCTGAAAAATGGTTTGATAAATTTCTTAATGATGAGAAAACCAAACGAGGTAGGGTTGGTAGAACTTGATTATTATTTCCCCTACTATATATGTCTCCATCACATGATAGGATATAGTGTTTCCTTTAAATAATAGCTTCAAGTACTGATGGACCTGGGGATATTGGAACCACCAACACCTGAATTCCCACCATAGCCACCCAATCACTCTGAATAGTGTGTACTGATTGTACAACAATGCATGAGCATCCTACCTCCCAAGAATAAACAACCATCTCTTAATGAAATATTTAACAAAACCAATTAAATCAAAACAAATCATTTCCCTGAGTATTTTAACAGCACCATGAGAAATGGTTTGATGGAACTCGCAACAATGAGGAAGCCATATGAGGTAGGGTTCATAGGCCATGGCAACTATTTACCCTACCATTGACATCTAAGGAACACAATACAGAGATGATTTGTCTTCAAAGATGGTTTGGAAGAACATGTATCTTTACGCTTTACAATGTTGAACGATCTTAAAACTCTTGAAATATGAAAAAGAGTTTTCCATGATCTTTTAGAAGAGACAGTCTCCTGAAAGGTTACTCATCACCATCCTTGATACAAGACATTAAAATGTATGGATATTTTCTTTACTTAAAGATGTTAAAATCTATGGATCATTTCCTTGGGGAAAGACATTAAAATGAACAACTTATGTGCTTACGACAAGACGTTAAATTGTATGGAGATCGTCCTTACTACAAGACATTAAACTGCATGGATCTTGTCCTTACGAAAATATGTTAAACTATATGGATATTTTATTTACTAAAAGATTTTAAGAAACAAGGATAATTTACTTAAAAAAAGATGTTAAACTACATGGATCTCATCCTTAACATAAGATGTTAAACTATATGAATCATGTTCTTAAAACAATATGTTAAAATGCATGGATATTTTCTATACCACAACAAATTAAATTACACAACTAATGTCCATACTATAAGTTATTAAACTACATATAGATCATCCTAACCACAAGATGTAAAACTGTATGGATCATTTCCATACCTCAAGATGTAAAACTGCATGGATATTTTCATTACAAAATGTCATTAAAATGCATGGATAATGTCCTTATCACAATATGATAAACTGCATGTAGCTCATTCTTACTACATGAAGTTCAACTTCATGGAACTTTTTCTTACCGCAAGATGTAAAATTGCATGGATATTATCCATACTACAAGACATTAAACTAAACAGATAATGTACTTACCGTAAGACACTAAACTGCATGAAGCCCATCCTTAACGCAAGACACTAAATTGTATAGATCTTTTCCATACCACAATGTGTCAAACTACATGGTTCATGTCCTTATCACAAGATGTAAAAATTTTCATCTAAATTTCTTACCAAAAGATATCAAATATACTCTATATCATCCTTACCGCAATATTTTAAATTGCATGGATCTTTTTCTTACTACAATATGTTAAACTGTGTAGATCATATCACTACTAAAAGACATTAAAGTACACAACTAATGTCCTTATCATAAGCCATTAAACTACAAGAATATTTTCCTTACCATAAGATGTCCAACTACATTGACCACATCCTTACCACGGGACGTTAAACTGAATTAATATTATCCTTAGCACAATATGTTAAATTGAATGTCTAATGTATTTACCATAAGATTTTAAACTGAATGGATCCTATCCTTACATCAAGATATTATACTGGACAACTAATGTACTTACCATAGGAAGTTAAACAGTATGGATCTTTTCCTACCAAACGATGTTAACCTTTATAGACCATGTCCTTACCACAAGATGTTAAATTGTATAGATATCATCCTTATCTCATGATGTTAAACAACATGGCTAATTTCCTTTCTTCCAGACATTAAACTGTATTAATATCATTCTTACTGCAAGATGTTAAACTTCATGACTGATGTCCTTGCCGCATGATGTCAAATAGCATGGTTCTTCTAGAACTATGTAAGTCTTTATTCTCATCATGATAAGATATATAGGATTCCTACATTCTATATCATGGATCAACCAACTATTTTAATGTATATACCTAATGATGAAAAACTAAAAGGAACAAGTCCTAGTAACATGATGATAAACTATGAAATATCACAATCTCTGGGAGATATTATTATCATTAGGTGGAAAGGTCAATATACTGTATGGTGATGGTTCCCCCTTCGAGATTTGTGGATCCAAACATGTTAAAGAATATTTCTACAAGAAGGGAGGAAAGTAACTAGTAAAAGATGACGATGAAAAGTTTACAGCTCGCAATGGATTGGGAACTACCCTTGAGAACTCCTAGAGTATGCTCCATAATTGCTATGTGCTCCCCATTAGTCTAGTCAAGGTAGAATTACTAAGCACAGATATCTAAGCCCCTCATTTCCTTAGTGAAAGTGAAAATTATATTCAACTCTTGTATCTCCCTATGAAGACTCAGATATAATGGATTGATAATATCTCTTCTAGTGACCTCCCTTTCCATTATAGTGATGGAGAAACCCCCAAATGTCAATATTCTATTGAAAATATCTTCATAGATTCAGAATTGGAAGAGAATGAGGATAACCCTATGAATGCCCTAGTGAATTCAAGGAAGGTTTCTATACTATCATAGATGACATCATGTAGATAAATATAAGAATAGGAGATGACCTTCAGCCTACTTTGATTAGTAATTTCATTCCCCTTAAAGAGAATGAGATGTACATTGAATTTATAAGGAATCATTATTATGTGATCGCTTGGAACTACTCATAAATTCCTAGACTAAATCTAGATGTGTCTATGCACCATCATGGCCTATCAAATGAGAATCGAGGATTCAAACAAGAACTCATGATAAATCACCATTCACCTATCAAAAAGATTTCAAAATTATCCAAAAGTACTTATTGTACCCACTGGATTTGAAAACTCCTGTAGATGGGAGGCCACTCATCTTATATGTGGCTTGGATGGAATGCTTATTGGGCACCCTCCTCACAAAGAAAAATGATACAGGAAGCGAGAATAATCTTTACTACCTTATCCGGAAAAAGGTAGAACCTTATAGTTCACTTGGTCTTTCATATTGATCTTCTTAGATGTCTGTGTATGGATAAATCCTACCTAATTTTATTATAGCACATCAAACCCCAAAAAAACTAAATTGGAAGACACTGAGATCCCTGGTAAAGAGGTCTTATATTCCCATGAAACTCACCAGAAAAGGGAGATGTACCTTGACAGTGCTTCCCATAATCATGTTGTTATAAGGATAGAAAACCTAAGGTTAAATCAGGTTGATTTGGGGACATTATCTTTCTCTCCAGAAAAAGAAGTTTTTACCCTACTCTTTCTCACTATCTGAAGGCTGCATAAATAATATGGGAGAACAAAAAGCACTCATTGCTGGATTGTAACTATCCCTGAAGATGTACATATCTTACATAAACAGAAAAGGGGACATGAAATAGGTGATAAAGAAAATCAGTTCTGAATATTCCATTAAAAAGATAATCTAGACTTCATCACTGGCTATTCTAGGGGACTGAAGATAGAGATACCTTTTGAGCCCATGTTGCATCCTTTTTGTACAGACACATTAGCAAATGTTGCCATCGTCTTGACCGATCCCGATCAAGAGGATGCAATCTTCTTTATCACACATTGAAGAATGGTGTTGGCATAAACATCAGAGTAAGTCTCGTAATTCATCCTAAGTACATTATGTTAAACTGTACAAATATATCCCAACCACGTGAAAGTAAACTATACGGATTACAACATTACCACAAGATGTTAGAATACACTGTTTCTTAAGAACTATGTATGGATTGATTCATATCATCACATCATACAAAGTGATCCTCAAATATTTGTTCTTGGGTCCACCCATAGGATTACATTCCCTTCAAATTTAGTAATACAATGTCCTTACCACGTGATTTGAAACTTCACGGAGCCAAAATATCCATCTTCATTCATGTGGAGTCACTACATCCTTACCGCATCAAATTAAACTACATGGGATTCCAAGAACTATGTATGTCTTGATTCTAATTTTCAATGAGATATGTTGGAATTTTTTGATCCTATATCTCGTTCCATCCACTACATGATACAATCTTCCCCTACCCAACTCTTAAATACCTATGCATGAGACCCTTGTCGTTCTTTATTTCTCACACTGAGTATAACTCAAGTGGACCTAGGAATTTTGATAAGGGCTTCCAGACACAAACAAGGTTTATTATCTTCAATAGGCTCATCTTGTTCATAAATATGATACATTAAAAGGAATACCATCAGTCCTCACCACAATACATTAAACTGCATGGTTCTTCAGAACAACATGTGGTTTGATTCACATGTTCATGGGATACTTAGTGATTCCCAAACCTCCACCCTTGGGTTCAATCGCAATATTCCCATCAATTCACATAGGTTTTCCTCCTTACTAACTGCATGACGTCAAAATGCCGGGAATTTCAAGAATTATGTATTTATTGATTATCATTTTTCACGTGATACAAGGTGATGTGAAAATATCCATCATTAGTCCTATCCCACTCAACAACATTTTTCATGTACGTCCATATTTTTCCTTGTCGAATGAAGCTAAAATGAATGATCCCTTCATGAACTAAGTATGTCTTGATTCTTATCATTATAGATTACGTAGTGATGTATATTCCTCTAATACTAGTCTTGGCAACAACAATCAATAGAAACAATGTGCACCTCTCCATATGAGCAAGAATGATGAAGAGAGAGTATCTTATTTGGGAACTTCATGTGTTTTGATTCCCATTTTCATGAGATATGTAGTTATTCCTACACTTTCACCCTTGTTCCCAACCACAACACTTTCATCCATTCACATAAATTCATACATCATTCCCAAATTATGTTAAACTTCATGGAAATACGTCCTCACTGCATGATGATAAGCTGCAAGGAAAACATCTTGGTTTCCTAACATTAAAGTTTCCCAACAAATACATGCTTAAAACATGAAATTTAATTTTAAATCAATCATCTTGGTAACATGACATTAAAACTACTCCAAAAACATTTCCACTACATCACGATAAACTATGCTAATCATATCCCATTTTTCATTCCATATCAAAGGAAAAAAATTACGTACTTCATTTAACCAGAGTACGGGGTGCTTCTACAAACTTTTCAAAGAACCTCAATCCATATACCACAATTCAGGTCTTGTATGCCTCTATTTTTTGCAAGCCATTCATTTCCCTTGAAAAGGAAAAAATAGATCTCTTGGTTGGCCATGATATCAATCCATAAGAGCTTTAGACCCACCAACTGGAAACATCTTGGTTCTATATAAAAGCCTTCTGATTATCAAGTTCCTGTCATCACTGAGATGGTACCAAACATCTCAGGGTGTTTTGAGACATACATGATATGATTATCCCTTCTCAATTATAATTACCTAAGGAACTTGAGCCCTGAATTAAAAGTTTTCCACCACCCTCTTGGAACGATTTTAGAGTACCATTGAACTTGGGTATCCTAATTAAGAACTTCTATAACATATCCCATATTAGGTCCATGTGAGTAATTAACATAAACTGTATATATTTTGGTTAATGTTTTATAAAAATAAACTCTATCCAATATGGTCCAAATTACAAGACCTTGAACTGGTTAAAAATGAGACACAAAACATGTCAGGATGAAAACCTGTAAAGGGTAACCTGAACAAAAGTCGAGTCTCTTCCTGCTAAACACTTCATCTATAGTGTTTTGGAATAAATTAGGCCACAAATAAAAGGAAAAAATATCATAGGGTATACTCTACAGTGCTAGTAAAATCCAAGCTATGTTCTCTAGAACCCTTGGTCCAAGAAAAATGTAGGGAAATGATTTTTTACAATTCATCACCACAAGAATATATTCAATATGTGGTGGTGTAAACATAGGGTGCTCAAACCCTTCATGGATCTTACATTTTCCATAAATAACACTTCATGATTTAAAGTATCTTGGGCCATCCCAAACCTTTCATTTCCCCTGAAATTGAAAAGAGATATCTCTTCTTGTCCATGATATTGATATAGAAGGGATAATACCCACTAAACAGAGACATCATGGCCAGAAATAAAGGGCTTTCTAATTCTTATGATCTTGGTGTCATTTTAGTAGAACTGATATCACAATAGTTCTTTCAGATATCGCCAGTGTGACAACCTCATACCTTCCTCATGACCTTATCACTTTGGACTATGATTTAAAATCTCTATACTAGATTGTTCAAGCGGATCAGACATCCTTCACATTCCATCACCATGTTTTTTTACCATTTCTCAAGGATGTGACACTTCATTCCCACACCATTCATGTCCCACAACTCGTGATTCCAAACTAAAGGGTGTTGGGATTAGGCTATATAACATATGATATGTATCTCGATAGGGAGACAGATCCCTTCCATGATAGAATTCCTTAAATACCCAACTTCACCATCTAGAAATTTGAGACTTTAAAAATCTTTCAAGACAATTGTAAAGATGTGGAGATCGTATTTTTGGCCAATATATCGATGCATAATTGATTTAACCTACCAACTAAAGCAATATCCTCCTTTCAAGAAAAGTGCTTATAATTCTTGTGAGCCATAGCAATGCTGAGGAAAAACTGAAAATCTCAAATTGATATGGTACATACCAAACATGTCTAACTAATCATATATTCACAGAATCAAGAGTTTGGGTTATGATTTATACCACCCACACTCCAACTATCATGGTAGATAATGTATCCCAAGTATTTCTCCCTTAGCTATATTTACTTCTATAAATCTTCTATATCTTTTGGAAAATAGTGTAGATCGGCTTTGGTGGTCCATTATATCAATACATAAGTGAATTTACATGCTAATGTAATCCATATCCTCCTTCAAAAAATGTAACACCAATACTCATTATCCCTAGTAGAACCACAAAGGAACTCAACACCCTATAGTTTTGTGGGTCATCCCCGTTCTTCCAGACCCATATTCCATATAATTCCAAGAATTAAGACTTTAAACTACATGGAATCCCAAACGTTAGAGCTAGAAGACTCTAAAATGTAGTGATAAGAAGGTACGAGCTAGAAGACCTTAAGTTGCATTACACCAATGGTCTATTCTCAAGAACCCAAAACTATACCACAATGACGATCTAGCTTTTTGGACCTTAAAATAGTAAGAGACATGAAACTCACCAACATTAAAACCTGATAATGGAATCCTAGGAGAAAGATAAGAATCTTCTCGTTGGACATATAGTCTGTATGATCTAATTAATACTGATTATATATAAAAAAATTAGGCTTGAAATCATTTTAGTTCTAAAACATGTTAGAAGGCAGCCTGAGAAAAATTCAAGTCCATTCCAATTTATTCGTCCCCCATATAAATCATAGGAGAAATCTAGGTGAAAACAAATACAATGGTAATAATCTTGTTAGTCTCACCATATGACCATAGAGAAAATAATCCTATTCTCGCTAAGTCCCTTGACTTGGGAAGATGTTAGATTATTTCTGAAGGATACCCTGACCAAATTGTTCTTATAACTCATATGATCTCAAGAATAATGAAGTAGGTACATCAATGAAGAATTTCATGATAGTGGGAATTCATGAAAATATCTCAAATAGAAACCCATTGAAATTCAAGCACTCAAATCCAAACTATAAGTTCTTTTTGGTTTTCCACACAATGTATGCACATTGTGGACGATATGATAAATATCTCCACCGAAACATGGATCTTTACTTAGGATTTTACCAAACAAATAGTGATGTTTCTCCTCCAAAGTATGGGATAGATATATGTATAGAAATTTATCATATAGTTTTATATCTATGAACCTATATCTATTATGCATGAGTTTGATATACATTGTATTATATTTTAGAACTATGTGTATCTTGATTCCCATCTACAGTGGATATGTAGCAACATATGAGTATCTTACTTCAGATCCCTCCACAAGTTCCTTTCCACCCAAACTCTTTTCAATTTTAAAATGAATATACTTTCCAATTTCGGGGTATCCATGCCCAACATCAAAGTAAAATCCAATATATGATTGAGCTAAGTAGTTGTGGAAAGATGTACCATCTTAATAACACTTAAGAGTTCCTCATACATACTTAGGAAAAATACACCCAGGATGTTTAGTTTAATGGATATTTAGACAGTTAAATATGCAGAAAAGTGATCAAAATTTACTTTAGAATCAGATTCTTTTCATTCTAAGGAATCTCATTCAATGGGGTGGGAATTTTTTGCAACCATATTAGTGCATTTTTCACTTCTCCATCAATGATATGAGGTATTTTAAAACCATGAAAAACATTGATATAGTTTTCATGAAATAACTTGGAAATGGAATGCATGTAATGCTTTGGTTTGTTTTAAGGAGATACACCTTGAGCCCATTTTATACCCATGTAAGAAAATCACTTCTATGTTCTTGCACATTCCTTGGCCCAAAAAATATGGACTCCAATAGCAATCCAATACAATTAAACCACAATACCATGTGGGACCAATGGTTAGCCACACCTAGTGGGATTTTTCTATGGCCATCCAGCTGACTAGTGAAGGGATCATAGATCCTATGAAAATTGAGTGTCCCTTGGTGCTCAATCTTGCATGAACACATATCCTGAGCTAAAGACTCGGTGGGTTGAAGCCTAAGGGTGGATGTGATGCAAATGGTATGGGTGTTGACCTCATTTCTAGATGAAACCAACATAATCTGAATAATTTATTATATACTAAAGGGAAGGAATAGTGAGAATTCAATGAGTGATTATAATTTTCCATAGAGATTGAATCTGGACCTTCTGATCATGCCTCTCAATGATCTATGCCATCTGATCATTCTATTCTCAAATCCAAACTATCTTCTTCAATCTAGATCCTTGCATGTTCAAATCAAACTTGAATCATCTCATGCATAAAGGATTACAAATTAGGAAATCCTGCGCACTGCAAGACCACATTCTCCATCTTCATAGTTGGCGTCCACTCTCTAAAACTACAGGTTTCACATGGTGACTCAAATATGATTTCATGATTACATGGTGATTACTAGGATCACCACCACTAGTACCTCAATGATATTGGTGCAAGTATGAGATAACCAAAATGAGATTCTAAAAACTATAGTAGTATTCTATGAGATCTCCCACCAATGCTTGCAACCCCTCGCATGATCATCCATTTATCATGCAACCAAAGTGAAGGTGATCACTATGGATGTCATGAGAATTTCAATGACCATAAACCCTTCTTCCTCTAACATATTTTTCATCTAAATTAATTTGGATTTATTTTGATCACTAGGCTTCACAAAAGGGGATCGAGGGAATCACATGATAATTCTTTGATCATGTGATCTCAGTGAATATGAGGCATCACAAACATATTTATGAACATGAAACTGTCTCCCTTCAAGTGATTTTTTATCTGATTTAAATCATATTTTTATGATCATGCAATTTCGTGAATGAAAATCATGTGCAGAGCTCCACCGCCTCACTGGTACATGTGGTGTTCATCTAGTGAAAAATGGTTGGAGACTCAGCCTACCATGTGCAATATAAACCCACTCCTGTCAAGAAATACACATTCTTGGGGAAAGAGAGATGAGATTTTCAAAACAAGGAACCAAATTAACCACCAAAGGAATGCATGGGCTAGTCACTGCCATCAAAAATATTTTCTGGGTGATTTGAAGGAGCCCGTTATAAGAAACCATCGTGAGAATGTCACTTCATAATTTTGTTGTGTGATCATCTCAAGATCACATGATTACATGGTATAATTGAAGGTTTCAAGTGCATTAGAAGCATTGTTGGGGTGGAACCCCACCTTAATTTTTTACTATGATCAATGATTATTCCGAGATCAATACGACGATGAATCCCAATCTCAATGTAATAGAATCAAAGATGTAGATAAAGAAGGAAGATACCTAACACATTTAGATAGGATCTTGCACATCATGTTTATAATTAATTTAATTAATTTCATAAAGATAAGAATACCTGGATCTTCATTATTTTCAATATTGATGATGTTGGTAGTCTGAAATGACCAATCAAGATTATCTCATTGCACTTGTGAGGATCAATACATGAATCCCTCTAGTAGTGATCCACACATTCTCCAATGGCCTCCTATCAACACCACTCATTCTTCGGGTGCTAGGACGGCAAAGCGAGTGTCTTGTGTTGATCTTTCTTGATCGCTTGTTTTTCATCATTAAATAATGTCTCTCATTCTTGAGAAAGGTAAGAAGAATATTTGAGAGAGAAATTGTTTAGTTCAATAATTCTCAATTCACCAGACATGAATTTTGGTACATAGCACAATAGACGTATGTTCCTATTTATAAATATGGGGCTTCTATTGCAATATTTAATTTCAGAATAGCAATTAAATACATTCATAACCTTAGAGAAAACACATGAATTTAATAATAATATCATGTCATTATTTAAGGTCAACCAACATGTGAAAAATGGAATTATAAATAGGATTCTGTATCACAAAATAATATTAGTGTTATTATTAATTTTATTTTTTCTGACTAGTTATATAATTATTTACCGTCTTGAAAATAATTATTTTACTACCGGACCAGCCTTGGTCCGCTCAAACTCCACTTCCTTTTATTGAACACCCAAATATATAAATAAATAATTTATTCCTTTAAATAAATATTCTATTTAAAAAGTAGTAAATAAATATTTATTAAAGTTTCAATTAATTAAATTAATATATTTTACACACAATCCAGTGAATAAATATTTATTTAATTTATGCAATCCATTTATGTTGAATAAAATTATTCTACTATATTGATAATAATATTTATTAATTTAATTCAAATAGAATTTTAGAGAGACCACCATAAAGACTTAGTGTGTGACCGTATGGGATAATTTTTTATTGCCATTAGGCGGTCTTGCCTAAAGTCAAAGATTACTATTGGGAAACGGGTCAAGGAACCCAAGAGAAAGAACATAATGTCACACCAATGAAATCGACATATGAATGCCCATTGTGTAATAAAATCCCTTTGTCTCAATATATCATCAAGCTAGTTTCATGATAGTGTTATCAACCATTATTATTGATACATCGTTCTTTGAATACCTAAAATAAACTTGTCGTTACACCATGGACATGAAATTTTATCACAACAGTTATTTTTCAATAAAATGATTGAGATATCTATATAGACTCGAATCTTTATGTACATGGACATTACATTACTTTTGCGTAATACTTAGTACATAACAAAAACACACACACAAGGATTGTAATAGTTTAGTGTCTTTGGAAACTCGGTATATAATCTTCTAATCGTGGTGAAAGATCTTCAACATCTCCCATAAATATCTTCCTTTTTTTTAATACCTAAAACCTTTATTTATATCCTGGGGAAAAGAAAACATAAAAGGGTGAGCTCAAATGCTCAGTAAGTGTAAACAAAAGATATATCAATCACATCATATTCATAAGAACATAACATTTTGGAAATCTTAACCTGCAAAAGAGAGAATAATTTCATAACATGGAATAAATCATAGTAGTGAAATGAAATCCCAATAATCATAACTTAAAACATGAAGCTTTGTGTCATACACACATAATCATAGAGAATCATATCTTATTAGTCAAGACTCATTGCCAAGACTATCTTAGTGGACAAAGTCCATTTCTGAACCGAGTCACCCTCGTTTCAGTCCTGTTTCACTGAACCGGTATAACCTATCGTTCCAGGCATGTCTATCTCATGAGATATAAAATCGTTACCCAATGCATTGGAGGGAGATATAGGTCCCACCCATCTCATAATGATACCATTCTTATGTGTGCCACAAAATCATAAACCATACATCATTGCATAACCCATGTAATAAAAATGGGAATCTTAAACATCATGACATCATAAAACAATTCATATACGATAAAGGAATTCATAAAAATAATTCCATCACAACATAATCAAATCAATGTAATAATATGGATAAAAACAGAACCCTTTATTATCATAGATGGAAAACAATTTTGATAAAACACTTGAACTTCATTCTTGAGGAAAATATCCTTTCTACTTCAATTTTTTTTTCCTTTCTTAACATGTCATACAATTTTAAACTAAAAGGAGTTGATTAAAAATAATCTTGAAAACATGTAAATGAAGTTTCTTGGAAATAATGTTTTAAAAATCCTTTCATGCCATATAAGTTAAAAAAACATTCTTCTCGTACTTTTGTCGGAAAAGTCAAAAAGTACCTCGTACGAAAAACGACAAAAGATTCCTTTCATATCCTTTACTAAAAACTCACCGAAGGGTAAAATAGGATTTAAAAAATTTTAGGTGGATGGAAATAATATTACATATTGAGGAAACATGGATGTGGATGATAAAATACACCCCATTAAATACTAAAGTATAAACAATCTCGGATAAAAATGAGATTGTGATATTTCCCATACCTTAGGTCTGATTTGCTTCATAAGTGTCTGAACCTCTTGTATAATGATTTAAATAATGTCATTGACTTATTCCAGAATCATACTCATTGTTATGATAACATATATGGTTCACTTATGACTTTATTTTACCTGTTCTTTTGTAAATTCCATGTTAAAGAGCTCTTTGGGTAAAATTGTTTCATTTGTCGTCTGTGTTTTGACATGTAATTATTCATATGATTACTTAGATAATGATTACTTTATTTCAGAATATAAAACATTATTTATATATAATATATATTCAGAAGATACATATATATAATGAATCAGTAAATGGAAAGAAATACACCGTTCATGGAAACGGTAGGCCGTACGTACGCATGAACGCTGTTTTCGTTTCCTTATTGAGTTGAATGGAATTAAGTAGATGACATACATATATATACACATAAATCTAGTATCATTATTATGTAATATATTTCATGATTACTTATTATATATACTTTATAATCATGCATGAATGGTTAAAGTGGAGAATGAATCTCATCGCGTTGTGGAGACGGTAGTCCGTACGTACGCACGAGCGATGATATCGTTCTCATGATCGTGGGATTGTATTGGAGTGTATGTATACTATTTAAGAATAAATATCAATTTAATTTATTCATATATAGTTATTATTTACACCATTATACCCATCCAAGTAAGGTGGTGGTGGAAAATATATTTCACCATGGCGTGGAGACGGTATTCTGTACGTACGCACGCGCGGTGATTTCGTTTTCCGTAGGATGGATAGATGGTGAAATAGGGTTGTTTCATACTTATAATAACATTTCAGTATATTATTGATACTGATGTTATTACTTCATAATTAAACAACATAATAAGAAGATGTGGAAGAAGAAATAAAGGTGAAAGAATCGGTAACGGAAATTACCTCTTCTTTGAAGCGCCTCTTTGAGACCTCCTCTTAGGGAACTAAAATTGGTCTTTGAGGAAGACCAGAACCTCTATTATGCTTATAGGGAAGTGGAGCAGATAATTTTTCAGAGTTTGGCCGATCCTGAAGGCTCAAAGTGGTGTGAGGAAGAGAGGGAGGGGGTTCCCTTTTATAAGGGAGGAGAGGAGCACCTTTGGAATAACTAAAAATATTGTTTTATTATAAAGACAAATTCGGTTTTAAATAGCTCAAAATTGATTTATTTAGTATCTAAGATAGGGATGGATCGAAATAATCTCATAAAATAGAGTTTAGACAAGTTTAGGTTCCTATTTTAACCTTATCATTTATATTTAACTTTAAGTTAGATAATTTTACTTTTACCGTGTCTTCTTGTTTTCTTACACTATAAGGTTAATAAACTTACTTTATCAAGCCAAACGAACCCAATTGTTTTTATTATTAATATATATATCTTATCTAAGACATTTGGCCGAACCTTAGATTTTTAGGAATAAAATAACAATTAATAATATAATATTTGTTTTAAAAACTAATTTATGTCAATTTTGACACTATTTGGTACATGATTTTTATGAAATTCATAACAGAATGATAAGTTCAAACCAAGTTACTTATATCAACAATAACATGTCATATTAACCTATAAAATTAATGTAAGTCATAAAAAGTCTCAAATTATATTTATTTGGGTATTTATAACATCAATTATGTCAATATTTCATTAATAAGATAATTACTGCATCATCGTTGTGTCATAAATAAATTAAATTATCTAATGTCTAAAAATTAAAAATAAAATACCATTATGTAGGAAATAGTTTTAGCTTTCTAATGAATATTTATAGTCGAATTGATCTTATGTATAACCCCATATTAAAAATTATTTACTTATTAAACTTCGATTTTAACTATAAAAACCCTTCTTTAAATAAATTAATAATAAATGTCCTAATCTAATCCAAGTGGGAATAAATGGTCATATTTTATTCATAAGGTTGTTTTTGGTCGAATTACACTTTTCCAATAGAATTAGGACATGTGTTAGGGTAATAATATTATTATTGTTACCCTTAATTACCCTATTTACTTTTAACCGTGGTAAAAAAAAGTAGAGTTACTATTCACCAAAAATTATTTTTATCTCATTGAACAAAATTTTACTTACTAAAATTAACCGTGTCTCTCGGATTTTTGAAATTCCACTCACAGAAGCAGTAAAACTAAGTTTTATGAAAAATTCATTTTTTTAACTACCACTTAGTGGTTTCACTATTCATCAAAAAATGAAAGTTTCCAGAAAAATACCAAAAATTAGGCCTAAGCTATATTTGATATTATGAATTAAAAAATGATGTCTATTTTACCAAATTCAAAATATATAAGTTGCATTAATTAATTTAAAAATTAATTCCTGTCGTCAAAACAAATAGCGTGTTCTTAAGAGATAATAACTATCAAAAGATTGACACTGGTTTATGTCTGGTTTAAATGTAGAATTACATCCAATGACCAACATTGTATTAAATTGTAAAAATATATTATAAATATACTTTAAAACCACTCAAATTAATAATTTATCACTATTAATTATTTCGATTAAAAAAAGATGTTTTTAATTAAAATTTAGTAATTTTCATTATTCATCAGAATATAAAAGTTATCCGAAAAGTACCAAAATTTCACCTTAGGCTAAATTCGATACTCCGAATCCAAAAATGAAGTCCATTTGGAAAAATAAAAATTACATAATTTCAAAAAGTGGTTATTACTATTCATAACGGCTAGTTTTAATAATATTTTAATAGCATATCGTTGTTTAGTGAAACTCGGTATTGCGTACTACACACGATATCGAGGAAGGTCGTGATTTCGTGTAATTCAAGGAAATTCAAGGATGCGTGTTGTGTAAGATCCTTTTGGTGTATCGTACAACACCAGACATTAATGAAATTAAAAAGAACATTTTTCATAAAATCTCGGGGTGTTACATTCTACCCCCCTTAAAATGAATTTCGGCCTCGAAATTCGTCGGGGTTATAAATGGTTTACTATTCGAATGTTTCTTTAATAGAAATCCACATCATAAAAAGGAATACCAAAACCAATCTTTAAAAACAAAAGTATGAAATGTAATGGTTACCCAAATAAACTAATCACTGGGTTTCCACATAGATGAAAATATGGATATGGAAGAGAAATCTAACCACCATGTTTTGATGGAGAGTGGTAGAGAACATGGCTATACAAAATCCAGAAATCACAAAGCCATAAATTTGTGATGATCTAAGGTACCATCTGATTTATCAGATATAAGAGCACTAGGACAACATTTTTGGTTTTCAAGATTGTTTCCCTAAAGTTGATGAAATTGGAATTAGAAGAAATACTTTTGTGATTTCGGTATAGTCTCACCGTTGGCCGTTCTTTGGACAATTTCCACTTCATCTCTTAAAGAAATGAAGTTGAATTTGTCATTCGTGATGTGTTAGCAGATCATGTGATAGAATGATGGGCCATTCCATCTATCTCAAACAAAAGGTTAGAAAAGTTATCAAAAAATACATAAGTCCATATATAGTGAGATTAATGATATATGGTTCCTAAAATGGACTTATACTTCATATATCATACTTCTTTATAATAAAACTAGTTTCTACAAAATATGGACTTCTTGTAGGCCAGTGGTAGGCGATAAAGGCCAGTCGCACTTCGGTTGTGGGTTCGATTCCCACGGCCTTGTCCGACGCGATGGGTTGTCGCCCGTCCTGCAGGTTGTCCTTTTTCTAAAACTACATTACTATAACATCCCATCAACAATATCAAAAAAAAGTTTTATCCTTAAATAATACTAACTTATGTCCAACATAATCCATTCCAATCATTAGGCTTATCTAAAATACTTTGGTCCAAGCTCATAGTATAGAGAAAATGATCACGTGAATGCCATAATTTATCCCTCATATATCATGTTCGTCACATTCCAGTCATGTGAATACCATAATCATGTAATCTCTTGAAAAATGAATACCCATTGAATCTTAGTGAAAACATGAGTGCTGTCAAAAGATAACTCTTTCCCCATACAAAAATCCTCAAAATTCTATATACTTAGTCCTTATATCAATCATGAGCTCCTGAATACAATCAAACATCTCATTATCTTCTTGTCCCTTCATTATGCCCATATCATCTACTTTCCAAAAATATTTCAATCACTTTTTTTTCCTGGTTACCAGTATCATATAATTATTGAAAACCAATACATATATATTCCAAAATTCCACAATACCATAAATGAGATTCCATGATACTATTTTGAAATCCCATTACATAAACACTTAATCATTCCACCCATCGTTGTCATATTCAACATCACCAATAGTGATCGTATGTGACTTCCCTTTGTTCTTTGCCTTAAGCGGTTGCTCATGTCGATCATCACTAACCCTTGGATTAGGGCATTTATTATCATAATGCCCCATTTCCTTGCACTTGAAGCATTGAAGTGTTGGTGGTGCATTCTCTGCAGTGTTTGCTTTATTCAGATCATTAGAAACCCTTTTTCCATTACTTTGACACTCAGCTGCTCGATGACCTTATTTTACACACTTAAAACATTTTCTATCCCCTTTAAGACAATCTACACCATGATTCATTCCACACTTTGTTCATAAGGAAACATTCATCTTCTTTTCACCATTATTATGAGATTTCTCCTTGAACTCCATCTTTCGTTTCTTGTCAAAACCATGAGATGGATATGTAACACCAACTTCCATTTCTACCTTGATAGCACAACGCATAATTTCTTCATAGCTACTGAAGTCTCTTATAGCTAATGCCCATCGAAGACTTGGTTTTAAGCCACTGAAAAATCGATCAACATTACTTTCAGGTTGGATGATAATGCCAGATGCATACCTTGCAAGTCTTGTAAAATTCGCTTCGTATATACCAACAGATTCATCATCCTTCTACTTCAGCTCAAGAAATTCTTTTTCCATCTTTGTTCGAAGAATACGAGGGAAGTACTTACTGAAAAACAAGTTCTTGAACTCGTCCCATTCCATGGACTCAATTTCATCTCTTGACCTCGTATTCTTGATAAGATTCCACCATTGATCAGCTTCACCTTCCAAACGATATACTGCTAAGATGAATTTATCATGTTCAGAACATTGAAGAACTGAAAATATCTTTTCAGTGGTACTGGTCCATTGTTCAGCAACAAGTGGATCGGAAGGCCCACTGAAAGAAGGTGGACATTGCCTCATGAAGGACTCAATAGAATATTGTTCCCTTCTATGCTCATTTGGAAGTCCAGAATGATTCATAGCTTGTGTAAGTATAGCAATAAGATTTTTCACTCCATCTCCCATAACATTTGTTTGTTCAGGAGGACAATCATTTCATTGTCCATTACAGTGATTAACACGGTTCCTTCGGGTTCCAGCCATCGTCTAAAACCCAAAAAGAATAGTGTGAGAGGCAAAAATCATGCTAGGGAAAAAACATAATAAATGGGGATTACCCTTAATATCTAACATGTTAGGTTAAATTCTAAGATCATTACCGTAGTTCTAGGACTATATCCTATACGTATACTTATCCTTAGAGACATCCCTATACATACCTTAGAAATATCTCTAGGGATCTCACTAACGTTCTCACATCCTAGTTTCCAAAGGTTGACTAAACATTTCTTCTGATACCAACTGTAGAGACACGAAGCTTTATGTACATGGACATTACATTACTTTTGCGGAATACTTAGTACATAACAAAAACACACACAAAAGGATCGTAATAGTTTAGTGTCTTTGGAAACTCAGTATATAATCTTCTAATCGTGGTGAAAGATCTTCAACATCTCCCATAAAGATCTTCCTTTTTTTAATACCTAAAACCTTTCTTTATATCCTGGGGAAAAGAAAACATAAAAGGGTGAGCTCAAATGCTCAGTAAGGGTAAACAAAAGAAATATCAATCACATCATATTCATAAGAACATAAGATTTTGGAAATATTAACCTACAAAAGAGAGAAAAATTTCATAACATGGGATAAATCATAGTAGTGAAATGAAATCCCAATAATCATAACTTAAAACATGAAGATTTGTGTCATACACACATAATCATAGAGAATCATATATTATTAGTCAAGACTCATTGCCAAGACTATCTTAGTGGACAAAGTCCATTTCTGAACCAAGTCACCCTCGTTTCAGTCCTGTTTCACTGAACCGGTATAACCTACTGTTCCAGCCATGTCTATCTCATGAGATATAAAATCTTTACCCAATGAATTGGAGGGAGATATAGGTCCCACCCATCTCATAATGATACCATTCTTATGTGTTCCACAAAATCATAAACCATACATCATTGCATAACCCATGTAATAAAAATGGGAATCTTAAACATCATGACATAATAAAACAATTCATATATGATAAAGGAATTCATAAAAATAATTCCATCACAACATAATCAAATCAATGTAATAATAGGGATAAAAACAGAACCCTTTATTATCTTAGAAGGAAAATAATTTTGATAAAACACTTGAACTTCATTCTTGAGGAAAATATCCTTTCTACTTCAAAAACATTTTCCTTTCTTAACATGTCATATAATTTTAAACTAAAAGGAGTTGATTAAAAATAAGCTTGAAAACCTGTAAAGGAATATTCTTGTAAATAATGTTTTAAAAATCCATTCATGCCGTATAAGTTAAAAAAAACATTCTTCTCATACTTCTGTCGGAAAAGTCAAAAAGTACCTCGTACGAAAAACGACAAAAGATTCCTTTCATATCCTTTATTGAAAACTCACCGAAGGGTAAAATTGGATTTAAACAATTGTAGGTGGATGGAAATAGTATTACATATTGAGGAAACATGGATTTTGATGATAAAATACACCCCAGTAAATACTAAAGTATATCCAATCTCGGATAAAAATGAGATTGTGATATTTCCCTTACCTTAGGTCTTATTTGCTTCGTAAGTGTCTGAACCTCATATATAATGATTTAAATAATGTCATTGACTTATTCCAGAATCATACTCATTGTTATGATATCATATATGGTTCACTTATGACTTTATTTTACACGTTCTTTTGTAAATTCCATGTTTAAGAGCGTTTTGGGTAAAATTGTTTCATTTGTCGTCCGTGTTTTGACTTGTAATTATTCATATGATTACATAGATAATGATTACTTAATTCCACAATATAAAACATGATTTATATATAATATATATTCAGAAGATACATATATATAATGAATCAGTAAATGGAAAGAAATACACCGTTCTTGGAGACGGTAGGCCATACGTACGCATGAACGTTGTTTTCGTTTCCTTATTGAGTTGAATGGAATTAAGTAGATGACATAAATATATATACACATAAATCCAGTATCATTATTATGTCATATATTTAATGATTACTTATTATATATACTTTATAATCATTCATGAATTGTTAAAGTGGAGAATGAATCTCATCACGTCGTAGAGATGGTAGTCCATACGTACGCACGAGCGATGATATCGTTCTCATGATCGTGGGACTGTATTGGAGTGTATGTATACTATTTCAGAATCAATATCACTTTACAGTATTCATATATAGTTATTATTTACACCATTATACCCATCCAAGTAAGGTGGTGGTGGAAAATATATTTCACCACGGCGTGGAGACGGTATTCCGTACGTACACACGCGCGGTGATTTCATTTTCCGTAGGATGGATAGATGGTGAAATAGGGTTGTTTCATACTTATAATAACATATCAGTATATGATTTATACTGATATTATTACTTCATAATGAAACAACCTAATAAGAATAAGTGGAAGAATAAATAAAGGTGAATGAATCGGTAACAGAAATTACCTCTTCTTTGAAGAGCCTCTTTGAGACCTCCTCTTAGGGCACTAAAATTGGTCTTTGAGGAAGACCAGAACCTCTAGGATGTTTCTAGGGAAGTGTAGAAGAAAATTGTTCAGAGGTTGGCCGAGCTTGAAGGCTCAAAGTGGTGTGAGGAAGAGAGGGAGGGGGTGCCCTTTTATAAGGGAGGAGAGGGGCACCTTTGGAATAACTAAAAATATTATTTTATTATAAAGCCAAATTTGGTTTTAAATAGCTCCAAATTGAATTATTTCTAAGCTAAGGTGGGGATGGATCTAAATAATCTCATCCAATATAATTTAGACAAGTTTATGTTCCTATTTTAACCTTATCATTTATATTTAACTTTAAGTTAGATAATTTTACTTTTACCATGTCTTCTTGTTTTCTTACACTATAAGGTTAATAAACATACTATATCAAGCCAAACGAACCCCAAGTTGTTTATTATTAATATATATAACCGTATCTAAGTCATTTGGCCGAACCATAGATTTTTAGGAATAAAATATCAATTAATAATATAATATTTGTTTTAAAAACTAATTTATGTCAATTTTGACACTATTTGGTACATGATTTTTATGAAATTTATAACAGAATGATAAGTTAGAAAAAAGTTACTTATATCAACAATACCATGTCATATTAACCTTTAAAATTAAGTTAAGTCATAAAAAGTCTCAAATTACATTTATTTGGGTATTTATAACATCAATTATGTCAATATTTCATTAATAAGATAATTACTGCATCATCGTTGTGTCATAAATAAATTAAATTATTTAATGTCTAAAAATTACAAATAAAATACCATTATGTAGGAAATATTTTTATCTTTCTAATTAATATTTATAGTCGAATTTATCTTATGTATAACCCCATATTAAAAATGATTTACTTATTAAACATTGATTTTAACTATTTTAACCGTTGTTTAAATAAATTAATAATAAATGTCCTAATCTAATCCAAGTGGGCCTAAATGGTCATATTTTATTTCTAAGGTTGTTTTTGATCGAATTACACTTGTCCAATATAATTAGGACATGTTTTAGGGTAATAGTAATATCATTTTTACCCTTAATTACCCTATTTACTTTTAACCGTGGTAAAAAAAGTAAAAAGTTACTATTCATCAAAAATTATTTTCATCTCATTGAACCACATTTTACTTACTGACATTAACCGTGTCTCTCGGATTTTTGAAATTCCACTCACAGAAGCGGTGAAATTAAGTTTTATGAAAAATTTATTTTTTTAACTACCACTTAGTGGTTTCACTATTCATCAAAAAATGAAAGTTTCCAGAAAAATACCAAAAATTAGGCCTAAGCTATATTTGATATTATGAATTCAAAAATGATGTCTATTTTACCAAATTCAAAACATATCAGTTGCATTAATTAATTTAAAAATTAATTCCCGTCATCAAAACAAATAGCATTTTCTTAAGAGATAATAACTATCAAAAGATTGACACTGGTTTATGTCTAGTTTAAATGTAGAATTACATCCAATGGACAAAATTGTATTAAATTGTAAAAATATATTCTAAATATACTTTGAAACCACTCAAATTAATAATTTATCACAATTAATTATTTCGATTAAAAAAATTCGTTTTTAATTAAAATTTAGTAATTTTCACTATTCATCAGAATATGAAAGTTATCCGAAAAGTACCAAAATTTCACCTTAGGCTAAATTCGATACTCCGAATCCAAAAATGAAGTCCATTTGGAAAAATAAAAATTACAAAATTTCAAAAGGTGGTTATTACTATTCATAACGTCTAGTTTTAATAATATTTTAATAGCATATCGTTGTTTAGTGAAACCCAGTATTGCGTACTATACACGTTATCGAGGAAGGTCGCGATTGCGTGTAATGCAAGGAAAGTCAAGGATGCGTGTTGTGCAAGCTCCTTTTGGTGTAGCGTACAACACATCACATTAATGAATTTAAAAAGAATATTTTTCATAAAATCTCGGGGTGTTACAATATCAACTTCCATAAATAGAAGGGACAAATCCTTCCTCGAATTATCCATTAATAACATGCCACTAAATATGCACCCAACGTACCCTACTTTCCACCAACTATCTATTTGACAGTTTTAATCAGTAAATCAAAGTGTGCGAGTCATTAGACATTTTAATGTTAATATTAAAATCTAAATGTCATTGAACATGCTCTCATATAAGAATGTCCAAGGAAATTAAAACATGCAGAATTCCTAATGGCGGGTGTGTTCTCATAATCTTATATCTTGGAGATTACCAAATGAAAACTTCATGGGAGGAAGCCTCGTCTTCTTACGAGTACTCTCACCTGATGGTTTTTATTCTATGTGTCCAGTCATATTATTTAATCGAACATCATAACTATATTTAAGAATATTGTTATAGAATTTCAAGGTTCTAATCATAGCGGAGAATAACCATGACCTTATCAATATAAAAAATACTGTAAGACATTATTACATCATAGTCATGTAGAAGAATGACCAATATGTAATAAGATGTTCAATATTTAAATACATTAAATATCCATGTAATCAAATTATAAATAGTTGGTTCTAGTAAAATAACTCCAAAAAAGTCCCACTTGGACTAGATCCAACTTCTTATGACTTTTAGTCTGCTATACCTTACATGATGATCATGTTTCTACTAAGTCAAGGCTTTAGTCAAGGGGTCTTCCACGTTGTCTTCTATGGAAATATTGATCATTGCTACTTTACCTATCTATGAAAAATCCCTCAATATATTTTACTTATGAAGTATGTTCTTTCTCCGCTAATGTGACCTTGGATCTTTTTCAAGATCCACTACAGCAATATTATCAAAATACATTGTGATGGGATCTTTACTGTTAGGTTCCACATCCATATCTTGGATGAATCTTCACATCCAAACAACATCTTTAGCTACCAAAAAAGTTGTGATATACTCAAACGTTGATGTATAATTTGTTACCAAAATTTTCATTGATCTCTTTTAGCTCACTGCAACTCCATTCAAAGTAAAGATGTATTCCGTTTGGGACTTTATGTCATCTTGATCAGTCTGGAAACTAGAATATGCATATCCTCTAATGACTAGTTACTCATATCCTCCTTAAACTAAGAACATATCATTATCATGCCTCATATATATTACGATTGTCTTAACTATCATTCAATTGTGGTCACCTAGGTCAGCTTGATATATGCTTACCACACTCAATGTGTAGGTGCCAACCAGCCTAGTTTACAACATGAAATACATGACTGACCCAATCGATGATGCGTATAGAGTCCTTTCAATTATCTTTCTTTCCACATGTGTCTTTGGACACATTTTCTTAGAAATATGCATTCCATGTGATACTGGAAACAATACCCTATTGGATTCTTCCATACTAAATATCTTTATTATCTTATCAATGTATATACTTGTACTTAGGCCAAAAAATATCTTCGATCTATCCTGATGGATCTTCATCCCAAGAATATATGATACCTCACCCTAGTCCTTCATGGAGGAGCATTGATTCATCTATTCCTTAACAGACTGTATGACTAGTATCTCGTTTCAAATATGTAATATGTCATTAATATATACAATTAGGAAAATTACTAAACTCCCACTAAACCATTTGTAGACACAAGGCTCACATTCATTCTTGATAAAACCAAATTTCATTACGGATTCATTAAAAAAAATGTTCCATGAACTGGATGCTTTCATTAATCAATAAATGGATTTCTATAACTTTCATATCTTATTGTAATTATTTGGAGTCATAAAACCTTCATGTTTTGTCATGTAGACATCTTCTTGAAGGTTCCCATTAAGGAAGGATATTTTGACATCCATTTTCCAAATCTCAAATTCTCGTTAAGTGGTAATGGAAAATATAATTCTAATGTATTTCTGCATTGAAACTAGTGAAAAGGTTTCGTTGTTGTCAATGCATTGACGTTTCTTGAACTCTTTTTCAACCATTCGTTCCTTATAAGTGGTGAATTTTCCTTCCATGTCCTATTTCTTTTTGAAAACCCATTTGCAACCAACAATATTTACATCAATGGGAGGATCTACTAAAATCCAGACTTGGTTTTAGTACATGGAATTCATTACAGAATTCATGGCTTCAGGACACATGGAAACATTTGTTCCACTTACTACATCCTTATAGGTTAGAGGATCATTATTATCAACTAATAACGAGTCTCCATCCTTAGTAACTAGAAAACATTACTATTTATATTCTATAGCATCTCATGTAATCCTACGAAGTTCTTGTGTCTCTAGAATAGTTTTTTCTTCCATGGGGCTTTGTGGAATCTATTCTTGTACTAACTCTTATGTACCTTGAGCCTTGACTTCATCGAAATCTGTCTCGCTCCCACTATCTATTTTGGAGATGTGATCCCTCTCAAATAATATGACTTGTCTTTCTAGAATAACCTTTTTTTCTAAGGGTTTGTATAGGTAATATCCTATTATTTTATTGGGGTATCCTATAATGTTACATATTGTGCCTCAAGGAGTAAGTTTATTACCTAAAGAGGACTTAACAAAATCATCACTTACCTACACAATTAAATTTGAATATGTGTCTTTCTATCCAATCCATAACTTTTATAGAATAATTTTTTTTGATTTAGTTAGTACATGGTTTATTATGTGAACTGATGTTTATAACACATATTCCTAAAAGGATAATGGAAGAATCGCATGACTCATCATTGATATCACCATGTCCAACAAGGTGTGGTTCCTCCTTTCACTCCCACCATTCCACTAGGGCATGTAAGGAGGAGTGAGTTAGGGTAGGATCCAAAACACCTGTAAGTAATCAATGAAGTCTTGATTAAGATATTCTCCACCTCAGTCTGAGTACAGTTTCTTAATCTTCTTACAAAGTTGGTTCTTAACATCATTTTTTTATTCTTTGAACTTATCAAAAGAATCCAACTTATGCCTCATCAAGTAGACATATCCATATCTACTAAAATCATCAGTAAAAGGTATGACGTATGAGTACCCAACTCTTTCTTTTATTTTAAATGGTCCTCCCACAATGGTATAAACCAATTCAAGAATCTTTTTATCCCTTTCACCTTTCCCACTAAATGGGGCATTTTTCGTTTTTCCTTGTAAACATTCATGTCATTTGCTACGTGGATTTAGTTCAAAAGAATATAAATATCCATCTTGATGTAACACTTTCAATAATTTATTATTTACATGACCTAGCTGGTGATTCCAAAGTGGGTTTTGGTATGTGTCATGTGAAGTATCTTTTTTATCGATTTCCATTACCTGGTTTTTGTAATCTAACAAATAAATACCGTTGTATAAATGTTCCCTACCGAAAAAAATTATATCTTTATTAAAGAAGAAACATTCATTTCCAAACATGAAAACAAATCCATCTGTATCAAATTTGGATACAAAAATAATGTTTTTAGTAACAGGCGACACATAATTACAACCCATCAATACCATGATCATCCCAGTTGGAAATGTAAGGTGGTAGTCCCCGACAGCTACAACAGTAAGTCTGGCTCCATTGGCTGCTCATAGATCTACCTCTACTCGGTCAATCTTCCTGAATCTATTTGGTTCTTGTATTTGAATACATATGTTAGAACCAAAAGGTGTATCTAATACCCAATTTGTAGAAACAGATATATTACATTCAATAACAATTTCACATGAAGCTTCCCATTGCTTCTTAGGCTTGGTGCAGTTCTTCAACCAGTGGCTCATCTTGCAAAATGTGAAAGAAACAACATCATGTCCCATTTCCTACCCTTTGATCTTCCATTTCCGGGAAGGATGTGATGATGCTTTGGAAAAAAATCTCTTTGCCTTCCCTTTCCTCTTATGCACCGTAAAGACAGATGGCTTTTCACGCATTATATCTTTGTCCACTTGGAGATTGTGGATAAGAAGATCATATAGAGACTTATCGATGTTTTTCATATTGAAATTAACAACAGAGTTAGAGAAGCTATGTGGGAGTTATGAAAGAATTAGATATCTACCCAGTTCATCAAGGAGTTTAAACCATAGAACCTCTAAAGTGCTCAATATATTCAATAATATTTACTATGTGAGGCCGAACTGGGTCACCATATCCAAGATTACTCTAAAAGAGTGACTTAGATATCTCAAACCATTATAGTCTTTATCTCTCATAGTAAAGACCACAAAGGTGCTCTAGCATGCTATATGCGTCCATTTACTCATGAGACTTCATGACCTCACGAGACATTGATGATAGCATCAATAATTGATCATCGACTACATCGTTCATATGTTTCTTATAGACTAGGAATTCATGTCACTTGCCTCTTGGGAATGTGGATCAGGTAATGCTGAATCTAGCATGTAAGACATTCGTTCATGGTGTAGAATAACCTAAAGGAATCTATACAATATTTGGATGTTACTTTTGATGAGGATGAGGTCTGTATCCATATTTTATTGCATGGTTGAATAGTTTGTCATTTTATTCTACAATTAAAAAAGAAGATCATTAATACTTTCTTGATTATGTTTTATGAGAATTAATAAATAAATTTTATTATATCTCCCACTATTTTATCATGTCCCAATGGCCCTCACCATTGAACTCGGAATGTCCAGTTTCCATGAAATTCTAGTGGAAAGGATCCATATTCCCTTTTAAATAACTCCAACAAGGGTTGGTCAAGTTATTTGATGGTGTTTAGGTAGATAGGTCTTTTCCAACTGTAGTCTTATCGCTCTTTAATATATCTATTAGACTCCTAAATCCTGAAATCTAGAAATTGGATTTACTCAACTATTGCCTCAAATATTACACCAATTCTAGCAAGCTCTACTCCTCTTGATGTAATATGGTTCAGTCAACCAAAATCCTTTCATAATGGATTCCTATAAAAAAGTATGCTTCCCAACATGGGTTGGTCAAACATGTATTTTAATTTACTTTTTCCCTTAATCATGTAATGGAAGGCTTGGTCTAACATAAAATTTTATTTAAGGGATTTTTATCTCTTATACACGAGTTTCTTATTATCATTATCAACTAATTATTAATATTAAGTAAAACTTACTTAAGTGATTAATCGTGTCTTGATAATATTTATGCATAAGCCTGGTTTATTTTAGTTATATCTTGCATGCTTATTTAATTCATTAATTATGTGATAGTGAAAACACATATTTAATGATAAACCATTCAATTGATAAAAATAAAATATAAAAAAGGGCATTATCATATGATTTTCTAGTGGTAAGTTCATCTATATATTGATAAACTAACACTGACCTATGAGAGAAACACCATGAACCTTTTGGGTTCATGTTTATTGATTTCCACCTATCCACCTATGTATCACCTTTGATTGGTTTTGTCTTGGCTCCCTCTTGATCCACCTCCATCTATTATAGATTCTTATAAACTCACACGCATGTGAGGGGTAAAAAGTGGGTTTACATAAAAGAAACCAATGGGCATGAAATCCCTACATATTAATGAGGAGTGATTGGCTGCATACCAACAATTAATTTAATAAATAAATTAAAAGGAAACCAATCACATACAAAAGGTCTTGGTATAGCTCATGATCACCCACATACACGCAACAAGTTATTTATTTAATAAAACAAGTATTAAATTATTTAATTATTCTTATTAAGAAAAATTTCACTTGAATCGATTTATTATTATCTTTAACTGATCAATCATATTATCTTAATAGTTATTTGAATTTACTTGAGATTAACATCATTGTACATAAATGTACCTTAGAGGTAATCTGGTGGATAATAGTTCAAATATACCCAACATGTATTATAATCGTATACTATTTTACTCTTCCGAAAAATGGCATACATGATGCTTCAATACATAAAGTAACAACCTGTAGTATGATTTATATAAGGTAAGCAGTTTTGAACATTACAAAAACATTAATGTTTTATCTTTGTCTAATTTGGTAAAGTAAATGATGTGTAGTTACGACTACATAGCATGTACAACCTTCACTGTCTTTCTTGAAGTACATTCCTAGGGACTCGGTGTGTGAGGCATACTTCGGAAATGTCGGAGTACATGGAGAGTACAATGGGCTATATGCAGTGTTTCCTCCGCAGTACACAGTTACTAGTTGGATTAGCTATGTATGGGATACACAGTTTAAACCCTGACCTGAAGATACTACATGTCGTATCTAGTGGGCCACACTACCTATAATCAGGTATTTGTATGCTTATTTATCATGGTTAACATGTGGTGTAAAATTAACTGCACTGCATGTAATAAATTTGTTGTCAGAGTGGATACTCAAGAGGGGGGGTGAATTGAGTTCTAATTAAAATTTCTGTTAAAAATATTTATCTTATAATCCCCCTATTTAAAAACAAAATTGAACTGTAGTGAATTTATACAGAGTGTAAATGTTCAATTAGTTTCTCAAAGACTGATTAGGTCTCAGTTAACTTAATGAGAAGATGAAATTAACATTTGAAACTAACTTACTGGTTTACAATAAGTATAAACATTTGTTAATTTAACTATCAAAGTACCTTTAAAATAGTTTTGTATTTGAAAGTAGTTAGTAGCAGAATATGATATATATATATATAGTATACTTATGATTTAAACTAAAATTCATAGTAGATGTAACCAAGAGGTTCAGTCTGAAGTCGGGACTTAGTCCTCTCAAATAATTTATATAAATTGATCCACACCCTGGATCAGGGTAAACAACAATGAAAAAGCTGGCTAGGTACACTGACCTCTACCATAGTTCTAAGTGGGAAAACAAACAACAAATCATAGGTGTTCATGTCTTACTCGACCTATACCACTATCCACAGTGGGAAACAAAGAGTTAGGGAGTTTGAGTGAGGATTTAAGAATCCTCCAGTTTAGCTTAGGAGACAGTGTGGGTGTAAAATAAACAGGATACACACACCGCTTGAAATGTAAAGAAATAATCACAAAAGAAAGTGAGAATGAGTTTAGAATAGCTTTAGAGATTGGCAGTGCAGCTCTGGACTCCTTTGGTTGGTCAGAAAAGCTTCGGAGTCCTCTGGTTTTTCTCTAAAAAATAGAGTGTCGTTTTCTTCCTTATTCCAGGTACAGCTTCTCAGCTTGAGTGCATGAAGTGTTTGTTGTAGTTCTTCACTCATGATGAAGCTTGTGGTTTCCTTCATAAGTGTAGATTTAAATATATCCAAGATTCTTGGAGTATGGATGAAGCCTTGTGTGAATGCACCATGTTTTAATGGTGTTGAGAACTCTTAGTTTATTGTTCTCTCTTTATGAAACCACTTAAATTTTTATTTCTGTGTGTATCTCAGCTAGGTATTTATCTTCCTTTTTATATCTTTTAGCTCTAACAAAAAGGAATGATTACATTTTGCATGGATACTAGGTACGGTTCCCTGACATGTAAACAGATATCATTAAATAACATTAACTGCATTAAAAACATCAAATGTAACTGTTAGCTTAATAAATAAATAGTATTGAGTGTATAGAGTTTGACTGGTTGGTCAATCATGAGTACCCTCCTATTGGTAGATGTGTATGGTGGAATGTGTAACAGTAACCTTCCATCAGTAGCTCTTTGAACTTATCAGTTGCTCTTTGAACTTTTATCGATAGCTCTTTGAACTTGTATCGGTAGCTATATATATCAGTGACTTCATTCTATCGGTAACTCTTGTTATCGATAGCTCTTAACATATTGGTAACTCTTAATCCATCGGTAGCTCTTGGGCTATCGGTAGCTCGATGTATCAGTGACTATGTACTTGTATCGGTAGACTATGTTAGTCGCTTCATATCAGTCGCTAGTCTATGTATCAGTAGGCCGGTCGGTAGCTCGTATCGGTAGACTTACTCTATCAGAAGACCTCTATCAGCAACTGTCTGTGAACTGGTTCTATCGGTAGACTTCTTCATATCGGTAGCTCTGTACATACTAGCAATATGTGTACTAGAAGACCTAAGCATACTAGTAGACCAGTTCTATCGGTAGCTCAGTTTCTATCGGTAGCTCTGTACATATCGGTAGACTTAGATTATTGGTGACTCAGTCTATTGGTAGGCTAAGTACCGGTAGCTTTTTTATCAGTAGATATATGCATATCAGTGACAAAAACTTATATGTTTTAGGAAAAACATATCTTATTGGGTTATAATTAATTTATAACTTATATAAACAAAGATAACCATTGATTAACATATCTCATGGATTATTTTAACATTATTATCATCTTCATAACAAAATATCATATCTAGATAGAATTTGAATATAGATAAACATTAATTGGGATTATCAAAGTATGTGAAAACATATTTGGGATTATCAAAACAGGTGAGGTCAACAATCTCCCCCTTTTGATAATCCCAACTTATGATATTATTATTTTAAAATAGTAAGTAATTATATCATAGGATATAGTATTGAATTCAATTTTCTCAGAGAAAACAGTATATTATAGAACATAATGAATCAGAGATAGAATTTAAATGTGATTGTATCAGAGATAAAATTAAATGTAATGGTATCAGAGAGTGAAGAGTAACAGTACCAGAGGGGAAAAGCAGGATAGCTCTTCCTTAGATAAAATTTCTCCCCCATTGATACTTTCTCCCCAAAGTTTATCTTCCCCCTTTATAGAATCTTTGTAGAATATTTCTCCCCGTTTGTGATAATCAAAAAGTGGGAAACAACAAAGAGAAGAGGAAAAAGAAAAAAAATAAAATAAAATAAAGCCACTTGTATTAAATGATACAAAAAGGTACAAAGACAGAAAACCAAATACAACGGATTCCTATCAAACATCTTAGCCACTTGATCAATCGACATCCTCAATGTGAGATTTTACCTTGGGATCAGAAGATGATTCAGGTGGTGTGGATGCAGGTTAAGGCTTAGGAACACCAGAGATGATCACAAGAGGACGAGCCACTGACACTATGCCTAGCCTGTACTGAGGAGTTCTTTGAGTGATCATAGGTGTGAGGCTTTGAATTGCTTGGGCAGGAGTCATATGAACTGGAGAAGCAGTAGAGGAAGATGCAGGTAAGGCTAGAGGTACAATCATTGGCCTAGCATCAACATACAGGAAAGGAAGCAACAGATTTCTGAAATCCATAATTATTCCTCCTCTTCTCTCCATAGCAGATATGAAGTCATCCTTGTTCTCCATAATTGTTTCCAACGCTGGAGTCAATTCCCTTAGTTTTCTAACTTGCTCTCTGAAGGGTTGATTGATAGGAGGTAACTTCATATTTTTCAATAGATGTTTGAAGTGATTTTTGATTTGATGCTTTCTGTAAATCTTAGAGAAATAGGATTCCACCTTATCTTTCACTTCATTCTGGGAGGAAGATTCTTCTATCATATAGTCTTGGACTATCTTCATTATTTCTCTAGATGAATCTCTAGTAGAAAGCACAAATATGCTCAGTTCGGATGAGTCCATAGAGCCACTGGTTGAAGCTGAACCAAGATCCTCCTTCATCATTACTCGAATTTGATATATGTTTGTTGAAGGTTTAAAAGCAACAAAACCAATAGAGAAGGTTACTATTTCCTTGAAGTTTTTGGTCATCCCACTGATCAGATTTTGGACTTGAGAATCCTTGGATTTAACATGATCTTCCATAGAGGTTTTAAAACCTTCGAACACTGAAACCATATGATATAAAACACTCTTGACATAGTCCATGTCCTTGTCTGCTTGGGATTTTGAGCTCATGTAAGATTCCAAAGAGATAACCGATTTCTTTAGAGATTCAAGATCTACTTCCAGTCATTATATTTGAGTTTGGAAATATTTAACTTCTTCAAATATTTCTATCATAAAGGATGACAAATTACAACCTGTAGAGAGTTCAAAAGATCTTTACAACATACTCATCTCTTCAGCAAAACAGTGCTTCATCTCAGCAACTGAGGCACTAAAAGATTCTTTCAGCTCATCCTTTAAGGATTCAAGGTCAGCCCTGGTGATCATATCAGTAGGAGTAACTACAACGGATTCTTTTTCAGAAGCTAAAATGACCACAGAGTCAATCATGATCGATTGAATTGATGATACCAGAGAAACTTCCATCTTCATTACTTCTTCCACAAAACTTTCCTTAAGCTTTTTCTTCAAAATATTCAGGTCATGCATTCTGACCACATCTTTAGGAAACAACTCAGATTCAACATCATAAATGATTTTTGGTCTATTTAGAGATTCTTCATTCTTAGAATCAGGAAAATCTAATCCACAGACAACAAAACCCAGGTCTTCTTCCCAATCCTCAATATCAACAGTCACTGTTACACTTCCAAACTTGGTTTGATGCTCCCCCTCAACTGGTGCATCCTCAAGTAAAACAACAACATTCTCAGCAGCATTCTCAACATGTCTTCCTTTTTTAATAGAATCTTCTACTATCACTTCTGCCTCCGTAATAGCTGGAGAGTCTTCTAAAATAGGAAAGGATATGTCAACTTCACTTGCATCATTATCAGGCACTGATGATTGTCCAATCACTGGACTAAGACTCAAATCACCTGAAAGAGATGCTTCACATTCATGAACATCTTCTTCATTCTCTACAGCATCCACTTCAACATCCTCTAAAGAAACTTCTACCTTATCTGATTTATGTTGATCTAGATTTTCAAGAGTTGGGCTAGGAGGTAAGTCAGGGTCTCCTCCTTCAACAACATATGACTCTTCCTCTTCTAAATCATCATTGTATTATGGCTCCTCTTCATCAGGTCCCAGACCTGGATCCCTCACATCCCTCTTTCTTAAAGGATGATCCACATGATTGAACTTATCATACACATTCTTGTCATCAGTGACCTATTCTCCTCTCCATGGGTTCCAATTTATTTTCATGTACTTCAAAACTATACTGGTAACACCAAAATTGTTCCTTACTACCACTATCTCATCTTGAGACTCAGCAATTCCTTTCACATTGATCATTACTGAGATCAATTTGGAAAAGAACAATGCATTAGTTTTTGACTTAGGTCTAATCATATCCTCCATTTGAGTCATCAGAAATCTGCATAGATTCACTTTGACTCTATGTCTCAAAAGATACAAGAGATAGATATCCTGATATCATAAATTTGAAAAGTGTCCTCTCCTTAGTATTAAGACATGCTGAAAAAATGTGAACAGAAATCTATTCTCTCCATCCATTTCAGTATCTACTACTTGTCTTTGATTTTCATCACCGTTGAGTTCCTCCAAGGCAGTCTCATAATCAAAGATTTCACTAGTAGGTGGCATATCTCTCAAGACATATCCAGATACGCCTTCGTGTGGAACTTTTAGACATTCAGCCCACTCAGTCGATGAAAAAGACAACTCCTTTAAATTCACAAACAATGTTACTCGGTTCTCGTCTTCAGATTTCCTGAAACTTGCATAGTCATAAAACTGTTTCACTAGCTTCGGATAGTAGGGACCATTGTTGTTCGAAAAAACAATCTACCCACATTCTATTTTTAGCACTTTGAGCACTAACGATTTACTTTTCAGCAGCCATTCCACGCACATCTCTTTTTTTATCACAATAACTCTATTATGAAAATGAGGATTTAATGGTCATCTTCCTGATCTTGTTCTGCTAGAACTTCCACTTTCTTCTGGCTCAGACTTCTGCTTTTTTGCCTTATTCTCATCGGCAACATATCTAATAGAAGGAAGTTTGGTTTTTTCCATCTCGTATTCGAGGGATTTAGGGTTCCCAAAAGGTTCGTGAGTTAAGGTTTGAGGGTAAAAGGTTTGAGGCTCGGTGGATTGAGAAGTAGCTCGGACATTATTTCTATCATTTAGGAATCATAAAATAAATAAATAAAACAAGATAATGTAAAAAACAACTCAGATTCTAGCGGCAGGCAGAAGTTTAAAAATCACACTCATTGGTAGGATTTATCGGTGAGAATTCACATCGGTTAGGATTACATCAGTGAGGTTACATCGGTGAGGTTACATCAGTGAGGTTACATTGGTGAGGTTACATTGGTGGGGTTACATCGGTGGGGTTACATTGGTGAGGTTGCATCGGTGAGGTTACATCGGTGAGGATTACATCGGTGATGTTACCTCAGTGAGGTGGTTACCAATCAAGGTTAATCATTCCTAACTCGTGTCTAATGTATCTTAACCTATCCGAACTCAATGGTTTGTTGAAAATGTCAGCTAATTGATGTTCAGTACCTATAATCTCAAGAATAATATCACCCTTTTGGTAATGATCACTCATGAAATGGTGCCTTGCATCAATGTGTTTGGTCCTAGAGTGAGACACAGGGTTCTTCGTAATGTTTATTGCACTAGTGTTGTCACAGTTGATAGAGACATGCTTAAAATCATATCCATAGTCCAAAAGATTGTGTTTCATCCACAGAATTTGTGCACAGCAACTACCAGTAGCTATATACTCTGCTTTGGCAGTGGACAAAGCTACAGAATTCTTCTTCTTACTACACCAAGATACTAAGGATTTTCCCAATAAATGACATGTTCATAATGTGCTTTTTATATCCAATTTCCAACCACCAAAGTCATCATCTAAATAACTCCTTAACACAAATGATTGTCCTTTTGGGTAAAACGATCCTAAGTTTAGAGTGTGTTTAAGATACTTAAAAATTCTTTAAACAGCAAGAAAATGAGATTCTTATGGATTAGCTTGAAATATTGCACAGATACATACACTAAACATAATATCTGGTTGACTAGAAGTAAGGTAAAGTAAGCTTCCAATCATATCTCTATAAATGGTTTGATCCATTGGTTTCCCAGTTTCATCTGCATCCAATTTACAGACTGTACTCATAGGAGTTTCACATTCTTTGATACTATCCAGACCAAAACTTTTTAAAATATCCTTTTTACATTTACTTTTATTCAAAGTAATACCAATTTCATTTTGAAAAACGTGAAATCCAAGAAAATATTTGAGTTCTCCCATTAAACTCATTTCAAATTCATTTTTCATACTTTTTGAAAATTTAGTACATAAAGAATGATTAGAAGATCAAAAAATAAGATCATCAACATAGATTTGAACTATTAAAACATCATTATCATATATTATAATAAATATAGTTGGATCAGAAATCCCTTTAGTAAAACTTTTTGAAATAAGAAAATTACTACGTCTATCATACCAAGCTCTTGGAGCTTCCTTTAATCCATATAAAGCTTTAGAAAGTTTAAAAAATTGACTTGGAAAATGAGGGTTAGTAAATCCAGGTGGTTGTTCAACAAAAACATCTTGAATTATAAAAGAATTTAGAAAATCACTTTTAACATCTATTTAATATAACTTGAAATTTAGATGAGCAGCATAGGCAAGTAGAATTCTAATATCTTCTAATCTAGCTATAGGTGAAAAGGTTTCCTCATAGTCTATACCTTCCTCTTGACTATGTCCTTGTGCAACTATCCTAGCTTTGTTTCTAACTATGTTTCCTGACTCATCAACTTTGTTTCTAAAAACCCATTTAGTGCCTATTGTCAAAGTGTCCTTAGGTCATTCAACTAATTCCTAGACTTTGTTTCTTTCAAATTGATTTAACTCTTCTTGCATATCCATTACCCAAAATTTATCATTGATTGCATCATTGAAATTTTTAGGTTCAAGCTATGAAAGAAAGGATTGATGTTCAACCTGGTTTCTTAGAGAATCTCTAGTCTGTGTCCCTCTATCATGATTACCAACAACAGCATCCAAAGGATGATTATTTAGAATCCTTGTTGATCTAGTAAAGGTAGGACTTGAAATTTTAGGTTCATCTATAGGTTCGGGTTATATAGCAGCAGATTCACGAATATGTCCAGAACTTGATTTTTTTACAGCAGGTTCTTTAGTTTTATCATTAAGGTCTAGAATAGTCAAATCTTATTGAAGATTTTAAAGAGAAGTTTTAGGCTCATGTGGATCAGTTTTATTAATCATTATGTGAATAGATTCTTCCACACATTTGGTTCTTTTATTAAAGACTCTATAGGCTTTTCTAGTTAAAAAATAACCAAGAAAAATTCCTTCATCACTTTTAGAATCAAAATTGTCCAGATTATCATTTGTATTAAGAATAAAAACTTTGCACCAAAGACTCTAAAGTAACAGACTTTAGGTTTTATATTATTCCATAGTTCACATGGGGTCTTCTTAAGAACATGTCTAATCAAGACTCTATTATTAATATAACAGTCTATACTTATAGCTTCAGCCCAAAAATAAATAGGCAGGTCATACTCGTTAAGCATAGTTCTTGCAATTTCATGAAGGGCTCTATTTCTTGTTTCTACTACACCATTTTGCTGAGGTGTCCTAGGTGCAGAAAAGTTGTGACTATAGCCATTGTGTTAGCAATAAGATTCAAACTCTCTAATTTCAAACTCACGGCCATGATCACTTCTTAGATTTTTAATCTTAAGTCCACTAAGGTTTTCTACAGATTTGGAGTATTTGATAATGTAAGTGCAAGCTTCACTTTTGTGAGATAAGAAGTATACCCAAGTATATCTAGAAAAGTTATCTACTAGGACATAGACATAGTTCTTCCCATTTAAACTAGAAACTCTAGAGGGTCCAAATAAATTCAAGTGAACCAACTCGAGAGGTTTAGAAGTTGAGACTTCTTTCTTTGATTTTTAAGAAACTTTATGTTGCTTTCCCTTTTGACAGGGATTACAAACTTTGTCATTTGGGAATTCAAGTTTTTCTAGGTCTCTAACCAAGTTCTTCCTAGTCAATTTTCTATGTGATTGGATGTTGCAGTGTCCTAATCTTCTGTGCCAAAGCCAATCCTCTTTATGAAAATCATTTAAACAAGTATTATTTTTCTTAGCTAAAGAATTCAGATCCACATCATAAACATTTTCATTTCTTAAAGCAGAAAATACTAAAACATTTTTAGAGTTAAAAAAATTACAAGAATCATTTTCAAACATAACATTAAATCCATCATCACATAATTTATAAATACTTAAAAGATTGTATTTAATTCCATCAACAAATAAAACTTTAGAAATCAAAACTAAATCAGTGTTACCAATCTGGCCTAAGCCGATGATTTTTCCTTTAGAATTATCACCAAAGGTGACATGACCTACATCAACTTTTATTATGCTTTTGAAGAATTAAAAATCTCTATAAATGTGCCTTGAACATCCACTGTCCACGTACCGTACCTTCTTGTGAGAACTCTTCAAACAGGTCTCCTAAAAATAGATTTAAATTGGAAATGATTTTGGTACCCATATCTTCTTGGGTCCAGAAAGGTTAGCAATCAAAGCTTTAGGTACCCATATTTGTCTAATGGGTTTCATATAATCTACAGAATCAATAGATTTTGAAAGATAAAATTTATTTGATCTATAACCACATGAATAACTAGTTGAATCTTAGGAATTTCCAGAACTAGAAGAAGAAGAATTTTGTCCAGGTTTAGGAATAAATCATGTTTTAGTGAACTGTCTCTGTCCAGGTTGGTATCCCAAACCAGTAGTGAACTTTGGTGCAACTTGTTTTCCTAACATTTGATTAAGTGTATCTTTTCCCTTTGTGAACATATCTAAGTCCTTTCTAAGTTTCTCATTATACATTTTCAGTTCAGTATTTTCCTTTAACAGTTGAGCATTCTTTTATTTTACTATATCAAAGGAAGATTTAACATTGACAATGAGAGCATGCTGTTTCTTTAGTGACTTATATTTTTCCTTAAGTTCATTACATGTTTCTTCCATCATATTAAAATATTCAAACAATACATCTTTAGAAATATTTTCATCATGGTCTGGATCACTGTTATTTCAAGATTAATAATCATTTAGCATAGAGGAAATAGGTACCTCAGAGATATTAGTCATGAAGCACATGTTGGCACGATTCTTTTCAGAATCAGAAACTTCAGATTCACTTGTGTTGTCCTCCGAAGCACTCCATGTAGCTTTCATGTCTTTCTTGTACTTCTTTTCCTTATAATCATATTTTTTTTTGAATTTTAATTTTGGACAGTCAGCATTGATGTGTGCTTTCCTCTTGCACTCATAGCAGACTATGTCATCTTCCTTATTAGATTTATTCCAATCCTTCTTCCAATGACCCTTGTTGTCACACTTTCCTTTGTAGTTATATTTTCTGAAGAACTTATTCTTCCTATAAAACTTCTTGAATCTCCTGGCTATTTGGGCCATTTCAGCATCACTGTCTGAATCAGAATCTTCACTGGTTGAACTTTCAGTAGGTTCATGAATTTTCTCCTTGTCTTTGCTCTTAGAAGAAGTAGACTTGAATGCCACATATTTTTCTTGGGATTAATATATTCTTCTTTATTTACCTTCGGTTCCTCCTCATACATCATATGCTTACCTATTAACTCCTTAACAGGGAGTGTGCTTTTGTCGTGTGATTCTCTAATGGAAACAGAAGTGCCCCTCTATCGAGCTGGTAGACATCTCAAGATTCTCATGATTTGTTCCTTTGCTGGAACAACCTTTCCAAGTGAGCGCATAGTATTGACAATCTCATTAAACCTGAGATACATGTCAGAAATAGGTTCATTAGTTTTCATTTTAAAATTATCATATTTAATAGTATAAGTATTTAATCTCATTTCTTTAACATTGGTTGTTCCTTCATGAGAAACACCCAAAGTATACCATATTTCATATGCAGTTTTGCAAGTAGATATTCTATTAAACTCTTCATCTCCTAAAGCACAATACAAGGCATTCATATCTTGACAATTATTATTGTAAGCAGTCATTTTAGGTTCATCCCAAGTTGTTCCTTCAGTTTCTGGAATTTTATATTGAGATTCTATAGCAGTCTAGATATCAAAACCCATACTTTCTAAATGTATTTTCATTTTTAGTTTCCCCTAGGAATAATTGGAACCATTTAAGAAAGGTGGATGGTTAGTAGCATCACCCTCTAGTCTATTTTCCATAACTAGATTTTAGAAAATAGTTTTAAAGAGATAAAATTTAGAACTAACAGAAATTTAAGATCTTTAAAGATGCAACTAAAATCACAGTTGAAAAATAGAATGTTTTGAAAATTTTTATTAATAAATAAACCCTCTGATACCAAATGTTGGTCGGAGTGGATAATCAAGAGCGGTGGGGGGTGAATTGAGTTCCAATTAAAATTTCTGTTAAAAATATTTCTCTGAAAATATCACTATTTAAAAACAAATTTAAACTGTAGTGAATTTTTACAGAGTGTAAATGTTCAATTAGTTTCTCAAAGATTGATTAGGTCTCAGTTAACTTAATCAGAAGATGGAATTAACTTTTGAAACTAACTTACCGGTTTACAATAAGTATAAACACTTGCTAATTTAACAATAAAAGTATCTTAAAAATAGTTTTGTATTTCAATGTAGATAGAATTGGAATATGATATATATATATATAGTATACTTATGATTTAAACTAAAATGCACAGTAGATGTAACCAAGAGGTTCAGTCTCAAGCTGAGACTTAGTCCTCTCAAATAATTTATATAAATTGATCCACACCCTGGATCGGGGTAAACAACCGTGAACACACTGTACAGGTACAAAGACCTCTACCACAGTTCTACGTGGGAAAACAAACAACAGCTCACAGTTGTCCAGGTCATACTCGACCTCTACCACTCTCCACATTGGGTAGAAAAGAGTTATGGAGTTTGAGTGAGGATTTAAGAATCCTCCAGTTTAGCTCAGGAGACAGTGTGTGTGTAAAATAAACCGGATACAAACACTACTCGAAATGTAAAGAAAGAATCACTAAAGAAAGTGAGAATGTTTTTAGAAGAGCTTTAGAGATCGGCAGTGTAGCTCTGGACTCGTTTGGATGGTCAGAAAAGCATCTGAGTCCTTCTCTGGTTTTTCTCTGGAAAACAGAGTTTCGTTTTCTTCCTTGTTCCAGGTACAGCTTATCAGTTTGAGTGCATGAAGTGTTTGTTGTAGTTCTTCACTCAAGATGCAGCTTGTGGTTTCCTTCAGAAGTGTGGATTTAAGTATATCCAGGATTCTTGGAGTATGTATGAAGTCTTGTGGGAATGCACCACGTTTTAATGGTTTTGAGCCCTCTTAGTTTATAGTTCTCTCTGTATGCAACCACTTCAATTTTTATTTCTGTGTGTATCTTGGCTAGGTCTTTATCTTCCCTTTTATAGCTTTCAGCTCTGGAAAAAAGGAATGATTACTTTTTGCATGGGTACTAGGTACGGTTCCCTGACATGTAAATAGATATCATTAAATAACATTAACTACATTAAAAACATCAAATGTAACCGTTAGCTTAATAAATAAATAGTATTGCGAGTATAGAGTTTGACTGGTTGGTCAATCATTAGTATCCTTCTGTTGGTAGATATGTATGGTGGACTGTGTAACGGTATCCTTCCATCGGTAGCTCTTTGAACTTATTGGTTGCTCTTTAAACATGTATCGGTAGCTCTTGGAACTTGAATCGGTAGCTATATATATCGGTGACTTCATTCTATCGGTAGATCTTGTTATCGGTAGCTCTTAACATATCGGTAACTCTTAATACATTGGTAACTCTTGGGCTATCGGTAGATTGATGTATCGGTGACTATGTACTTGTATCGGTAGACTATGTCAGTCACATCATATCAGTCGCTAGTCTGTGTTTCAGTAGTCCGGTCGGTAGCTTGTATCTGAAGACTTACTCTATCGGTAGACTTCTATCGGTAACTTTCTATGAACTGGTTCTATCGGTAGACTTCTTCATATCGGTAGCTCTGTACATATCAGCGATAAGTGAACTAGAATACCTAAGCATACCGGTAGACCTGTTCTATCGGTAGCTCGGTTTCTATCGGTAGCTTTGTACATATTGGTAGCCTTAGCTTATCGGTGACTCTGTCTATCGGTAGGCTAGGTACTGGTAGCTTTGTTATCCGTACCTGTATGCAGATCATTGACAAACACTTGTCTGTTTTATGAAATTCATATCCGATTGGGTTAGAATTAATTTATTACTTATAGAAACATAGATAACCTTTTATTAACATATCTCAAGTATTATTTTAACATTATTGTCATCTTGATAACAGAATATCATATCTAGAGAGAATTTGAATATATATAAACATTAATTGGGATTATCAAAGTATGTGAAGGCATAATTGGGATTATCAAAATAGGTGAGGTCAACAAAATGAAAACGACCTGAGTAATTGCTAAATTACTCCTGATATGCTATACACGACTACACAATGTGTATTCCGGATTACATGACATGTATGGTAGAACACACAGTATATGTACAAACACATGGTATGTACTTTTGTGTCACGTGGGAAGAATTGTTTGTACCTCCTATTGAGTTATCCATTTAAATTTTAATTAAAAAATAATTTGTTTATTTGAAATCTTTGAGAAACAAAAATATGGATAACAGACCTCAAAATCCAAATTACAAGAATGATTAAACTTGAATTGGAAAAATAATTATTAAATCGTAAATCTTCAATTAATTATTTAAATAATAATAAACTATGATGTAACCACTCTGATACCACTTGAAGCTTCCAAGTGCTGTGGAACGTTGTTGGGGTGGAACCCAACTTTAATTTTTTCCATTATTAATGATTATTTTGGGATCAATACGATAATGAACACCTATCGACATGGATTAGAATCAACGATTTATATAAAGAAGGAAGAGGACCGAATCCTTTAGAGAGGATCTTGCACATTATGTTTATAATTAATTTAATTAATTTCATAATGAAAATAATACATAGATCATGAGAATTTTTTTCATTGATGACATTGAACATCCAAAATGACCATTACAAATGATCTCATTGCGCTTGTGAGGATCTATACTAAAATCCCTCTAGTAGTTAACCACATGTGCTCTGATGGCCTCTGATCGACACCACTCATTCTCTGGGTGTTATCACAGTCAAGCAAGTGTCTTATGCCAGTCGTTCTTGATCACTTGTTCGTCATACTTGAAGAACATCTCCCTTTATTGAGAGGGGAGGGAAGAGGATTTGGGAGAGAAATTTTTTAGCTCAACAATTCTCAATTCCACAGGCATGTATTTTGGTACATGGAACAATAGACGTATGTGACTACTTATAGATATGGGGTTTTGGTTACAATATTTAATTGTATAACAACAATTAAATACATTCATAACCTTGGAGAAAATCCATTATTTTAATAATAATACCACATCATTATTTATGTTGCGCAAACTTGCAAAAAATGGAATTATAAATAAAATTCCACATCACCAAATAATGGAAAAATTATTATTATTTCAATTTGTTCCAACTAGTAAAATAATTATTAATCGTATTGTAAATAATTATATTACTTCCAAACCATCCTTGGTCTGATCGAAATCCACTTCCATTTATTGAACACCTGAATAAATAAATAAATAATTTATTCTCTTAAATAAATATTTTATTTACAAACCAGTAAATAAATATTTATTAAATGTTCAATAAAATAAATTTATATATTTTACACACAATCCGGGGAATAAATATTTATTTAATTTATAAAACATTTCAACATGAATTAAATTAGTCCACTATCTTGAGAATAATATTTATTAATTAAATTCAAATATAATTTAACTGAGACTACAAGAAATACTTAGTGTTTAACCCTCTATGAATCATTCTAGTTGGAATTAGGAGGGGCTTGCCTAAAGTCCAAGAGTACTATCTAGCAACGGGTCAAGGAACCCAAGAGAAAGAACATAAAGTAGAAACAATGACATCCACATACAAACACTCATTGTTTAATATAATCTCTTTGTCTAAATATCTCATCAATTTGGTTTCATGGTTGTTCTATCAAACATTATGTTTGATACTTCATTCTTTGACAACATAAAATAAACTCATTGTTACACCATGGACATGTAATTTCACACGATGGTTCTATTTCAATAAGAGGTAAGAGATATAAACATCATTAAATGTAAGGGACAAATCATCCCCCGACCTATCCATTAATAACATGACAATTATGATACACCTAACGTACCCAACTTCCTGCAAACTGTTAGCGTGATGGTTTTCATTAGTAAATCAAAGTGAGTAAGTCATGACATGTATTAATGATAATCTTAAAGTCTTAGGATCATTTCACAGGCTCTCATATAAGAATATATGATGACATAAAAACATGTGGAATTCCTACTGGTGGGTTTGTTCTCATAATTTCTATCTAGAAGATTACCAAGTGCGAACTTCACGAGAGGAAGAATCATCTACTTATGTGTACTCACACCTGATGGTATTTATGCTATATGTCCCATCATAGTATATTATCCAACCCCAGAACTATATTTAAGAATATTGTTATATCATTCCAAGGTTCTCATCATTGTGTGGAACTGCCCTGACCTTACCAATAAACCAAATACTCTAGAACATTATTACATCATTATCATGCAGAACAATGAACAATATGTAATAAGATGTTTTATATTTAAATACATTAAATATACATGTAATAAAATGACTAATATTTGTTTCTAACACACCAACTCTATCAAGAATAACACCATGTGTAGTCTCCATAAAATGGAGTCTCAATTAAGATAGGAATACCTTCCACATATTCACAAGATCCCTTTCAAGAACTTTCTAAGATCATTCGATCACATATGTAATAACCTCATGAGATGTGATACATCATACCCTTCCCTCAATCATGATGGACATCAACACTAGTGTCCACAGACAAGAATCAGTAAATAGGCTAATGAAGAAGTCATGAACTCTCAAACTCAGGGTACTCCTTTTCTCAGCCTTACGATGTAGACTTGAGAACTTGTGACCCTCCTAAGCCATAAATCCCCCTTCATCATACAGTTTTAGTCTTATTCCATGAATTTTTTGGAATTAGAGAGCACCCCCTATGCATAAGTACATATACTTACACAAGAACCTCTTAGGATCATGTGAATTGCATGAAACCAAACATCAGTTCACATGCATGAACTCTTAGTTCCACGATATCCAAACATGGTCTCGGAACCAGTGGCTTTAGTTGGGAATGTCTCATGAGTCTTTGGTCATCTATGAGACCCTGCAACACGAACAGTTCAAGGATAAATTATCACAGGAGTCATCATGATACTTTCAACATCATAAGTTAGCACTGTAAATGTCACTTTTATCATGAGAAATACCTCAAAAGATTCATATGATCTAACGACAACCCCTTAAAAGTTGCAATTGTCAACATAAAATACTAGGAAATAGTCATCTCTATCATAAAAAGAACCTCTAAGTTGTCTAACTTGATCATAAAAATACATCTTGGACCATGCACATTGATGATGTGAATGATTTATTGACATGTCATCATAGTCATGGGATCATCCGTGGACACGTCCACATAGAAATGCGATAGTTTGAAGACAGGTCTGGTTGATCGTGTGACAGTGCATGATCATGTCTTCTTTGATCATGCACAATACCACAAACATGCCCACATTGTTTAGGAAAAGGCATCTGAGACAAGTCACTCGATCTTGTAAAAGGCCTCAGACATGTCCACATTGATCAATAGAAGTCATCTGAGACAATCCATTTGATCATCCATAAGACCCCATACTTGTTTTATATGGTTATATGAAGCATTTCATAAATGTTTTCTTATCTCATTCAAAGGAATCCAAATCATTTTAATTGTTTAGGAACATACCATTGGATGTATTTTCCATGTAAGATTGGTGCTCCAATATATTGGATAAAAATCAAGACCTATCCAAGACATGTCAGAAAAATCCTTAAGGACAATCCAAACTTCTCCAGCATACCACATCTGGATTCATGCCATGAGGACCCCAACTAGGAATCTTTGGCCACATAAACATCTTAAAAAGGATGTTTCCATGATGGGATGGGGCCATGAACTGATGAAAATTTTCAAATATCTTGATCTTGGAATGACTATCAATTTCATCACCACCTCTCTTTATTTTGTCGGAAGGTAAATAATGAGTATGTCAAATGGAATGACTCAATTTTTAAGCCCCAATAATCTAAACTATGATTACTATGATTCACATAATAATTGGTATAAGTATGATTCCTTTCTAAGGAATGAGATCTAATAAGAATTCATTTTTGTATAATCCCTTAGAATCCCAAAAACCATGAGGCGAAACAATAATATTCTTGAGTATGATCATCCACTCTAACTCATCAGCGAGTTAAGGGATAATTGAACTATGAGAACTATAATTCCCACCATAACCCGGATTCTAAAGATTTCTTCCTAAGGATTGAGCTCTATTACATACCCCCATGAGATGGGTGATTGTTCCCCTTTAAGGGAAACATACATGTGTATGCCTTGTATGGATACACTCTCATGAAATGTTCCCAATATACCGTTATCTCTTTATTCTCACACCGAGAACGGCTCACATGGGCTTAGATACCAGAGATGATTGTACTAAAATAATGTGAAAATTCACCTGGTGTGGTCCCAACATTGGGATGTAAGTGTAATTACATCCCATCTCTACTCAAAGGGAAACATTCCCAAAGAAACAATATAGGGCAGTCTCATATGCGAAAGTCTCACCTAGGGTGTCTATTGTCTTATATCTCATAACACAGACACCCATCACAAGAACTATGTGGACTCTGATTCCTATATTAAATAGACTACATAGGACACCTCACTAAGGTCTGAGCATGATATTCACATCCTTATCATATGAAAATAAATTACATGGATGGGTCTAATCATACAACCTTAAACGATGTCAAAAAAACTACATGGGTTTTGATTCTTATTTTCACAAGATACGTAACATGCCTTGTAGAGGTTCAATCCTATCTCCACGACACTAATAATCTCTTTGGACAATAATGAACTCCAAAGTTCTCAGAAATGACCATAGTCCAAAGCATCATAATTAAATAAGAGAGCGATATAGAGCCCATGATATACATGTATTTTTTCCAATAGATACATATTTTTAATTAAGTCATTGATATGAGGGGTAACTAGCTCCATATTGTAATTTGGGAAATATTTCACAAAAATATATTAAATCTATAAGAGAGTACCAAAGTAGGCTACAGTTCCCCCTAAAAATTGCACGATGAGCCCGACCTCCAATCCTCTCAACCAATGCGAGCCCCCAAAATTCATTGGTCCTAAAAACCTAGATGACTGCTAGCCTTTGGAAATCAGATCTTTACCCAACTATAAATTAGAGAACAATTGGGAGTTTATGGGAAATATGGAATGACTAAAAACCCTAATGTGAGAGATTCAGAGAAGCTCTAAATCTCCCCCCTCAACTAAACCAACAAGTAAAATCCATTAGACACCTTAAAATTGGATGAAACAATATGAATGGGTGATCTCTGATGAAAAGTAATGGTAAACTAGGTATTTATCAATGATCTATTAAATATAACATAAGAATAAGGATATGATGATATGAGAATAACATTTGAAAATACTACCCTATATATCATAGATCATAATTATGAGTCATGAAAACAATTTGGAAAATCAAAAGATGTGAATCATAAAGCAAGCAAAGATCATGATCCATAAGCTCATAACATTGGCATAATAAATATATTTTTTTCATATAAATAAGAATAGAGAATAATATTAGTAGTAGTCAAGGATAATTTATAAGGATATCTTATTGGATGGGTTCTCTTCCCAACCCATTATAGTATACAAGGTCTACTCCCAAGATTATCATAGTTGAAACAGTCCCTTATTGAACTCGGTCCAATCCCTATTCTAATTCTGTTTATTCCATGAGTTATCCTTATATACTATATGAATTGGATGTATATATAATTCCATTCCCATATTTCATGTAATTAAAATCAAACTTATTTGTTTTATAAGGTCATGAAACATTAATCATATCATATCCCACAAAAATAAATAGATTTCATAAACATTTCATCATAGCATAACCCATTGAAAATAAATGTGTTTGATAAAAATATTTTCATCATAACCATAAACCATATAAAAAATAATAATTATGGTATCATTTAGTTATATACCTATTAAATATTAATAAATATCAATGGATTTCAAATTAGATGTAAAATTGTTTTAAAGGTCACCTTTAACTTTTCTTGGGGAAAATATCCATTTTACATTGAAATTAGTTTTATAAAATCTAAATTTTTTCCAAATATTAATAAAAAAATTTTACATGGAAATAAACTTGGAAAATTATAAATTAATCTTCAATAATTGATTTTATAAGATGGTGGTATATTCCATTCATGTCATATATGTTAAAATAATGATTCCTTTCATATTTTCTATTAAAAGTAAAAGTATCTCACTCAAAATATGATAAGAATATTACCTTAAATAAATTTGGTAAAAATTATTACATTATAAAAATGGATTTAAAAATCATATCATAGTATTAAAAACATTCTTGAAAACATTTTTATAAAACATTAATAGGAAAGAGAAATGATTTTCGACAGAAGTGATAAATGAAGCTATTTCTTCATTTAAAATACTATTTTAGTATATTGAGTAATAAAATAGAGAAAAATTATAATAAAACATGTAATAAAGAGAAATAACTAGGGAAGAATAAAATTCAGGAGTTTCAACATATGTTTTTAATGAAATTTCATCATCATAAACTTAATACTAAAAAATGCTGATAAATAATGAGATTGTGTAAAACCATTACCAATTTGGTAACTTTTAAATCATAAGAACCATTAAATAAATAACCTTATATGGATATGTATATCCTATAATATTTATTAAAATCATCATAAAATATATTAATGGGTAGTTTCAAAACCACATAAAAGAAACAAGTGGTGAATATGCACTGTGTCTCAAAGATGTAAAAGTGAAATTAAAATCAATTATATCGAGTTACACATACATCAAATGAAATTTAAAATAATATATAATAATTTAAATTTACTATAATTCTATACAATAATAATTGACATTATTATAATATCATAAATGGTCAACTTAAAATATTTTAACATCCATTTATTAATAATTACTTATTAAAATATTATTTTCTTGGTGTTAGTTGTTTCTTTTTTCATGAGAGTTTCAGTTTGGTAGTTTTTGTCCTTGTACATTGATCATAGATAAATTATATAAAAAATGTTAAACATGATATAATTATAATATATATTCATTTATATATATATATACATTTATTGTAATCCATAAAGGATAGAGATAGAAAAGTATATTACATGATTCATGGAGAGGGTGAGTCATACAGACACATGAATGCTATTTACACTTTTTTATGAATGGGGAAAAAATATTAAACAAAGATTAATGTTTATAAAATCATTATCATATCACATATATCATATATATTAACTAAATATATACTTATTACCATCAATAGAATAATAAATTGAAAAGATCATATTGCATCGAGGAGGTGTTAGTCTGGATATACACATGAGCGAAATTGTAATTTTCAAACTGATTAGAAGGTAAGAAGGTAGATTTGATATTAAAAGTATATATGTATTATTATTTCATAAATAATATATATATATATATATATACATTTTATCCATATTTATATTCATACTTGATAGGTGGTTATGTAAAAAAATGCACATCTTTTCCTGAGGCGGAACTCCATCGTACACTAGATCGATGATTCTGTTTCCCAATTTATAGAAGAGGATATGGATATATGTTAATATATAAACATAATAACATATTTTTTTATATTATATAATGCTTTTATTTTATTTTAATTATTATTATACAATTAAATTTGGTAAAAGAATATGTAAAAAAGAAGGAGCCCGGTGAAGACAATTTCTATCACTTTGAAAAACCTCTGTTTGACCTCTTGTTATATACCACAGTGTTAGTATTTTCCGAAAAAAAGATCTGTAATATTTATAAGGATATTTTGGGTATATTTTCTAGTTTTTTAGATAAATGGCATAATATGTGTGAACAAGTTAGTGGAGGTGGATCTCTTTTATAATTGAGGTGAGTGACACACTTGTAATTTTGAAAAGTTTTAAATCCATTCCAAGTCATATTATTGGAAAATATCACCAAAATAGCTCATATTAGAAATTTATAATTTAAATATTTAAATAATACCATCCAATTGTGTTTAATAATATTTAATTGTTTATTTTGACCCCTATCTATATAGATCAACCCTCGGTAAACCTGTTTTATTTTTAACCATGGTAACAAATTTTTATAGTTATTACTATTAAATATGATCGAAAATTAAGTTGAACTTATTACATAATATTAATTATTCTTATTTAAATTGAGGGTATATTTTAAAAAATTCATTTCATATAATTGGAAGATTTTAATTTAAAGTTATACCCAGAAACATGAAGAAAAGCAGTTTTTTGAAGAAACGTTTTCTATAAGTATAAAAATGTTTTATGTAAAAATTTAACATAATATTGACTAAAAATACCTAAATAAATATATTAATAGTGTAATAAAATTAATTTTTACTTTTAAAAGTATTTTAGAAAATTGAACTTTTTAAGTGCTTTCAATGAAAAGATAATTATTAATAAAAATCATTATTTTTCGCAATAATCAAAACATTAATATATTCCAAAAATTGCTAAAAATTCATTGTAAGATAATTATTAATATATTATTTAAAAAATGAAGATAATTTAGTAATCAATTTTTTCTAAAAATTTAAAAAATTAATTTTATAATAAGTGTTCAAAGTGTGATGAAACCTCTTTTTTGAAAAATACATTTTTAAGCATAAACCAAAATTAATTCTTATCTAATGCCTATAAAAAATATAAAATTTGTGATAAGAACATTTATTGAATATATAATACAGTAATTTCATTAAAATAATTCCCCAATAGTTATTAATTTAATTTTTTAAGACAAAAACACATTTTGTGAATAAATATTGATTTTTATAAAAAATTTCTTTTACATTAAAATGATTTTTATTTTAATTTATAATCATTTTAAAACAAATTAATTTATTTTAAAAATGTTTAAAAAATATAATTTTCATAATTTTGTCAGTCATATTCAAGGCCTTCAGTTTAACAACTATGTTAGAATAGTATACAATATTACAGTTCATTTAGACATAGGGTTTCATTTATCACAAGATATTAAAAAAATTAAATTTATTTAAAAATAAATATATTGTTAAATCTAAGGGTGTTATAGTTTTCTAACATCTACTATCAATTACCAATATTAAATAAAAAATTTCATTAGTACGTGTTCTTCTTCTTTTCCTGATGTATTAGTTTTTCCAATAACCTCTATGTTTTTCCCCTTCACCTATTTTCTTCAATTAAAACCTCAAAACAACTAACATCAAATTATCCACATTCCACATGCTTATATTAATTATAAATTAATGACATTATTTTATGTAAAACTTCTAAATTCAATTGTAATCTTCCATAATTCAAAAAATTTATTTTTTTAAATAGTATGGATATCATGGCATAACATCTTGACTCTAAGTATCGTGGCATGATCTACCATAAATATAAATATCCAAAGCATAAAAACATATTATTTCTTACGTTTTAACATATTTTAAAACAAAAACAAACATGGGATACGTGTTCTAACTTATTTGGAGTATTTGATGAATAAATATATTATTTAAAAATAAAACATCATTATCTTTATTTAATATCCATAGAGTTCCCTAAACTACCAAATGTCACCTTAATACTACATAGGATAACTTGGGGAAAAATAATGTAAAGGGGGATCTAAAAATTATTGTAAGGGAACAAACATGATAAATGAGTATAAACATGGATTCATAACATTATATCAAAAATAGAATTATCATAAGCATGGAATCATGGCATATAGAATTGAAAACGTATGATCATGGAGTAAAATGAACATATCATAATATCATGGAATCATATGAATGTTTAAATAACATAAAAATGACATCATAAGCATAATTCAAGGTTTCCAACCTAATTAATATAACACGGTTTTCTAGGAAAACTATTAACCCCTATAGGTTAAAATAACTTCCCAATCACCATGATATTTCATGAGAAAGAAACATTATCTAATAAAATATAGGGATAAATAATTCTTGGTCCACACATAACATATTTTAAATAATACATATGCGTGTCACATGGGAAAAATAATCCACATGTAAGTCACATTTATTGTAAAACACCATCATAAAGAACTAGGTTTTAATATCTTATGTCAAGGCATATCTGAAAGATATAATATAAGGATTCCCAAGAGAAGAAGAATTCAATTTCATGATACATTAATATTTTAATGAAAAATAATTCTATTTCATGGATCCCCCTGTTAAAAATATCCATGAGAAGGTTTTAAGAATAATGAATAAAAAATGAACCGCTTTGGTGATTTTTTTCAAAATAAACATAGGATCTTTTAGGGAAAGAATGTCATAATTTTTTGAAAATTATAATTTAACTCGTAGGGTCCAGCATATATTAAATATTAATATTAAAATTTATTTATGTTTAAAAAAAACATAAAGGTGATGTGGTTTATGTGACATGTGAATATTAAAAATCCTTATTTAATCATGTTTCCTTATAATTGGGTATTTTGAATGGAAAAAACATGTATAAAATAAGTAGTGGAAGGTATCTTAAATATTTTATATATTTAAACAAAATATATAATAAACATAATAATTAAATGGTAAAAATTTGGCCTTAATGGGAAAAAAATTTGTACCTGAAATGTTATGAGTGGAGTACAGAAGATCCCCTACCTTTATGTACAAAAGTATTTTTCATTTGTAATTAAATTCATGTATAAATAAATTAATTTCATTAAAACATATAATAAAAACCTTATTAATATATAATTAGTTTTATATGGTCTATTTATTTTCATGAGTTATTCATTTATTAAATATTTTCCTCCCCTGTTGGTTACTTTAGGTGGTTTGGTATATTTTTACGTGATTCTCTAAATATGCTAACTATGGTTATGTTTATCTTTAAAATAAATTCACAAAATCTATAATATCATAATTATTTGAAATATAATTTTTATACATCAATATAAATTTTCAATTAATCTATGAGTAAAGGAAATTTCAAACAAAATGCAGTGCTATATGGAGTCAGTAATTATGAGCATAGACACATGGAAAATTTTTCTACAAAATGAATTTGTGATTGAAAGTAAAATGATTATCATTTGATAATCCTAATCATTTATAAATGTAATATTGGTCCATTAAGACTCATTTTTTACTAACAATCCATTGACATGATGAAAAATAGGACATGTCATGCATGGAGTCGGTAGTCTGCACATACAAAAGATAACATTTATATATTTAGAATGGTTTTGGAAGAAGATATTAAAGTCATGTTCCATTAATATAAAAATATACATGAATATACCAAAAAGATCCGGGTATGAGTTGGGACCAACTCATACCCCAAAAAATTATTATGGAAAATATGTAACAATGTGATTACACGAGGTGAAAAGTATTTTCACCAGCCGAATTCAAGATGTTAAAGAGGTCACAATATGGGAGCCAGAAAATGAAGAGCACCTTGTTCATCCTTCGGGAAAGACCAAAGCATCTCACTGTATTATATCCTGTGCCTTCATTGTTGTTGTGCATGCTTGTCCTAATTCATCCGATGAAATCCTTCCAACCACAACAAACAGTTAAACCTACAAGACCCCAAAGACAGCCAAACAAAAAACTATAAATTGAATAAAAAACACAGTTCCATCATACAATAATATTCTGTCTCTGTGTGATGTGTACTCAAAGAAAGCAGGAGACAGGATGGGCACATCACTCTGACAGCCAACAGATATGTAGCCTGAAGATAAACATCAACCTTGAAATCCCATGCCTAGAAAGCTTCGGTATATGTATGGCTATGGTATCAAAAGGTCCAAAGATCCAGCAGCAAACAAGAATACATCACAAAGAGCACACAACCAAGAAGACATCCCACAACACTAAACGGGCCGACACAAGGCAGAGAGAGATTGGATCATCATAAACCAAGCACTCATCTTCATTCCCAGCACATGGCATCCAAAATCAATCTTTGTGTCCCATCATGAAATTTGGGATTCCTCCCAAAATTCAATTGAATTTTAGAGAGCATGTTCTCCCTGATTGTGGGGTCCTGAAAAATCCGTAAAGGGAATTTTACCCAAATCCCCCTAAGAATTGGGGTAAAATAATTAAAGAGGAGACACAAAAGGACCGGTTCACAAACCGGTCCATGGAAGAACAACGTGGCTAGGCACCGCGAGGCACCCCCTCCGCGAACTGGTCCATGGAAGTACCACGTAGCACCCAGGCACCGCGAGGCACCCCCCTCCGCGAACCATTGTCATTCGTGAAATGGAGGCGGAGGGACTCCGTGGTTGCAAGGTAGGATGGGCTCTAGTCTGGTTCACCATCGAGAACCGCCCCAACTGCAGACCGCGTCGACCAGCTCAAGCCGCACCCACTTTAGTTCACAGAATAGAGGCGGAACCCTCCGCAGCTGTGGAGCACTCCCTGAGTTCTCCTCGCAAAGGACGGGAGTGATCGATACCCACTGCAAATCGCGGATTGACCAAGTCTGCTATGAACCGGGTATTTGGTAATGGGCCTTCGCAAAAGGTTCCTCATGGACACAAATACATTCCATTCCCCACTCTATAAAACGAGACCAAGTGGGAAAGAAGAAAAGAGGAAGGATAGAGGATCATGGATCGGATCGGATTTGGAGGAAGGAGATCGATTGAAGGAAGGCTTCAGATTTCACAAATAGAGAAATTCCCACTTGCGAACCACATCAGGTATATTAATTAAAAATAAATTGGAAAACGCATAATAATTTGGTGAACCGTGAACCTAAATAATAAAAAGGAGAACCTCAAACCATACCCCCTCTGCGGATGACCTCCCCGCGGACCAGGGAGTTTATGCCTTTTTTCCCATCTGTCGTACCGCGTAGCACCCTCCTCTGTGGACGAAGCCCCGACCGAAGAGCTCTCGATCGGTGCCACCATTGGTCGCCGCTACTGGCCTGGAACCCTCCGCGAACCACCCTGGTTCTCGGATTGAGCCCAATGCCGCAAACCATCCTAGTTCATGGATTGAACCTAAAGCCGTGAACCACCTTGTTTCGCAGGATGCCCATCAGTCCGCGGACCACCCCGGTTCGCAGATGGCTTCCCCAGCCGTGTGGCACTTCCCCACGTGAAGGGCGCCACCACCCATATCTCTCGGTGGCTACCCAAGTACTTCGGTGTTCTCATTTCCAGAGCAAGGTAAAATCCTTCCAATCCAGCTAGGTCCTCCATGAGTCCCTCATTGTCCTATTCATTGGCCCCAAGACAAGGCCTCCACCAGAGCCACCAGATCCACGTGGTGTAACTTTCAGGCACATCAGCGCACTATTTTGAGTTCACATACCCACGGTAAATAGGGGAAAAGGGGTTCCCCAACCCTTGGGTGGATTCCCGAAGCATTCCTGGGTTCACATTCCCACGGTAATGTGGGGTCCGAGATCAAGGGCCCCCTTCCTGCCTCAACTCGCTAGGTTGGGGGACCACACGCTTTGGCAGTCGGGCACTTCTCCCCTCCCCAGAGAGGGGGTGGAATATCCGTCCGAAGGTAGCCATCCCCATGCACCTCGGTACTTCCCCCAGTATCTCCCCGGGGAATAAGAGAGGTGACGGGGACAAGAGAACCTCCCCTTTCCCTCTCCCTCTGGGCTTCGTCGTTGCGGGTGTCCATCTTGGAGTAAGCCCCGACCTCACGAGAATCCATCTTGGAGTAAGACCCGACCTCACGGGCGTCCATCTAGGATTAAGCCCCGACCTTGAGGGCGTCCATCTTGGAGTATGGCCCGACCTTACAGGCATCCATCTTGGAGTAATCCCCGACCTTTCAGGCATCCATCTTGGAGTAAGCTCTGACCTTCTGGGCCTCCTCAGAGTGTAAGGCCCAATTCATCACCATGGGCCGCCTTCATGCATAAGCCCCATTCCACTTCTCACGGAGGCACCTTTTGCGACGTGATCCTCTGGTCCCTGCTGCCTCTTGTTTCTCACACCGAGCATGACTAACATGGGATTAGAGTAAGCCTCGACCATGAAATCCTCTTGTGGTCCTCCTCAGAGTGTAATCCCTAATCCATCATTCTGGTCTGCCCCAGAGCGTAAGCCCCAATCCTAAGAGAACTACGTGGACTTTGATCCCTGGCACCTAGACAGGGTACGTAGGATGCCTCCATGAGGTTCAAGCCCAACACCCATCAGGCCACCTGGTCTCTCTTCACGTCGGTTCCCCAACACCTAAGAGAACTACGTGGACTTTGATCCCTGCCTCTTAGATAGGGTATGTAGGAATCCTCCATGAGGTTCAATCCCAACAGCCTGTCGATCCGATCATCTCCACAGCAGTTCGCCATGCCACTACTAGTGCTGCCTCAATCGAGTTACAACCCTTCGGGGTCATTAATCCAACGAGGGATGGTAAACCTCGGGCATAAATGATTCCGAACCCCTGTGTCCAGTTGACCATTTCCCACCAGGGTTGAATCTGTGGATACAATGTTTGGGTATAAACCAAAGATTTGAGAACATATGATTATATCTTAAATCTATAAGAGAGTCCTAGAACAGGCAATAATCCCCCCCCAAAGGGTGAGATGAGTCCGACTTCCCATCCTCTCAACTAATGTTAGATCTTAAGAGTCGCTGGTCAGACCATCCGGCGAACGCCTGCCTTTGGAAAGCAGGTCCATCAATCATTGGATACAGAGCCGTTGGGTGTTTTGTGGCCGAAAGACCAAGGACGACACAAAAAATGGTGAACCCGACGTGAATCTTTAGCCAAACATGACATATTTAACCTAATCTTATCCAGTGCCCCCTTTTGCTCCAATGGAGGGCCAAGGAAGGTCATTAATTATGCATGGGATTATGAGATGCTACTTTGATGGGGTTTCTTCTTGTATTTGCTAAAATGTTTCACAAGCACTACTTTCAGAACTCCCTTCGATCCAATGGAATCGCAAAAGAACTCACAAGTGCGCGCTTCCAACGACGCAAGGATGAGACTTCCTCAACAATGGAGGACCCCATCACCCACCCAGTGTCTGCAACACTGGGTTTCGGACGCGCTGATCCAAGGGTACCGCGTGAATTGTACTCTCACAACGGTGGAGGGGGCCGTGCACGCCCTCCAATCCGTCAAGATTCGTCGGTCACCCGCCCAGCAGCGACTACAAAGGCGGACCCAGACATCCCCTGTCGGTGTCTCCAACCGTTTCAGGAGCCTATCCCCACAACGAGACAATGCGTACCTCCCCTATTGTAGGGAGGCGGATGAGGTCGACGTTGAGGACTCAATCCCTGTCGAACGAGGGTTCCGCTTTCATACCCCCACTGAAAGGCGTCATCGCGGTCACTCCATGACCCAACATCCTTGCACCGAGGAAGATGTTACACCGAGGATTCAGGCCCACGCTCCCCGAGCTCCGGCCCCTCGGACCACCCGACGAGGGCGGCAGACGTACAATCGTGGAATGGTCATTACCCTGGTCCCTGAGGAGGAGCTTCGCTGCTCATCCACAGAGACGTACCATGAATAGGCACCTACACCTATTCGCTCCTCACGAGCCCGCCATCTCGACATGGCGTCATCGCACGAGCTGGCGTGCATTCCTTCCGAGCTCCATCAAGCCTGTCGCTCACGCAGGACGGAAATTACCAGGTAGGCACCTCTCCCTACCCAAGGTCGTGAAGCCCACCAGCTCGACATGGTGGAGACCCGGCACCTACAGGACCAGCTCCTAGAAGTTGCTTCAGACGCCCGCCATCCTGACATGGTGGCAATCAACAAATCCCACCACCCAGATGTGGCGGAAAATCATAGGCGAGCACGTCTCCCCACCAACAATGGCCACCGACTCGATATGGTGGGAATTCAATATATACAGGTCCAGCTCCCTACAGATGCAAGTAAAGTCCGCCGCCCTGATGTGGCGGAAAATGGAGAGAGAAACTGGCGTATCCCGGTATAGGGGCAGACATGTTCACCTACCCCGACACATGATAATTGTCAGCACCCACTGACCACTGGAGGACTGGGGTAGGATATTCATACTCTGATAACGGAATGGTCCTTCATACCTGTTCCATCCAAAGATGTCTCTCTACATATCATGGAAATGATGGATGAGTAGGTATTGATCCCAAATCATATCTTGCAGACTTTCCAGCATGTAATTGCATCGGCGGCAACAACAAGGACTCGAGACCGTGAGCCCGTCTCCCCAATAGAGGCAACTCATCTAAGAGATGAGATAACCGCCTCAGAGTATATCTGCATCCCTGCTTCAGATCAGGAGGGTCTCCGGCTATATTCTGCGACGCAAGGGCAACCAGATCGAGTATCTTCACTAGTTCCTACTAGGGGACACACGTCCATCATGGTGGATGCTCCAGAGCAGGAATATATCCCTTCTAAAACTCAAGAAGTTTTTCGGCATATCCTGGAAACGTCACGGGACCCAATTAGACAGGGACCCAAAGGAGGTGAAGGTTGTTTTCAATAGAAGACGGTCCCCGCTGCCCACAAAAGAGCACCCCGAACGCGCCGAAGGTAGCCGGAAAATAAAGAGAGGGTTCATGACTCCGCTCTGCTGGAATCTGGGGTTTCTGACGACATGAAGCACACGTAAAAGGCTCGAAACCCTGCCCAACCATTACCATATTACGGGAGTGGAAGTAGCAGTTGCGAAGGTCCTCCCCGCAATGTCACTACCAGCAGCTCTGAAGGACCTCCCCAGAGCACACGTGGGGGCCTCCCCCACAGGCATATAACTATCGGTCACGAGAGCTCCTCTCTTGATGCGAGTCACGGAAACCCTCCATGGGACCAGAAGATCAAGCAGCAAGAAGGTCCTCCACTTGCTGTTGTCCACCCTGAAGGTCCTCCCCGGGGTATACACAGCAATCACTCTCCATGCAGTGGGACCACCGATTGTGATGGTATTCCTCACTATCATAGTTGCAACTATGGAGGTCCTTCCCATAGTGACATCTCATCACGACAAGAAGGCCCTCCCCTTATCATGGCCTACCCAGAAGGTCCTCCCCAGGGGTTTCGATACAATGAAACTCCATGTAGCTAGGCATCAGGTCACGGTGGTAGTCATCGCCACCCTGATAATGGAGGTCCTCCCCATAGAGAAGTCGAGCAACGAGAAGGTCCTCTCCTCATTGCGGTATATTCTGGAGGCCCTCCCCAGGATTTATCCTGCAGATATTCTCCCTACGGCTTCATTAATGGTAGTCCTTTCCATTTCCGCAGTTGTGATGGTAGTCCTCGCCACCACGACTGCCATTGCGAAGGTCCTCCCCGCAATGGCCCCAAGAAACAAGAAGGTCCTCCCCTTGTCACATCATGTCATGAAGGCCCTCCCCAGAATACGCATCGAACGTCAAGCCATGATGGTCATCCTCACCATGATGGAAGTTGTTGTGAAGGTCCTCCCTGTAACAACGCCACGTAGCCATAAGGTCCTCCCCTTACTACAACATGCCTTGGAGGTCCTCCCCAGGGTGTACACTACAAAAGTCCTCTATGCAGTGAGGAATCAAGCAATGATGGTAGTCCTCGCCATTATGGACGTCATTGCGGAGATCCTCCCCGCGATGACATATTGTATCGACAGGAAGGGCCTCCTCCAGCCAAATCAAGCACCGAAAATCCCTCGTATGTCGAGGCACTAAGAAGGATGGGATAGATCATGTCAGATTCCCAGCTTGTCACTAATGACGCCCTTCTTCAATCAGGATACGATCTGGGGCCGCGTTCATCTTCGGAACCACCTCAGAATCTCTTACATAATGAGTCAACACTTACCGATCCCACTGCCTCAAATCACACTAGCAGTGAGCACCTCAGTTGGGCTGACCAGGTAGAAGAATCATAGGTGAAGGAGTATGCTGATATGCAGCACCTGAGGAAACGATTGGCCCGAAATGATATACCAGTCATGTTTTGGCCCATGGCCACCTCTCAGTACATCATACCCAGGGAGTTGTCGGAGGAATGCATGCACAACATCTGCCATAATATATGGACGAATCTCCACCGACTGAAGTCAAGCATCCTGCCCTATGACGGGTATGTAGACCACGTCAAGATGATAGGGGACCTCCTGCGTCACATTGACCTAGAGGCCCTTTCCTCGATGCGACAACAACTCCCCGAGAGGTGTAAAGGGAATATGGAGGCAGCCTTCCTCCGTTCACTGCACCAACTACGCCGCCTCATCGGTGACACTCCAATGGGAGTCCATATCAGGGGATGGGGGGAACACTGAGCTCTTCATTTCACTCCGCTCCCCGCCCCAAAAAAACCCGTTCAGCATGGTATCGTGAAACATCGTCACATCAAGACGGCAATATGGTGGACCCCCTGTTTAGGAAAGGTAGCACACCCAACAAAGTCGGGCCTCGAGTAAGTCCTAGAAGAATCAGGCCCAGCAGGAACGATACATTCAAAAACTCTTGAATCAGGCCACCGAGATCATACAGCAGGCCGCTCCTCTATGAGAGGACAATCAATGATCTCTGCCTGCCTCCCCAGAAGGGACTGATCCACAGGTGAATTCGCACCAGACCTGGTTCACCCCCAGATGGGGAAACGCGAGATCAGGCAGGTCACGATAGCCGCAGCTACTTCCGCAATCCAGGGTCAACCCCAGCCTGCAGGGCTGGGGGCATTTTTAACAACAAATTCCCCCATAAGACCAATGAAACCGAGAAGATATTCAACGTCTAGGGAAAGGAGCCAGCCCCAGCCCTCAGGGCAGGGGGCATTTTTACCCCCTCAATAACAGCCTCCCCCACGAGAATCAGTATTCTCTCGCCTAGGGAGAACAATCAGAAGAGTAGGTTCCCGTCTTATCCCATCATTCGAATCATCATCCCCTCTGAGAGGAAGGCGCACCGTAAGGTCGCATCAAAGAACTCTCCATGTCACCCTTCGTCAAGAAGTCCGAGGGAAATCCCAGGTCATGAAAGGTAAGGACAACCGAAGAAGCGGGAGATGCTCTTCTATTTGGAAGATGACGTCCCCTCCACCCCGCAATATGCGTTCATCAACGCCATAGAGTCTAATCCCGTGGGTGACACCGGAGAAAATGAAAATCATGAGGGATCGGCAGACGACGATTCCGGTCAGGCTGTGACTCACCGTGAACCCCCAAGTGTGCACACCCAGAACCAGAGGGCCACATTAAATATGGACACCCATTTAGCTAACCTCCCTATTCCTACTCTGTGAGCTTCTAGCAGGGATAAGAAAAAAGGAACAGTTACCCTTAACACGTCCCCCTCTCTTGATAAAAACAAGCCACTCACGCTCGAAGAGAGGTTCACTCAGCTGGAAGAAGAGATGAAAGAATTGAGGTGTCTTAACACCGAGCTACTCCAGAGGAACCACCTTATTGAATGTGCATCCCAAGAAGAGCCATGTAATGCACTCCCAGTGGATGAACCTCAAAGGCTAAGGCTTTCCCCGGCAAACAAAGCAAGATCAGGGCTCCTGCCCAGTGAGGCGCCTGGTCCATCCAACTACCTAAACATGGATGATGAATACCAGGATTTCCCTCCACTTAGGAGGAAACCAGAGAAAGTATTCCTGAACCCTCCGAGGGTAACCCAAATGGAATATTCACCCATGGTGCCGACCAATCCAGATCCTCAGGAAATGCCTCGGGCTATGCCTCCCCAGGACCGGGCCAAACAGGATGTAAACCAGGGACTCTCCAATACCATAGAGGCACTAACATCTCGATTGGAAGTGATGGAAGGTCGACCTGCTTCGATACAGCCAGAGCGGAAACCCTACCCATATTGGGTGACCAACACACCACCTCCACCCAATTGTGGGAGCCCTTTATTCCCCACCTTCAACGGGTCAGGCGATCCGAAGCAGCATTTGATGCACTATGCATCCTATTGCGACCCTATGATGGTAACTCCAGAATAGAAAGAAGTAGTGAAACACAGATGCTTCGTATGGACCTTGCAAGGATCTTCCTTTGTTTGGTATACAAGTCTGTCAGCCCAATCGATAAAGAGCTGGGAGGAACTCCGGTAGTATTTCATGTTCCACTTTAGTTCAACGTTTCCTAAAACAACGGTCAGTGATCTCATGAACTGCAAGTAGAGGAAGAACGAGAGGGTCTCAGACTTCATTGCCAGATGGAAAGGTCTGACCTATTCTCTGAACAGGTCAATGCCTCAAGATGAGATGCTAGCCATATGCATCGATAATCTTAGAGATGATCTGCGAACACCGCTCATACTAGTGGAGTGCACCACTAGCTTCTACCATCTCTTCGCCATTTCCCAGAGAATTTAGGACTCCCTTTTGTGGAATAATTCAAAGTCCCGAATAGCCTCGCAGGCTCCGGTGAAGAGAGATCCTAGAGCTGAGGTGTCCGCCTTCATACTCAAGCCGGCCCCTGTGCCCGCTCCACCGCTCAGGCCTCCACCAAATCATCAAGGACCCCCTACATATTAGTGGTCACCCCTACTTAAACAGGAAGATCAGTGAGGACCAAAGAGGAACCATTTTGAGGAACAAAGACAAAAAGTATACTTGTTCCGAGATGATCAAGTTTGTGGATACTTCATTGCCGCCATAAATTGCAACTTGCTCTGCCTTCCAGAACCGAGGATACCTAAAGAAGTCGGCCGCGATGATAGGCCATATTATTGCCCCTACCACCGTATGTTTGGTAACAGTATCTGAGAATGCTTCATCTTCAAAGACCTTCTGCAGAGGATGGTAAATTCTGGACAAGTCGAGCTGGGACCACCCCCATCACATGTGGCATGTATCTCTACCACTGACTCCGACAAAGAGGAGGGGTGGTAGAAAGTCACCAGCAAGAAGTGGAAGAAATTTGACAACTGGATGACTCAGAAGACTATCAATCGAGCATAGGGCATACTCTGAGCTCAACATCAGCAGCCAGTGTTGCCACCAGCATCCCCTAGAGCCGCAAAGCCGACCACATCGGCCTCACAAACCTCCACACGCCGGTCATCCGGACGGAGCCAAAGGAAGAAGCAATCACAAGAGGAGCAGCCTTTGACATGGCCAAAGTTAGTCCCGACCCTGGAAGATTTCATGCCCTCAAATTTGGCACAACGGGCACTGAACCATCAAATGACACCATCAGAGACAACCGACCAGGTTGACTTGTTAGAGGATGAGGAGCCAATATTTGTTTCTATTAATGTCATCCATCTCATGGAATCATTCCATGACGAGGGGTATGACTACGAACCCAAGTTTCCTGCACGAGGAGTCAGGAGGAGGAATCGAAGAGGCAGGGGAAACCAGGGGAGGCACAACAGTGTCCAAAACCAACTCTACAGTTGGACCCCAGCCCAGACCGTCAATATCGCAGAAACCCGTGGGGGGCCCTTCAGCGGACATAGCAGAAGAGGGAATGACCCTCCATCTCCACAAGCAGCCACTCTGGCCCTATTGTTCTGCGATACCCACCAGAGGAGGAGCAAGTGTCTGGTCTCCTAGTGTATACAAACAGACCGGCCAGGCCAAGCCCTCAAAATGCGGGAACACAATAAACATCTGTCCCCGCAGCCGGTCCCTCCTCGTCAAATGCTCCAACTCCCAAAGAACCCGCTAACCTCTCTCGCCAATGGAGAAACATCGGACGTTGGATCAAAAATACGACATCCTTAAGTAGCTGGCATCAGTACCATCCAGGTTTTCAATCCTGGATGCCCTGAGTTTGTCAGCTGACCTTAGGGAGGCGCTTATTGAAACATTGATAATCCCCAAGGAATTCCAAGCTGTGGTAGCTACCGCCAAGCTTTACCAGACGGAGACTAGCCCGACTGAATGCAATTTGGTGATCTCCTTCACCGATCAAGACGAAGATGCCATCATGCAGGGACACATCAGGCCACTATATGTGTCAGGCATGGTGAATGGTATTGAGATCCGAAAAGTCTTTATAGACAATGGCTCTGGAGTCAACCTCCTTCCCCTATGGACACTCCGTAAGTTGGGCTATGGTGAGGACGATCTAATTCCCTCATCCACAACCTTGTTAGGTTACGAAAAGAGTGAGCAGAAACCAATGGGTCAGATTAAGCTAAAGACCAATTTTGGGGACCTGGTAGCCTACACAAAATTCCTAGTGGTCCGGAAGAGCACGACATTCATTTCCCTACTGGGAAGGCCGTGGCTCCATAATCACATGACCGTTCCTTCATCCTACCACCAGTGTATCAAGTACTGCGTCGATGGACAAAGCAGGATGTTGCACGCCGACAAGTCCCCTTTCGAGCTCTTCGAGTCACATTACATCAACGCTGGGTTCTATGAGAAAAACAATAAGAATACTTTGGTCGACGACGTCGATTGGATCCCCACTTCAAATGGCCTAGAAATGGTCCTCGATGACCCCCTCAGGCAGCTTGGCAGAGATTATGTCCAACCCATCAACTGTGTTGAGAGTGGGAGTTCAGGTCCGAACACACATTCATATGTCCTCGGGACTTCAGCCATGATGGCCGAGCACGGAAACACAGGAACATCTACCAAACCTCGATTTGGGGACAAATACTCAAGTAGGGATGCCCACGATGCATCTCTCTCAGACCCTCGAAGGCTCAAACCTGAAACTCTCTCCTCGTCATATCGATAAGATGAGGAATTGGGAGAAGAAGAGGGTGAAGATCGCAGAGATGCACCTCCCCCATTTGAGGAGGGTATCTCCACCACTGTGGATGTGCTTAGGGAAATAAAACTGGGTACCGAAGAAGACCCGAGGCCCACTCTCATTAGCGCAGTCATGTCTCCCGAGGAACACGAGGTATATACCTCCTTCCTAAGGCAACATCGGGATGTCTTTGCATGGAACTACACAGAAATTCTTGGAATCGATGCCGAGGTAGCGATTCATCACCTGGGTCTTCCATAAGGCCACTGGGGCTACAATCAGGCCGCTAGAAGGACACACCCCATACACACTGACAAGATAGAGTATGAAGTAGATAAGCTAATTAAAGAAGGCTTCATCGGGGAGGTCTAGTACCCCATTTGGTTGGACAACATCATCCCTGTCAAGAAAAAGATTGGGAAAATCCGCATCTGCATTTACTTCAGAGACCTTAATCAGCATTGTCTGAAAGATGACTTCTCGGTTCCAATCACCAAGTTGTTAATTGATGCGACGGCCGGGTATGAGGCTCTATCCTTCATGGACGACTATTCTGGATATAATAAAATTAGGATAGCTTGAGAAGACGGAGATGCAACTTCCTTCAGGTCCCCTCAAGGGGTATTCTATTACAGGGTCATTCCCTTTGGTCTCAAAAATACTATCACCACGTATCAGTGTGCCATGCATCTGATATTTAAGCCATTCCTAGAGAAATTCGTTGAATGTTACATGGATGACCTAGTGGTCAAGTCCAGACAGCGCTCGTATCACTTTTTGGACCTTGAGACTGTCTTCAACAAGCTTCGAAAACATTAGTTGAAGATGAACCCCTTGAAACGCGCCTTTGGGGTTACATTAGGGAAGCTACTCGGCTTCGTCATACGCCATCGTGGCATCGAAGTCTACTCTAAGAAGACGAATTATATCCTGGTCCTACCACCCCCTCGGAATATCACTGAGCTATGGGGATTCCATGGGAACCTGGCCTATATTAGGCGGTTCATAGCCATCCTCGTAGGCAAATGTTTTCCCTTTACCTGGTTGATGAAGAAGGGGGTCACATACCAATGGATGGACAAATACCAAGAGGAATTCGAGTACTTGAAAAAGTACCTCTTATTCCCATCGGTGATCATGCCCCCGGTTGAAGGAAGGCCTCTCATTCTATAAGTGAAGGCCCTAGAATGGTCATTGGGAGCCTTCCTCGCATAGAAGAGTGACGCCGGCAGCGAAAACAACCTCTATTACCTCAGTCGAAACATAATTGGTGCTGAGACTCGATACTCAAATATCGAGAAGAGCTGTCTGGCCTTGGTCTTCACAGTTCAAAGCTGCGACATTATCTGCAGCATCATGAGGTCCATTTGATCTCGCGAAGTAACCTGCTCAAGTACATCCTCAGTCGCCCGATTCTAACCGGACGCCTATCCCGATGGGCGGTCATCCTGTAGCAGTTCGACATCCGGTTCGTGCCTCAAAAATCCATCAAGGGCCAGGAATTAGCAGACATTCTGGGAGAGCACCCTTCAACAGGGACCACTGTACCAGATTCTGAACTACCAGATGAATATATATTCTCGGTTCAAGAGGATTTCCAAGCATGGGAAATGTACTTTCATGGCGTGTCCCGAAGCCCCACCGGGAATAGGATGGAGGATCCCAGATTCAACAAAGTGGGTCTGGGGATAATACTCGTGTCCCCAGAAAAGGCAGTTTTTCCGTATTCCTACCTCCTATTAGAGGGATGTACGAACAATGAAGCGGAATATCAAGCTCTCATTGCAGGCCTGGAGCTCACACTCCAGGCACAAGTACAACACCTTAATGTAAAAGGTGACTCGGAGCTGGTCATCAAGAAAGTAAAAGGTGACTATGCTATTAAAAAGGTGTAATTGACCCCCTTGTTTGACCACGTCTGAGGGTTAATGGCCGAGTTCTCCACAGAACCGACATTGACTTATATTCCCCGGACCCAGAACGCTCAGGCTGATGCATTAGCCAACACGGCCACAACCCTAGCCGACCCAGACCGGGATGAAATAGTCATCAGTATTGCTCACCGTCGAATAGTATTGCCATTTGTTTATTCTAAGACAGAAGAGATCCACGAATTCTGTCCTGTCCCTGTGTCATATGCTCCCTCTACTGGCTGGATGATCCCCATCATGAACTACCTTCAACAGGGAGAGATTCCATCAGACAGGGCTGAATGAGGGAAAATACAGAGAAGGGCAATCAATGTTGTCCTATATGGTGGTGTATGTTAGCATGATGTCCTCTACAAACGAGGCCTCCATGGAGTGCTTCTTAGATGCATTGATGGGGAAGAAATTGTTGTCGTCATGAATGAAGTTCATGCAAGAGCATGTGGAGCACATCAACCAGGGACCAAGCTCTCCCATCATGTTCGAAGGCTTGGGTACTATTGGCCCACAGTGGCACGAGACTGCGATCATTTTACCGAAAAATGCCACTCATGCCATATCCATGCCAAATTAACACACCAACCCCTGGAGTTACATCATCAAGCTATGTACTCCTGGCCATTTTCCTTCTGGAGGATGGACATCGTGGGACCATACCCTCCCACCACGGCCAAACAGCTGAAGTATATCCTCACAACAGCTGACTTCTTTTCCAAATGGGCGGAAGCCATACCCCTCAAGGAAGTAGGGTCAAGAAATATTGTCATCTTCATGAAGTCCAATATCATCACAAGATTTGGTGTCCCTCATACCATACAAATGGAAAACGACATCAATTTCTACTCTGCTGAGTTGGAAAAGCTATACCAAGAGTACGGTATCAAGGCTAACCACTCATCCCACTACCATGCAGCGGCCAACGGACAAATAGAAGATTTCAACAAGACACTATCCAATATCTTCCAGAAAATGGTGGACAAAGACAAGAAGACATGTCCGGATAAACTCCTCCATGCGTTGTGGGATTATCGAACCACAATCAGCACCGCTACTCGATCTACCCCGTACTCATTGGTGTACGACACGGAGGCGGTCCTGCCCATTGAAATCCAACTTCCCTCACTCTGAATTTCCATATATGATCGGTTATCCAATGATCAGATGTCAGAAAAGCGGTTAGGTGAATAGGAACAGCTAGACGAGAAGCGGTTGCACACTCTGCACCACCTGGAGGTATATCAAAATCGGATCGCACGGGCGTTCAACAAAAAGGTCTGCCTCAGGTCACTCTTGGAAGGAGAATTAGTATTGGTTCTATGGGCCCCAATGATACCTGGAATGAAGCCTCCAAAGATGGAGCCCAAGTGGGAGGGACCATATGTTCTGCACAAGGTCTACTCCAACGGAGCATACGCCCTAATCTCCATGGACGGGCAATTCACCACAGCTCCTACCAATGCGAGATTCCTGAAGAAGTATTTTGCATAGAGACCAATAAGTATTCACATCCTCACCGCATAACATTAAAATGCATAGAGTTCTTCCTTACTGCACAATGATAAACTGCATGGATGAAGAAAAAAATGAGATGTACACATCATCCAAGCTGTATGACACTAAAAATTCCAAGCACCTCGTCCTAACCACAAGACATTAAAATGTACTACCCTCGTCCCTACCGCATGACGTTAAACTGCATAGAAACATTCAAAAATTCCCCCTGTCCTTGATGCATGACGTTAAAATGCACGGATTTAATTTTCCGTCCTCACCGCATGACGTTAAACTGCACAGCTCTCATAGAACTATGTACGGATTGATTCTTGCCCTTGAAGGATACGTAGCGACGATGTGATTCCCTATCCTGGCCTAGCCACCTCAAAAAAATGCCCTCTTATCCTGTGTATGGACCAGACCTTCATAGTGTGTATCGTATTTCAGAGAACTACATAAGGCTTGATTCCTGTCCTCGCGGGATACGTAGCGACGCCAGAATTTCACACCCTAGCCCAGCCACCTCAAAATGAAAATCAGAAGTGCACATTCCCCCGTGTATGGACCAGACTTTCACGAGGTGTATTCACGTCCTCACCACAAGACGTTAAATTTCATGGACCTCGCCCTTACCGAACGACGCTAAGCTACACGGATGACAAGAATTACAAATGCCCCTCCCCCGCGTTTGGGACAGACCTACGCAGGGTGTACTAATTCCAGAGAACTACGTACGGCTTGATTCCTGCCATCACAGGATACGTAGCGACGCCAGGATCCCCGGTCTTGGCCCAGCCCTTCAAAATTAAGAATGCCTCCTTTCCCCCGTGTATGGATCAGACCTGCACGGGGTGTACTTCTCATCCATACCATACGATGTTAAACTGCACGGACAATGATGTTAAAAATTCCCCTTCCCCTGTGTACGGACCAGACCTACATGGGGTGTATATCTTCATCCCAACCGCATGATGTCAAATAGAATGGACGTTTTCCTTACTACATGATGTTAAACTGTAGGGAATTTGTTTCCACCACGCGACGTCAAACTACGCAGACCGCTTTTTCTTTCACGTCGGGTAACTTTCATCCTTACCGCATGACGTTAAAATGGATGGGGATTGTCCTCACCGCATGACGTTAAACTGAAAGGACTACATCGCGACCCACCCAGGACAAATGGAGATACGAGATGGAGATACTCCTTGCACATTTGGATACATCCTTTCTATACATCAGAATCCACTGCCCAGATAATTATGGATCTTCATAACCACTCATGGCCATCATAGGTGGAAATTTATCCACCCGTGGATACCTTTGTGTGACTATTCATACCATGCCGTCAGCGGCTCTTCATTTTGATAGCCACTGGCCTGTCTACCAAAGGAATGATTTCCACAGGCGACACTCTTCCTAGCTCCATACGCTTACCGGCCTCAGAGCCCCCATACCATACCTCTTGACCCAGAAGTTTATGGCGAAGCGGTTTACAAGTTCATTCCACTTTTCACATTCAGATGCTACTAGGGTATCCTTATCTGGCTAGCCTATGTGTTTGTCAGTGGTTCACATAGTGACTTGCATCAACAAACAACAAGCCAGGACTAGGATACTTTGACTCAACAGACAATTGCGGTGAAGATGTTTTCTGTATACCCAGAAACCATTATCCCCACATGCCGAACTCTGCACTGGGAGCAATCATGGATCATCATAACCATTCATGTCCATCAGAAGTGGAAAGTTATCGACCCAGGGAAACCTTTGTATGACTATGCTAACCATGCCCTCAGCGGCTCTACATAATGATAACCCCTGGCTCATCCAGAAAGGCAAGATTTCCTCGGGCAGCACTCTTCCTACTCCGTACACCTACCGGCCTCAGAGCCCCCACACCACGCCTCCTGATTCGGGAAAGCTCAAAGATGCAGTTTATGACCTTCATCCCCCGCCTTGTTCTAAGTATATCAGGACATCTTGACACAATTACCCTTCGAGTGACTGTAGCAATAGTCACCCAATAGTCCGAGCTCTATGACCGATAAACTAGGAGTACTTCGTCCTCCCCGCACGACGTTAAACTGCGTGTAGCGAAGGCACAACCCTGTGATCAAGATAAATCAGCACAGGGGGCTCTTTGAAACTCAACAAGCAACTAGGGACGGATATCCCCGACATGTCCAGGAATTCCCCTACCAAATGATAGACTTCGTGGCCCGGATAATTTCGGATCTTCATAATCATTCATGGCCATCGGAGGTGGAAAGTCATCGACCCGTGGACACCTTTGTACGACTATGCATACCATGCCCTCAGCAGATCTGCTAATGATAGCCCCTGGCTCATCCATCAAAGGCAAGATTTCCTCAGGAGATACTCTTCCTAGCTCTGTATGCTTACCGGCCTCAGAGCCCCCATATCACCTTTCCTGATCCAAGAAGCCCTGGAACCATGATTTACACCATCAACCCCCTTCCACATCTGGGGCATGTTGAGGTACTCAAACCCAGTTATATTCTGATGAAGAGTAGCCTTCGCAATAATGCCCCTCATCCTCGCCGCATGACATTAAACTGTACGACAACCTTTAAAGGTATCCCTATCTTTACCACATGACGTTAAACTGCACGGAATCTGTCCTTGCTGCATGATGTTAAACTGCATAGAAACCCTTAAAAAATGCCTCATTCCTCGCTACATGACATTAAACTGCACGGTAATATTTAAATAATGACCCCCCGTCCTTACCGCATGACGTTAAACAGCACGGTCGAACTCATCACGGGTTGAGTGAGAAACAAAGGCTTTTCTCTGTCTTGCAAGTGCACGGGTCAAACCTACACGAAGCACCACCTCACACCAGGATGAGAAAGGATTAATTCACCTGTTCTCTGGAAGTTTAGTCTAGATACTTCCCTCGTATTTCGGCACCCTCTCATCATAAACCATACTTTGTACTCCGGAAAAGCCTAACTTTCATAAGCCACCCCTAGTGGTTCCAAATATCAACTTCCCTGAAGTTTCTCGGCTATCGGAAGTGGAAATTATTTGACATAAGGACACCTTTGTGTGACTATGCATACCATGCCCTTAGCGGCTCTGCATATTGATCGCCCCTGGCCCGTCTACCAAAGGAAAGTTTTCCTTAGCCAATGCTTCTCCCTGTAGGCCTTTTGGCCTCCGAGCCCCCATTTCTATCCCGGGATTCAGAACCCTATGCGCTATAGATTACCAACCTCCTACACAATCCTACCTGAATTCGGAGGAACATTTTTGATGAGATTAATGAGAACCAGGAGGAGCCTCTCCATTTCAGATAATGTCCCAGCTACAAGACTTTAAATTACGTCAAACCTCAGCCATCCCTTACGCTAATTAAATGTGTTGGGAGGTGGTCTCCGGACCACTCTTCTGATTAGTACAGATTTTCCCAAAACCCTTTCAGACGTCACACTCCCCTTATGAGCCACCCCTGGTGGTTTTCATTTCTTCCCATGCCACCCATTGTGGTTTCCATAAGCCAGACTTCTATGAAGTCCCTTGGCTATCAGAAATGGATAAGTCTTTGAATTAAGGACACATTTGTATGACTATGAATACCATGCCCTCAGCAGCTCTGCATATTGATTTCCCCTGGCCCGTCTTCCAAAGGCATGTTTTCCTTAGGCAATTCTCTTCCTGCTTCTGTACGCCAAGACAACTCCCATGCCTTGAGACATGCACTGCATGCCACTCAAATTCAAACTTGGTTCCCCCCACGTGTGTCTGAAAGGTATTAAGACATATTTTAATCAGTTCTACCCCCTTGGGGACCTCTCCCCACCATATTTGGTCAAAGATGTTCGACCTAAAACATCGGTAATGATATTCTTGTCAGCGGGACTTTAAACCGCCCACAGAAGATAGAGGCACAAAGCCTGTTAGGCCGAAAACCCGAAAAGGGCGACCTAAGAAAAAGCCGGGTTATACCCGCTGGGTCCATACCGAATGGGCCCAAGAAAAATCAGTCCATTAAAAGGAGAAAAAGAAAAAAAAAGTTTGTAGGATTTTCCTATAAAACCCTAGAAATATTCAGACTATGCTCACTGGATCCCATGGTCCAGACAAAAAATTGGAGCTGGTTTTTCTGGAGTTATGATTAGTTCTGATTCAGTAAATTGTTATTTTCACAACAGTTGTTCTATGTAACAATCAAATTCCATAGCAACTAGTGATTAATGGAGACTGTATTTCATTCAGAAGAGATAAAAAGGAGTAAGTCCACAAGATGGGGTCTCTCCTTGATACAAAAAAAGAAAGGGAGACAGAGGGGTAGGTAAAACAGGAGATACAAAAGTAGCTCTGACAGTTATAAAGGAGCATGACTTGCTCTCCCCACCAGATTAGCGACTGCACGGTGAAGGTCGTTGCAGGATTGTTCCAACACTGCCTTCTCCCTGGTCTCAGCCTCAACCACCGGACGGATACACTCCACTGTAGTTTGGAGATCATTGATCCCTTTTCTGGTGGCTTCAAGATGATCAGTCATAGCCGATAATTGATCCCTCAGCATCACAGCCCGTTCTTCGCATTCATGCAACTCAGAGGAAAGGATGGCCGCCTGATCTCGAGATATCACCTTTTGTACTATCATTTGATGGAGATTTTTTGTGGTTTCCTCCAAGGTTCAGGCCCCCCAATGAGTGGTCTTTAAGTGAGAAATCTTTTGTTCATTAGTGACAGCTCCCTCGCGGGCCATGACAACTTGGAAGGCATGAGAATAAAACTTCCAATAGTCAAATCCACCCGACCCCAAACCGAGGAAGAGCTGACAGAGAGCTTTGGTTTTCGTTGCCATTTCGGCTAAGGGGGTTTCGGTGATGATTTCACAGATTCGGGGTCAGGCCCACCTGCGCACTGCCCTATGGTCCTCCATGATGTGAGGATCTTTGGCATCCTCGCTGGATGACACGAGAATAAAGTATGGCATGGCAGCCCGTGCAGACGTGTGCTCACTAGGAGTTGTCTCTAAAGCTAGAATTTCTGGAGCTCCTAACCTCGGTTCAGGCATGGGGACCAAGTTGTTGAGCCCAATATCAACTGGTGGAACCTCCGGGATTGTCTCGCTGGGACCCGACACCACAAGGTCGTCCTCATCCACGCACAAGAAGGATGAGCTTGCCCGAACTGTGGCCACCACAGGGTTGGGAGAGGAATGTTCTCTGAATCGCTTTGATCGACGAGCCATTAGACGATCCTCCATTGAAACTGATGAACAAGGTGTAGTGGACGCAGCAGCCACCATTCCTTCCAATTTGGGAGTCTGTCGGACATCCTTCCCTAGGATCCCAGCCGGATAGTATTTTACCCATGTCTTTTCATATTCTAGTGGAAGGTCGGTAGCCGTGCCCGTATCAGGAAGGGGAACGCTTGCATAAGATCCCTCCCGTGTCAGCATTAGCCACCACTGAAGAAGTATGGCTAGATGCAGTCCTTGGGCCCGAGGAGGGGGAAGGGAAGCTTGGACTTGCATGCACCCGAACTGGCGAGAAAATCGATACGAGATGTACATATCGCTCAAAGAAATGCCGTCAATCCGTGAGGGAAGAAACCCATACCGCATGGAGACCATGTAAGAGCGCTCCTCAAGGAACCCCTGGCGGTTTTCGATTAAGACGCCAGAAAGGGTGGGGTAGGGAGTGAAGAAGAACTGGGATAATTCACTCAGGAGCTAGAGGACTTCACCAGAGTTGAGAGAATCAAGTGAACTCCAGCTATATCGAGTAGGGTAGGCCGAAAGGTAGGAGCGGGATGGTCGTGTTGTGATGATATTCATAACAACTACTGTGATCCGCCACCCTTCCATACAAAAATTGAAATGGCCCGCTTAGACGGTAGGGTGACTCTCCCACCTGCATGTGGTTTAGTAGCTCGTAGATGTAGGCCAAAGTGGGCACAACTAAGTTCACCAAGTGGCGCTCTACTAACTCGGCCGCCATCATTAAGGTGCCGGACCGGACACCTGGGTTAACATCCCGGGAAGGAAATAGCCATACGCTAAAAAACATAGCAAACAGACCGGCCAAACAAAGCATAGGTGACACAGTAGGGCGTGCCTCATAACCCCATGAAAGGTAGTCACCTGCTTCCAGAACTGCCCAGTAAGAACCCTGAATGGTTTGTGACTCTTGGGAGGGATGAGTCCTGGGATGCTTAATCTTCAGCGTAGGACCGGTGGTGTTCAGAAATAACCCTGTCCATGTGCCGTAAGAAATAAGCGAGCGGGAACGCAAGGCCTGACCCAGTGACTGCTCCGCCATGGTCAACATCTCTTTCAACACTAGAGGAACATGTTCAACATCATCCCATGCATCGGGAGTGGGGAGAAATTCATCATACATCTCGCCAGCAATCGACAGTCCTCATATCTGGTAGATGTCCCACAGATTGATGTTGAATTCACCATGGGCATGGTGAAAAGTATTGTTACTTGAACACCAGCGGCTGAACAGGTCGGGCAGGATCGAAGATGGTGGGCAAACAGAAAATTGAGAAGCCCACACCGCAGAGTATAGGTTGACAACTTCCAAAGAATCGGGAGACTCCCGACAGTGGTGATGGACCCAGAAAGCCCAATCCCAATCATTTGAGAAGAGATCGTCGGACCCGAAGATCCCACTTGGGCACCCACCCCGCATCAGGATCCCTTCGAGCAAGATTAATAAAGGAAGGGTAGTCCTTAAGGAGAGCTTTCTGAGAAAAGTCTTGAGTGCACTGATCACTTTCGGTCTAGACAGAGCCCCTCAGAATATATCTATCTTTCAGACCAAAATTAGAGACTATCTCCCAGGATTGGGTAATGTTTTCCTGAATGCATTTTGAAGGCGCTTCCCGGAAAGGAGAAGGGAGACCTGTGAAAGTAGGTGGGATAGGGATGTTGTCCTGATGACTGAAGACATAGAGCGGGTGTCGATTGAATTATGGATAACTCAGAAGCTCCAGACAGAGCTGGTTCTTCAATGCACCATCATCAGGAGTGATAGACCGACTAGGGTCCTCTTTGATGCCCTCCGCTCTGTAAATCATAGCTGATCGTCTCTCTGAGGCGGTTGAGAGGGGCTCTGTAGCAGGCCTCGGTAGAGAACGAGGGGGAACCATTATTTTCTCCCTGCACAAATGAGAGAACTCGGTCTGGAATAAAAAAATCTGGACAAGAATAACCAAGATGAATGGTTAAAGAGCCTTCATAATCACAATCCACAAGGAGGCCTTGGAGGATGGTTCGCGATGACATTATTCTGCGAACCATCCCTTCACAAAATCAGTTCGTGATGCCCTGGCCCGCGGAGCATTGTCCAGGATGCCGCAAACCAAGTTTCTCCACAGGAATTCAATCCCGAGTTTATTCATAGGGCTCAAGTACTTTTAAATTTAAAGAGATATTTAGTCCACGGAGCAACGGAACTGCGAAGCATGTTCCTCCGCAACCCGTCATCACTTACTTTTCAATTAATTAAGAGTAATGGTTTGTGGTTGGGAAGTCGGTTTGCGGGTGAAGGTGACCGCAAAGGATGAAGTGGTTTGTGGAAGTTGCAGCCGGTTCGCGGACGAGGCACTTCGCGAAGGAGCAAACACGTGGAGGAGAAGGTGCTCTGGTTTCACGAAGAATTTGGTAAAGGACAAAGTGAGGGCTCCTCATATTTATAGGCGTGGTCCCCCACTGGGTCCACCTTTCTACTGCAAACCATCTCAGTTTCAGGACCACTTTGCATCGAAATGGCCTCCTCTTCGTTCTAATCAGACCCCATTCCGATGGGGGCATTTGTGGGGTCCTAAAAAATCTACAAAGGGAATTTTACTCAAATCCCCCAAAGAATTGGGGTAAAATAATCAAAGAGGAGACACAAAAGGACCGGTTCGCAAACCAGTCCACGGAAGCACAATGTGGCCAGGCACCACAAGGCACCCCCTCTGCGAACCGGTCTATGGAAGTACCGCGTTTCACCCAGGCCCCGCGAGGCACCCCCCCTCCATGAACCATTTTCATTCGTGAAATGGAGGCGGAGGGCCTCCGCGGTCGCGAGGCAGGATGAGTGCCAGTCCGGTTCACTGTCACGAACCGCCCCAACTGCGGACCGCATCGACCGTCTCAATCTGCACCCACTGTCGTTCGCGAAATGGAGGCAGAACCCTCCTCATACGCGGAGCAGTCCCTGAGTTTGCCTCACAAAGGAGGGGAGCGATCGATACCCACCGCGAATCGCGGATTGACCAAGTCATCTGTGAACCAGGTATTTGGTTATGGGCCTCCGTAAAAGGTGCCGCATGGCCACAAATACATTCCTTTCCCCAATCTATAAACGGAGACCAAGGGGGAAAGAAAAAAAAGTGGAAGGATAGAGGATCGAGGATCGGATCGGATTCGGATGAAGGAGATCGATTGAAGGAAGGCTTCGGATTTCACAAACAGAGAAATTAACACTCGCGAACCACAGCAGGTATATGAATTAAAAAGGAACTGGAAAATGCATAATAATTTTGTGAACCACAAACGGAAATAATAAAAAGGAGAACCGCGAACCATACCCCCTTCGCGGATGACTTCCCCGCGGACCTGGGGTTTATGGCTCTTTCCCCATCTGTCGTACCGTGTAGCACCCTCCTCCGCGGATGAAGACCTGACCGACGAGCCCCCGATCGGCGCCGCCCTTGGCCGCCACTGCCCGCCTGGAACCCTCCGCGAACCACCCTAGTTCGCGGATTGAGCCCAAAGCCGCGAACCATCATGGTTCACGGATTAAACTTGAAGCCACGAACCACCATGGTTCACAGGATGCCCATCAGTCCATAGACCACCCTAGTTCGCAGACGGCTTCCCCAGCTACATGGCACTTCCCCACGCGAAGGGCGCCACCACCCATATCTCTCAGTGGCTACCCAAATACTTCGGTGTTCTCATTTCCAGATCCAGGTAAAATCCTTCCGATCCACCCAAGTCCTCCGCAACTCCTTCATTGGCCTATTCATCAGCCCCGAGCCACGGCCTCCACCAGAGCCACCGGATCCGCATGTTGTAACTTTCAGGCGCATCAGCGCGCCGTTTTGAGTTCACATACCCACGGTAAATAGGGGTGAAGGGGTTTCCCCGACCCTTGGGCAGATTCTCAAAGCCTACCTGGGTTCACATTCCTATAGTAATTCGGGGTCCGAGCCCAAGAGACCCCTTCCTACCTCTACTCGCTGGGATGGGGGACCACACGCTTCGGCGGTCTGGCACTTCTCCCCTCCATAGAGAGGGGGAGGCATATCCGTCCAAAGGTAGCCATCCCCATGCACCTCGGTACTTCCCTGGGTATCTCCCCGGGGAATAAGTGAGGTGACGGGGACAGGAGAACACCCCCCCTTCCCCTCTCCCTCTGGGCTTCGTCATTGCGGGAATCCATCTTGGAGTAAGCCCCGACCTCACGGGCGTCCATCTTGGAGTAAACCCCGACCACATGGGCGTCTATCTTGGAGTAAGCCCCGACCATGCGGGCTTCCATCTTGGACTAAGCCCCGACCTTGCGGGCGTCCATCTTGGAGTAAGCCCCGACCTTACGGGCCTCCATCTTGGAGTAAGCCCCGACCTTCTAGGCATCCTCAGAGTGTATTCCCCAATTCAACACCATGGGCCGCCTTCATGCGTAAGCCCCATTCCGCTTCTCACGGATGCACCTTTCGCGACGTGATCCTCTGGTCCCTACTGCCTCTTGTTTCTAACACCGAGCAAGACTCACGTGGGATTAGAGTGAGAATCTACCATGACATCCTCCAATGGGACTCCTTAGAGTGTATGCCCCAATCCATCATTCTGAGCTACCCCAGAGTGTAAGCCCCAATCCTAAGCGAACTACGTGGAATTTGATCCCTGGCTCCTAGACAGGGTACGTAGGAAGCCTCCATGAGGTTCAAGCCCAACACCCATCAGACCACCTGGTCTCTCTTCACGTCATTTCCCTGACACCTAAGTGAACTACGTGGTCTTTGATCCCTTCCTCCTAGACAGGGTATGTAGGAAGCCTCCATGAGGTTCAATCCCAACAGCCAGTCGATCTGATCGTCTCCACACCGGTTCATCATGCCACTCCTAGTGCTTCCTCAATCGACTTCCAACCCTTTGGGGTCATTAATACAACAAGGTATGGTAAACCACGGGCATAAATGATTTCGAACCCTTGCGTCCAGTTGACCGTTTCCCACCAGGGTTGAATCTGTGGATACTATGTTTGGGTATAAACCAAAGATTCAAGAACATATGAATATGTCTTAAATCTATAAGAGAGTTCCGTAATAGGCAATAATTCCACCCAAAAAGGGTGCGATGAGCCCAACATCCCATCCTCTCGACCAATGTGAGTTCTTAAGAGTCGCTGGTCAGACCATTCGGCGAATTCCAGCCTTTGGAAAGAATGTCTATCAATCATTGGATATTGAGCCGTTGGGTGTTTCGTGGCCGAAAGACCAAGGACGAGACACTGATTTTAGAATATTCATGGAAGGTAATATATCCTTTTTGATAACTTTGAAACACCAATGAATCATTATCTTCAATCCATGAGTAAATCTCTCTATTGAGACCCTCCTTGGAAGTCCAAAGATGATTTTTATGCTTACGTATCTCATCCAAATTCTCTTAATCAATAAATGGAACTGATTCACTGACTTCAACTTGTGAAAGGCCCATATTAACTTCAGCACGTATTCCCAAGGATCTTGTAACAATGGTTCACTTTAACATGGAATAATCCTTGCGATTATTTGTTTTCTTAGGATGAGGGTTAATAAACCCATCGGAATCCACCATCGCTTTCCTGCCTTTTGTAGCACATGACAGGAGAAAAGACACTTCGGCTTGATGCACATTATCATGTACATACTTAAAGGCATTAGAGGAGTCCTTGGGATCATCTCAATCCTTCTCAAAAGTGGGGGGGGGGGGACAGCAGTGGGATCACTCAAAACACTTTGGAGAGTATCACTAAAACCTAGGAAAACATTAACAATCTCATGCTGAGAACCACTCTCCTCATTGGCAAAGACCAGAGTCACATTTTGAATAGAATTCTCAACAACTTCTTTTTCCCTCCAAATGAGTCCTTAGTTCCAGAAGGTCAAGCAAATGTCATCGATATATTTAACTTTCTAGTGCAATCTTCCAGGTCCAGCTTCTGCTTGCGCTTCTCAACCCATGTCAACTTACTGACAGGTGTACGAACTGTCCATCCACATTGTAACGCCCTGACCCCAGTTACCTAGAGTCGGTGCATTATTACATAACATTGGCATGATCACAAGAAATATCAAATCTCGAAAGACCGATTGTTTTAGTAGCCTTGGAAACACTAGATATATTCATAAGTCTTACATTACATCATAAAGTGAAAAACTACTACAACAACATATTGTCTCAATATTCCACACTCATATCCCCACATAATATCCCTGCAGGTCATTCATAATTTACTTCTTCACTTCGTGGGAAAAATAAAACATAGAAAAGGGGTGAGATCAAATGCCCAGTAAGGATAACAATATAGCGGAAACTTTCATAAATAAGAATAAACATTTAAGGCAATGTATAACTAAAACAAAATCCTTTTAAACTTGAACTTCAACATAGTATGGAAAAAGTAAAATGAAATAATGCCATTTACTTATTCACATGGATATTCTACTAATCGAATAATCATATGCAATATCAATAACCACTTTTATAATGATGGAATGCATAATGTCGGACTATCATAACCACATAGCCAAGGCCTCCTGCCAAGACTAAAAATAAGATTTTGCCAAGGCCTTTTTCCAAGACACTAGTTTGTCTCATGAGACCTACCGATGCATCGAGGAGCTATAGCGGGCTCCAGCCGTCACATCTTAAGTCCAATGCATTCCCATATGAAAAGGTTTAAACATAACATAAACATTCGTATTAAAACTAGCATACGAAATATCAATACTTTCACCATAAACTATGAATGGTATAAAAATAGCACATCCACAGTCAAACATATAACAAAACCTTCAATACAATATAGAAGTTTTGTATCATAATAAATCAACTTCAAATAAGCGTAAAATCCATCAAAGGATGTTGACATAGATGAAATCAAAACTCTTTTTAGAGAAATATCTCTTTCTATTTTGAAATCATTTAAGAGTTTTATATTTATGAAATAAAAAATTCTCTTTGTAAATATTTTTATAATCTTGTAAGGGAAGCTTTGACGTTTTTATAACTGCAGAAAATAGCTACACCCACCTTATAAGTTAAAAAAAATTCTTACCTTAATTTTGTTGAAAAGGTTAAAAAGCACCTTGTTTGGAAAACAACGGAAAGATTCCTTTATAAATCTATTATAAAAAGTCAAAAAAGGGTATAAATGATTTTAACCCATATTCTGGTAAATAGTAAAAATGTTTTCAAATTAATTTTTAAGAAACATGGATGTGAATGATAAAGAGATCCCAGTAGATTATTACGTATAAACAACCTCGGATAATGAAGAGATTGTGAAATAACCCTTACCTTGTACGTTTCCTCGGTTGGGGTAGGTTAACCTCCTGTATAATAGTGAAATAATTGTTATTAAATTATACAAGAATCATATACATTTATATGATATCATATATGATCTTTTAACATTGCTTTGTTAATAATATCTTAGTATTATCGTCGTTTCGGGTGTTAACTTACTCGTTTTCTTTTATATGTTTTGTTACATAAGACATGTTTTTCATGGATAGGTTGTATTTTATTCATATACATAATGATATCAAGTCCTTAAACATTATTTTTAAATCATCAAATGATAATTATACTTGAATGGATACGATGGAGAATGAATCTCATCACGTTCGTGGAGACGGTAGTCCGTACGTACGCACGAGCGACAATATCATTCTTTTGATATTAAAATAATATATAAATGGATGGTATATAATATATACCGAATCATTAAAATTTTATATTTATTATTTACATGTGTTACACATCATTATTATACCCATCCAAATAATAATATATTGAATAACAATTACACCACGACGTGGAGACGGTAAGCCGTACGTACGCACGTATGGTGACATGTTATTCAAAGGATGGATAGAATACTGAACATGGTTGTACCATATTTATAATAACATCACAATATATATATGATACTAGAGTTATTATTTTATAATGGTAATAACAAAGGAAGAAGAACTAGAAGAAGAAAGGAAGTTGGAAAAGGGTGGTGAAATCATTACCTCTTCTTCGGGTTATTCCTTTTGATTTGATCACAAGGGATCCTTAGGTTGGATTTCGGATCAAACTAAGGCCTCTAGGTTGTAGTGAGGGAAGTTGGGAGAGTATTTGGTCCGAGTTTGGCCGAACCAAAAGGCTTTGATGGTGTGAATAAATGAGAAGGAGGAGTGCCCTTTTGTAAGAGGGGTGAGGGGCACCTTTGGAAAAGCTATAAATATTAATTTATAATAAATTCGTATTAGGTTTCTAATTGCTCCAAAGTTGATTATTTAAATGTTAAGGTGGGTATAGGTGGAAAAACATTCAACCAATAGAATTTAGACAGGTTTGGGTTACTATATTAACCTTATCATTAAGTATTAACTCTTAGTTAATTAGTTTGACATTTACCATGTCACTTTGTATTTTTATATTATATAGTTAATAAACATACTATATACATCCAAGAGACCCCCAAGTGGTCCATTAACGATAAAAATGTCATGATATAAGTCTTTTGGCCGAAACATAGAATTTTAGGAATTTAATATCAATTAATAATATAATATTTGTTTTAAAAACTCTTTTATGTCAATTTTGACACTATTCAATAGTTGATTTTTGTGAAACTCATAACAGAATTATTACTTCTAAAAAAGTAGATTAAATCAATCCTAATATGTCATATTATCCTAGAAAATTAGTGTAATGCATTAAAAGTATCAAATTATATATATTTGGGTATTTATAAAATCAATGATTTTAATTTTTCACTATTATGGTAATTACTGCATCATCATTGTGTCATAAATAAATTAAATTATTTAATCTCTAAAAATTGTAAATAAAATATCATTATGTAGGAAATCTTTTTATATTTATAATTAATATTTATAGTCTAAAATAAAACATAGATAACCCTATGTAAAAATTGTTTGTCTAAAAGATATATGCTTATGTCATTTTTGTACTTATTTTAACTTAATTAAAATAAAGTGTCCCTATCACCTACAAGTGGCTCCATGGGGTCTCCAAATTGACCAAAATATGTCTATGGTCGAACATGTATCAAATTATAAGGCTAGGAAACGTTTTAGAGTAATTTAGTATTATTATAATATTATTTTTTAACCCTTATTTATCGGATTTACCCTTAACCATGGTAAATAAAATATTTACCGAAGTAATTATTCAAAATGTCTAAAAATAAAAGTTTCCTATTTACACAATTTGAACTTCCTGATTCCAAATATGGAAACCATTTTTCCAAATTCAAAACACATAAGTGGTAGAAATTAATTTAAAATTAATTCCCATTGTTAAAACAAAAAGCGTGTTTTTAAGAGATAATAACTATCAAAAGATTGACACTTGTTTATGTCCGGTTTAATTGTAAAATTATGTCTAATGACCAAACTTATATTAAATGGTAAAACTTTATTCTAAATATACTTTAAAACCACTCAAATTCATAATTTATCACTATTAATTATTTTTATTAAAAGAGTTGTTTTTAATTAAAATTTAGTAATTTTCACTATTCATCAAAATATTAAAGTTATCTGAAAAGTACCAAAATTTCACCTTAGGATAAATTCGATATTAAGAATCCAAAAATGAAGTCCATTTTGAAATATAAAATATATATAATTTCAAAAAGTAGGTATTACTATTCATAACAGCTAGTTTGATTGGTTATGGTGTGTTAGAACTCGGTGTTGCGTACAACACACACTATCACATTATTCAAAGAGAAGCGTACCGTAGAATCTTGGGGTGTTACATTATCCCCTCTTTCAAATAATTTCATCCTAGAAATTTTTAGAATACTTATCACATGAAAAGACTTGGGTGGTTCTTCATCATAAGTTCCTCGGGTTCCCACATTGCATCTTCCATCTTATGGTTTCTCCACAAAACTTTTACCAGATGCGTCATCCGGTTTCTCAGTACTTGTTCTCTCGTATCAAGAATACCGATGGGCTCTTCACAATAAGACAGATCGGGTTCCAGTTCTAACTCCTCATAAGTGAGTACATGCGTTGGGTTAGGCATGTATTTCCTCAATAGAGATACGTGGAACAGATCGTGAACTTTGGAGAGACTTGGCGGCATTTCCAATCGGTAAGCTACAACCCCAATTCGTTCTAGAATTTCGAAAAGTCTGATGTACATGGGACTCAATTTAACTTTCTAATAAAAACGTATGACTCCCTTCTATGTAGATACATTTAGGAAAACATAATCATCGACTTGAAATTCCAAATCATTCCTTCGATTATCGGCATAGATCTTCTGCCTACTTTGAGCTGCTTTGATGTGATTTTGGATTACCTTCACCTTTTCTATCGTTTCCTCCACCAGTTCTAGACCTAAAAGTTTTCTTTCACCAACGTTATCCCAACAGGTTGGTGTGCGACATCTCTTTCTGTATAATGCTTCATATGGTGCCATCTGAATACTCAAATGGAAGCTATTGTTATTGGAAAATTCTACCATAGGTAAATACTGATCCCACATACCGTGAAAGTCAAGTGAGCAGGATATCGACATGTCATCTAAGGATTGAATAGTTCATTCTGATTTTCCATTCGTTTGAGGGTAGTAGGCAGTGCTCAAATGAAGTTCAGTATCCAGGGATTTCTGAAGACTTTTCCAGAATCTCGAAGTAAAACGGGGATCACGATCAGAAACAATCGATAGGGGTACTCCATGAAGTCTCACAACGTCATTAATATATAGTCTTTCTAGACATTCCAGTGGTAGATCTTCTCTTATAGAAAAAACATGTGCTGACATGGTAAGACGATCAACAATAACCTATATTGCATCATTCCTTCTAGGAGTCTTTGGTAGCCCCATGACAAAGCCCATCGTAATATTGTCCCATTTCCACTCCGGTATGGGAAGAGGTTTCATGACTCCTCCAGGGTGTTGCCTTACAGCTTTCACTTGTTGACAAACCATACATCTTGACACAAAATCAGAAATCTCCCTCTTCATACTATCCCACCAAAAACGTTCCTTCAAATATCTATACATTTTGGTGCTCTCAGGGTGTATAGAGAAATTGGAACTATAAGAATCATCCAGAAATTCCCTTTTTTGAGCAGGTATATCGGGAACACAAAGTCTCTTCCCGAATCTCAAAATTCCATCTTCATACACAATGTCTCTCAGTCTCCCACCATTCACAGCTTTAATCTTCTTTTGAAATTCTTCATCATCGGTCTGAGAACTCTTAATCCTTTCTAGTAAAGATGGTTTGGCAACCATTTGAAAAAAAATTTATGTTTCTCCTTCCCTGGTTATTCCCATGTCCATCTTTACTAGATCCATGAAAATTGGATCCCTTTAAATTCTCATATTGTTCAAAACTCCATGATCTTTTCTACTCAAAGCATCTTCCACCTTTTTTTCCTTCCCCGGGTGGTAGTGTATCGTGCAATCATAATCCTTGAGTAATTCAAGCCATCTCTTTTGCCTCATGTTGTGTTCTTTTTTTGAGAAAATATACTTCAAACTCTTGTGATCAGTATAAATCTCACATTTTTCACCATAGAGGTAGTGACTCCATATCTTCAAAGCAAAGTCCACGACTGCTAACTCAAGATCATGAGTAGGATAGTTTTGTTCATGAATTTTCAACTATCATCATGCATAGGCAATAAAACTATCATTCTGTATAAGGAAACAACCAAGTCCTTTCTTCAATGAATCACTATAAATAACGAACCCACCATTCCCCGATGGTAGAGTCAATATAGGAGCATTGAATAATCTTCTCTTCAATTCTTCGAAACATTCTTCACACTCTTTTGTCCAAACAAATTTAACCCCTTTACGTGTGAGCATCATTAATGGGTTATCTAATTGGGCAAAATTATGGACAAAACGTCGATAATAACGTTCCAAACCAATAAAACTACGCACCTCAGTTATACTCATAGGTGCTGGCCATTCTTGGATTGCCTTGGTCTTAGAAGGATCAATATAGATTCCATATTTAGAGACAATATGGCTAAGAAAAGAAATCTCTTGAAGCCAGAATTCACACTTTCTAAACATCCCATATAATTTATTCCTTCTCAGAGTCTTCAAGATAATACACAAGTGATTTTCATGATCTTCATAGCTTTTGGAGTATACCAAGATATCATTAATAAATACCACCACAAATTCATCGAGATATTCCTTGAAAACTCTATTCATAAGATCCATGAATACAAAGGTTGCATTAGCCAATCCAAAAGGCATTACAGTAAACTCGTAATGCACGTACCTGGTTAGAAATGTTGTCTTCAGAATGTCTTCCTTCTTCACACACAACTGATGGTATCCAGATCGAAGGTCAATCTTTGAAAAGTATTTAGCTCCATGCAGTTGGTCAAATAAATCATCAATGTGTGGTAGGGGATACTTGTTCTTTATTGTTATAGCATTGATCTCCCTGTAGTCGATACATAACCTCATAGATCCGTCTTTATTTTTAACAAAAAAAAACAGGGGCTCCCCATGGAGAAACACTAGGGAGAATAAATCCCTTATTACTCAATTCCTCTAGTTTTTTCTTTAGTTCAACTAATTATACAGTGGCCATTCTATAAGGGGTCTTTGATATAGTCCTTGATCCAGGAATTAAATCAATGGAAAACTCAACTTCTCATTCTGGAGGATGTCTAGGTAAATCTTCCGGAAATACATCTACAAATTCTTTCACAATAGGTACATCCTCTATTTGAACATTCCTTTCCCCACCCACAATAATTTCATTCTCTTAATCCCCAATAATTGAATTTATTTGAGCTACTGGGGGTGGATCTAGATAAGAATTAGGTGGTGACAATTCTGCTCTAAAGATAAGGTGTTCCTTATCGTCATCATCAAGAATCGTATCCTCTTTATTCTTACAATAAATCTTCAGATCGTAGTCCAAAAGCCAGTCCATACCGTGGATTATATAAAACTTAATCATAGGTATGACGATGAGATCAGCAGATAAAGAACATTTATGTGCTCTAATGGGGACTGACTCACAAAAATTTGTTGCAATGATACTTCCCTTAGGAGTTTTAACTGACAACTCCCTTGTTAAATCAAATTGGAAATATCTAATTTTCTTAGAAAACTGGGAGGATATGAAACAATGTGATGATCCAGAATCAAATAATGCATTTGCTAAACTTGAGGAAACCATTAAATTACCTGCCACCACATCTTTCGAAGCTTCTACCTCAGCAGTAGTGATAGCATAAGCTTGGCCTTGATCCCTTGTCCTTTTCTGATGTAAGTTCTCCTAACGCTTAGGAAATTCATTTGCATAATGCCCCATCTCCCTGCAATTGTAGCACTGAACATTCGTAGCTTCCTTCTTCCCCTGGCAATCACGAGCTTGGTGGCCTTTTTCACCACACTTGTAACAGACTCCTATTCCCTTCAAGAAAGTACCGTGGTGTTTCTTACCACATTTACCACAGGATGGATATTCAACCTTTCCCTTCTTCCCCTTATTTCCATTCCCAGATTGATCGGTAGGTCTCTTCTTCTCTTGCTTTTCATTAAAGTCATAAGACTTAGATAATTCTTTTTCAGTCTTGATAGCACATGAGACAATGTCTTTGTACGATGAAAAGGATTGTGAGACTAATGCTCGACAGAGAAATGGTTTTAACCCATCAAATAAACGATAAATATTACTTCTTGGGTACGTATATAATCTCCAGCATACCCTGCTAACCTTGTAAAGTTAGCCTCATACATTGCGACATTCTCATCCTCCTTTTGTCTCAGACTCAGAAACTACCTTTCCATATCTGCTTGGTGGTCACGATGAAAGTATTTTTCTAAAAACAGATCTTTGAACTCCCTCCATTCCATATTTGATACATCATCATCTTCCTTCGTATTTTGAATCAATGACCACCATTGATCAGCATCTCCAGTGAGGAGGTAAACTGCCATGATAACTTTTTCCCTTTCACTACTCCCCAAAGCCTGAAATATTTTCTCTAGGGAATTTATCCATTGCTCGGATTTTAAGGGATTTGTACTCCCATTGAACGTTGTTGGTTGTTGTCTCATGAATCTATCTAACATTTATCCTCCACGCTGCAGATCAGGGTGCTCCATACGGGTAAGGTTATTATTCATAACCTGAGTGAGTTGTCCCAGTATGGTGATTAGCTGATCAGCACCAGTTGCATCACCAGCTCCACTATAATTATCTTGAGCAGGAGGGCAATCCCTACATGGAGTGCGTGCATTGATACAGTTTCCATTTCTTCCTCTAGGTTCCATTTCTAAACAATGGCATAAACTAGATCAGTTTATGAATCAAAATACATAATCCCATACTTATAAAACACATAACATAAATTGAACTATTTATGGATATAATCCATAATCATAAGAATGTTTTCTTTGAGGAAGTATATACTCATAAACCCTTCATAATGATTTGTAAAGAAAATTAGAGTTATCCTAAGCATATCCCCCGGGAGTGTCATAACCAAGAGTGCAGCAAGGCCCGTTGTTGTGCACCAGTTCTCGTTCAAGTCTTGCTCAAAGCGGTGTTTTCAGGTTTTACCCCTAGGTACATCTGTGCCAGAGCCGCCTCTACCTGCTCGTATCCAGACAGGGATTTATAGCTCGGAAAACTCACAAAATCTCTACAATACCAAAATTCTAGGAAGTTCTTCTATACTAATCCTCAAAGTTCTTCTTAGGTCTACATGCTCTAATTAGATTTTATCTAAATCTAGCTTTCAAGGTTTGTACTAAACTTTCTCTGATACCAACTATAACGCCCTGACCCCAGTTAACTAGAGTCAGTTCATTATTACATAACATTGGCATGATCACAAGAAAGATCAAATCTCGAAAGACCGATTGGTTTAGTAGCCTTGGAAACACTAGATATATTCATAAGTCTTAAATTACATCGTAAAGTGAAAAACTACTACAACAACATATTGTCTCCATATTCCACACTCATATCCCCACATAATATCCCTGTAGGTCATTCATAATTTACTTCTTCACTTCCTAGGAAAAATAAAACATAGAAAAGGGGTGAGCTCAAATGCCCAGTAAGGATAACAATATAGCGGAAACTTTCATAAATAAGAATAAACATTTAAGGCAATGTATAACTAAAACAAAAGCCTTTTAAACTTGAACTTCGACATAGTACGGAAAAAGTAAAATGAAATAATTCCATTTACTTATTCACATGGATATTCTACTAATCGAATAATCACATGCAATATCAATAACCACTTTCATAATGATGGAATGCATAATGCCAGACTATCATAACCACATAGCCAAGGCCTCGTTCCAAGACTACAAATAAGATTTTACCAAGGCCTTGTGCCAAGACACTATTTTGTCTCATGAGACCTACCGATGCATCGAGGAGCTAAAGCGGGCTCCACCCGTCACATATTAAGTCCAATGCATTCCCATATGAAAAGGTTTAAAAATAACATAAACATTCGTATTAAAACTAGAATACGAAATGTCAATACTTTCACCATAAACTATAAACGGTATAAAAATAGCACATCCATAGTCAAACATATCACAAAACCTTCAATACAATATAGAGGTTTTGTATCATAATAAATCAACTTCAAATAAGCGTAAAATCCATCAAAGGATGTTGACATAGATGAAATCAAAACTCTTTTTAGAGAAATATCTCTTTCTATTTTGAAATCATGTAAGAGTCTTATATTTATGAAATAAAACATTTTCTTTGAAAATATTCTTATAACCTTGTAAGGGAAGCTTCGACGATTTTATAACTGCGGAAAATAGCTGCACCCGCCGTATAAGTTAAAAAAACATTCTTACCTTAATTTTGTCGAAAATGTTAAAAAGAACCTTGTTTGGAAAACGAAGGAAAGATTACTTTATAAACTTCTTATAAAAAGTCAAATAAGGGTATAAATGACTTTAACCCATATTCTGGTAAATAGTAATTTTTTTTTGAAATTCATTTTTAAGAAACATGGATGTGGATGATAAAGAGATCCCAGTAGATTATTACATATAAACAACCTTGGATAATGAAGAGATTGTGAAATAACCCTTACCTTGTACTTTTCCTTGGTTGGGGTAGGTTAAAATCTTTAATAATAGTGACATAATTGTTATTAAATTATACAAGAATCATATACATTCATATGATATCATATATGATCTTGTAACATTGGTTTGTTAATAATATCTTAGTATTATCATCGTTTTGGGTGTTAACTTACTCGTTTTCTTTTATATGTTTTATTACATAATCCATGTTTTTCATGGATAGTTTGTTTATTATTCATATACAGAATGATATCAATTCCTTAAAAATTATTTTTAAATCATCAAATGATAATTATACTTGAATGGATACGATGGAGAATGAATCTCATCGCGTTCGTGGAGACGGTAGTCCGTACGTACGTACGAGCGACAATATCATTCTTTTGATATTAAAATAATATATAAATGGATGGTATATCATATATACAGAATCATTAACATGTTATATTTGTTATTTACCTGAGTTACACATCATTATTATAACCATCCAAATAATAATATATTGAATAACAATTACACCACGACGTGGAGACAGTAAACCGTATGTACGCACGTATGGTGAAATGTTATTCAAAGGATGGATAGAATAATGAATATGGTTGTACCATATTTATAATAACATCACAGTATATATATGATACTGGAGTTATTATTTTAGAATGGTAATAACAAAGGAAGAAGAAGTGGAAGAAGAAAGGAACTTGGAAAAGGGTGGTGAAATCATTACATCTTCTTCGGGTTCTTCCTTTTGATTTGATCAAAAGGGCTCCTTAGGATGGATTTATGATCAAAATAAGTCCTCTAGGTTGTAGTGAGGGACGTTGGGAGAGTATTTGGGCAGAGTTTGGTCGAACTAAAATGCTTTGAATGTGTGAATAAATGAGAAGGAGGAGTGCCCTTTTATAAGAGGTGTGAGGGGCACCTTTGGAAAAGCTAGAAATATTAATTTATACTAAATTCATATTCAGTTTCTAATGGCTCAAAAGTTTATTATTTAAATGTTAAGGTGGGGATAGGTCGAAAAACATTCAATCAATATAATTTAGACAGGTTTGGGTTACTATATTAACCTTATCTTTAATTATTAACTCTTTGTTAATTAGTTTGACATTTACCATGTCACTTTGTATTTTTATATTATATATATATTAAACTTACTATATACATCCAAGAGACCCCCAAGTGGACCATTAATGATAAAACTATCATGATATAAGTCTCTTGGCCAAACCTTATATTTTTAGGAATTTAATATCAATTAATAATATAATATTTGGTTTAAAAACTCTTTTATGTCAATTTTGACACTATTCAATAGTTGATTTTTGTGAAACTCATAACAGAATTATTACTTCGAAAAAAGTCAATTAAATCAATCCTAATATGTCATATTATCCTATAAAATTAGTGTAATGCATTAAAAGTCTCAAATTATATTTATTTGGGTATTTATAAAATAAATTATTTTAATTTTTTACTATTATGGAAATTACTGCATCATCATTGTGTTATAAATAAATTAAGTTATTTAATCTCCAAAAATAATAAATAAAATATCATTATGTAGGAAATATTTTTATATTTCTAATTAATATTTATAGTCTAAATTACACCATAGATAACCCTATGTAAAAATTCTTTGTCAAAAAGATATATTCTTATGTCATTATTGTACTTATTTTAACTTAATTAAAATAAAGTGTCCCTATCATCTACAAGTGGCTCCATGAGGTCCCAAAATCTACCCAAAGATTACTATGGTCGAACATGTATCAACTAATAAGTCTAGGACATGTTTTAGGGTAATTTAGTATTATTATAATATTATTTTTAACCCTTATTTATCGGATTTACCCTTAACCATGGTAAATAAAATATTTACCGAAGTAATTATTCAAAATGTCTAAAAATAAAAGATACCTATTTACACAATTTGAACATCCTGATTCCAAATATGGAATCCATTTTTCCAAATTCAAAACACATAATTGGTAGAAATTAATTTAAAATTAATTCCCGTTGTTAAAACAAAAAGCGTGTTTTTAAGAGATAATAACTATCAAAAGATTGACACTTGTTTATGTCTGGTTTAATTGTAAAATTATGTCCAATGACCAAAATTATATTAAATGGTAAAAATATATTCTAAATATACTTTAAAACCACTCAAATTCATAATTTATCACTATTAATGATTTTGATTAAAAAGGTTGTTTTTATTTAAAATTTAGTAATTTTCACTATTCATCAAAATATTAAAGTTATCCGAAAAGTACCAAAATTTCACCTTAGGATAAATTCGATATTACAAATCCAAAAATGAAGTCCATTTTGAAATATAAAATATATATAATTTCAAAAAGTAGGTATTTCTATTCATAACGACTAGTTTGGTTGGTTATGGTGTGTTAGAACTCGGTGTTGCGTACAATACACGCTATCACATTATTCAAAGAGAAGCGTACCGTAGAAGAATGGGGTGTTACACACATTCACTAGATGGGTGCCCAATTTTAAAATAGTTTCTAAAATAAGTAGGCAAGTTTTCATAACACACCTCTTGAAAATAACTAGAATTTCCATTTTGAATCCTGATATGATTTGGAAGGGGTTTAGAGACATTAATCTCAGTGAAAACCCTAGAAACTGAAGGTCTTGAGGGTTTTCTTGTTGCAATATCCAATTTCAGTAGATAACCAATAAGTATAGCAATCAGGAATAAGGAAATATACTTAAAAAGATGAAGTGGTAGTCCAAAGAAACCAACCCAAGTAGGAACAATGGGCGATTCGAATGCAGGATCAAAATCAGGGGTCCATTTCATGACCTTCAATGTGCAACCACCAAAAACCCACGATTTCCTCGCCCAGAATCTATAGTACTCATTTTCAAATGAGAATCGAATAATCACGTGGGAAGAGTTTGGCAAGCCAATTTGGAATCCAATAAACCCAATAGCTTCCAGATATTTCCTTAAAAAGATCAACGATGGTCTATGCCCACTAAATTTTCCAACAAGCACGAAGCACAAATATGAGGAAGAAGATTTACCTAGTTTGTAGAAAAGGAGATCACCAAATGACCTCTATGATGAAAGATCTTCAGATCACCGCAATGTTCCTCCTCCACAGCACCACCCACATCAGGAGGCGCGCCAGTTTTCACAGTCCGTCCGGCAATGACATCGGTGAAGGATCAAGGGTCAGATTTAGGGCTTCTCGGACGATCTCCTTCAGGTGGGGACACTAGAGTTCGTGAGGGTGACATCTTCCTTGAGAAGTTCATATACATGAATATAGTTAATAATATTTTTATCATACATATTCAGATATAATATACTAGAGGTGTTATACTAAATGATGAATAATAAAGAAAGATTAATAAAGACGTCATATCTTCTTTGAGACTTTGAACATCCTCTTGATAGCAATGTTGAAAATGTAAAAATTGAGATATATTATAATTACTAGGGGATTTAGTTCATGTAGGTTACTTATAGGAGAGGTAATTAGGGACTAGTTTCAAGATTTAATCAAATTAGAGGTCAATTATGTTATAGCTGGAAGTGGTCACCTATTATAAGTGAATAATGTGCACATTCCATTGAAAATAATGGTATGTATTTGGTAAGAATGGATGTGTGTTCAATTTAGGTGAGTTAAGGTTTTTTATTGTTGTTTAGAAATGTGGGTATGTCATCAAAACCTAAAAATGGGTTCGATAATTTATAAATGTAATGTAAAACAATGAAAATTCAAGACACTTTATATTAGTTATTTAAACTATAATATGTCATAATTAAATATTAATCATGGTGATTAATTTACTACTAAAAATTTAAGAGGAACCTTATTAAAAAAATTCGCTTTTCTAAATTCAGATCTAAAATAAATTTAATACAACTCAATTTATAAATAGTAGAAAAAATAATTCTTAATTAAGACATATAATATAATGAATAAAATACTTCATAAAAGACTTGTTATATTCAAAAAACATAATCATTGGTTTGTGAACGTGATATATTAAAAATAACAACATCATTTAAAAAATAAATTGTTTAATAAATATTTAAGTCATTACTTAAGGTTCCAATAACAACCGAACATACTGGAGGATGAATAACAATAATTATTTTTGTCATATTTGATGGACCGTTCTCCAATTTTACAATACATAAACGTCATATATAAAGAAATTTTTTCATTGAATATTGAAATAGGAAAACCTGGAACCTGGAGAGGATAATTTCCATGTCAATTTTGTAATTAGATTATTTAGATATGAAGAAAGAATACTTGATCTTAGGATCTATCTTTTATGATGGTGTTTATCCTCTAAAACCATTTTCATATTACCTTTGTTCCATCAAGTGGAGTCAAAGTAGATCCCTTATATAAGTGATTCAAAATTTTTCCTTTTATCTCCAAAAAATGGTGTAATTTCAGGAGCTAAAATGAAATATTAATCCAATTTTTTGTTCTTCTTGATTACTTCAAGATACTTTAGCATTTATGGTTTTCTTCTCAAACTTGAGAACATTAGAGAAGGAAGAACCAAGATAGAACTTTTTTTATAAATATTGATTCTCAATTCACTCTTAAACGTAAAAATAGACAGAACTACCTTTTTATAGAGTTAGGGATTCGGTTAAAATACTATTTAATTTCACGAAAATCTTTAAATAACATATAAAATCTAATATTCGTATATATCATATAATAATAATAATATTTATTTATTTTATAGCTATGCTAACTAGTGAAATTATAAATATTAAACTACCATATTGTAAATTAATATTTATCACCAAACACCATCTTCATCCCATCATCCTCTATGATAATTTTCAAATACCTAAGTAAAAAAATAATTAAATATTTATTCAAAAATAAATATTTTATTCACAATCTAAAGAAAAAATATTTATTAAATATTCATTAAAAAAATAAATATTATATTTATAGTGTACCAAATAGATCTTTCTTTATTATTTGAAATCAATAATAGATGAAAAAATCATTCCTCGATCATGGGAATAATATTTATTCCAATAATGAAATTAAAATATAATTTATTTGAAATAAATGAAAAAAACATAGTGTGTGACCCTCTATGATTCATTCTCATTGGAATTAGTGGGTATTTCCTTCAATCCAAGATTACTGTCTAACAATGGGTCAAGGAATTTATGTGAAATTAGTTGATATAATAATGTTTAAGACAACATACTATAACTCACTAGGTAATATAATCCATTTCTAATAATTTTTTGCAAAGTATGGGATGCATCTATGTCATCAAACTATGTCCTTGATACGCCTTCATTTTACTATCTGAAACTAACACGTCTTTGCACCATGGTTATGGAATTTAATATGATATATCAATTTCAATCAAAGTGATAAGATATCAACTTCCAATTATATGGAAGGGAATAATCCTTCCTTAATTTATCTGGTAATAACATGTCATTTATGACACACCCAACATACATTGCTTCCCATGAATATATAGAGACATGGTTTGGTTATTAAATATAATTGTGGGATTCATTAAATGCATTAATTATAATATTATAGTTCATGGATCATTACACACACTCAAAGATAAAAAATCTGATAACACATTATCAAGAAACATTTCTACTAGTGGGTGTGTTCTCATAATATTGGATCTTGGAGATAACCATGTGTGAACTTCATGAGATGAAGAATCATCCGCTAATGTATACTCTCACCTTACCTTATAAAAACTGTGTTTCCCATCATGGAATGTTATCTGACTGAAGAAATATGTTTAAGAATATTGTCCGGGAAATTCAAAGTTCTCATAATTTCCAGGTACTACTATTACCTTTTAAATGCAATAGATACTCTTGGACATTATTACATTAAATTCATGTAAAACCATGAAAAATATGTAATAATATTTTTTATTAATATTCAAATATTTACATATTCATTTAGTCGAAATAACAAACATTTGGTTCTATAACACCAACTCCAACAAAATCCCACTTAGACTAGAGTCAATAGCCTATGGTGTTCAGTTCGCTTGGCCTCACACGGGGATAATGTTTCTTCTGAGTTATGAAATTATTCACGTGGTCCACCACATTATCTTATATGGATATTAAACTCTCTAAAACATCCTCTCTTTGAGAAAAATACATCAATAGATGGTACATAAAAAGTATTTTCATTGTCTATTGATGTGGCCTTGAATCCTTTGTACGGTCCACCACAATAGTATTATCACATTAGAGTTTGATAGGATTTGTACTATTTGGTTCCATGTCAATATCATAGACAATGTTTCATATACAAACATGTTCTATAGCTTCCTCATAATACATAATATACTCAGACTCTATAGTAGAATCTATAGCGATGACTCTTTTTAATATCTTCCACCTCACAACACTTCAATTGAGAGTGAAGATGTATCCCATATATAGTTTAGGACCATCTTGATCTATTTGGAAAAATACCTCTATATATCCTATAATTATTGGTACCTCATATCCTCCATATACAAGGAACATATCCTTAATAATCCTTAGATACTTAAGGATAGTCTTGAATTCCATCCAATGGTGGTCACCCAGCTCAGCTTGATATCTTTCTAACACACTCAAGGAATATGAAACATCTAGCCTGATATAAATCATATCATATATGACTGAACCAATAATTCATGCATATAGAACCCTTTCCATTCATTTTATTTCTTTTTTTGTTTGATCACACATTGTCATGGAAATTTGAATTCAATGTGACATTAGAAATAATCCCCACTTTAATTGTTCAATAATAAATATCTTCAATTTCATGTTAATATAGGTACCTTGAATGAGATCGGGAAACCTCTTAGATCTATCAAGATGGATCTCGATCCCAATAATATATCCTTCCTTTCCTATGTACATCATATAGAAGCATTTATTTAACTAGGATTTAAAATATTGTAATACTAGCATCTAATTAAATAATAATAATTGTGTCATCGAGATAAACTATTAAAAAATGATCCATTAAACTAATTGTTGACACAAGGCTCACATTCCTTCATTATGGAACCAAATTCTGTTCTAGATTCATCAAACTAAATACTCCCTAAACTAGATTCGTTCTTTTAATTCATTAATGGATCTTTTCAATTTTTATTCCTTCTTGTCATATTTTGGAGATACAAACCCTTGGGGTTGTGCCTTATAGACATGTTTTTGAATCTTCCCATTAAGGAAGGTTGTTTTCACATTCATTTTCCTAATCTTAAAGTCATGGATAGCTAGATTGGTAAGTATAATTATAAATTATTTCAATAAAAAATAGCGATGAAGTTTCTATATAGTATATTCCTTGATTATGTTTCAACCCTTTCACAATGAGTCATTCCTTATAATTATTTATTTCTCAATCATTGACTAATTTCTGCTGGAATACGCATTTATAACCAATGGGATTTACATCCACCAGAGGATCTACCAAAATCCAAACATTGTTTTGTGCATGGAATATAATTTATAATTCATAGTTTCTTGCCACTTGGAAAAAAATGTTCCACTTACTACTTATTTTAGGTTATAGGGAAATTATTATTTAATTATATTGATTCACCATACAAGATAATAAGAAAACCATATCATTCTATTTCTTTAACCTCTCTTCCACTCATATACAATACTAGTGTCTTATGAACTTATTATTCCATAGAGAATTTTGGAATTTGTTCCTATACCAACTCTTCTATTAATTTATCATCTAATTAATCAAATTATAACTCACTCATGTGATCTATTTTAAATATGTTCTCCCTCCTAGGGAATATTTTGTGGTTTTCCACTGTTATCTTTTATTCTAAGGGATTTTATATTTAATATCTCTTTATTTACTTTGAGTATCCTTTTAAGGTACACTCTGTTCATAGGGGTGAATGGTTGTTTCTTCAAAAGGACATAAAAATTTCTTCCCAACCCCACACACATAAGTATGTCTATATGGGTTTATTTCCACACCACAATTTGTATGAAATGTTTTTTAAACAGTATTTGGAATCTGGTTTAGTATTTTTTTCATTATATCGGTTATTTTTATCCCCAAAATGATACTTAATGACTCGAATGACTCATCATTGATCATACCATGTCCAAAATGGTGTGGTTTTTCCTTTCAGTCACACCATTATATTGTGGTGTATACATAGTAGTGATAGGTGAGAGAATCCCTAATTTCTTTAAATAATCAACGAAGTCTTGAATATGATATTATTCAGTGATGTATGATCAGAGTTTCATAATCTTCGTACCAAGATGGTTCTCGATTTCATTTTTTCATTCCTCGAATCTCTCAAAGGAATTTAACTTATATCACATCAGATAGAAATATGAATATCTACTAAATTCATCAGTAAAAATTATGAAGTATGAGTACCTACCCCTTACTTCAACTAGAACTGGTCCACACACAACAGTATGATATAATTCTAGAATCTATTTGGCACATTCACATTTTCTACAAAATATGTATTTTTTATTTTTTATTTTAAACATGTGTGACATGTATAATGTTGTTATAGTTCAATGGAATATAAATATCCATTTTAGTGTAATTTATTCAAACATTTTACATTTATAATACCTTGCTAGTGATTTCAGAGTTGGGCGAGGCAGGAGTTATGTGAAGTAGTTTTGTTATCAATTTCTATTAGACATTTTTATAATCCAAAAAATAAGGAATATTATTTAAAAATTCCATAACATAAAAATGTTATCTTTATAAAAGAAGTATCATTTATTCCTGAATATGAAAATAAATCAATATGTGTCAACTCTAGATACCAAAATAATGTTTTTGGTAATAGATGGAACATAATATAACTATTATAATACCAAGATCATTCTTTTTGATAACATAAGGTGGTAGTCCCCAATCTCCATGGAAGCAAGTCTAGATCTATTATAAACTCTTAGATAAACTTCCCCTCATTCAATATTAATGAATATACTTGTTTAATGTATTTTAATACAGATGTGTGAACCACATGATGTGTCTAATATCAAATTTTTAGAAATATGTACATTAAACCCGATAATAAATTCACCTATATAATTTTCTTTATTATTTTTTGTTGTTTTAGTTTTTCATTTAGTTCCCCTTCTTTCCACATGAAAAATAGATATTTTTCAATTCCCTTGCTTTCCCCTTGTTCTTTCTATTATTATAATGGAGTTCTAAATAACATTTTGGATTAAATCTCTTTACATGGAATATAATTTTATTTAGTATATAAATGCAATTATTTTCACACTACATTTCCTTATCAACATGGTGAAGTAAAGTTATAATATTAAGGATATACTTATAAATATTTTTTATAATAAAATTAACAACAAATCTAGGGAATCTCTGAAAGAGTGATGAAATAAATTGATCGTTTTGTAGTTCTTCAAGTATTTTAAAACCTATAAACTCTATTATATCAATGAATCTAATGATTTACAATACATGAGGCCTAGAAGACACATTCGACAAAAGATATCCTTGGATGTCACAAAATGTTCCTATCTAGCTCGCTCTTGATATAGACCACTGAGATTTTTGAGCATGATATATTAATCAATGCCTTCATGTGAATTTATGAGTTCATTAGACATGGACTAAACAAAAAAATGAATGTTTACCATGTCACTCAAATATTTATAATATAAAATGAACTCATCACTCATCTCCTTTACAAGAATATCAGGAAATGAGGATTCTAGAATTAAATATTTCTTGTTATGGGGAAACAAAACTCATATCCATTTGAGCTTTCCTGGACGTTACATTCAATAAGGTGATGACCTTTATCCAAAATTGATTTTAGGGATAATGTGGTTAATGAACAATCCATTGTTCTATATTTATAAAAGTGTAGAGTATTTTTACTTCATGTGATTATAATTTATATGATGTATAATGAATCAACTTTTATTTAGTCATTGAAAATTTTGTAAAGTCCCCAAAGCACTCACCGTTAGAGATATAATTTTTAGTTACTTAAATATTATAGTGTTAAGGTTTCATATTCACCTTCTCATAATCAAATATAGTTCTTAGAAAAATACTTAAATATATTTAGGTAGTTTGGTCTTTTCCCACTATGGGATTTTAGCTAATTTATCCGTTGAGTAGACTCCCCAATCCAAAAACCCATTCATAGATTTCCTAAACACTAGCCTCAATGTAAAAACTAGTCTATACTCAGAAGAGTATATTGATGTAAAATGGTTAAGTAAACCCAAAAAATTCTTAAAAACTCTATTATAAAAGTAATTGTACCAATGAGGGTTGGTAAAACACTTTTTTCTATTCTTTTAATTCCTAATCAAGTTTTGTATGGTTTATTCTAAGTTATTATTAAGTTGATGTACTCTTATTTACTATATGCCAATTTTTATTTTTTTTCATAATTTACATGTCATGCTAATATTTTTTGGATTTTAATTATGTTATTATACATTTTTGAATAAAATATTAAACTAATCAATTAATTCAAGTCTCATATTTGTATATTAGTCTATTTATTTATACGATCATGGTCTTGCATCCAAAAAATATATAATGTGTTGGACATAAATAAATAAAAAAATAACCCAATAATGATATTATATTACAGTTCATTCATTAAGAATATAATAAATAAAACTATGACCTATGGGAAAACTCATTATGCATGTCTTGTCACGAGTTACAGCATTCCACTTATCCTAATGTGTACCACAAGGGTAGGTGTAATCGTGATTCCATCTTGAAACACCTCCACGTTCCTTGCGGAACTCCTTTTATTACTTTAATTTTTAACTCACACATAGATGAGGGGAACTAATGGATTGGTTAAGTAAAATTACAAAAATAATAATGCAAACATTGGTCCTACATAGAAAATAAGGGAGGGATGACAGAGGACATCATTTTTAATTAAATAGTAAATAATTGTAAAACCTATGAAATAAATTAAATTAAATAACACCAAATAAACACAAGTCAAGTCAAAACTCATGAATGGGTACACACATGAAAATAATATGAAAAAACTACATTAAATAACATTCATTTTAATTATTTATTTATTATTAAGAGAAGTATGATTGTATTAATTAATTAATCAATTAATTACCTTCATCTTTAATGACCATCTAATGTCTATTATAGATAAACAACATCAACATATTCTTTTAAAATAAAACATAAATACCAATAAATATAGATAATTACAATAAAATATTTTTTTTTATTTATTTATTCATTAATAACATTATTACATAGTAAAAAACATAATGTTTTAGTAGTGTAATTAAATATTAGTGTAGAAATTAATTATTTAATTTAATTTAATTCTTTACTTGATTTAGATAGTACACATAATGTACACAAGAGCTACACATCGTGTTCCACGATTACCATGTATCTGAGAGAAACACATGGGGTTTTGTCACATACCTCATTTGGACAACATTGTGTGTACTGATGAGCTATATTCCATGCATTATACTTTCCAAGTGCCTTTGATAAATGCAAAGGATTCAGTGTGTATTATGGATGGATTACATGGTGTGTTCACATGAGCAACATGCCAGGTGGTTTGCTTGTGATGTGGTTATAAAAACCACTAATTAACATGGTGTTCTCTTTAGATGAGGTAATTAACGTATTACATGATTTTTACAACAACTACACATAGATTATCTTGTTAGCTATATTGGTTTCCAGTCTAATTAAAATATAAACGATGTAATTAACCACACGATTAGTTTGAACATCACCACTAAACTGTGTAGACTACACTACATGTACTCCAGCTACACATCTTGTAATATGACAAGTCATCTGTTATACTGGAATGGTCATCACTCAGAGTATAACATATTCACAAAATCTTAATACTTCCTAGAATTTCATTATGCTGTAACATGCCAAAGTCTAGTCTACATGGGTATATGTATTGTACGCTTGAAATATGTCGTTTATCCCAGTCTACCATCTAGAATTTTAGGAACTTCCTAATAGAAATTATGATTATTATTTATCTGTTCTTGGTTCATTAGAAAATATGAATCATGAATGAAAAATATATATTTTTTAATAAATTTTAATTAAAAATCACATTTATATAATAAATAACATGAAATTAAATATCTAAAAACTATAACACATAATAGATCAAAAATAAAATAAATAAGTATAAATTTAAAAAGTGGCCACTATGATACCACCTGAAGCATCCAAGTGTACTAGATTCTCCTGGTGGGTGGATAAACATAATTTATTTAGATTTGATGGATCATTTTCCAAATTTAAAATACATAAAGAGCATGAAAAATTATTTTTTCCATAGAGAATTGTTAGATAATAATAATGGAAATATTATAGAATCTTTCTCACAGTAGATTTATAATTAATTTAATTAGATCTGAAGAAGGAATACATGGTCTTAGGATATTTCATTAATGACAGTGTTGATCATATAAATACCTTTTCATATTAAATTCACTACATAAGGATGACCCAAATTACACCCCCTCTAGTGGTGATCCACATGTGGTAATTTGATCTTTGAACAACACCAATGGAATGTAGGGTTCTAGCTTGGGAGATCAATAATCTTGTGTTTTTCATATTGAAATATTCAAAATCCTTTTGGCTAAAATAAGTTCTTCTAGTTCTTGAGAAGATGAGGGAATGAATAATAAATATATTGGTATATTGTACACAATGATTCTCAATTCCATATTAACCCTTAAATATATATATATATATATATATATATATATATACAGAGAGAGGGAGAGATAGTTAGGTTATAGGTTAAAATAATATTTTATTAAACAAAGACCCATAAATAATATAATAAACATATTCCAACCACATTCTATATAATAATAATAATAATAATATTATTATTATTAATTTATGACTTGTGCTAACCAGTTAAATAAAAAATATTATTGTCCTAGCTTCTAAATTAATATTTATCATTGTGAATGATCTTGGACTACTCATCCATCACATAATTTATTGAATATCTAAATACATTTTAAATATGAAATTATTCATAAATAAATATTCTATTCAAAATATGGAGAATAAATATTTATTAAATATTCAATAAATAAAACAATATTATATTCAGTGTCTGAAAAATAAATATTAATTTAATATATTTTATAAATAAATCATAAATAAACTTATTCCATGGTCTTGAGAATGATATTTATTCTTATAGTTAAATTCAAATAGAATATAATAAAGGAAAAATAAAACACTTAGTGTGTTACCATCTTGGCTTATTTTTCATTAGAATTAGGCGGGCTTCCCTAAAGTAAAAAATTATTGTCTATAAATGGGTCAAGGAATCCATGTAAAAAAAATATAATGTTTCAACATCGACAACCACAACGAAGAACTCACTATGCCATAAAATTACTTCTTCTCTATATCCCTTCAATAAAGTTTCATAAATGTGTCATCAAACTATGTAATTGATATATATTTTTTATCTATCTAGATTAAGCACCTCATTACACAATGGCCATAGAAGTTTATGTGATAGTTCTATTTCAATAAAATGGATGAGATATGAAATTTAATTTATATGGAAGGGATAAATCCTAACTTGAATTATCAATAAATGACATGCCATTCATGATGCACCCAAACATACCCTACCTTTGTAAAAGTATGGAGTCACAGTTTTAGTCAGTAAATCTAAGCGCGTGAGTCATGAAATTAATTAATGATAGTATTAAAAGTATAAAGATCCTTACACATAATAAAACAAAGGAATATTTGATGAAACATAAACAAGAACTATTCCTATTGGTAGTTCTATTCTCATAATCTTCAATCTAGGAGATTACCAAGTGTGAACATCATGAAATGAAGTCTCATCCACTTATGAGAACTCACATCTGACAATCAACATATTATATTCCCCATAATACAAGATTATTAGACGAAAAAACTAGGTGAATGAATATTTTCATGGAATTTCAATGTTTTCATCATAGTGGGGAACTGTTATACCCATTTAAATGTGATAGATACTCGAGGATATTATTATCTACATGTTATGCCAGAAAAAAAACAATATTTAATAAGAAGTTTTATTAATATTCAAATATTAAAATATACATGAAATAAAAAATTTTAATAGTTTGTTCTAGAATAATAAATCTAAAAAAATTTATTTTTTGATAATATTGTACTTACCGATAAAATTATCAAATATCGGTATTTTTCATTTTTCACTTTAAAGTTTAATACTTCAAATAATTCTAAAAATAATACTAAGATGATTTTGGTATTCTAAATTCAAAAATATAGTAAATTGTTTCAAATTATATTTCATTAAATATATTATATAACTAACATTTAATTGAAGATACATAATATACGGATATAACAATTTTATTAACCAAATGTGTTTTTAATAATTATTTGTTTTTAATATTATTTTAATGTAACATTAGAAGTTAAATAATTCCAAAATATAAATAATAAATTGAAATGTAGTAATCCTGTAAATGTGATAAACATAATTTATTAATGTATCATAATTTTCATTTTTGTTTTTGTGAAGAATTTTAAAAAAATTAAAGAGAAAATATATACTGAATACTTGGGTTATTACATTCTTCCCCCGTTAAAACATTTCAACCTGTATATTTCATTATATACAATAAGGTTAAATAATATGAGATTTTTTCTATATTATTTTCTCTTAATGTTCCCATATTTCATCTTCAAACTATTGGTTTCTCCAAAGTAATTTGACAATGTGAGTTTTCTTATTAGAGAGAAAATTTTCAATACAGTCCCAGATCTCCACCAGGTAGTCCCCATAAGATTATTCATCCTCATGTTGAACCAACAATATATTTTGTATGTGTGAGGGTTTTAGAATATACTTCCTTAAGAGGGATATTTTGAACACATCATGTAGTTTGGTCAGGTTTGGAGGGAGCACTTGTTGATATACCACAACTTTAATGCTATCAAGTATCGCATTGATTCCAATGCTTCACAGTCTTAACTTCTGTTTATTCCCAAACCTCAAGACTCTAATCCATGGATATATTTAGAGGAACACATTTTCATTAACATCATAGTATGGGTCTTGTCAATGGTTATTAACATAACTTTATTTAATCTTCATTACATTAATGTGTTTCTGAATGATATTGACCTTTTCTACCATTTACTCAACAATATTGGGTCCTCAAAAAACTCTTTCACCTAATACATCCTATCATGTAGGTGTTATGCATATATTCATTTAGAGGGATTCATATGGGGACATTTTGACACTTGAGTGTAAATTATTATGGTAAGAGAATGTGGTTAGAGGAAGAAATTTTTCCTAGCCTTGTTAGAAGTCTATAGAGTTATCTCTTATTATATCATCAATTTTTTGGATAGTTCTTTCAGATTTTCCATTAGTTTTGGGAATATGGGACTTACTAAAATTCAAATAAATGTTTAGATCTTGTAGAAGAATCTTCCATAACTTTTGGGTAAAAATATATCTTAATGAATTATAATTGATATTGGTGTTACATATAGCATCACCACTTCTCAAATTTATATCTTCGAAAGATGATTGATTGAGGAGTCTTATCAGATGTATATGAGGTGACTAACCTTTCTAAGATGGTCCACCACAACCCATATATCATATTTCAAATTTAATATCTTAAAATACTTGTAATATATATATAAATATAATGATGTTCTCCCAATTTCATATATGTATGGGAAGTGGTGTATTATCCCTTTGGACGTTTTCCCATCATCCTTAACGTATTGATACAATAATTAAGTTAATGTATAGTATAAAATATCTATCTTCTTATTGTTCCACAAATAATGTTCTTAGAGGTATATATACATTTTCATTTTTCATAGGTATATAGAGAATGTTGATTTCTGATAATCATTTAATAGCTCTTTCTTAAACCCCAGTTTAGAGGGTACATATAGTTGTTTCCCAAATCTCAAAACATCCCCATCATCAAACCTAAACTTAGAGATTTTACCATACATCACAAAATCGACTTTCATTTATATCTCCAAATTATCAATTTTGTATTTCTTAATATTCTAAATTGGTTATGGCTAAGAAATTATTTGATATAGGTAGGATGATATTACTTTCATTATGATTCCCATGTCCATCATTTAAAAATCCACAAATATTAGATTCTCCTCAATTCTAATTATAGATATGGTTACAGGATCTATTAAACATAGAGAATATTACACATAATTCACCTTAACAAGATGGTAGTAGATTATGAAATCATAATATTTGATCACATCTAAGAAGATTTGATGACACGTGTTGATCTCCTTCAGTCTGAACATATATTTTAAGATCTCATGTTCTATATATATATCATTCTTCTCTTCATAAAGATAATGTATCTAATTATTCAAAGTGAATATTAATGTATATAAGTTCATGTCATTATTTGGATAGTTCATCTCATTGACCATTATTTTTTTGAGAAATATGATATTACTGTATCATTTTACATGAGTACACATAACAACCCCTTCTTTGGAAAATCACTGTAATTCAAAAATCCCTCCCCACTTGTTAGAATGGTGAGTAAAACTGTTGTGGTTATATTCTTCATCAGCTCCATAATGATCTCTTCACATTAATCTATACATAGATACTTCACTCCCTTATGAGTAATATTAGTTATTAGTTTTGAAAATATTGAAATTTTTCTTTAAAATTGAAAAAAATACCCAACTAATTTGAGGAAATTTTGGATCTCTATTACAGATGATAGTCTAGGTCAATCCTTAATCACCTTATACTTTAAGTGATCAATAGGTACCCCCTTACTTGTGATAAAATTCCCCAATAATTACACTTTATCTATCCAAGACTCTAATTTACTATAATTTTCATATAACTTCTACTTTATTAATGTCTTAATCATAGTAATCAAATTCTCCTAATATTCCTCCTTAATTTTTGAGTATATAAGGATATCATCTATAAATAATTCCAAGGAATTGTCATGGTAATATTTAAATACTATATTCATTATGTCCATGAATAGTGATATTGGTTTCATGAGTCCAAAAAACATGACTATGAACATATAGTTCCTATACATTGTACAAAATCTATTCTTATATATGTCCTCTTTCGTCAACCTTAACTGGTGATTTCTTGATCGGAGCTCCACTAAATAGAAGTATTGATCTCCAAACAACTGATTGGATGATTCATCAATCCATGGTAATTGATAGTTATTTTTTTCATGATATTTTATGTTCATGATATTCATTATAGGGATTCATAGAACTATCCTTCTTCCTTATATAGAGAATTGGTGTGCCCCCTAGTGAATAACATGGTTATATGAAACTCATATCCAAGATGTTCATTTAATTGGTTCTTTCATTAATCTATATTAAAGAGATAAATTCTATATAGTGTCATGGATATAAACAATGACCCAATTATATGTTCCATTGAGAACACAACCTATCAGTTAAGAGGCATACCAAGAAATTCATTAGAAAATATTTCAACATACTCACATAAAATGGGAATATGTTCAACAGAATTCATGTCCCTTGATTCAATCATTTGGGATATATATTATTTCTCATAAGTCAATATTACCCATACTTATAGATAATATTCATCCTCACCTATAAACTTATATAGAATTGAAAGATAATTTAGGATACAGAATGTGATTTTATTTCCCCGATAGTTTATTTGAGCTTTATACAATGGCATCCAGTCCTTTCCTAGTATAACATCAAATTCTATTAATGGAATTATAACAAGGTCAGTTGGTGGATTCTCCCCAAATATAACAACTAAGGAATATTCATTTTCATGAAATGATATAATATCTCTATTAGTAGTTTTTATGGATAGTTTTACCACTATGTTCTACCGTGATGTCTGAATAGTTCAAATAAACATTCATTATATGAATGATTCCATAGAACTAGAATCAAATATTTCTTTCACTATTCTTGAATGAATAAGTAGAGTACTTGTAACAAAATATTATCTTTTTTGAACCTCTAAAATTTTGATATATTATGTCTTCCATTTATCTCTAGGCCGCAAAGGTTCTTTTTGTTAATTAGAATCGAAAAACCTTTTCTTAGTACATTTAATTTCAGAATATGTTGGTTCTTTATAGTTGTAATAATGTAAAATTGTTAAAGGATTGATTGGAAAAAAAATTCATCAATCCCATTACTGGGTTTTTTCTCACTCTAAAATATGGGAGATACATGCCCCTCATTTCCAAATTTGATTAACTTTCTAGTCCCTATGAGATATTTTCTAATATTTTTCTTCCCACATGTTTGAAATGTTGGTTGTTTGAAGTTCTTACCATCATTGGTTTTATCTAGTGATTCCATAGGTTTAATATCTTTTAATTTTTTTCTTATATCTAATACCCTAAGAATAACCCTTTTCTATATCTACTTTGTAGAAACATAGATCAATTTCTTCATTATAATCATAGTCTCAAACATTCAATTCTTATCAGCTTCTAATATTTATCTCAGTAGATAAATGGCCAATCTTTCAGTCAAGGCTTGAGAAGGGGTTATAACCATACTATGTAAGTCTCCTGATTTTTTCCACATAAGAAATAATAGATTCATATTACATATTCTTGAATAAAAGAAAATACATCTCAATTTTAAGATAGATAGTTCGTGGGAAGTACATATTGATAAAAATCCTCTTAAATATATCCCACTACATGAATTCTATTTATGCTATAATCTTTATAATCTTGATCAAGGTCCACCAGTGGTCATCTTATCCCACAATGTAATAAATATCCAATATAACCATCTCTGGTTTTTGGAATTAAAGGATAGAAAATATCTTTTTGATATTTTTAATCCAAATTTTGGTAGTTATAGGATCATAATATACACAAATATTTATTGGCTTCTATCATATAAAGAAATAAACTGTAGCTTTCTATCTCATAGGTCATTCCATGTGATTCAAGTTATTATTCATAACATGTGTCACTTGATCCAATACAACCATGAAGTTTTCAAATATTATTCACATCATGATATTCATTTCATAAGGGTAGTCATAAAATTTCCCATCTCAAATATCGTCAACATGATTCCTCCTATATCTAGCCATTTTATAACAATATGGAATTTTATGGACGAGAAAACTTAAATTAATAAAATTTTACAAGGTAAACAATAAACTTATAAGGATTAGATAATAAATTATTGTTAAATAATAACTTATGAATATCTATGTTTATATCTAGATTATATTAGGATTCCTTCTAATTAGGTTCTCTAACCCCAGTTACAAATTATGTTCTTTCAAATATGTTTAAATCCTTTATAATGGTTTATTTAGAAATTGTGAATTAACTAATGAATATCTCCTAGGAGTGTCTCTCCAAGTTCTCAATAGACACTCAATTAACTACATACCAAAATAATAAATGAGATATACATGACCAACTCTCTTCAAGTTTATTATCCCTGGATGCATATATGCTAAAAACAACATCAACTTTCTAGTATCCAAGAAAGGATTTAATTTAAAAATACCAAATATTCTCTACTTTAAAAAAATTAGAGATATAATTATATGCTTAGGAATATATTTAGGGTTTTCACCATTGTTCTCTTACTATGATCTCTAAAAATAGTTGGACCATCCTCTAATACCAAATATAATTTTCCAAACTTTAAAAAATATATTAATTAATAATATTTTTTTTATTTTTTCAGAAACATAAGATGAGGATATAGGGTATAGTGTTTGAGAAGGATTAGACTCATAAATACAACATTTAAATACATAACATCATTTTGTTTATTTAATTTACTTAAACTACTACTAAATCACATAGGTCCTCTTAACATATCATTTGATATCCTGGGGAAATACATAAGGAAAATAGTTAGATATAAATCCTAGAAATGTAAAAAACATGATTAAATAATATATCATTTGAGGTATAACCTGATATCATAACAAGAATGATCATAAGCCTCAAATCATGGAATAAGAAAATGATAACATACAATCATTGACTAAATAGGATAATATCAAAAGGTAATGGTATCATGGGAATATGGAAAAAATATAAGAATGAAATCATAAGTAAAAAATCTATGATTTTAGACCTGTTAACATAACATAGTTGGCTAGGAAAACTATCTAATCCCATCATTAGCTAGCCTCACTACCCACACACCATGATATCTGATGAGATATAAACATTAAAAAATACATTAGAGGGATATATAATCCCAATTCCACCCATCACATAGTGAAAATCTTACATATGTGTGCCACATGGGGAAAATAACTAGCATGAAAGTTTCATACAAGTTAAAACCCATGATAAAGAACCGGGATTCAAGATCTTGTCTCAAGGAATATCTGAGAGATATAATATAAGGATTCCCAAGAGAAAAATGGATTAAATAAATCTATAAATTCATATCTAAAAGTAACATAATAATTTTTAATGGATTCACATGTTATAAAAATATCTGCTAATGTTCAAAGAAGTATGAATAAATTATGAACCACTTTGGGGAAGATTTTCAAAAAAAGAAAAGGATATTTTTGAGAAACGGGCTCAAAATTGTTCTTTAAACTTACATTTAAAATAAAAGTATTATTTTTTAATTAAATATTAATTTTAGAATCTATTAATGGTTTAAAAACTTTTTAGGTGGATGATAGTGGATGTTAAATAAGTATTTTGAAAGTTGCCTTAAATAGGGTTCCCTAAAAGTGTTTATTTTGAAGGAAACATAAAACATGTATAACCCCATAAATGTAAGAGATATTAAAATAAGTATATATTTAATTGAAATAAATTCTAAAATATAAGTCTAACATTAGAATATGGTTGTATAAATGGGATAAAAAAAAGAAAGTGTAATAAGATATTTATGGGGGGAGTATGGAAGATTCCTTGCCTTTAACCTAAAAAAATTATAATCTAAGGAATATAAATAGTGTTATAAATATCATTTTTATACATTAAAATAAATTTTAAATTCATCAATGATTTCTAGTAATGGAAAACATGATGTTTATTTATGTGGAGGGGGCTATTCTGCTCCAAATAATCAATACTTTTACCTACAAAAAATGGATGTATAATATAGAATGTTTAATCATTTCAGAATTATAATAATTTAATATGTAAAATATTTATTCATTAAAATATATTTTTAGCAATCCATTCAACTTCGTTATGAAAAATAGGATGCATCGTGCATGGTGGCAGTAATATGAACATACACGTGATGATGTTTTTGAATTGAAAATGGTTGTGGATGAAGAAAAAAAAGGGATACTAAAATACTATAATAACATAACAAAAATACATTAATATTATTTTAATCCTATTATTTTATATATAAGATATTATAGCTGTTTTAAAAAATAAATAATAATAATGAAAGGACAAGAAACATGTGATACCTTTGTTGTGACGTTGAACATCCTCTTGAAAGTCTTGTTGAAAATTGTAACGTTAGGATATCTTATAGTGACCATGGAATTAATATCATGTTAGATAATCATATAAGAGATAATTAGGGTAGATGTTCAATATTAATTTTAATTGGAGGTCATGTATGGAAGTGGTGTAAATGGTATCCTTTTATAATTGAATAAAAGATTGTATTCTATGGAAACAAATTTTAAGTAAGTGGTAAGAATGGAGGTACATGAATATTTAGGGGAGTTAGGTGTTGAATGGTTGGAGGTACATTTGGTTAAGACATTTAAACCTAAAAGGGGTTCTATTTGGTCTAAAGATCAATTAAACTTTGAAAACATCAAGACAAATTTGATTAATCAATTAAAAAATAATTTTTATTAATTAAATATGAATCATATTAGTTAATTTGTTACTAAAAATATAACAGGAAACATTGTAATTTTATTTATATAATGTTCCATATTTTGGGGTCCGATGGTCTCTTTTCCAAATCTACAGTGTGGATCTAAGTCTGCACCGACGTGGTGGTAGGAGAATGGTGTGCGAGATCTATGGCGGTGGGTGGTCCGGTCGTGGTGGCGGGCTTCCTGCGGCTTTGATAAGGGAATTATGTGCTTCGATGGAGGTGCGACATGATGGATTTGGTGGCTCCTGATGGGGTCGATGGAACTGTGGATCTCTGATCCGTCTGGTGGTGTCTTGGGTGGTCTGGTGGCCCTCGGATCTGTTGGATCTGCGGTTTTCTCAGTACGTTAAGAACCTGCACAAGGACATGGACTCCAGGCGGAGCGTTGACTCCAATTGGGATGGATGGCAGGAATTTTTGCGGTGATGTCGTAGGGTTTTGTGTTGTGTAGTTTCCCTTGTAATGGTTTTTTCACTCACAATTAAGGCTATATTCCTATGGCCTTGGGCATGTAATGGGTTTCCTAACCAGTTTAAAAGGGTTTCTTATGGGCTTCTTAGCCATTGTAAGGGTATTTGGGCCATTTTGTTTTAAGGGATTTGTGTCCTGGGTGTTCGGTTTTTCGTGGGTTCCCTCTTTTCCCACAAAAGAGGTTGTGTATTTTTCCTTTTTAATAAAAGGGCTTCTACCCCCATCTTTTCTTGTAAAAAATATAATATATTGAAAAACATATTTTATGAAATAATGTTTATGTTCAAAAATGTTAATAATGGGTTTTTGAAAATGGTATATTATATATATATAGAATAGTACATAAAATGTTTTCATAAATATTTAATTAATTCTTATCTAACAATAATATAATAATTAGCTATAGCATTACCCAAGAATGGTATATATCACTATTCACCTACAAAAATATTTCAAAAAAATATAAAAAATTCATATTAATGTGACTTTAGAATTATAATTTCTAAGAGAAATTTAATTTTATCATGTTATATTTCCAAAAAACAATATATTTAACTTTTATTTTTTAATAAACAATTTACGGATAAAATGTTTTTATTAACCAAAGGTGTTTCTAATCATTAAGTGTTTTTAATAAAATTTTATAAAAACATACCATTTGAAAAAACTCCAAATTATTAGATCAAATATTTATACAGAATAATATTTTAAAGGTGTTCAATATAATTTATTAATGTAACATAATTTACATTTTAGTGTGGGTGAATATTTTTATCATGTTTAAAGAGAATATATATACTGAAATCATAGGTTGTTAGGTAAAACTACACCATATTGTGCAGTGATTGTATATCTACCATAGATTAACAAAATATCATTCAAATCAATTTTAAAAATCCCAAAACATAATGGCATGGAATTCAAAATCTTCTCAAATCATGGACTCAATTTTGGAATGTCCTTCAACGTTACAATGTGGTATATTTTTTCTCCTATAACCAATGTTAAACCAAATTTCCATAGCCATATATTGTGGTATATCGTTTTCTCTCATTTCATATATACTGAATTTTTTAATAAAAGATATTAAAAATTATATTGAGATAAAACCAATAAAATTATCCGACACTATCCCTGGATAACTGGTGTTGCATAGAATTTTTGGTGGGTGCTCATTATGATGTAAAAAACTATTTTATGGATTGATTAAATAAACTATGGTGAATAAAACATAGCACATAATAAATTAATCTTATGTATATTCCTTAATGGAATGAAAAACATTTTTCATCCTGGATTAGTCATCCATTAAGAGATCATTCTCTAATATCTTCAAACCACTTAAAAATTAATTAAAACATTTACTATCAAAAGTTGATTGAAAAAAATTATAACCTAATTATATTTCACAATTTATCATTTAAAAAATAATTATTCCAACATTATCATACCATCCAATTAAAATTAACTTCATTACTATATTATACCTCCTTGGGTTTTTTGGAAATCTAAGATATTTTTTGTAATATTTTAGTAGAAACATGAAATTAAAGATAACAACTAAACAATCAGTATATGTATATGAAATCGATTCTCGATATATAAAATACGAGATAAAAAATATTACTATTTATAAACTAATACCATTAAATATTAGCTCTAAAAATAACATGTTGAACTCAAAAGCTTTATTAAACTCTACTTATCTCCAGTAATGTATGTCTCCTTCAAACACATCTCCATATATCATATCATGACCTATGTTGAATTCTATAAATTTTTTATCAAAGGTGGACTCTTACATGATATTAGACTTATTTATTGACAAGATTCTCTTGATTATGATATCATTTTTCAAATATTATCCACCTTTTTCAAAGGATACACTTAGCCACTAAATTTCATCATTCTTTTTATATTTGAAAATAAACTCAAAGGGAAATGGCCAAAAATGTAAAAAAACTATGTATGTTTAATATTAAATAAATTTCAGCCCTTTTTTATATTCTTTAATTATATTTAGAGTTATGTTAATTATAAAAATATTATGTTATTTTTCAGTCAAAATAAAAAAACATTATTTCTAACCAATTTTTTTTTATTTGTGCTATATGTTTTTATTCAAACATATAATTTATAAATGTTAAAATTTTAATTTCATAAAAAATATAGAATATTTTGGTTTCATGGTATCATAATTATATTAGGGTAAAATTATTGATTTTTTCTGAAAAAATTGTTGTTCTAGTGAATAATGAAAAATACCAATATTTATAAAACTCACTTTTTTCAATAAAAAGTACCAATTTAAATTCAATTTAATCTAAAAATAACTTAGGTATTATTTATCTATATATAATATAATTTATTAATTAGGATTCATCATTATACCTGATTTTTTGTATAAGGTCTTTTTTGGGCTTAACGACACATTTTTTCTAAAAATTTTTTTCGATGCATCATATGTTTTTATATTAAAATTGGTTTATTACAGTTAATAGAACTAAATAATAAAAAATGGATCCAAAATTTTGAATTAGGAGGTACAATTTTTTAAATAATTCTCTTTTATTTTTATTAACAATGAATAATAACTGCGGTTAATATTTATCAACTCAATAAGGGCACTTTTTGTAATTAAGGTTAAAAATAATAAGATAAGGACAGAAAATAACCATAAAGAATTAATTTAAACTATTAGATGAGTTTTTGTGACATACTAATCCAATATTATATGTTATGGAAATTCTTATCCATTTTTCACTGAAAATAGATTATATATTGTTTATGTAAATAAAAATAGAAAAAGTCACTCACTTGCTTTAAAATTTTTAATATATGTCCAAAAAGTGATAATAATTTTTTGAATTAAACTTTAAGTTTATTTTAAAAGAAAATAATTTATTATTATGGTCTTAATTTTTTTTGTTTTTATTGATGAACTAATTACCTCAAATTCTTACTCAATGATGACATTGTGCTTGTGCAAGGAGTAAAAAAGTTAAGTAAATACTTTTAAAAACACTAAAATTTATTTTTTGAGATTTTATATGTATTAAATTAATTTTATAGATATATATAACATATTTGGAATGTTTTAAAATTCTATATTTCAATTTCATTATTATATTTATGACATTAAATTTAATATAAATAAATAGTTCCAAAAATGACATTAATAATTTGTTTTAATAAATAATATGTTATTAAAGGATATCAAATTTAAAAAAATAATATATTTGGTAAATTAAATGTTATCAACCATGTTATATTTATGGGTCACTTTTTCTTTTATATTAACTTCTGTGACCCATATTGAGTAAAAACATTGATACCGCGATAGTTGTAAAGAGGGTTAATGGGGGTTTGAACCAAGAGATAAGGCTAAAAAATCACCTAAAATTGTCAAATTTTATTTTATTAGATTATTTTGCCTAATAATCATATCATATCCTAATTATATGAATTTTTAACACTTGAACATGAAAATTAAGTTATATTAATTTAATTCATTAATTAATTCTTAGAGTGACCCTCCCTTAACTGATTAAAGGGAACCTCCTATCCTCTCTTCCTCCAAAATTTGTAGAACTAAATTTCATCTAATACCTACCCAAAAATATTAAAAATCTATCCCCGATTCATATTGGTACTATTTATTGAATAATACAAACCTTATAAGGCATAAGGTGTAAAGCAAAGGAGGTTGTCCGAATAAGAGGTATATCATTTAACATATAATTATTGTTTTTTTAATCATCTACCTCCTTCCTATTAAACCGTGATAAAATAAAAATATAATTATATTACATATACCATGATATTTTTATGTTAATTTAATAATCTTGAATCCATCATTCGTGTGTATAGTGGGTACTGCCTCGTAAACCGATGAAATTCATTTCCCATAACAACCTCTTAAGGATGGTTATAACGATATAATTAAGGTATATATATGATAATACTAACATATTTATAATTATTTAAAGTTAATAAATCTAATATTTTCTTATCTTTCGATAATTTGAAAAATGATAATGTCATTCCTATGTATGCATGGATTTCCACCTTAGTAAAGTAATGTGTTTTGTTTCACAACACCGAATCCCAGGGATGGTATTTTTAAGTTTATATAAAGATATAATATGATATTTAAGATAAAATAATATTTTTGAAAATATAAAACAATACTTACCTAATTTCCCTCAAGTTCATTAAAAATGGATACATTACTAATGTGTACGTACAATATGTCATCTCTACGATTGTAACATAATTCGTTTTATATTATCATAAATAATTGTTTGTTTTAAAAGTATGATTAATGTATAAAAATGATAATTATTTCATGACTATTATTATATATATTATGGAATATATATCACTCATATCATGGTCCATATACAAATTTTATTTTAATGATATGAACTAAACCCCCTCAAAACAGACAATGTGGACTTTAATATTTAACTAATTTACTATTTCATTAAAATAAGTGAAATAGATTATTTAAGGATCATGTATTAAATAAAAAAATGTTTTTTTAGAATTTAAATAATTTGTATATGTTTATTATGAAGGATTTAAAGGACATACATGAATAGTATGGATTTGAGATAGGGGATTTCTCCTCAGTTTTCTCCCATTAGGCATATTTTAATATAATGACCCTAATTTTTTTATATTGATTATATAATACAAATTTTAAATTTTATATAATGAATCATTCATAATTAATGGTATTTTATTTTACCATTAAATTTTTTTCATCTAAGGGAACTAACATGAATGTTACAAAGTAGTAAGTGGTTTCTTAACTCATTTTTCTTCTATTGGTTTGTACTTCTACTTCATTGACACTGTTATGCCAAGATTATGTGTGAATTGATCTCTAAATGTTTTTATTATATAAATTTTAAAAACAATATTTGTATTTACATAGGTTCACATAATAATTTCATTGATTTATTATAACTTCAAAAGTAATGATCATTGAATGGTTTTTCTTTGTATAAAAATCATTTTATTGAGATAGGTATCATGTCATGCACCATGATTTCCTTTTATGGTATACTTATTGAAAAATGAATTAATTTTTGACATATTAATTCATGAAAATAATTGGATTTACAAATCCAAAGCATACTCTTACTTTTAATTCATTTTTTTTCAAATTCTACTAAAGCAGTAAAGGCTTTATGATAGAATCTAAATTATTTTCGAGATTATTTATGATCAAGGTTCCATTAAGAAAATCATATGATCTTATTTTTTTGGAAAGGAATATCATTTTTTGTTCTCCTTTAATGAATAGGGTTTTAATTTTTTTACTTTATGTTTACTCCCATACAGATTAAAAAAACATTTATAAATCTGTTTGTAATTTATACTAATCCTGTATATTTTTTTAGAATAAGAATATTTCTCTTCCATAAGAATTTTTTCTAAAAGGTACTCAAGAAAGTTATTTTATAATCATAATTATTTCCAATATTTATTTTAAATTTTATTGGAACTTGTTTAAATAAATTTAAAAGGAAATTTCATAATATTTTATACATGGTTCACTTTTTACTATCTTTATAAACGTTTGAAAAGAATGTTTATTTTTTAAAAATCACGACATGAATGGATTATCCCACAATCACGATCATCAGTTTCTCTCAAGATTACATTATAATTTTCAAATGTATATTTTCAAATAAATTTTTTTCCCTAATATCCCAAAAACATTAATTTTATTAATTGATTCTCAAAGTGGAAAGGATATTGTATTTGAGAGTATTTTTAATGATATTTTAATAGTATTTATATCCATAAATGAAATAAAACCATCATTTTAATTTTTATACATATGAGATATGTTGTATTAATTCTATCCATATTCTTTCACTTGACGAATTATGAACGTATCAAAGATATTTCCAAGGAACTCTATTTGAAGAAAGGGTATTCCCAACTAGAAAAGTATTGTTTTCTATATCAATCCACACTAGGTTGATCATGAAGATTTTAATCCATGTGAACTTATGATGTAGGTGGATTCAATGTTGATGGTGGCATAGTTCTCTAGTGTTTTCTAATAAAAAATTCAATAACATATTTAGAAAAAAATTATTTGAGAGAGCCATGTTTTTAGAATCATCAAAAATTGTATGTCACAAAGGAATAGTTGTGTAAAAGATTATATTTTCATGAAATATCATGTCTTCAATGATTAAAATGGTTGGTCTATATTGGTGAATCATGGATATATGTTTCTACATACGATATAGTTTTATGAAAATGGAGTATTTTCATGAAAATGATGGAGTTTTGAAAAATTTGTATGGTTTAAAAAAATGTAGTCCCACACTTAAAAATAGGAATAAAATCCCCATATAATAGTTGGAAATGTTTTTTTTAAAGAGGTGTGATCACTTTTATTTTATGATGGTTTTATTAAAATGTAACTCTTAAATTAATTGGGAACATTATGTGAACACATGTTTCACAAAAAATGGTTGAGAACTAATTGATTCTATGAAATTTAAATGAAATAGTTTCAAAAATCTTGTGATTTGTTTTGAGTTTCATGAATTTTGGGAGTTTTAGGAAGAAGGTTGTTTCACAAAAGACACTTATGCTATGTGGACCTACATGATGAAAAACACCATCTTCATATTTTATAATAAATAATTTACTTTCATTTCGATAAACTATAAATGACTTCTCCCTATGTATTGAGAAATGGGGAGTCGATGGAAGTGATCTAAGGGATGCAATGTGACATCCCTAAAATTATTGTAAACGCAGTGTGCCTGACATGGAATGACCATGTCTAATCAATTTTAATCTAAAAAAAAGTGTATCATAGTGGATTCAGGTATGGACAACACTCTATCTACATATGATCCTTTAGTTATCCATTAGTGGTGAACCAAGTAAAATTGATGTTTTGGTTTTCCATTTTTTCATATGGGTTTTTGGTAATGGGATATTTTAATAAAAAAGGATAAAAAAGTTCATACTAATGTGATGAAAATATTTGTCTCTTTCGAAGAAAAATATGACACCCTGATTCACCCCTCCCCACACAGGGTGTTCCGGGGTATTACAAACTCATTTCATTTCCATCATTAAATCAATTTGTGAATGAAAATTTGTTACTATTATATTAAAAATGGAGATATTTTAATCCTTTTTATTCATGATATGGTTCCTAAAAGTTATTTATGAAATATGGATTGGGAAGCGAACCCATGTCCTTAAGGTACACTGTCTGATATGTTATAGGTGGGTCCATTATAGTTGTACAATGCATTGGGTAATAATGATGGAGTTGAATGAATATAAGTAACTTCTAATATTTGAAAGAATTATCCATCTAATAGGTTTTGTAACACCTTGAGATTTTTTGAAATATATTTTCTGAATTAATATAATCTTTTAGATATTTATCATGTCACAAAAAACCCAACATAGTTATTTTATATATATTAAAGCACAAATTTTGTCTTAAATTATACACAATTCAATGTTAATAATTGAATATACATAATATAATTTTTAGATTACTCTATACAGAACACTGAGATAAGATTACATTTCATGAAAGACTGTCTTTCCTCAATGACTTGCATAACATGCAAGACCGATTGTTATATAACAGTAAGATATTATATAATAATATATATAACCTAGCTCTAAAATTAGATTTTATGAATATTATTTACTTTTTTGTGTAAATATATGGCTTCCAAAAAATATAAAATCAATTAACTAGTTTTAAAATATTTAGAAATGAATATAAGAACCAATTGAATATAAGAGTATTTTTATGGAAAAATATTATTATTATCACAAAGTTGTTTTAATCATAATAAATAAAATTAATTACAATTATTAATTAATTTTAGAATAATATATTTTTTTATATCAATGTAATTTTTTTATATTTATCCAATATATTTTATAACCATAAGATAAGAACTAATTTAACACATAAAACCCAATATTTTTATTAAAGTAGTTTTAACTCATTTTAATGGATAACCTATTTTTAATCTACATTTTAGAAATTATATAAATCTTATATTTCAAAATAAAATTAATACTTTAAAACAAATAATAAAATTTAGGTTATGGTTAATTTTTGTTATTTTTTATGATATTTTATTTTTTTAATGTATAGGACAAATACTATATTTTAGTTCAAAAATTCGTTTTCATCAAATTTATTTATAATGACATATTAAATTTTAAACTTGTTTCAAAGTTTAATTAGAAAATATTTTTATCAATTAATCCAATTTAGGTAATTTTATCCAATTTCACATTTAAATTGTATATAAAACCATAGTAAACATTTTATCATTTTCACATTAAAAACGTGCATTGTTGACTAGACTGCAGGATTAAATTTAAATTAATTTCTAACACTTATGTGATTCGAATTTTTCAAAATAGATTCTATATTTTAAATCATATTAATTTATAATTTCTAATAAGGTCAACGTAGTTTTTCACAAAAAAAAATATTAGTGAAGTAATTAAAATTAATTACAACTCTTAATATTAAATGAAGATTAATAAATTACTAAATTGTATCCTTTGGGTCCCAAAAGACCTATAAACATATACAAAATCCATTTTATTTCCATATTCTGAACCTATAACCCCTTTGATAAACTTCTAACTACATTCTATCAACTATAAATTAAAAAATGTGGGTGTGATTCATTTCTTTTAGAATATTAAAAGAGTGTCATTCCTCCTCCATTATAAAAGAAATCCCTTCCTCCCACATTATCACACCGAGAAATCCATATAATTCCAACCAATATATTCCAAAATATCTCCCTAAAATCCATTAATTATCCATTTAATCTCAATTTGGGTATAAATCCTTACAATGAATCCCTTTGGTGAAAACCTAATAATGTTAACCAATTAAGAGGTAACACCCTCCCTCAAACATCATTCTTTTATTTTTGTTATACACTCACTAAAATAATCTAATATAATGCTTGTATAACAACACCAATATCATAAATATTCTATGAATTTTTTTTCTTCAAAGGATTCAACTTTCTCTTACACACACATCCATCTAATGGGTAACGAAACATATTGTTTATGTGTACGGCGGACTGCCGACTTTCTAAATGAGGATTGATCAATTTTTCCATTACCACATCTAATAATGGACATTATGATAGAAAATATTTTTATATACTTTATATATTGTATTTATTATATCTTTATGGTTCTGAAATTATTTTACAACACATATCATTATACATTCTATTTTGTGTTAATACGAAAATTTCATTTGAGGAAGTGTGGTCTACCACCCCTTCAAAGTGATGTGATTCGTTCATACACTATGTTGAATGTATTAAGGATTGGTTTAGTGAATATATCTGATATATATGATATGATATAGATAATTTAATAATTATATATATATATATTCTTTCTTTAAACCTGACTATTAAACAGAAATAGAATTCACACATATGTACGGCTTACCGTCTCCAAGAATGGTGTATTACTTTTGATAATTATATATTAAATAGATTATTATAATACACATATAGTGAATATAAATAATATTTATAGAATTCTTTAAATTTTGTAAATCATGATATAAATATAAGAAGTGAATATATATCAAATTGACACACATGAAAAAAACAAAGAATATTACCCAAAGTGCCCGAATGACCCGACTGCCATATTTTTATTGATTTTTGATAAACCTTCTTTCAAGGGATGGGGGGGAACCCTTACAAGGGTTTTAGGCTTAGAGATTACATGACACGTAGGTCTTAGGGAATTATAAAAACTATAACTACAAGGAACTGCTCCTCCCCAACATCTTCATCGTGATGTTTTCTCTCCACCTTCACACGGCTTGTTCATATAGGCTTTCCCTAGATGCATAGGTGGGTCCCGATAGAAATTCGATACCCTATCGTTTTAAAAAAATATTATTAGATTCTTATCTGGTGAATGTGCATGCTCTGAATCCTCATCTAGAGTCTTCTCCTTGTAGAGATTGTGTTGTAACTTAAGCACAATTTTAGGTATCCTAACGGCCTTGAGATGGCCCGAAATCTTTACTAGCCTGAAGGCCTTGGGTGGCCCGATGGCCATAAAGGACCCGGGGCCCAAAAAAGTGGCCCAAAAGCCCAAATGGATTAATAGTTCCAGCTGATACAATATCTAATAGTACCTGCTACCATACCTACTATAGTACCCCCAGAAATTATTTCTCCACCCATTTTTAACTCGAGTCTCTTGGATGCACTTACCAAGTCCTCACCAACTGGGATGAGGATTATGTACATACCCATAGTGAAACCTTAACATAGAATTAATAACAAGCAGTTAATATAAATCTATAATAAAACCATATATGGTATTAGATACCAGAATATGGTTCTTTGATATATGTATAATAAATTCATATTTATTATAGGGGAGGATTATATGAGTATGAATAGAGTCTAGACATATGGTAATGGAATTTTATCTAGCTATATTTCTGTGAGATACATTCCTTATTCACCACTTACATCTTTTTTTGCGGTGTATATACTTACCATGATTGTATTTTATGCCTCTTATACATAAATAAATGGGAACCTAAAACCCCTTATATGACCTTTATTTAGAAGTGTTCTTTTTATAAAAGTTTTTTAAGATTATTTTATATGTTTTCAAGGAAAATAGTTTTGAGCTGGTTTACAAACTTCATTGTAAGTATTAAGGAAAAAGGTATTCAAATTTTTTTAAATAATCCATAATAATATTTCATGTATATTTATAAGGAAAATAATTTTCAAAAGGTATTATGTTCTAAAATATTTATTTTTCAAATACGAAGGATATTTTCATCAATAATTTTTTTATGAGATCTTTCAGAATTATTTACCATCAGATATTACACCTGTTTATGTTACTCATGCCTTTCGGGGGAAATGATTCACTATTTTTGTTCTTTTTCTTTCTCAGAATGGTTTTTTTTCGGATGACTTGATGTTTATGAAACCCATTTCTCTTTCATGGGTTATATGTTTTTAAAACCCACTTCATTTCATGGGTTATACTTTACGAAATGATTATGAAAACATTAAAATTTTGAAATGTTATGATATGATTACATGTTTATGACAACCATTTCATTTTAGGGGAAATGATAATATTTTTCATGAATTTGTGTCACATGTATCTATGAATTAATTATGAGATTGGTAGGACCTATATCTACATCCAATTCATTAGGAAATGATTTATATCTCTTGAGATAGACTAAGATGGTCTTTGGAGTGAACCTTGACTACTAATGTGGCCATCAAAGTGAACCATGAATAAGTTGATGGTATGAGTAGTGAAATCATGCAACTAATATTTCCATGGGAGTGAAACATTACTACCAAGATGGTATGGGGAGTGAACATGTACTAAAAAATGGTATTTGAAGTTATTCCTTGGATATTATGGAAATCATATTATATGATTATGTGTTTTCCAAAATCCCATGTTATATTCAAATGATATGATTTCATGGATTTTGTTATTTATCTAATTTAGATTCATTAATTATGAAATTTAAATAGTCATCCCATTATACATTTTTTTGATCTTTGATGTGAAGGGTATGATTTTACAATGTTATGATCACATTCTTATACTCCTATGACCAGGTTTATGCATACATATATCCCTTATTTCCCCAAACTGAGCATGTAATATCACACCATTTAATGTTTACTTCCCCAGGATATGAATATATGTATTATGTTTGATGTTTCTATGAAGGGTTATAGTCATGAAGAACCTAGCGGGAGATAATGTATCTCCTTTATGTATTGGTGTTTATGTTTCCATGTTTCCAAAGGTACTAAACTAATATAGTCTTTGGTTTTCTATTTGTATAATGTTTTATGTATTCTATAAAAGTCATCTAATGTCTATCTATGTAAATAATGGGTCATTATAGTTGTTATCAGAGTGATTGTTTAGTTAACCTTTGGAAACTATGATTAGAATAATTTAGTGATAACCCTATGTATATTTTTATGGATATGTTTATGGATGTCTATAAGGATAAATATAATTATGGGTTAACATTTATCAAAATTTCCAAGCACGTTGGTAATGAATTTAGTGATTTGTTTCCTATAAATACATCTTTTCATGATAATAAAAGTGTATGTGGCTCTGGAACATATGTTCCAAGTATTAAAAACTCCAACAAGATTTGTTGGGCCTCACTCGGGATAATTTGGTACACGACAACAGGACTTGCTGCACACCTAGTATGATGCTCCCTAAGGATATGATTTGGAAATTCAAAAACACTTCAAAAACCATTATGAATGATTGTAATAGAACATGACTATGAATAACATTGTATAAAAATAATTTTTCAATGATTAAATGGTAGTTTTCATGATTTAGACATAATTTAATTAATTTTCACGGTTATGTGGTTTTATTCTATGATATGAGTTTCTCACCCCTTGATTTTTGGTTTTAGTAAATGTATATATCAGTAAAGAACATGGATAACATTTAATGTTTCATATATTGAAATTATGGGAATTATGAAATTCTATTTTCAACATGGAAATATCATAACGAGAATTAGGAAGGTGGTATGAGTGTTGGTTAATCTTATGAAGACAATGACACTCCCAATGAAAAGTGATTGGTATGTGATGTTCTTCTAGTATCATATACCTTAATCCTAATAACCATGATTAGATTAATGTTGAAGGAAATTAAGACATGATTCAAATTTCATATTCTAGGAAAGTGGTCTTAATGAATAATTTGATGAGTCTTGAGTAATGTTTTAAAAATAATGTATGATGAATCAAGTACTTACGGTTTGAAACTTAGATATTATGTTACATGAATCATGATATATAAAATTATTCTATGTATATGTTTTAATTAAGGATTGAAATGATTATTTTTAATGGTGATGAAGACTTATAAAATTGATATTTTGATTAAAGGAAGGTAACCCTTAATATTGTCAAGATGTTGACAAAATAATAGTTCACAGGGATAAGGAGATGATTGATTGGGATAAAGTATATTGGATAGCACTAATTACTCTGTATTTCATTATTTATTGTTTGAAAATTGAGTATATGTCATCATGGATTAATTTTAAAAATAATTTTATTTTAGGAATAAATCCAGTGACATTTGGAATAAGTATGAATACATGTTTTCCAAAAGTATTTATGGTAATTTAGGTTATTACCATGTTTCAAGATAGTATATGACGAGGATATTAACATGTTTGGAATGTGACAACCAAGAGCTACTTGGTTATATATGGGGTATCAATGTTAATATGATTTCCTGATATTCTTAATAATGTTTGGATTTTCAACATTCATAATTTTTATAAGGTTAACCATTTTTGGGAAGTTTTTGTTAAACTTCAGATGTTGTTAGATAAAATTATTATCTCACCACATGAGGATTCATGTATATTGAATTACTCAATCTAACAATTTTTTAATTGACGGTAAATGAAGATAGATGGGATGAATTATCCTAGATCTCATGATCTGGTCTATCTTCAGGAATAAAAAATTCAACTTCAGTTTTGAAGAAAGCGGTGAAGTGGATCAAGTCACAAAAAAAATTGTGATATTGTCCTGAAATCATATGAGTATATATTTTCATGAAAATTATCCTACTTTAAGAAAAAAATCTATAAATAAATTTTTTTCATAATACGTTTGTTTTTTATAGAGCAATTGGTCTTTTATGTCATCAATGATTGATGGAATTGTGATTGTTACCTTTCTCTTGGAATTATTCTCTATCACTCTCCATCAAAACTGGATGGTTATATTTCCCTTCCATGTCCATGTTTTTACTTCCCACATATGTTCTTCTATATGGGAATCTATTTATGAGTGATTTTGGGTAATCTTTATGGTTCTATCTTTCTTTTTTTTAAATGATGTTTTAGTATCATTTTTACGATGTGGTGATCTATGAAAGAGACCCCGGTGTATTAATCCTTTGATAACCCAGATGAATTTTGAGGGATAAATTCATTTTAAGGAAGGTATAATGTAATACCCTAAGATTTTGTGAAATATTATTTTAATTAAGTTAATCTTTTCAATATTTTTTATTTCTAGAAACATAAATTTTTTTATTATATATATATTGATGAAATAAGATTGGAATTCATTATACACAATTCCAAGTTAATCATGGACTACATGAAGTATAATGGTTATTTTCCTCTATAAAGAACACTAAGGTAAGCATACATTTCATGCAAAACTGACTTTCCTCGATGGCTTTCTCAACACAGAAGACCGAGGATTTATGAACAATAAGATATTATCTAAAAATTTATAAAACATATCTGTTAAATTAAATTTTATGAATATTATTACCTTATGTAAATATGTGGCTTCTAAAAAATGTATAAAAAATTATTAGTTTAAAATTACTCATAAATGAATATAATAACCAATAAAATATAAAATAGTATATTTTATAGGAAACTATTATTATTATTAGAATATTGTTCTAGTCATAATAAATAAAAACAATTACAATTATTAATTAATTTTAATGTAATATATTTTTCATATATCCTAATAAATATTTTTTATTTTCATCCAATATATTTTGTAACTATAAGATAAGAATAAAATAAATTTAATGGATAAAACCCAATATTATTATTAAGATGATTTGACCGCCTTTTAATGAAGGAAGAATTTTAAATATGAATCTTGTAACTTTTAAAAATATTAAATGTAAAATTAAAATACATATTTGAAAAAAAATTATTTTATGGTGAGGTTTTGGCATTTTTCTGTGAAATTTTATTTTTGTAATGAATAGTGAAAATACTGTATTTTAGTTCAGAACTGATTTTTTGAACAATTTATTTATATAGTTAAATTAAAATTTATTTATTTTAAAATTTTAATTGGATAATATTTTTATAAATTAATCCAATGTATTTCATTATATCCAATTTCACATTTAAATTGGATATAAAAACATTGATTTTTTTTATCATTTTCACTTTAAAAACCTGCATTGTCGACCCTTCTACAAGATTAAATTTTAATTAATTTCATCAAATTATATGATTATAATTTATAAAAACGTATTACATATTTGGAATCATCATAATTTATAATTTATAATAATTTTAAATTATTTTTTTACTAAAAGTATTAGTAAAGTAATAAAAATTAATTAAAATGATTATGGATAAATTATGCTTAATAAGGGACTAAAACATAATCGTAAGGCCCAAAACGACCTATAAACTTTTCCAAAATCCCTTAACTGACCATATTTCTACAATATTATCACATTTATAGAAATTATACAATTATTTATCCACATTCAAAAAAAATGTGGTTGGGGTTCCTTTCTTTTAAAATATTACATTAGTGTCACTCCTCCTACATTATAAAAGTCCTACTCTCCTCCCACTTTATCACACCTCTCAAAACACTTATGTTTTGTCAAAATATATGAAAATAGATCCCGAAAATCCCAAAATTCCTCCATGAAGCCTCCTTTTCAATGAAATCCTTCAAAGGAATCCCTTTGTTGCAAACCAAAAGGAGTTACCTGATTAAGAGGTAACACCCTCCCACATACTTCTTTTCTTTATTTATTTATACACACACTCAAATATTCTTATTCAATGATTTTATAACAACACCAGTATAATCAATATGAAAATATGTTTCCATGCTCTGTATTTGACCTACAATTACACACACTTCCATCTAATGTGAAATGAAGATATTGTTTACGTGTATGGGGGATTGTCGCCTCACTAAATTGTGATTGTTCATTTTTTTCATTTACCACCTCTCAGGGAGAAAATTATGATAAAATAAATCTTTATATATGTTATATATTATATTTATTATATATTTATGCCTTTTTAATTATTTTACAACACATATCTTTATACTTTCTATTTTGTGTTAATACGATAATTCCATTTGAGGAAGTGTGGACTATCACCCCCTCAAAGTGATGTGACATGTTCATACACTACATGGAATTTATAAAATATGGTTTTATTGAATATATATTATATAATAATTCTAATATAATAATTATATATATATTCCTTAATTTCATTCATTCAACATGACTATTAAACAGAAATAGTGTTCATGCATACATACATCTTACAGTCTCCAATAAATGTGTATTCCATTTGATACTTCTATATTTACTATAATACACATATAATAAATATAAATTATATTGAAATTATGTTTTATATTATAGAAATAATTAAATATATATATATTTAAGAAATATATGACAAATGGAGACACATACGAAAACAAAGAGGATATTACCAAGAGTGAATCCTTAACATAAAATTGTTAACAAGAGGATAATATAAATGAATAATTGAACCATATATACTATTAGATATAACAATATGGTTCAATGATATATCTATATAATAAATTTAAATTTAGTATACAAGTGGTTTGTATGATTTTGAAGAGATTCAAGACATAAGGTAAGGGAATTTCAACTCACTCTTTATTTCTCTGAGATAGATGCATTATTCATCACTCACTTCTATTGTGTGGTATATATACATACCATAAATGTATTATTTTCTTCTTATAAAAAATATGTGGGTATTTACATATCCATTATATTATCTTTATTTAATAGGGTTTGTGTTCTAAAATGATTTTTAAGAGTATTTTATATGTTTTCAAGGAAAATAGTTTTGAAATGGTTTACAAATATATTTATAAGATTCAAGGAAAAAGGATTTAATATATTTTTAATGATTAATTTATAGGTTTTCAAGTCTATTTATAATGAAAATATTTTTCAAATGGTTTTACTTTTTACAAGAATAATTTTTCAAAGAAGAAGTTTATTTTACTGAATAACTATTTTTATAATATCTTTCAAAATTATTTCCAATTTTAGATGACATATGTAGGTGTTAGTCATACCTTTATGGGGAAATGATTCAATTTTAGCATTAATGTTATTTATTATAATGGTTTATTTTTTTATGGAATGATGTTTATGATACCTATTTCTCTTTCATTTGTTATAAGTTTTTAAAACCTTCTTCTTCTCAGGGGTTACACATTAAAGAATTGATTAGGAAACTAGTCACTTTTCCATAGGTGAAGATATGATTACTTTCATATAAAACCCATTTCATTGGATGGGTTGTTATATTATTGTTCATGATATTGTAGAATATGTACAAATGTTTTAATTATGATATGGGTGGGTCTTATATCACCCTCAAATGCATTGGGTAATGATTTGAATCTCATGAGATAGACAAATATGGTCTTGGTAGTGAACCTTGAAAATTATAATTTCTATGGTAGTGAATCATAACAACCAAAATGGTATGAGGAGTGAACGCATGCTACTAATATGGCCATGGGATTGAACCAATACATCCAAGATGCTATGGGGAGTGAACCTATGCAACTAAGATATTCTTGAAAGGGATACATTCACTACTATTGAAATTATATTATATGCTTATGTGTTTTGGAAAATCCCATGTTTTATTCGTATGTTATGATTTCATAGATTATGTAATTTATTTTCTTATGCTTCATTCTTTTTAATTTTCAAGATTTATTCCATGATACATATTTATGATATTTGATATTCTTGGTATGAATGATAATGTTTTTATTATGACTCATACCCCTATTATCCAGTTTATGCTTACATGTCTCCCTTATTTTCCCTTACTAAGTATCTGATCTCACACCATTTTATATTTCCTTACCCATGTTGTAAATTTTTTATTCTTTTTTATGTGTCTATGAATGGTTCTTATAATGATGAACCTAGTGGGGGATAATGTAACTCCTTTATGTACTGGTGTTTATGATTCCATATTTCAAAAGGCACTAAAATAATATAGTCTTTAGGTGTCAATTTGTATAATGTTTTATGTATTCCAGATAAGTTATGTAATGTCTATGTATTTAAAGACTAGGATGGTATAGTTGGTATCAAATTGAAGGTTTAGATAAAAATTGGAAACTAGGTTTAGAAAACTATAGTGAGACCCATATGTATATTTCTAAGGATTTTTATAGGGATTTATCAAATGATATATATATATGTGGGTTAATGTTTATGAAAATATCCTAGAATTTTGTTAAAGGACAGAGTGAGTGATTTCAAGGAAACACATCCTTTTCCAGATACTAAAAGTGGATGTCAATCTAGAACAGATGTATGTAGGAGTAACAACAACAATAAGATGTTCTACGCCTGACTAGAAGTAGAGACCCAAAATTGATGTACATGGGCACTACATTACTTTTTCATAATACTTAATACATGATAAAAAAATCCAAAGGACCATATTAGTTTAGTTTCTTATGAAACATGGAACCTAATCTTCTAATCACGGTGAAAGATCTTCAACATATCCCTTAAATATCTTCCCGTTTTGTTTTCTTTCCTAAGAACTTTCTTTATATCTTAAGGGAAAGAAAACATAGAATGAGTGAGCTAGAATGATCATTAAGGGTAAACATGGTGAACATAAATCAATCCATAAACATTTGAACGTAAAAACATGAACATAAAATTTAAACATTAAAATCTTAAGCAATTAAATAATACATGGAAATGCACAAGGCATAAATCATAAAGGAACATTTATCATTATAATGTATTATGGCGATAAAACACGTAATTGTAGAAAAAAATTAATCACATGATATTATTTTCATAGTATGCAAGGCATTGCTCCCAAGACCATCATAGTGGACAAAGTCCATTACTGAACCGACTTTACTTGTCGTTTCGTCCCTATATTAATGAACCAGATTCACTTTTCCTTCCATCCATGTCTATCTCATGAGATATAAATCTTTACCCAATAAATTGGAGGGAGATATATGTCATGCCCATCAAATAATGAAATCATTCTTTTTTGTGACACAAAATAAACATAAATCATTCATCATAACCCAAAGAATAATATGGGTTCCATAAACATCATCCCCTCATAACATAATCCATATAAATCAAATGGATATCATTTGATCATAAGAAAAATTAAACCATGTCAATAATAGATACATTATACTTGAAACATAAACATACTAAATAATGTCATCTTAGATGGAAAATTGTTTTGTTAAAACACATGAAATGAATTCTTTAAGAAAATATCGGTTTTTCTTCAAAATCATTTTCTTTCCACAAAATGCCATGACATTTTAAAAGAATAGGATTTTTGTTGAAAATAATCATGAAATCATGTAGAGTAAGCTTCATGGAAATAAGACATTATGAAACTCTAAAAATCCATTCATGTTGTATAAGTTAAAAAAACATTCTTGTCTTACTTTTGCAGGAAAAGTCAATAAGTAACTCTTATGGTTAACAAAACAAATATTACTTCCATACTACATAGTAAAAGTAAAAAAGGGTTAAAAATGACTTTAAACATACATGTGAGAATTATAAAAACATTATGGAATTTTTTTTTTATAAAACAACGACATTGATTATAAATGTAACCCTAGTAAATACTTACGAATATACAATCTCGGATAAGAACGAGATTGGAATAATTATACCTTATCATTTTATGATCGGTGAAAGCATACTTGTCATAAAATAATTAAAATTACATTCATATTTAAATATCATATCCTTCATAATAAAAATCATAAAACATTCATGGGATTCATAAGCACCATACAAAAGTAATAGATGGTGATTAAGGCATATGTCTCACAGAAATAAAAGTGAGACGAAATAATCCCTTACCATATATCCAATTTCATATGTATGCATCAAAGACACATATATAGTGGGTTTAAACATATTATTAACTTGTACCGAAACCCTAATAATATTTTTGATATCATATATGATTCACTTATGACTTTATATTACTTTTTCTTTTGTCAATTCCATGTTAATGCAGTGTTTTGGGTTAAATCGTTTCATTTATCGTACATGTTTGGCCTTTTTGTTCTTGATATTATTACTTATATACTGATATAAATAATTGAAGAATGTAAAACGTGATTTATATATAATATATATTCTGAAAATAAATATATATGATAGGTCGATACATGGAATGAAATACATAGTTCAGGGAGACAGTAATTCGTACGTACGAATGAACGCTGTTTTCGTTTCCTTACTGAATTGAATGGAATTATGTAAATGAAACATATATGTAAATAAATCCATTATCATTATTATTTCATATATTTCATTATTATTTATTATATATACATTATAATAATTCTTTAATGGTTAACATCGAGAATGAATCTCATCGCGTCGTGGAGACGATAATCCTTACGTACGCATGAGCGACGATATTGTTCCCATAAAATTATAATGGAATTGGAGTGGAATATATAATATCTAATAATTAGTATAATTTTATAATAATAATATATATTTATTATTTACACCATTATACCCACCCATGTATGGTGGTTGTGGAAAAATAGATTACGTCGCGGCGTGGAGACAATAAGTCGTACATACGCACATGTGGTGATTTCATTTTTTGTAAGATGGATATAAGGTGAAATATGGTTATTTCATATTTATAATAAAATATAAATATATTACTGATACATATGATATTACTTTATAATGAAACAACTAAAGAAGAAAAAGTATAAGAAGAATGAAACTTGAATGAATCGGTAGAAGAGATTAACTCTTCATCGGTGTGCCTCTTCTAAACCTCCTCTTAGGGCACTAAAGTTGGTCTTTGAAGAATATAAGGACCTATAGTATGTTTATATGGAAGTGTTGAAAAGAAATGGATGGGTTTTGGTCGATCTTGAAGGCTCAAAATGTGGTGAATAGGAGAGGGACGAGGCCCCCTTTTATAAGAGAGGAGAGGGGCACATTTGGAAACCTCAAAAATATAATTTATAATAAATTCATACCCCACATAAAAACCAAAAAAAACGACTCAATTATAATATTAGATGATTTAGGGTTATAATCTCATAAACCAATAAAATTTATATTTTATTTTATTTTATTTTAAACCCTATGACTTTGATTTATCCTTATTTATTCTATTTAATTTTATTTTTTTAATTAGATTCTAAATTATAAATTGTTATAAATACTTACTTACGTGTTTAAAATTTTCCATAATTGGATAATTTATGAAATCTTAGACCATATAAATTTCAATTTATAATTTTTAAATATTTTTGTGATTTTTAAACAATTTAATAAAATGTTTTTTTTATAAAATATCAATAGTTTCAATTTTGACACTATTCAATTATTAGAATTTAAATAAAAACTAAAAATAATATATATTCAAAAAAATATATTTGTTATATCCCTAACATATAATATTAATCTTAAAAATTCGTGGAGAACATTAAGTAGTTCATATGGTATTTATTATAATTTTTTTAATACCATTTATTTTATATTTCAATCAATAAAATAATTTCTATACCAATATTGTGTCGCCATTAATGATAATTATTTAATCCATAAAAATTCAAAATAAATTCACATGATTTATATAATTTTATTATATTTCTGGTGACAATTTATTTTTGACGTTTTATGAAGTTTATCACTGAATTAAAATTATTACACTTATAAGATATAAGAGAGTGACATGTTGTCACTTTCTTTGGTTTTAATAATAATTACATTATTTTCATGTTTAAAATTCCATGAATGGAATCTATTCCCACTATTACGTGATATGTATCGACTTTTATTCATCCAATATAAATTTTTCAGGTGTTATGGTAATTTTATAATCTTATTTTTACCCTTAATTACCTGATTTACATTTAACTGTAGTGAATAAAAATTACTATTGTTACTATTCGTAATATAAACAAAAAGTATCCTATTAACATAATTTGGACCCACTTAATTCAAATATAAAATCCATTTTTCAAAATTCAAAACTTAGAAGTTGCAGTAATTAATTTAAAATTAATTTTGTTGTTGAGAAAACGAGTTTTAAAAGTTAAAACATTGCCAAAGATTGAAATGTTTTTACCTATGAATTCAATGAAAAATTAATTATAATTAATAAAATTATATAAAAGGGTAAAAAATTTATTTTATTTATACTTTAAAACCATTAAATCTTATAATTTAACCATATAAATTATCTTCCTGATAAAAGTTGTTTTTAAGAAAAATTTAGCATATTTTTACTATTCATCAAAATATGAAAGTTAACATAAAAATATAAAAAAATATCCAAAGTAAATTTTTATACCCTTATTGCAATTAATAAGTTTATTTTTTTCTAATTTAACTTATAAACGTGTCAAAACTAGATTTAAAGTGGGTGCACCATCAAAAGGTTGCAAAACTGCATTTTTTGAAAAATAATTATTGTACACAAAAAAATTTCTTTTGATCTCATACCATGTTCTGGAATTTGTGTTAAACTAATTATTAGGTAATAAAATTCAAAATGTAGTTAATAATATTCATAATGGCTAGTTCCTAACAATATATCGTTGTTTAGTGAAACTCGGTATTGCGTACAACACACGCTATCGAGGAAGGTCACTTTTGCGTGCAACACAGGCCAAGAATAGAGTTTGTGTATACTAAAATCTAATACGGTGTTGTGTATAGCATAATCTAATCTTGGTGTAGTGTATAACACAAGACATCAAATAAATTAAAAAAATTCTCATAAAATCTCGGGGTGTTTCACTCTCCCCCCCCCCCTTAAAATGAATTTCCCCCTCAAAATTCATCGTGGTTATAAATCATTTAATACTTGAAATTTTCATTCATAGAAACCATGATCATAAAAAGTAATACTAAAACTTATTTTTAAAATGGAATGTTAGAAACATAACAGTAACCCATAGTAACTCTGCACCGGGTCTCCACATAGAAGAACATATATGAAAATATCGATATAGAAGAGAAATCTGACCATCTTGTTCTAATGAAGAGTGGTATAGAACATGGCTATGAAGAAGACCATAATCACAAAGCCATAAATTTTTGATGATATAAGGTACCATCTGATACATCAGATATTAAGGTACTAGGAAAACATTTTTGGTTTTGTAGATCATTTCCCTATAGTTGATGAATTTTTGCATAAGGATAAATACTTACTTGATTTCAGCTTAAAATCATTGTTCATCATTCCATTAAAAATTTCTTCTTAATCTCTTATTTAAAGAAATTAATTTGAATTTTTCATTCGTGAAGTGTTATCAGATCATGTGACAAAATGATGAGCCATTCCATCTGTCTCAAAAAAAAGTTTAGAAAAAGTTATTGAATATACAAAAGTCTATATATGGTGATATTAATCATATATAGCTCCAAAAAATGGACTTATACTTCATATATCACACCACTAAATAAAATAAAACTAATTTCTACAAACCAGGGACTTCTTGTAGGCTAGTGGTAGGTAAAAAAGGCATGTCTCACTTCGGTTGTGGGTTCGATTCCTGCATCTTTGTCCGATGCGACGGGTTGTCACCCGTCCTACTGGTTGTCCTTTTTCTAAAAATATACTATTATAACATTCCAGAAATAATATCAAAAAAACAAGTTCTATCCTTACACAATACTATCTGATGTCTAACATAATCTATTCCAATCTTTAGGCTTATTGAAAATACTTCTGTCCAATCTGATAGTATAAATAAAACGATTACAAGAAAGGTCATCTACCAAGCATTTATCCCCCGTATATCATAAGATATATATTATTATTGGTCTAATTCCAAACATGTGAATACATTAATCATGTATTCTCTTTAAACATGAATTCCCATAAAATATTTGTGAAAAAATGAATTTTGTCAAAAGAAACTCTTTCCACATACAAAAATCCCAAAATTTCTATATACTCAAACCATAATATCACTTTGTCCTTATATCAGTCATGATTTCATTAATACTATCAAACATTTTATTATCTCCTTATACCTTCATTATGTGCATATTATCTTCTTTCCAAAAATATTTTAATCACTTTTCATGGTTACAGGTACCATAAAATTATTGAAAACCACAATAAACCAATACATAGATATTCCAATATGCCATAAAAGTACCTCAACAATATTATTCTTTAATTCAAATACATAAACCCTTAAATCCATCTTTCTCAATGATTTTCATAGAATATTTCCTTCTTATATTTAGTAGTAACTTCTTAGGTCTGGGCATTGAGTTGGGTAATGCCCATGTTCTCCACAGATAAGACATTGAACTCCATAACAGTCTATCACTCTATGTCTCTTTTCCCCACACAGATAACATATTCCCCTCCATTTGAGGTATTCCTCAAGGTTCTTCATCTCTTGTTATAGATATTTATAAAGATTAATCTTCCTTCCTCTATGTTCCTCACCATTCAAACACGCATAAAAGTCTATCTTCATCTTATTTGATGACTTAAGAATATAACTAATGTTCACCTTGTTAATCATATATATCAATGACAGATTCGGCATAATAATAATAAATTTCCCGCCAGTAATTACACAATTTTGTTGATCATAGTCACCAATTTATCCATTGGAATAAATGTTAATAAAATTCCTTCTCGTTCCCTCTATTGACTAAAACCAGAAACCATAGTGTAAGAAAGAGTTAAAATAACGAGGAACCACATAATCATAAAAAGTCACTTATGAGATGTCTAACATATCACACATTCTTTAATCCATGATAGCTTAGGTTCACCCTTGATTATTCATGATCTTCAACATAATTCAAGGAATGCAACCTATAGTTATACTAAACTTTAGGGACATCACTAGACATACCTTAAATATATCTCTAGGGACCTCACTAAATTTTCCACATCCTAGTTTTCAATGGTTAACTAAACCATTCCTATGATACCAACTATAGAGAACCATACTTGACATATAAGGACATTACATTACTATTGAGGAATTATTAGTACATGATAAAAAAACGCCGAAGAATCGTATTAGTTTAGTGTCTTTGGAAACTTGGAACATAATCTTCTTATCATGGTGAAAGATCTTCAACATGTCCCATAAATATCTTCCCCTTTTGTTTTCTTACCTAAAACATTTCTTTACATTTTGGGAAAAGAAAACATGGAAAGGGTGAGCTCGAATGATCAGTAAGGGTAAACATGGAGAACATAAAACAATCCATAAACATTTTAATAAAAAAACATGATCATAAAATTTAACTACCAAAATCTAGAGAAATGGCGTAATACATGGTAGTGCACAAGGCATAGATCATAAAAAACATTTATCATGATAATGTTGCATGGGGATAAAACATGTCATTGTCGAAAAACATTAATCACATGATATGATTTCTATAGTAGCCAAGGCATTGTTTCCAAGACCATCATAGTGGACAAAGTCAATTACTGAACCGGGTTTACTTGCGGTTCTAGCCGGGTTTTACTGAACCAGAATCACTTTTCATTCCAGCCATGTCTATCTCATGACATATAAATCTTTACCCAATGCATTGGAGGGTGATATAGGTCCCAACCATCTCATAATGAAATAATTCTTTCATGTTCCAAAAAATAAACAAAAAACATTCATCAAAACCCAAAGAATAATATGGGTTTCATAAACATCATCCCATTATAACATAATCCATATAAAAAAAATTATAACATTTCATCAGAAGAAAAATAAAAACTTGTAAATAATAGAGACATTACACTTGAAACATAAACATATTAAATAATTTCATCATTGATGGAAAATAGTTTTGATAAAACACTTTAAATGAATTCTTGAGGAAAATATCCTTTCTTCTTCAAAATCATTTTCTTTTCACAAAATTCCATGCCATTTTAAGATAAAATGATTTTTGTATAAAATAATAATGAAATATTATAGAGGAAGCTACCTGGAAATAAGGCTTTATGAAACTGTAAAAATCAGTTCATGCAATATAATTAAAAAAATATTCTTCTCATACTTTTTCCAGAAAAGTCAAAAAGTAACTCATATGGTTAACAAAATAATGATTCCTTCCATACTACAAAGTAAAAGTCCAAAATGGGTAAACGTGACTTTAAAAATAAATGGTAGAATAGTAAAAACTTTATGAAAGCATTTTTTATAAAACATGGACATTGATGATAAATGTAACCCCAGAAAATACTTATGAATAAACAATCTCAGATAATAAGGAGATTGGAATAATTATCTCTTACCATTTATGATCAGTGAAATCATACGTGTCATAAAATAATGAAAATGACATGCATATTTAAATATCATATCCTTCATAATAAAAATCATAAAACATTCATGGGAAGCATAAACACCATACAAAAAAAATAGATGGTGATTAAGGCATATATCTCACAGAAATAAAAGTGAGATGAAATAATCTCTTACATTATGTCAAATTTCTTCCATATCTGTCCGAGACTTATATATAGTTGGTGTAAACATATTATTAACTAGTAACAGAACCATAATAATATTTATAATATCATATATGATTCACTTATGACTTTATATTACATGTTATTTTGTCAATTCCAGGTTAAAGCAACGTTTTGGGTAAAATCATTTCATTTATTGTATATGTTTGGACTTGTTGTTCTTGATATTATTACTTATATCCTGATTTACATAATTATAGAATGTAAAACATGATTTATATATAATATATATATTCATCATATAAATATATATGATAGATCTATAAATAGAATGAAATACATTGTTCATGGAGACGGTAGGTCGTACGTACGCATGAACGCTGTTTTCTTTTCCTTATTGAATTGATTAGAATTAAGTAAATGAAAAAAACATGTCCATGAATCTAGTATCATTATTATGTCATGCCTTTGATTATTATTTATTATATATTCTTTATAATCATTCTTGTCTGGTTAACATAGAGAATGAATCTCATCGCGTCGTGGAGATGGTAATCTGTACGTACGCATGAGCGACGATATCATTCACTTAATTGTGGGATGGTATTGGATTGGATTATATAATATCTCAGAATAAATATCATGTTATAATAATAATATATAGTTATTATTTCAACAATTATACCCATCCAATTATGGTGTTGGTGGAAAAACTAGATTACACCCTGTTGTGGAGACAGGAAGACGTACGTACGCACGCGCGGTGATTTGATTTTTCGTAAGATAAATATAAGGTGAAATAGGGTTTTTTCATATTTATAATAACATATAAGTATATTAGTGATACTGATGTTTTTACTTTATAATTAAACAACTAAATAATATGAATTAGAAGAAGAAAGAAACATGAAAGAATCGGTAGAAGAGATTACCTCTTCTTCGACGCACCTCTTCTAAACCTCTTCTTAGAGCACTAAAGTTGGTCTATGAAGAAGATCAGGACCACTTGTATATTTATAGGAAAGTGCATAAAAGAATTGGATAGGGTTTGGTTGAGCTTGAAGGCTCAAAATGTCGTGACGAGAAGAGGGAGGAGGTGCCCTTTTATAAGAGAGGAGAGGGGCACTATTGGAAACCTCAAAAATATTAATTTATAATAAATTCATATCACACTTAAAAACCTCAAAAAATTACTCAATTCGAAGATTAGATGATATATGGGTTTAATCGGATAAAAAAAAATTATACTTGTTTTTATTTTATTTTAACCCCTATCATTTTGATTTATACTTATTTAATCTATTTAATTTTATTTGTGGTAATAAGATTCTAAACACTAAATAGTTATAAATACTTACTTATGTATTTTTAATTGTCCATAATTTTATACTTTATGAAATTTTAGACCATATAAAATTCAATTTATAATTTTTAAATATTTTTATGATTGTTAAACAATTTAATAATACGTTGTTTTTATAAAATATCAATAGTGTCAATTTTGACACTATTCAATTACTTGAATTAAAATAAAATACACACAGAAGATCTATTCGAACCAAAATATTTAATAGATTCCTAAAAAGTAATATTAATCTTAAAAATTCTTGGAGCACTTTAAGTAGTTCATATAATATTTATTTTAAAAAATTTAAAACCATTTATTTGATATTTCAATCAATAAAATAATTTCTACATCACTATTGTGTCACCCTTAATAATAATTATTTAATTCCTAAAAATTATAAATAAATTCACATGATTTATATAATTTTATTATCTTTTTGGTGACTATTGTTTTTCTAATTTTTATGAAGTTTATCACTAAATTAAAATTATTACACTTATAAGATATAAGAGAGTGACATGTTATCACTTTCTCTGGTTTTAATAATAATTACATCATTTTCATGGTCAAAATTCCATGAAATGAATCTATTCCGACCCTTAGGAGATATGGGTCAACTTTTATTCATCCATTAGAATTTTTTCAGGTGTTATGGTAATTTTATAATCTTATTTTTACCCTTAATTACACGATTAGCCTTTAACTGCAGTAAATAAATATTACCATAGTTATTATTCATAATATCAAAAAAAAGTAACCTATTAACATAATATGGAACCACTTAATTCAAATATGAAATCCATTTTTCAAAATTCAAAACACATAAGTTGCATTAATTAATTTAAAATTAATCCAGTTGTTAAGAAAATGGGTTTTAAAAGTTAAAACATTTCCAAAGATTGAAATGTTTTTACCTATGAATTCAATGTAAAATTAATGATAATGAATTACATTATATTAAAGTTTAAAAAATATATATTCAATTCATATTGTAAAACCATTAAATTTAATAATTTAACCATCAAAATTATCTTGATGAAAAAAGTTGTTTTTACGAAAAATTAGCATATTTTTACTATTCAACAAAATATGAAAATTAACAGAAAAATATTAATAAAAAATTAACTAGAGTAAATTTTTATACCCTTATTTTAATTAATAAGTTTATTTTGTCTAATTGACTATATAAACATGTCAAAACTAGATTTCAAGTGGGTGGGCCATCAAAAGGCTGTAAAACTGCATTTTTTGAAAAATACTTATTTTACCCAGAATTTTTTTTTGTTCTCATAACATGTTCTACAATATGTGTAAGATGAATTATTATGTAATAAAATTCAAAATTTAGTTAATAATATTAATAAAGACTAGTTCATAACAATATATCTTGTTTTAGTGAAACTCGGTATAATGTACAACACACACTATCAAGGAAGGTCGCTCTTGCGTGAAACACATGCCAAAAATAGTGTTTTTGTATACTAAAACCTAATACAGTTTTGAGTATAGAGAAATATAATCTTGGTGTAGTGTACAAAACAAGACATCAAATAAATTAAAAAAAATCTCATAAAATCCTAGGGTGTTACAAAAGATGTAATCCGGTACATGAAAACAGGCCTTACTGCACACCTAGTTTGACACTCTCGGGGGATATGATTTGGATATTCAAATACTCTTCAAAAACAATTATGAAGGATTTAAATTTAATATGACTATGAGTAACCTATTATAAACCTATTTTTGCATCAATTAATAGATAGGTGTCATGATTTAGTCATCCAATAAGTAATTTTTCATTGTTATGTTGTTTTCTTCTATGACATGTTTTTCTCACCCTATGCTTTCTAATTTTTGTCAATAGAGAGAAATATATGGAACATGGTTAATGTTGAATATTTCATATTTTGATATTATGGGAATTATGAACATTTATTTCCTAAGTGGAAATCTCATAAAAAGAATCATGAAGGTGGCGTGAGTATTGGTTATACTTCTGAAGATAAAGAGACCATAGGTGATATGTGGACGGTATGTGACGTTCTTCCAGTGTTGTTTACATTAATCCTAAGATGAATTATTATATTATGGTTGAGGAACATTAAAACATGATTCAAATTTAATATTCTAGGAAATATGTTTTCAGTAATAAGTTAATGAAGCCTAAGTAATGGTTTAATAATAATGTTGGATGAATGAAGTACTTATGTTTTGGAACTCTGGGGTTATGTTACATGAGTCAGGAAATATTTAATTATTTTCAATACAAGTATTCATTAAGTATTAAAAAGGATATTTTTAATGGTGATGAAAACATAGGAAAGTGATGTTTTTATTAATATAAGTTAACCCTTAATGTGGTAAATATGTTGAAAAAATTGTGTTATTTATGGATAATTAGATTATTGAAAGGGTTAAATTAAATTGTATTGCACTGATTACCTTGGATTTGATTTTTTATTAGTTGAAAATTTGGTTTATGTCATTATGGATTAATTTCAAAAAATTTTGTATTTAATGAATATATCTAGTGACCATTTGAATTATGAAGACTACATGTTTTCCAAAATTATTTATTGTAATTCAGGTTATTAACATGTTTCATGAGAGTATAAGATGAGGGTATTCACAGGTTTGGAATTAAAAAATGAAGAGCTACTTGGTTATATATAGGGTATTTATGTTATGATGATTACATGAAAATCTATATAATGTTTTATATTTTAATCATTATGAAGGTTTATAATGATAACCATTTATGGGAATTTTATGTTAAACATTGGAATATCTTTGTGAGATTAAAATATTATCTCACCGCATGAGGATTCATGCATCTTGGATAAAATTCTCTAGTAATTTTGTTTTGATGGAAACTGAATAGAGATGGGATGAATTTTCATAGATCTCAAGATCTATTAGTGCTTTAGGAATGAAAAATACAACTTCTTTTTCGGAGGAAGAGGTGAGGAGGATCAAGTAAAAAAAGGGTGATATTGTCCTAAAATCATGTTTGTATATATTTTTATGAAATTTTTTCAGATTTAGGAAAACAATCTATAAATAAAATTGTATCCTATTACCTTTGTTATTTATGGATCAAACAGTCTTTAGATCATCAAAGAATTATGGTTTGTTATTTTTTACATTCTTCTAAACTTATCCTCTTTCATTGAATGAAAATTAAAATTTTATTTGTCAAACACTTTTAAGGAACAAGTATGAAACCTCAGTTCAACAACAAAAGTAAATTACATAGTCATTAATAGAAAATTTAAGTCTTCCAGAGTAAAAATTCATAAATAATTTACAAGGTATATTGTTTTCCTTACTGTCTGGTTAATCCTTAAATACTTTCCAAGAGATAATGTTTACCTGAGTGTCTAATTATGAGTTACTTTGGGTAACTGTTATGGTTCCATATTTCTTTTTTTAAAGGTAGTATAAGTATTCATTTTTATGATGTGGGTTTCTGGGAAATTAACTACGAAGTATTAAACAATTTATCACCCAAAATAATTTCAAAGGGATAAATTAATTTTATGGGGGGTAGAATGTTACACCTCAAGATTTTGTAAAATATATTTTTTGAATTAATTTAGTCTTTTTAAAAAATTTCATTTGACACAACACAGAAAATTGTTATTATATATATATATATTAAATCACCATGTTTTGTTTTAGTTATACACAATTCCAATTTAATCATGCACTACATGAAATATAATGGTTATATTCCTCTATATGGAACATTGAGGTAAGCTTAAGTTTCGCACAAGACAACCTTTCCTAGATGGCCTGCATAACAAGAAAGACTAAGTGTTACCAAACATTAAGATATTATATAATGATATATATAACCTAGTCATTAAAACATATATTTGGAATATAATTAACTAATGTATGAAAATATATAGTTTTCACAAAATATTAAATGAATTAATAAGTTACAAATTCTTAAGAAATTAAAATAAGAACCAATTGAATATAAAAGAATATTTTTATAGAAAACTACTATATTCATCTGAAAGTTGTTTTAGTCCTAATAAATCAAGTAAATGAAAATTATTATGTAATTTTAATAAAATATATTTTTTATATATATAGTAAATATTATGGATATTCTTTCAATAGATTTTATGATCATAAGATAAGAAAAAACCCATTTAACATATAAAACCAAATTTTTTTATTAAGTCCATTTTACCACATTCTAATGGAGAACTTAAGTTAAATCAAAATATTTGAAATGTAATAAATGTTATATTTCAGAATAAACATCATATTCTAAAGAAATTATTTTTTGGTGCATTTTTTGTATTTTTCTATGAATTTTTATTCTTTTAATGAGTAGTGAAAAATACTGTATTTTAGTTTCGAATTGCGTCGTCATATAATTTATTTATAAGGACAAATTAAATTTTAAATTAGTTTAATTTTTATTTTGACAATATTTTTATCCATTAATCCAATTTAGGTAATTAGATCAAATTTCACATTTAAATTGGATATATAAACTTATTAAGCTTTTGATCATTTTTACTTTAAAAACCTGCATTGTCGACCCGACTATGGGATTAAATTTAAATTAATTTATAACACTTATGTGATTTGAATTTAGATAAATGGATTCCATATTTGGAATCAAAATAATTTATATTATTTAATAAGGTCAAATTAGTTTTCTACTGAGATTATTAGTGAACATATTAAATTTAATTACAATGATTAAGGATAAATTAAGCTGAATAAGGCACTAACCATAATCTTAATGCCCAAAATGACCTATAAATTTTTCCAAAATCCACTGGATGGAAAAATTTGGATCCTATCGTCCCTTTTATTGAAATTGTATCATTATTTATCCACCTTCAATAAAAAACATGGTTGGGTTCCTTTATTTTAAAATATTACATGAGTGCCACTCCTCATCCATTATAAAATGCATATCCTCCTCCTACTTCCTCGCACATATCAATCAACATAAGTTCAGAAAAAATCTACCAAAATATCTCTAAAACAACACTCACTTCCTCCATGAAGCCTCCTTTGGGAAGAAATCCATCCAAGGAATCCCTTAGGAGCAAACCCAAAAGGAGTTACCCGATTAAGAGGTAACACCCTCCCTCAAACTTCTTTCTTTTATTTTATTTCAACACTCCATAAAATATACAGATTACATCAATGTATAAAAATTGTAGTATTATAAATATTCATGTATGTTTTAATGCTAATTATTTTACCAAAACATTCACACACTTCTATCTAATGAGTAACAAACTTGTGGCTTACGTGTTTGGCGGACTATCACCTCACTAAATGATGATTGGTCATTTTTTCACATCCTATCATGATAAAAATTTTAATTGAAAATATATTTATATAAATTATAAAAATTATAAAAATTATATATTTAATGTAAGGTAATTCTTAAAAACACATATCTTTATACTTTTCATTCTGTGTTAATACGATAATTTCAATTCCGGAATTATGGAATACCGCCCCCTCAATGTGATGTGATTTGTTCATAGTCTACATGGAATTTATTAAGTATGTGTTTAGTGGATATATATGATATATATGATATAATAAATTAATTTTAATAATGATATATATATATATTAATTTGTTTTTTTAACCCGACTATTAAACAAAAATAGCATTCATGGATATGTACGGCTTATTGTCTCCAGGAATGGTGTATTCCATAAGAAACATAATTACTCTATGGATTACTATAATAAAAATATACTGAATATATGTTATATTTAAGTCAAGTTTTACATTCTGAAAATATGGATATAAATATAAGGACAAATGGTATAAAAAATTGAGACGTAAGTGAAAAACAAAGATGATATTACCTAAAGTGGAACCATATAATATAATTTTAGTAAATTGGTAATATAAATGCATAATCAGACCATTTATGGTATTAGATATAATCATATGGTTCTTTGATATATGAATAATAAATTTATATTTATTATAGAGAATTTTTGTACGAGTACCAAGAGAGTCAATACATAAGGTAAGGGAGTTCCATCTCACTCTTTATTTCAATGAGATACATGCCTTATTCCCCACTCACTTACTCTATGTGGTGTATATACATAACCTGAATGTATTATATTCCTATTATATATAAATATGTGGGCATTTACATATCCATTCAATGGTCTTTATTTATTTTTGTTAATGTTCTAAAAGGATTTTTAAGATTCATGTATATTTTTTCAAGGAAAAAGGTATTGAAATGGTTTACAAAATTATTTTTATGTTTCAAGGAAAGAGGTTTTAAAAATGTTTTAAAGCTCCCATTATATGTTTTGAAGTCTATTTAGAAAGGAAATAGTTTTCAAAAAGTTTTATGATTTAAAAGAATAATTTTTCAAAGAATATTGATATTTTCATCAAGAATTTTTTATAATATCTTTCAACATTATTTCCCATCTAAGATGAAATCTGTTCAAGTTACTCATGCATTTATAGAGAAATTATTCAATTTTTACATACATTTTTTTCTCCAAATGGTTATGTTTTTATTGTATGATATTTATGATACTCATTTCTCTTTCATGGGTTATATTATTTTAAAACCCACTTATTTTCATGGGTTATGCTTTGATGAAATGATTATGAAACCTGTCTTCTTTCCACGTGTTAAGATTTGATTACATTTTTATGACACCCATTTCATTTCATGGGTTATTATATGATTGTTCATTATTATTATTTTTGGAACTTTTACGTATGATTTCATTATGAGATGGGTGGGACCGACATCTTCCACCAATGAAATGTGTAATGATTTATATCTCATAAGATAGTCTTAGATCGTCTTGGGAGTGAACCTTGACTACTAAGATGTGCATGAGAGTTAACCATGACCACCCAGATGGTATGGGAAGTGAACTTATGCTACCAAGATGGCTATGGGAGTATACCATGACTAAAAAGATGGTATGGGGATTGAACCCATACTATTAAGATATTCTTGGTATTGATGCCTTGGTAAATATAGAAATAATATTATATGCTTATGTGTTTACCACAATCCCATGTTTTATTCCTATGTTATGATTTCATGGATTATGTTCTTTATTTCCTTATGATTCATTCCTTATGAACAAATAATTTTTATTCCATGATACAATTTTATGATCTTTGATATGTAGGGTATTGTATTTAAATGTTTTTATCTCATTATCATACCAATATGATCATGTTTATGCTTATATGTCTCCCTTACATTCCCTTACTAGGAATATAAGCTTTCCCCATTTTATGTTTCCTTCCCAAGGTTATGATGATATTTATTATGTTTTATGTGTCTAAGAAGGGTTGTAGTTATGAAGAACATTGTAGGAGACACTCTATCTCCTTTATGTTTTAGTTTATATGATTCCATGTTTCCAAAGGCACAAAACTAATATGGTATTTGGGCGTCTATTTCTATAATGTTTTAAGTATTGTGCAAAAGTGATGAAATGTATATGTATGATAAGACTGGATCATTATAAGGTTACTCCTAAGATATTATGGTTATTAAATAGGTATATTTATTTCATCCATAATGGTTCTATTATGTATTCTATAAAGATAATTATACAATATAACAACAAGTTTTATCTATGATTTCTATGAGATTTTAATGGTTACTTTGATTAAGATTGACATGACATGGCTTAGGATTATTGATTCTTGGGACTCTTACATTTGTTAAATATTTATTGCATTCCCTCTGTTTAATAATCTGCGATTTTTTGGATATGAATTCTCTTATGTCATACTCATGCACTTTGATTGTTCCATCATACCCTTATAATAATCTTATTCTCACAGGTGGAATTAAATTTTGAATAATTATGTTTAATCTTAGAGAGTATTTGATATCACCCTTCTTATGGTTTCCATTTCCCCATGTTTTAAATTATGATGTTAAAATAATTATTTCTAGAAAGGTTTGACGTATGATGAATTTTATAATAATTTTTTAAGTATTATTGTGAAATAAGTAAATCTAGATATAATAGGGAAAATGATCAGTTGAATACATGGTCATTATCACATAAGATTTTATAATAATTCTATAAAAAGATAAACCTAAAATGTCATTGGTTATATAAGTGATTTTGAATTTTATTTGGATGTTATATGTTTTGGAAAGCTAAAATTTGGTCGTGGTAAGTAAGATCGTGTCTTTTTTCAAGTTTGTCTCCCTCTGATATTTTCTCCAAAGTTTTTTTAGTTTAGTTTTTCCTTATCTTAAAAATTGGTGGTTGTGTTTTATTCATGAAAATATTTATGTTTTATTAAATGAAATATTTGGTTCTAAGGAAACTTGAGAAAAATGGAGTGGATCTACACAGAAAGTCTTTATTATGGAAAATGACTTAATGTTTAGGGATGCAAGTTTGTTTGAATTAATGGATTCTAGGTATAAATAGGTCATTTGATACCATGGGATATTTTTAATTAAATAATATTTAATGTGGGTTTGGGTTTTAACATGGGAGTGTGGATGAATACATTCTACATTATAATTACATGTCGTGTAAATTCAATGCACAACATGTAATTGTTGCAAGACAGATGTCATCAATGTTTAGAGGCCATGAAATATTTTACAACATGAAAGGAATATAAATTGTGTTACTATATTACACGTCATGTATCATTTTATTATAACAAATATAAATCTGAGATGATGAGTTTTTTTGCACGTGCCTCTAAAAAGAAATACATGGTGTGAAAATAAATTACACGCAGTGTAATTCCCCGACCTACTATTTTAAAGTATGTTTTTAATATTAATTTAATTCCAAATTGCATGAAAAATCATCCTCTTGGCACTGGGGAACCTTATATGAATTTTTGGACTTCCTCTCTTGATTTTAGAAATCACAATCATGCATCTGATCTCTAGTAAGTGGTTTTTGTTAGGTTTTCCTTTCTCTCCCTTGATTCTTCAGCTATTGCAGTGTAATATCTTAAACATGTGTATTATTGGTTATGATCTTGATTTATTTTCATCTATGATTTTTTTTCATCTTCACCTTCTTCCTCATGAGCACTTTCTGTTGGAAGTGTGGTTCGATCGACATTAAAAGGTATGGTGTCTATACCTTAACCCTATGGTTTGATAATTTTCAAGTATGTGCAATATTTCAATGGAGCCAACACATTGTGCATCAAAAAAATAAATTATGAATGTGATTATTCCTTAGTGTCCCTCTACATCCAATTAGTTGTTAACCTAGATTTTTCATGTCGTTATGGTGAGTGAACCCATGATTATAAATTAATTTTTAAATTACATAAAGGGTGTTTAGAATGACTTATAATTTTTGTGTTTTCTTGATTTAAAATCACCTTAGATTGGTCGAATTATTGATATGATTAGAATGCTATTTGTTTAAGAACAAATGATAAATTGAATTTTTAATTTAAAGGTAAATGGTAATCTTCATAATTAACCATCAATCCTAGTTATGTGATTTTATGATATACTTATTGTCATGACTTGATTTTTTATTTAAATAATTTAATGATTTTATGGGATGATGGACCATTTTATGTGCTATAATGATTATATGGTGCATTGGACCAGTTTACATGTTGAAATGATTATATATCAAGCTATGCCCTGAGATATGTTGAAATGCTTATATACCGGGCTATGCCTAGAGACACATGCTGAAATTGTTATATATCAATCTTGGGCATGAGACACTTGTAGAAATACTTATAGACAGGGTCTGTCCATTATACATTCTAAAATATTTATATTTTAATCTCACCCCTGGTAAAATATTGAAATGCTTATATATCTATTTTGACATAGTTTTTTGTGATTTATATCTTGGTTATAAGGTTATGGTTGGCATGGTTATGATACATTCTCAGAGACATTCCAGAATGGCATCTATGCTTTTTATGTTTTACCATGGTTATATGGTAACGGTTTTCATGGTTTTTAGACATGATTACAGACATTATAGCATGGTATCATGGAAGGATGATGAGGTATTAATTTAATTGTTTAATTAATTAAAACAATTATTTATTACATTATTGTATGCACTATTTATCAAACTATTTAGTGTTTAAATACTTAGTTATAATCACACACTAGTTTGGATATTGTTTGGTACCAGAGCAGATTTCATAGAAGCAGGAATGTACAAGGAAAAAGAACATTTATGTTGATTGTTCCGTTGCTATATGGGATATAGTTTAGAGATGTGACAGACCTAGGGTTTGAGAGTGCGGACTTTGAGTCTTTACTTGAGCATTCGAATCTTTTATTTGTATTATCTCTAGAATGAAATTTTGTTACATTATATAATGTCATTACATTATTCAATTATTATTTATTATATTATTTAGCTTGATTTATTAGTGGGTTTTACACTATATTATATGATTTCAATTATTTTCACACTGTAATATTTATTTTTCTTTATCTAAACTAGTTATTTCTGCTATGGTTTATCATTGTAAATCAAGGGTATAGTCTCCCCACTAGACTTATCACACCCTTGCTACTAGTCGGTAGCCTCTGTTGTACGGGGAGTCGTGCTTTATGTCATGTAACCAACCCTTTTAGTCCATGTGAGAGAGTGATAGATCGGGGGATATTAGAATGTGGTATTAGAGCATACCAGGTTTTTTTATATTCCTTTTCTATTTGGGAAAAAAGATACTATGATGTTTTATGACATGGTAATGACCTTTTTCATGGGTGTAGCTAACCCATTTATGGGGAAAAATCTAAGTAACCATGAGTGGATTGTTTTATTATTATTTTCATGTTACAATTAAATCTATTTCACCTATATTGATTCACATGTTGTGTGAGGTTATTATTTTTTGATGTTATTGGTTTTTGATATTTGACCTTCTGTCCCAATATGGCATGGTATGAGTGTTGATGCATCATAATAGGCACATAGGGATATATTGACAAGCATTGATCATGATAGGGACATATTTACTAAATGTATGTTAGCCCCAAAATGTTAAATACCATGTGAGGGGGTGAAATAGGGAATAAAAGATTATAAAACAATTTCCACATTGGATATTGTTTCATTACTACAAAAAAAATCTCTATTTACAATAGAAATGTACGAACAGAAATGAAATCATGCACAAGACACAATGATTTTATTTTTTTCACCCTTACTTGGCTACATCCATGAATCCAAAAATTTAAATGTGCAGATGTTCCAAATCCACTAATGCTCACTTATAAATAACATGGTTTGGGATAAATCACTTTTATTCCTGGGATCACTTCCCTTAAAAGATTTAGGATCAACTCACTTCTTTCCCAAGGGTCACTCTATGAGTTTCATACTTTATCTCACCACTGATGGAAAAGATCCCATTCTTCCACTTTCTTTTATCACTACTCTGAAAAGGATCCACTCAATGTATATGATCATGTAGGTTCATTCATTATCAATATTGAATGTATCCTCAGTTTTAGTTACATTCTCTTTTGAAGTTTTTCTTATACGTGTACTGTTGGTTTTCAAAAATTTCATTCCCGAATGGTTTTAGTCCCTCATTAGACTTTCCTGCATACTCTATGAAATTCATTAAATCCTCATCACACTGGGTTGCACCATGTGGCATGAGTTCTTCATGGACCACCCCTTCTTATATAGACCACCCCTGCTTCCAGGGACCACCTATTCTTCTTCAAATCATCTCCTCTTTCACGGACCACTGCTGCTTCTGCAGACCACTAATTCTTTAATGGAAAATATCCTCTTCAACGGACCATTCATTAAAACTACTTCAACCTTCGCGGAATCCACCCTCCCCCTGTGAACTACTTCACTTCACAGAATCCACCCTCATGAACCACTTCATACACTATAAGATTATTCATGGAGCAATGATCTTTGGTAAAGAAATCATCTCTATCTAATGATCTGATTAGGGGTCCTCTTATAAGAAAATAGATCAGAAAAAAACTTTAATTTGAATTACCTAAATCTTTTATGTGGTACAACCTTAACTATTAAATGTTATATGATCTACATAGTTCCATTCTACCATTAGGGAATCTTATGTATTCCACAGATGAACCACCCTTTACAACTTCTCAAATCACCACCACTATTCTAGAAAAAATGAGCCTCCCGTGAAGTATTTCTCTTCTAAAGTTCATGTGTTGCATTTATCCATTATGTTAGATTAAATTACCACCCTCATCCAAAAAAATAAACATCCTTCATGGTTAAACATAACCATTTTGTAGTCTGCAAACTCCAAACAGTGTAGCCAATAACTATAGTCCTCAAACTCCTTTTTGGAATAATGTTTGGTGACTTTCCTTTGTTATTTCATATAACTCCTTTGAGGTCTGTATACTATATATTCCATGTGTAAATCATTTATTTTCAAAAAAAATCCATAAATGAGAAAACCACTAGGAAACTGCATCACATAAAACAATATTTTTGACAACACCAATCATACTGACTCGCAATCATCTGGCTTTTTCAACAAATACAATCACCCCAAAAACACCAAAATGAAACATTGAGGTATTTTTTCCCAAAAATGTGATATATAATTTCCTATTAAAATGTGATATTAGACAATTTTATATCTGATAAATGAAAAAAATGAAAAATTATGTCATGCTAAAACACTGGTAATCCATATTTAGAGAAACCAGAAGTCATTGGTTCTATATTGTTTTACTTATTGAGGTTGACCTTTTTGATAGACAGTTCTCTATAGAGTTCATTTTTTTATAGAGAAAATTAATCCGTGCCATATTTGGGTTGAGTGTTAGGATATTAGAAAATAGTTTTCTATAAACACATCTAAACTAGATATTCCTTTAGTTCCTGAGGATTAGATGGATGTTCAACTTTACAATAGGTTCGTAAGGACCAAGAGATACAATGAAGGAGTGATTCTTCACATAATTCCTTCAATATATGAGCTATAGAGAGAGTTCCAACTACATAATCTATATACATTTACTAGGGAGGGAGGAACCCATGTAGCTGAGTTCTAGATCGAGTCAGTCAATATGATATTTAGGGGTCCTGAGGAACCTGAAGATATGAGGGTGAATTTTGCTGCATATATTATTTTTTGACAGGCCAATAATTGGTGTGACATTTTAGAGAAGGGAAGGAAGAAATAGTAGTTATCTTAGAAGGAATTCAAGATAAAGTTCCTAATCTACTTATGTTTTGAGATGTTGAGGTATGTTAAGTATTCTGAGTTTATGCACTTGAAACATGAGGTAATTTTAGTGTTGGACTACACTGAACATTTCACTAACCTACAGTGCTTATCACTATCCTTTGTAGGTGAACGTGTTTTTCCCAGGTAGTTTTTCAGACGCGATGAATCAGTATCACATAGTGGAAGTGAATCATTGATAGGCCCTAGAAAGTGTCTAGGATATTTCAATAGAAAAAACTATTAACTATTCTTCTAGTACAAAAAAGCATTTCTATGACTGTTTTCACCAAGAAATCAGCAGTCAGAGTAGTCAATGATGTGAGAAACCATCACAAGATCATGTTCCATTATAGTGTTATCATTATAAAAATATGTGTCACAAAAAGACTCAGTTTCTATACCAAAATTTGGAGTGTCATTCTTATGGAATAATGGGACACCTACAGTGGTTTTGTAGGGGCATGAAATAATAGAGTATTAGTAGGGGGTCTTCATAGTTACTGATGTTTCAAGAGGACCCAACTACTCTTCAGTAGGCAGGTAGCTAGAGTTCTAAAGGATGTTCCAAATGAGTCAAGGGATATGGTACCCAAGTGCAAGAACGACTTTACCAAGATGATGGTATACCTTATGGGAGTTATGATGGACTCTAGGGCAGAGGGGATAGTCATTTTCATGTTATACAGACTACTCCAGCTATTATGGAAGAAGGAAAATATAGTGTCAGATGTAAAATTCTTGTATCATCTACACTTAAATGTGTTTTGTTTTTACAAGATCATCACATTCTATTTTGTTCGATATTTTTAAATGGTTTGGGCTTGTATGTGTAATTCTTGGATGGTTTTCTAACAATCAACACGCCATTGGGAGTTCATTCTAAGAATATCAAATGATTCAAGGTGTTTTTTCTAGATATTTTTGGTTACCATTTCTTTTGGGAATAGTTTTTTCTAGAAACGATAGTCTTTGATTTTATTATTGTTATAGATTTTTTAGTTATATAGTAGTCTCATATTAACTATTATCAGAGGATATTTACCTATCTATCACTAGAAGGAGGTAGTTATTCTCATCAGGGTGACTGGGATCCTTAGGTTGGTTGTGTAGAACCGATTCAGTGTAGATTAAATTTTCATAAGACATGGATAGACGGTCTTACTCTAGATGATGGTGGAATGACGTGGGATTATTTTCCTTGAGTGGTCGAACATTTTTAAAATGACTCTCTTAATTAGTTCAATGGCTAACCGTCCGAGTGAGAGAGCAAGTTCACAATTGAGTTGGTGCTGGGAGAAGATCCAATTTCAATACCTCCTTATAGAATGGAACCAGCAGTGGTTCAAGAGTTCAAATTTTATTTGGAAGATCTGGATTTAAAATGTTTCATACAGTCTAGTACATCTCCTTGAGGTTCTCCTGTTCTCTTGGATAATAATTCTTCTAGGGATTTGTGTTTTTTTCGATTATCAAAAGATGAACTAGATGATGGTCAAGAATCAATATCCTCTTCCATGAATTGAAAATCTCTTCGATCGGATTAAAGGTGATAAGATATTTCCAAAGATCAATTTTATATTAAGATACCATCAGTTTGGGGTGAGGCTAATAAACATACATCATACTATTTTTAGGATTAGTAATGTCTTGTATGAATTACTACTGTTTTTTTTGTTTAACCAATACTCCTATGGTATTCATGTCCTTGATGAATATCAGCTTTCATAATTTTCTTGAGTAGTTTTTGTTGGTTTCTATCGACGACACAAAAGTGTACTCTATGTTAGTAGAGGATCATTCCTAACATCTTGATATCATCTTGAGTATATTGAAAGAGCATCATCTTTGTGTAAAGCTAACCAAATTCAGTTTCTAGATTGATAAAGTGAACTTCTTGGGCCATTTCTTCATATAGGTAGGGGTATCAATGGATTATAGATAGTTGTTTCCATGGTATCTTGGTAGAATACCAATAATTACTTAGAAATTTGGATATTTATAGGTTTAAGAGGTTATTATGAGTGTTTATCCAAGACTTATCCCATCTGGAAGCACCGATGTCAGGGATGACCAAAAATAGAGTGATGTGTTTTCTTTCGCATGTATACATGAATGATTTTTAGGAAATGAAAGGTAGGATGACCTCCAAGCCTATCATCACATTACATATTCCTGGTAAATCATATACCATGTAATTTAATGCATCCGAAGTTGGACTCGGAGGAGTTCTGAAGTAGGAAGATCTATTGGTTTCTTATGGATCTAGATAGGTGAGACGACAAGAGAGAAATTAACCTACCCATGATTTGGAGTTAGAAATAGTGGTACAGGATTTGAGATTCTAGAGGCATTATCTCATGGGTGAGTGTTTTGTGGTATACATGGAAGAAAATAGCCTCAGGTACATTATTTCTTACCAGGATCTGAGGCATTGAGCGAGGGGGTGGATCGATTATATGTAGTCTCATGACTCTAAGTTTCATTATACACAAGGTATGGAAAAATTATTATCGATGGATTGATCTAGAATACACTAATAGAGGCATTTAGGGAGTCTTGCGATGAGTGTTAGATAATGGATCTCATTGAAGATATGCATCTATACATTTAGGAGTCTCAATGATTAGTATTTCTAAATTCAATAACATTTATAATAATTTTTTTTGTACCAAATTGAGAATGATTAGATATCTAATCTATATGTACTAGTTTAGAGAGAAATCTTATATAATGGAGAGAAACCGTCAAATTGTTCTCCTAGAAATGGAAATTCTATTCTTTTTCATTGCTGAGTATGGGTTACTATGGGATTGCGTTGGAAGAATATGGGAGAATGTAATTCTTATAGATAGTATGTACATCCTGGTTTGAAAAATATGTATCTCAATCTCCATAGATAATAATAGTGGTCAAGAATAAGAATGAGGTAGCAGGATTTGTGGTGATATGATTCAATTTTCACAGGGAGAAAGTGTATCATCAGAGTCTAGGTGGGATTTTGCAACCATTACCCATTATTGAGTTGAAATGAGACGATATCCCTATAGATTTTCTTACAAGATTACCTATGATAACCCATATGAATGATGTATTATGGGTGGAAGTGGATCATTCACTGATGTTATCCCACTTTTTCCCTATCTGGGAGACCTTCACAGTTGATGATCAGGGAAGTCTTTAGGTGTGGGATCTAGTTCAATTTCATAGTTTTCCAAGGAGTATCATTTTATATAGATATCCTCATTTCACATTGTGTTTCCAGAAGGGTATTTCGAAGACTATGGGATCACATGATCTTTTGATTATGACCTATCATCATCAAACTGAATGTCAAACTAAGAGGATCATTCAGATTCTATAGGATATTATATGATCCTATATTTTGGATTTTATAGTTTCATGGTAGCAACATATGAAAAATGTGTAATTTTTATATACTAATAGCTTCTAGAAATCAATCTAAATGGAATAGTTGGAGTATTTTTATAGAAATCCATTTTGTTCACCTCTTTGATGGTAGGAGGTAGGTGAGTCATCTCTTATTGGGCATAGTCTCGTGTATGAGAAAATTGAGTAGGTTTTGTTGATTATCCAGCAGTTGGAGACAATGTAGAGTATGAAACAATCCTATGATGACCATCAGAGATAACCTATGTTGTTTGAGGTTTATCATCATATTATCCTTCAGGTGTTTCCAAGGTTGTGGAAACATCTTATCATGAAAAAGGGAAAGCAAGGAACCTGGGTTTTTAGGCCATTTGAGATAGTTTATAGGGTTGGTCTAGTGGTATTGAAATTTTCCCTTCCATAGCGCTAATAATACATGAACGTTGTGTTCCATGTGTCATAACTTCAGAAATATTATCTAGACCCTTATAACATGCAAAATTTAGTAGATATTATGATTAGTGCTAATGTGGCTTTGAGGAGAATCCATTATGGATTATGGACCATAGTGAGAAGTATCTTATGGGTAGGACTATATCATTAGTTTGAGTACGGTGGAATCATGGGATAGTTAAAAATTAGAACTAGGAGAGGGAGACTGATATTTGATCATAGTGGCTAGAGTTATTCTCTAAGACCCCACAATGATTCTTAGATCATCTTTGTGATGAGCTATTATATGGCGGGATGGTTGTAAGATCATGTTATTTTTGTGTACGCCTCTCTCAATGTTTTTTTATTAAACTAATTTCAGTTGAGTTTTGCCTCATTTTAAATGTTGGTGGTTGTGTTTTCTTCATGAATGTTTTGGTGTTTGATTAAATGATGTATTGGGTTGTGATGAAACACGAGTAAACCAAATACGATCCACACATAGAGCCTTTGTTTGGAAAAAGTACTTAATGTTTATGGATGTATGTTTCTTGGAATTAATGGAATACTGGTATAAATAGGTCAAGTAATAACCTATGTTCATGGTATATTGAGAATCCCTATGGGGTTTTTTGGTGTTTATAAGGGAGTGTGACTAAAAACTATCAGCAGAATAATTAAAAAATGTGTAAATGTAATACATGCCATATAATTATTTCCAGACATATGTTTTGAATAGTTATAGGTCGTGAACTATTTTAATTCATGAAAATAATACAAATCATGTTATTTTATTACACATCATGTAATTATATTACACATCATGTAATTATATTACACATCATGTAATTATATTACACATCATGTAATTATATTACATATCTTGTATTATTCGATCAAAATTAATAATAATATGAGGTGAGAGGATTTTCATCATATCTCTCTATAACTAAATACAAGGAATACAATTTAATTGCACATCATGTAATTCCCCAACTAGTTATTTTAATGTATGGCATGTGGTTGATTTTATTTCCTACTCATTTGTAGCTTACATCCCTCGGACCTATGGCACCTTCTTGGAAATTTTGGAGCACCTATCTTGATTTTGTACATCCAAATAACACATTTAATCCCTAATAAGTGGTTTTGGTTAGATTTTACCTTCTCTCCGATAGTTCTCTAGCCATTACGGTGTAATCTCTTAACCGAGTGCATTTATTTTGGAGATTGATCAGATTTTATCTTGGATTCCTTTTGAGAGAATCCACAACGTTTTAATTATGGATGTTTTTTATTAGAAGCATTGTCCAGTCGGCGGTTAAAGGTATGGGTATAGATCTTAAATATGTGATTTGATAATTTTCAAGTATTTACAATATTTCAAATTCAGGAACATATCGTGTGTCAAATAAATTAAATGACGTATTGGATTATTCATTGTAGTTCCTTTGGATCAAGTTGGTAGTTGACCTAGTTTGTGGAAAAGTTTTTGGTGATTCAACCCTTTATTATAAATGAATTGTTTTATGGATTAATGTGTGTTTTCTTCGACCTAGAATTTGGGTGTTTTCTTGATATATACTCTCCTTGGAATGGCCTGATTATTGATATGATTGTCATCTATGACTGACTGAAATTTAAATTTTTATTAACAAAGCACTTTTAGGGAAAAATTGAGAACCCTAATATCTTAACAGGTCATGCACTAAAAGAAACTATGAATTATCAATGAAGAGTTAGTTCATCTCAAATCATTCTCCTAAAACAATTTCCAAAAAAAAGAAGCTACCTATATGCTCGGATCATCATTCTGGAGGTCTTCCAAATGATATTTCAAAAAATCCCAAGATTGTAAGTATTGATCTTTATTGATCTTCACCATGTTCAAGCCTTTTATTAGTATACAGTCTTTCTTGTAAATACAAGCACATTTGTCAGTATAACTTTCCACATAGAGTGTTCGTCCCATATTTTTTTTCAGCATCCTCTCTTGCGTCATTAATCATTAAAAATTACTCCACTATTTCTTCAGATGAATTCTTGAGAAGCTCCATATTATTTTCCCAAACCACTAATTTTTCTTGTTGATGAACTTTAAGGAACCCTTTGATGATTAAGGATATAATTACCTTGAAGATCATGATTACTATCTCCTAAGAGTTGGCCAGATTTATAATCACTAAATACATCTCCATGTCCTCCATACTCCTCATTTGGATAATCTAGATGAACTACTTATAGCACTTATTCTAGCTTGTCGGGATCCAGACCCTCAAAGTGGAGAAACGATTTATGATATGAGAGTCCCTCCTAGGTCTTGACCCCCTTATAGAATTTGATTCCACTCAAAGAATAATAGGCTCTTGGGATACCTTTCATCCAATAGTACTTTGACTTGAACATACTTCATCCACATATGATTAGTCCTTGGGAGTCCTTTCACTTCCATCTTCATTCCCTTATAACATGCCACTTTTAGATCTTAGAACCCCTCCATGGGAGACCACTTTTTATTTACTAGGAGAAGAATTCGTGACTCCATCCGCAGAATCCCCCCCCCATGCCCACTGGACCTATAGAAACACCTGTAGATGACATTGGGTCACCTAGGTCATTCTTTAAGCACTTTAAGATATAAAAAACCGATGGATTTCCCCCATGATACTCGCGATGAATTGTCTTAACATTGTCTGGGTTAATAGAAGTGGCCTTTAGACTCTGCCCCATCATCCCTTCACTGACACCCAACACTTTTCCCTTTCCATTTTCTCCTGAAATCTCCATTAGTGGCTGATCATATTTCTTAGGCCCCTGTTGAAAGAAAGTGGTAATGTGACCCAATTTCCTACATGGAGATAAAAAATTGACCCACTATTCAAAAACCACTACCTCCTTGTATCGAAATTCTTCTTCAATTGTAACCCAAATGAACCTCATAGGTAGTATCGATACATCAACATCCACGCAAATGCAAGGAGAAACAAGGTGAGAAAAAGACTTAGTCTAGCTATCAGGACTTAAGTATCGACTAACCAGATTCCCAATTAGGCATATAATTATATTATTTTGAAAAGGTAAATGTATCTTAGGTAAATTAGCCCAAATCATCATCATAGTGTTGTCATGATTCTTATGTAAGTCATAGGACCACCTATAGAGTTTTAAATAGAATTCGTTGTATCTATGAGGGGAACTAGATTAGACCATGAACAGGTCATCCTCTGAAGAAAACTAGAGCATGATGTGCCTCTTGTAAAGAAATCCAACTATTCCTTGATCTTGAAATCCCAAAAACTCAAATATAGAACTATCAAAGGTGTCGAATGAGGGGATATCCTACTTAGATAACACAATCAATGTCAAATTTAGAAGTATAAAGGCCATGTTAAACTCCGATGTGGATATATAAAGTTGCGTAAAACCATTAAATATATTTGGGACCTTACGGTTGAGTGAAATTTGAGTGGAATTAGGGAGAGTGTCGGAGTTAGAGAAAGGGGAGAAGGAGTGACTAGTTCCCCCATGTGATGTTGGAGGTCACTCCCCCAACATGGGGGGAAGAACCAATGCATTGACTGAGACCATCATGGTGGGGGGGGGGGATCCACCATCGTAGAAACACTTGTCGGAGAATCCATTAGATAAAGATAAATGATTGGAATGCTATTGGTTCGAGAGAAAATGATAAATGAAATATGTAATTGAAAGATTAATAGTAATTTTCCAAATTTACCATTTAGGTTGATGATGTGATATTGTGATATCCATGTTGTTATTACATGTTTTGTGATTTAAATTATTTAATTATTATATAGGGTGTTGGCTTAGTTTACATAATTTAATTCTAATATGTGTTGTTGTCCCACTTTACATGCTGAAATGGTTATATATCGAGCTATTCCTTGAGACATAATGAAATTATTATATAGAGATCTATGCCCAGAGACACATAACAAAATGCTTATATACTGGGCTTGGCCCTAACATACATTATCAAATTCTTATATATCTGGCTTGGCCCGAATACATGTTGAAATTATTATATACCAGGCTCATCCCTGATTAATTCATAAAATGATTATATTGTGTTTTTGACCTAGTTTTTGTGATTTATACCTTATTTATAAGGTTTTGGTAGGAATGATTATGAGACATGCTCAGATATATTCTATCATGGGTCCTAGGAAAGTTATGTTTTATCGTGGTTATATGGTTATGGTTGGCATGGTTATGAGACATGCCCCAAGACATTCCATCATGGTTCTAAAGTAGGATGATATGATATTAATAAATTATTTAAATAATTATTACACTTGTTTATTTCAATATTGCATACATATTTTATCAGACTGGTTATGTTTAGAAATGGTGGTTTTGGACTTCTGCGTTCTACTCACACCCTCTTTGGGCCTTGTTTTGGTACATGAGTAGATTTTAGTGATGTAGGATAAGACAAGGGTAAAGGGATTTATTATTGTTTGTGTACATACTGGATGGGTTGGAATTTCGATATGGGTCTAACATGGAGTTTGGGACATTGGACTTTGGGTCTTTATTTTGTTCTGCTAGACTTTTATTTTTATTATTTTTTGAATGACATTTATTAACATTAAAAAATATCATTGCATTAATCGTTTAATATTTATTGGATTATTTATTTGGATTTATTGTTAGTTTTTCATCTATATTATACGGTTTCTATTATTTCCGCACGCTGACATTTATTTTTTTACCTATAGTATATATTTTTTAATGGTAATTATTTATCCTAAGGGTATTATCTCCCCATTATAATTATCACACTCCCACTAACAGTCAAAAATCTATGTCATATGTGGAGGCACACTTTAGGTCTTATAACCAACATTTTCTAGACAAGTAAGAGAGTTACAGATATGGGGGATATTATTTGCTTATAGGTACCAAATCCTAAAATGTAAAGATTTTGATTTTAGTACTAGATTTGGGAATATGGTATAGAGGTTTTTATAGATTGTATTAGAGAAAGTTTTAGATAAATTTTTTGACCAGTTTTTTTCGATGTGAAGTTAACTTTAGAGTTATGGATGCAATCATCTGTTTCTAAGTTATTATTTGAACATAACTTCAAAGGCATAGAAACCCCTTTAGAGGTTTTATATGATATGATTTTAGGGAATATAATGATATTTTGTGAGATGTGTTATTAGGTTGAGGAATATATAAAACTTATGTTTAATTAGAAGGATTCTTTAGAAGAATGATATCAAATTTTGATGTATATATATTGAATGGAATGAGACACAATTTGAGGTTAAATAGGTTATAGGGTCATTTATTTTTGTAATGACATGATATTAAATTTATTTATTATTGTTGAATTTTGGATATTTATGTATTTTTATTTTTATGAAGGTTTATAAATTTTGTATATTATATTACCTTATCTATATATCTTAATCTGTTTAATATCTAAAGTCAGTAGGAATATCTCATTATCCATTTCTATATTATGTGATCTATTATAGGTCTATTAAAGTACTTCATGAATTGAATATACTTTCTAATAATTTGGAGTATATGATGAGATATAGGATGAACCTATTTAAAATGCTAAACCATTGGATGAAATTAATTTATGGATTTGAATAAAATCAAATAAGTATATTTCATTATGTTAATAGCCTAGATAGAATAGGAATTCGTGAACTATGGGAAATAGATCTTGAAAAAAAAGTTATCCTATTACCTTTATTTCAGATAAATTGATCACATTTAAAAAGATTATTTTTTTATATAAATGATCATTCAGTTTCTCATGTTCAATGTTCTCTATCACTCTCCATCAGTATTTGGAAACTTATTTTTTACTCCATGTCCTTATTTTGACATCCCACTAATGTTCTCATATTTGAAAACCTATTTTTGTGTTATTCAAGATGACCATCACTTTTACCATACCCTATTATCAAAAGGAAATTTTATTATCCCTTTTAATGATGTGGGTTTTCAACAAATTCATTTTTAAATATTAAAAATATTTTCCTTTTATGTATCTTTATATTTTCTTTCATTATTTGAAATTGATTTTTAAAATATTTTGAACCTTTTGATCATACACTATAAAATCATGGGGGATAAATTTTTAAATCAAAGAAGAATGTAAAAACTTGGGTATAGTTAATATTAAATCAATTTCAGTTCCTACGAATATTAATTAAATATATTTTGTTGAGTTATATTCACTATAATAATATTAGGCAATTCTACTGTCAAATTGAAAAAAGATTTATTTCTAACTAAATTGGTTTATAAGTCATTATATGGTTTTATTTAAAAATAATGTATATAATTTTTTAATTTTAATTTGATAAATGGATATCATATTTGAATTCATCAAATAAATATCATCTTATGGTGAAATTGTTTGATTATTTTGAAAAAATACATATTTCAGTGAATAATAAAAATATGAATTTGGGAAAACTATCATTTATTTTCATTAAAAAGTATCATTATGATTGTAATTTGATAAAAAATTTCAAATAAGTAATATTTAGTTTTATATAATCAAATTAATTAAATGGGATTCATCATTATACCTTATTTTAGTATAAGTATATTTTTTCGCTTCAAAATGCATTTTTTCTAAAAAAAATTTTTCATTGAGTTTTATGAATTTATATTAAAATTTATTATTTTCACATATGTATGTTGAATATTGTAAAATTTATTCCATATTTTGAATTAATATGTTTAAATATGGTAAATAATTATTTTTTATTTATTTCTTTCAAAATGAATAGTAATCGTGGTAAACATTTATCACCATTATAAGGGTAAATCGGGTAATTAATGTTAAAAATAATATTATAAGGAAAACAAATAACTCAAAAACATGAATTTAATCTACTAGATGGGTTATTATAGAACATAGTCATTCAATATTCTATGTTATAGTATTTTTGTTCCATTTTTCTTTGAAAAAATAAATATTTTATTTTAAGTAAATAAATATACCAACTTCAACATTCTTAATTTTAAATTTATCTTATATGATTAAATAAGAATAAAATTAAGTTTAAAATGAACCATAATTTATATTTTTATAACTATAAAATTATTTATTTAATTGTAATTTATTTTTAATTTTTAGTGATGAAATGTTTTCCATAAATTATTGCGTAAAGATGAAAAAGTATTAGTACTAGTATTATAAAATTCAAGTAATTGATTTAAAAAACTCTATATATTTTTTTGGGTAATTTATAGTGTTACAAGAATTTTAAATACATATATAAAAAATAGAAATTTGTGAAAAGTCTATACTAGAGTACAATTGTTATCTTAATGACATTAATGTCAAAGTAAATAAACAGTTCCAAAAATGATATTGATGTTATATTATAATAATCAATATTTTAATAAATGCTTTCAAATTAATAAAAATAAAATATCTTTACCATTTAGTGGTATATAGTTTAAAATATCATTCATGGTCTATTTATGGGTTATTTTTCCTCTTTTTACAAATTTTTTGACCCCTAGATTGTAATAAAAACTTGGATGTTATGTTAATCATCATGTAGCGACCTAGAACCTTGTAACTCAGAGCTGGTGCCTACTACCATTAAATTGGAATAATATTAATTTAAATCATGTCCCAAAGGACTAAATGGTTTAGTATCCTAGTTAAACTAAATATATATATATGATTATTTCATTACAATTGAATACACAAATAAAAGAAATTTTTTTTTTGAAAATAAATTTATTTCTTCTGGAATATACTTTTATATCTATCTATGTACACTTCATACAATATTAGGTAATTGAAAAAAAAATATGGATCATCCCAAATTATTAGTAAGGGTTAAATGCAGTGAAAGAAACCACAAATAAATGATCATAATTAACATGATAAAATAATTTACTGAACAAAAATGACAATTAAATAACTAGATAACGAATAATAAATATGGAAAGGTAAATAACTGAAAAAAATGACATTCAAATAACTGGATAAGGCCTAATCAATATTTCAAGGTGAATACCTAAAAACACATGCCATTTCAATAACTGGATAAGTAATAATAATTATGGAAAGGTAAAAAAACTAATAAATCATTTCATTTAAGGAATAAAGTGAGAATGAAATGCATCAATATATTTTTTTCAAATTGAAAATATCTTGTATCGTAATAAATGAATACTGAATGATGTTAATTCTTAATTATCAGACGTCATGTTTTTTAGGAACATGATACCTTTAAAGCCAACACCTTCCACAAGAATTTTTAAAAAATTCTTTGAGAAACCCATTAGTAGAGGCTAGCTAACTGATCTATCCCATGAGACTATTGATTCATTTAGGGGCTTGAAATAACTAGACCCAACCTATGTCTTTCACGTCAAAACCATTCCTTATATATCGAATAATCATTTTAATTCATAAGTAATGTTCCATATCAAATATCATCCTTGAAAAAAGGATACATATTCATCAATATTTTCATAGTTAAAAAATAACATTCAAAGTAAAAACCATATGTAAAAATATTATATTGTTTAATACATAATCATATCCATGATAAATGATATAGATATTTTTGGTAAATTTAATGATCAATGATTAAAAAAAGTGAAAAACTTAATGAGAAGTTAATAAATAATAATATGATTCAAGGAAGTTAAAGTTAATACTATCCATGGAAAAAATAATCATAATCCATCCAATTAATAATATGTATGATATTAATACAAAGTATACCCATTAGAGTAATAAATAGGGTTTTTTCATGGATGAAAAGAAAATATCATTAAAAAATTATTAAGGAAAATATCCTTTTAAATTTGATTTTAAAAAAAATACTTTCGTTTAAAATCACTTTTAAAAACATTTAATTTAAAAAAATTTAAATTGAATATGAATCATAAAATAAATGATGGTGGGTAATTCCATACATACCATAAAGAACAATCATTTTTCATGGTGAAGTTATCATAAAAATGCCTTGTCTGGAAAGAGACAAGTAGATTCCTTTGAAAACATTTTGTAACAAGGAAAAATGGTTAAAAACTCATTTTAATAAATAATGTTGAAAATTTTAAATAAAATAATTTAAATCATTTTAGAAAAAAAAATTTGTATGAAAAATTATTTCTGACCAAAGAGAAAATTGATGTCGAATTTTTTTAAAATATTTTATCAATAATATTAACTACCAAAAAGTGGAAGAAATGGTATTATCACTAGAAAAATATCATGAATAACTTCAGTATAATAAAATTAAATGTTTTATTAATCAATGATAAAATAATTTAATTTATTATAAATTCAAGAATAAACAATCTATATTCGAATGAGATTGTAAAATAAACCCTCAAAATAATCAGAACGTTGAAGTGATAGTTATTCAATAAGTTGATTAGGTGTATAAAATATAAATCCACATAAATAATTATAAATAGAAATATATATAGTCCAAATCCATGACAAACATAAGATTATAATATTAATGATAATGAGGAAGTAATATAACATAATGAAAAGGAATCGAGTTATTAAATTCTTTAACACTTGGTAACTTTTAATTCAAATACCCATAGATGAAATAAATCAAATTTAAAATTAAAATACCATGAATAATTAATTATTAATTATATTAAATTTCATAAGTGTATTTTATTCTCTATATAATGAAGCTAGGTGCATAACATTACAATATTCCTTAATGAAATGAAATTGGGATGAAATACCTTACCATATATGTCCTTTTGGTTGAACTCCATTAAAACTCATATATATTGGTTTTATGAATTTTATTAACTTATAATATAACCATATTAATATTTATTATATTATATATGATTTTTTTACATATTATTAATTGTTCATTAATAATCTTTCAGTATTTCCATTGTTTCGGGTGGTAATTGCTTTATTTTGGAGTATGTTTTCACTAGTTACTTTTTTTTATCATTTTTAGAATATGATTAAATAATATAAATAATTTAAAACATGATAAAAATATCATATATATTAATTATATATGTGTTTATATTCCTCAAATATAATATTGATAATAGATCCAATAAATCGTTCATAGAGACAGTAGGTCGTACATATGCATGAATATTGATTCCATTTTATTATCGTATTAAATGAAATAGAAGTAAATTATATATATATATATCCTTAATGTATCATTATTACATTATATATATCACATTTGGTTATTAAAAAAATATTTAATACATTTCTTATAATGTTTGAAAGAATCACATCACTTCGCTAGGTGGTAGTCCGCCAGACACATGAATGACGTTATCGTATTCCCAAAAAATGGAAAGCATGAATGTATGTGTTATATAATAGTTCAAAAATCATAAATACATTATAAATATGTTTTATATCATATAAAATTGTACGTACATCATTGTTTCCAACCTTGATAGGTGGTAATGGAAAAAATGAACGATATCGGTTCACAAGGCGCTAGTCCGTCGTAAACACAAATGAGGATTTCATTACGCATTTGATTGAAGTGTGTGTGGTTTAAGGTCATAAAAATATAATAAAAAATATAATTTTATTTAATATACTAATATAATTATATAATAATGATATAAAAATAATTAAAGGTGTTTGAGGAAGACCAAATTTTTTTTGATGAACTTTACCTCTTCTTTGAGTATCTCTTTTTGGTTTTCACCAAAGGCCTTTCTTGGTAGGATACCTACACAAATTAAGTATTCTAGGATGAGGTTGGGGAATTTTATAATTTAAATCTTATGGATTTTTTTAACCAAACTTGATTGAGGGGTGCGAAGAAATGTGATATGATGAGGCATTTTATTAGTCAAGAGAGGACAAACTTGGCATTCTTGAAAAGAATATAGGTATACCCATTTTTGACCACAAAATTGGCCTACATAACACAAAACATAAGATCTATAAAGTGTTAAGGTCAATATATTTCCATCCAAGGGGTATTGAACAATTTTAGGATCTTTTTTACATAAAATACTCTACGTTTAATCACTACGTATTCTTGATTTCACATTAATCACATGAATTGATTTTAATTACTTTCACTAATCATTTTGGAAAAACAATTGGCCAAAAATTTTATAAATTATAAATTATTCTTATTCAAAATATGAAATCAATTTTTCAAAATTAAAATCTTAGAAGAGGTATAAATTAATTTAAAACAAATCCCATAGATCGAATGAGGAATCAAGTTTCTCAAGTGGAAATGTTCAAAAGTTTACTTAGTTTTTATATATAAATTCAATATAAATTTCTTTAAAATGTCCTAAATTGGTTAAATAGACTTAAAATTGATCTCATTTTACATTTAAACAAATTTAAAATTTAATTTTAATTATAACATTAAATTTTAAATTATTTAGATGAAAATTCGGTTTTAATTTAAAATTATGTATTTGATTCACTATTCATAAAAAATTGATACTTTTCAAAAAACAAAAAAAATCACCCTAACATAATTTTGAAATTAATATATCAAAAATTATGTTTATTTTTTCAAATAAAACTTTTAAATGTGTCAAAATTTAGTTCAAGAAAAAGTTCTCCATTATAAGGCAGCAAAACTCCCTTTAGAAGAATACAACTTTTTAAATGTAAAATTGGATTTTTATCTTATATTATGAATATAAAATCTTTTGGATGAATATAATTTTTTTATTGAATATACAATATATAATAGTAATTAATAACATTCACTAATAGTAATTAGTTTAATTAATTATGATAAAACTCTTTTTGTACATTTTATTTCTATGAAAATATTTCCTTTATATTCAATTGGTTTTTATATTCACATCCAATTAATTTTTAACAAAGGAATTCAACCATATATTTAAAAATGTAAATTAATACTATTCGTAACTACCAATCTAAAAACATGGATATAATTTCCATTTTAAATAATAATATTAATATTATTTGGTAAACTCAGACTTGCATGTAACACAAGCTCTCAAATATAGTTGTTTTTGCGTGTAATGAAAGAAAACTAAATATTTCATGCATTTGAAGATATATCATATATAAAATTTATTTAAAACAGAAAAAAAATTAAAAGTATTTTTATATTATATTCTCTTATATTCATGTTGTTTCGAGTCATACAAGCTATCAAATATGATATTCATTTTTTAAAATTTTAGTTTGTTACATTATCCCTACCATAAATAAATTGTATCCTGAAAATTCAAACTCAATATCAGTAATTAAGGATTTGATATTTAAAAATTAACTTGTCGAGAAAAAAACATCAGAAGAGGGTTTGTAAAATATCCCCTTAATAAGAGTGAAAGGAAAAAAAATATAATGGTCATATGGAATAACATAATACTAGGTTTCTATGATAGGGAAATTTATTGGAAGGTGAAGATTTTTACTTGGATGAAAGGTGTAAAAAATTATAAGGAGTGATTGAGGTAATTGATCACAAGAAATTGAATTATCAATGGATTTTTAAGGGCCACAAATCTAAAAATATGTGATGATATAAAGGACCATTTGATTTATTAGATATGAATGTGATAGGATAACATTTGTTTCAAGATAATTTTCCTAATGTTGAGTGTAACACCCCAAGCTTCTACGGTACGCTTCTCTTTAAATAATGCGATAGCGTGTGTTGTACGCAACATCGAGTTCTAACACACCACAACCAAAAAAACTAGCCGTTATAAATAGTAATACCTACATTTTGAAATTATATATATTTTATATTTCAAAATGGACTTCATTTTTGGATTCAAAATATCGAAATTATCCTAAGATGAATTTTTGGTATTTTTCTGAGAACTTCCAATTTTATGAATTGTGAAAAATAACTAAAAACAACTTTTTTAATCAAAATAATTTATAGTGATAAATTATATTATTTAGTGGTTTTAAAGTATAATTAGAATATATTTTTACCATTTTATCCAATGGTGTTCATTAGAATTAATTTCACTTTTAAATTGGACCTAAGCAATTTTCAATCTTTTGATATATATTGTTTCTTAAAAACACGCTATTTGTTGTGACAGCGGGAATTAATTATAAAATTAATTAATTCAAATTATATGTTTGGAATTTTTTAAAATAGAAATCATTTTTGAATTCGGAATATCAATTATTTCTTAGGGTGAAATTTTGGCATTGTTCTGAAAAACTTCAATTTTTGATGAATAGTGAAACTACTAAGTGGTAGTTAAAAAACTGAATAAGATACAACCTATCCACAAACGCGATGAGATTCATTCTCCATAATATCCATTAAAGTATAATTAACATTTGATGATTAATAATAGTATTTAAGTACTTGATATAATTATGGATATGAATAAGATACAACCTATCCATAACAAACACGGCTTATATAACAAAACATATAAATGTAAACGAGTAAGTTAACACCCGAAACGACGAAAATTCTAAAATATTATTAACAAAGAAATGTTAAAAGATCATATATGATATCATATTAATGTATATGATTCTTGAATAATTTAATAACAATTATTTCACCATTATACAGGAGGTTAACCTACCCTCAACCAAGGAAAAGTACAAGGTAAGGGTTTATTTCACAATCTCTTCATTACCCGAGGTTGTTTATACGCAATTATCTAATAGGATCTCTTTATCATACACATCCATGTTCCTTAAAAATGTATTTAAAAACATTTTTACTATTTACTAGACAATGGATTAAAGTCATTTATACCCTTATGTGTTTTTAAAGGAATCTCTCCGGTGTTTTCCAAACAAGGAACTTTTAACCTTTTCGAAAAATTTAAGGTAAGAATGTCTTTTTTTAACTTATACGGCGGGTGCGGCTATTTACCACCGTTATAAAATCGTCAAAGCTTCCCTTAAAAGCTTATAATAATATTTTCAAAGTAAATGTTTTAATTTATAATTATGTGACTTTTAAATGATTTCAAAATGAATATTTTAAGAATTTGTGAAAGATACTCTTTATTAAGATCATAATTTTAAATATTTTAAATATTTATCTTTCTAAATATTTTTAATTAATATCCATGTTTTCAAAATGATTTTAAGGATTTATTTATATGGACATGAATGCTTTGAAATGATATTTCTTTTCAAAAGTTTCAAATTGGTATGGGACACTTTGATTCAAAAGTCTATTTTAAATTACTTCCTTTATAAATGTGTGACTTTTCAATGATTTCGAGAAAAGAGATATTTCTCTCAAATAGTTTTGATTCTCATCTATGTCAACATCCTTTAATGGATTTTAAGCTTATTTGAAGTTGATTTATTATGATACAAAACTTTTGTATTCTATTGAAGGTTTTGTGATATGTTTTACTGTGGATGTGTTATTTTTATACCAATCATGGTTTATGGAGAAAGTATTGACATTTCGTATTATAGTTTTAATACGAATGTTTATGTTATGTTTAAACCTTTTCATATGGGAATTCATTGGACTTAGTAAGTGACGGGTGGAGCCCGCTATAGCTCCTCGATGCATAGATAGGTCTCATGAGACCAACTAGTGTCTTGGCACAAGGCCTTGGAAAAATCTTATTTGTAGTCTTGGGACGAGGCATTGTCTATGTGGTTATGATAGTCTAGCATTATGCATTCCATCATTATGAAAGTGGTTATTGATATTGTATGTGATTATTCGATTAGTAGAATATCCATGTGAATAAGTAAATGGAATTATTTCATTTTATTTTTTCCATACTATGTTGAAGTTCAAGTTTAAAAGGATTTTGTTTTAGTTATACATTGCCTTAAATGTTTATGTTTATTTATGAAAGTTTATGCTATATTGTTATCCTTACTGGGCATTTGAGCTCACCCATTTTCTATGTTTTATTTGTTTTCCAGGATGAGAAGAAGTAAATTATAAATAACCTGCAGGTATATTATGAGGGGATAATAGTGTAGACTATGGATACAATATGTTGTTGTAGTAGTTTTTCACCTTATGATGAAATGTAAAACTTTATGAATAAATCTAGTGTTTCCAAGGCTACTAAACCAATCGGTCTTTCGAGATTTTATCTTTCTTTTGATCATGCCAATGTTACGATGTAATGCACCGACTCTGGGTAACTGGGGTTGGGGCGTTACATTGAGTAACTCTTTTACTACGTAAGAATATAAGGAAATAAACTTACATGTTATATTATTATTTTATAAACAAAATTTCACCCTTTTGTTGTTCTTTGATCACCTATAGTAATAAATGAACATCCAAAAATGAATTTTTTATTCAAAAAGAACTAAAATTTACATTAAATAGATTGTAAGATCTATAAGAGAGTGAAACTTCATTCAATCTGTATTTAATTATTTCCTAAAACCAATATCGTTTTTACATTAATCTATAAACCTCAAAATTTATACTATTATTTCACCATTAATATTTATTCATGATTTTTTTAACTAAAATAAATGATATATTAACCAGGATATCATATAGTATAGTGGTAGGCATGAAAAAATTATCATCCTTTGGTCATTGGTTCAAGACCCATCATCTTTCCATATGCCATGGGTTCTCACCCTACATGTGGGTTGTTATTTTTTTATATGTCGTATAATTACTATAATGTTTTTAAAAATATGATGGACAACCTTGAAATAAAATCAATCACCTATTCAATGAAAATACATTTTCCACAAAGTCTAATAAGTAATATATGACTATAGTCATTATGTTAACCGTAAAGTCCATTAATAATTTTAAATGTGTGTTTAGAAAATATAAATGCATTATTTCTCAAAAAAATTTAAAATATATACATTCCAAAAGATTCCCCAAAATTTCCTTTATCATGGTAGGCTCCCATAATATAATTCCTAAAAAGATGTGTTTAATACTTTAAATATATGATAAATACTAAAATCGTAACCTATTTTGGTATCCATAAATCTTAAGTTAGTGAAATAATATTTGTATCTTAATTTTAACAAAATCCTTCAATGTTTCATTATTACTATAACAAAGATACCACTGGTCAAAATTCTTCTAAAATATAATTTTAGTATCCCAAGAAATACTTCAACCATTTTATTTCAACATAGGTATTTCCTTAGTCTATGGTTTATCCATGTTTATTCATTATCATCATCTATTAAAATCCTTCAAAACAGGTTTTAATGAAAATTTGAATTATCCTAAGCATATCCCCTTGAAGTGTCAGAACAAGTGTACAGTAAGGCTCATTTTCATGTACGAAGTTACGCTTTAGTCAAAATTGATGTTCCATTTTTGGAGTTATTACCCTTAAGTACATCTATGACAGAACCATGATAAGTTATAGTATCTAGATAGAGATGTATTTATATAAAGACCCACATAATATCTACCTTAAAAATACTTTATGATGTTATACTATACTTATTCTTAAAGTCGACCTTAGGGTTATGCTCCCTAATCTATGTTTTCCTAAATCTAGTTTTAATGATTGAAACTAAACTTCCTCTAATACAAACTATAGATACCCATGCCGCAACAACCCAGAGTCAATGCCTACTACCCTTAAATTGGCATCATATGAATGGAATGTTCATTCCAAATGATTGAATAGTTTTTTAGTCTTTTTAGGCTAGATACAAATATGAGTCTTGAATTACTATTTAATACACAATTTATAGCATAACTATTGTGGAAAATTACTTTATTCCATAAATAATATCCTCACATATCATTCTTAGTACACTTCATGGAATCTTAGGGAAAAGAAAAAATATGTTTAAGCTCAAATTCTTAGTAGGGGTTAAATACAACATAATAACTAGTGAATCAATTAGCATAATCAAACTATAAGGTAAAATAAATAAACACACATTGCATTTAAATAACTTGATAAGGAATAATCAATATGTTAATGTAAATAACTGATCACACATTCCATTTAAATAACTAGATATAGGAATAATAAATATAGAAAGGTAAATAATTGAACACACATTCCATTTAAATAACACGATAAGTCATAATTAATATTGAATGGTAAATAAGAGATTACTCATTCCATTTAATCAATAAACTAATAATTAAATTCATCCAAATATTTTTTCATAGTAAAAATCACTTAGATAGTAATAAATGAATACAAAATTAAGGTAATTCTTAATTATAGAATGACATTCTTCCCAAGAACAAGATACCTTTACCATTAATATATTACATAATAAATTTTAAAACATTCAAGGTGAAAAACAATTAGTTGAGTATATCAAACTAATTCTTACCATGATACTACCAATTCATCGAGGGGGTTACATTACCAAGGCCCAAACCCACTTCATGCATATCCAAATAATTCCATATATATCAAATAATCAATTTAATTCATAAACAATATTCTTTGTCAAATATCATCATTGAGTAAAAGATATAGATTTATCAATACTTCCCAGTTTATAAAAGGCATTCAAGGTAAACATCATATTTAAAAATGGAATATTGTTTATAAAATAATCATATCCATGATTAATTATATCGATATTTAGGTAAAATTTAATTTTTAATGATAATATGAAAGTGATAACTCAAGGTGAAATTAATAAATATGAAATTGATTAAAGAAAGTGAATTTCAATACTATATTCATTGAAAATATGTATAATCCATCCATTAGAATAATAAGGATGGTATCAATACAAATTATACTAATTAGAGTTGAAATAAGGGTTGATGTAATTGATAAAAAGAAAAGGATATTTAAAAATATTCTTGACTAAAATATCATTTTCATTTAAAAAATTAAAAAAAAATTCATTGAAAATAGTTTCTAAATTTTTTTTAAAATGATTTTTTTAATATTTGAAAAGAATCTTCAAAGAAATTATGGTAGGTAATTCTGTACATGCTATAACAATCATTCCTTTTACAAGGTAAGGAGGATATAAAAGTGCCTTTTTTGAGAAAGTGACAGGAACATTCCATTGAAAAAAAATTAAAAAGGAAGAATGGGTAAAAATCATTTTTAAAAGGATAAAAAAAATTTGAAACCATTATTAAAAATCTTAGTTTTCGTAAGAAAATATATTTCAATCAAAGAGATAAATGAAGTCATATTTTATTAAAACATTTTATAAATAATATGAAGTAACAAAAGTGGAAGAATTGTTATTATCACTTGAAAAATATCATGAATAACCATAATAGAATAAATTTAAATGGTTTACTATAATAAAAAATAATAATTTCTTTTATTGGAAATTCAGGAATAAATAATCTCAATTTGAATAAAATTGTGAAATAAACCTTTAAAATAATCCTAACATTGAAGTGAGAATTAATAAAAGAATTGATTATGTGTATAAATTAAAAATCCACATAAAAAAGTGTAAATTCATCAATGTATTTTTAAAATTTATTACTCACATAATCTTATAATATTAATGACAACAGGGAAGTTATATAACCTGAAGAAGTAGAATTGATTTAATAAATTCACTACAACTTGGTAATTTTTAATTCAAATCCTCACAGATGAAATAATTAAAATTGAAACTAAAAATAACATTAATAATTATTTATTTATGTTATTAAATTTACTAGGTGTATTATATAAACCATATAAATAAACTAGGTTCATAACATTACAATATGCCTTAATGAAGTGAAATTGAGATAGAATACCTTTCCATATTCTTTCTTCTGTTTGAAATCCCTTTAAACTCTTGTATAATAGTTTTAAGAATATAATTAACTTATAAAAAACGATATTAATATTTATTATATCATATATTATTATTTTATAACATATTATTTCATATTTGATAATAATATTTCATTACTTTCATCGTTTTAGGTGTCAATTTCCTTGTTTTTTGAGTATAATATGACTTGTTATTTTTTAATCCACTTACACTGATCATGATTTCATGATATTCAGAATTTGAAACAAGATTTTAATATCATATTTATTCATTACATAATTATTTAGAGTTATCCATGAAATTTTAGGATTAGAAATTAAATACATTTTTTATGAAGATGGTATGTCATACGTATAAATGAAGGTTATTTCCATATTCTTGCGTATTAAATGAAAGAAAAATAAATTCTATATATATTTTATCATTATAGTATAATTATTATTTTATATATTTTGAATATTTATAATGAAATCATATCTAATACATTCCAGGAAACATGTGAATGAATTGCATCGCTTTGTTAGGTTGTAGTCCTTTTTACACACGAACCACATTATGGTACTCCCACAAAATGGTAATCATAACGTTATGTGTTATATAATAATTAAATAAGAATAAATACATCATTAATATAAAAAATATCATATAAAATAGTGTTCATTTCATTATTCATGTACTTAATAAGTGGTAATGGAAAAAATGAACAAAATCGGTTTGCGTGGTTGTAGTCTACCATACAGACAAATGATGATTTCATAACCGATTTGACAGAAGTGTTTGTGGTTGTACGTCATAAAATTAACATAAAAACATCTCATTATATTGATGATACAATGGTTATTATATAATCATGTTACAAAAATAATTTAATGGTTTTGAGGAATATAAAAAACAAAAAGATTTGTTGATGAATGTTGCCTCTTCTTGGATATATTCTTTTAGTTTTCCCCAAACACCTTACTTGTTTGGATTTATTCCAAATTTATGGCATCGATTATTAGGGTAGTTAAATGGGGATTTTATTTGAGTACTGATTGGCTAAACAAAATTGGTTCAAGAGGTGTGAAGAAGGGGGATAGGGGTGGCTTTTATAGGGGAGGAAGAGGATACACTTCGAATTTTTAAAAAGATGTTTGGTGTACCATAATTTTTACATAAAAATAGGTATACATACAAAACATTAAATCCAAGAAGTTTTAAATTCACAATATGTCCAAAAATGGGTGTTTGACAAGTTTTGTTTGATTTTTACACCTTATAATCTATGTTTAACCATAAAGTAAACATGTTTTTTTACCTAAATCAATTTAATTAAGTTTCACTTCTATCGCTAATCATTTTTGGTAAAACATTAAACTTAAATCATTATAAATTATTTTAATTAAAATTATTTAATCAAATTTCTCAAATTCAAATCATAAAGGTGAATGAAATTCATTTAATATAAATCCCATATATGGAATGAGAGTTCAGGTTTATAAAGTGAAAATGTTCAAATTTTACAAAGTTTTTGTATCTAAAATAAATATTAAAATGATCAAAATGACCTAAATTGGATTAATATAATTATAATTTTATTAATTTTATTTTTAACCAAATTTAAAATATAATTTATCATTATAAAAAATCTATATGAAAAGTCAGTTTTCAAATATAATTTGGTATTTTATTCACTATTCATCGAAAAATGAAACTTTTGAGAAAATACTAAAAATTAACCCTAAGATAATTTTGATATAATTATTTAAAAATATTAGATTACTTTTTAAATTTATATTTATAAAAGTGTCAAATTTTAGTTTTAAAACATGTGTACTAATAAAAGGAAGCAAAACTACCTTTTGAAAAACACTACTTTTTATAGATAAAATTGGATTTGTTATTGTATTTTCCCTATCAAATATATGGATGAATGTAAAAGAATTTTATTGAATATATAACATATAAATTTCATTAATATCAATAAATAATAGTAATTTATTAATTTATTGTGATAAAATCCATTTAATGAATAATATTAGTTTTTATAAAAACATTTCTTTTATATTCTATTGGTTTTTGTAGTCACCAATAATTAATTAGTAACCAATAAATCCAACAATATATTTTCATAATTTAGTTAATAATATTCATAACCTATAATTTAATAGTTTTTATATAACTATAATTTTAAATAATTACATTAATAGTATTCGATAAAACTCGGCTTAGCATGTCATGCAAGCTATCGAAGAAAGTTATAGTTGTGTGTAACGTAAGAAAAATCAGTGTTGCACGCATCTCAAGCGATGTCATAGATCTTATTTATTTAAAATATAAAATATATTTAAAATTATAATGATTTTTATTCTCCTCAATGATGTTTGTTTCATGGAATGTATGCTATCTAATATCATATTCTTATTTTAAAATACTAGTTTATTATACATTAAAAGAGTTAACGGGGGTTAAAAAATAAATAAGGGTGAAAAAATCAGTGAATATTAAAACAATTATTATATAAAATTATTTATACTCATAATCATATTATATTATAATTATTTCAATTTTTAGTCACTTGAACTTGAAAATTAATTTATATTAATTTAACACTTTATGTAATTCCAAGAGTTCCCCTCCCCTCATTTATAAAAGGTTACCTCATATCCTCTCTTAATAACTCATTTTAAACACTCCATTTTATAAAATTAATGAACCAATAATTATTAACATCTCTTACCATGTCCTAGAGGTCTTATATTGGAAACCAAACCAACCATAGATAGATTAAGTTGTAAATAAAAGGAGGCTTACTGAAGAAATGGTGTAGCTTTAAACTGAGCATTTTTGTTTTATTTATTCTTCTAACTCCTTCAAATATTATTCCACTATGATGAAATAATATCATAAGTGTATTTTATAGAATCATATTTTATTATGTTAGTGTTATAACCTATCTCTATATCCTTATTCCATTAAATGGGAAATGAAACCATCTTCTATGTATACAGAGGACTACTGCCTTGCGAACCGATGTAATTTATTTTCCATCATTACCTCTTTTGGATGAAAATGCTTGTGGATTTAATTTATAAAAGTGATAGTAATGACTTAATTATAAATTTGAAATTTTTTTATAGCATCTACTATATTACCTTTCCATCCATTGTAAAATGAAAACTTAGTTCGTGTGTGCATGTGGATTACCACCTCCATGAAGTGAGGTGATTATTTTAATCACCACATCACATGGCTAGTATATTTTGTGTGTTTAAATAGATAATATGATATTTATTATATTATCAGAATTATTTATTGATAAAATAATACTTTACTTCTTTCCCATATGTTCATTGAAAAATGGAGATGTTACTCATTCGTATGTACGACCTTTCATCATCATGATTGTAATATAAGTTATTTTTCATAACCATATTTCAATGTTGGATTTAAAGGTACAATTACTATATGAAAATTTAAAATATATAAAGATTATCATTATAGATATTATGTAAAAAATATACCTTTGACCATAGTCAACATACATTTTTCATTTTGAAGTTATGAATCGAAAATCCTCGAAACAGTAAAAGTGGATTAACTAATTAAGTAATTAAATTTTCCAATAAAATAAATTTAAAAAATTGTTTAATGTTGTGATATTAACCATTGACAAGTTTCTTAATAAATTAAGTAACTGATATAATTTTATTATATATGATTTAAAGTACATACAAGGTAAGTATGGATTCGAGGTAATGTATTTTATCTTAATTTCCATTCATTGAGGCATATTTTAATATTATGCCCCAAATTTAGTTCATATGGTGTATATAGTGCCCCTTTTAATTGTTATATCATGAATATTTCATAATTCATGGTATATTAAGTTATAATTAAAAAATTTTCATCCAATGTGATTTAACATGAAAATTATAAAATGTAAGAGGTTCCTTAAATTGAATCCCATTCATAAGGCAATATTAAAACTTCATTAAATTTTTTATGTAATGATTCTTGGTGAATAGATATCAAAATTTTTTATTTATATATTTAAATTATATTTATTCAAATTTACATATGTGAAGACTGTCACTTCATGTATTAATCATCACATAAAATGTTATGATATTTTCAAGGGTTTTCTTTATTTTAATCTCATTTTCTTGAGACGTATTTCATGTCATGCACTATTAATTACATGTATAGTGTACTTACATACTCATAAATGAATTTTGATAAATTAATTCATGAACTTCAAGGGATTTATTTATCCATATCATAATCTTTATTTTAATGAATATTTATTCATAAGTTACCAAAGAATTAAAGGAATTATGGTACAGTTTATGATACTTTCACAGGGGCCCTAGTGTTATCCTTCTGCCATGTGGTGATGTACCCAGGTCTTATTTCCCCACATTACCTCTTTCTAAAGGTTGGTGTCTTTGATCACTTTCATCTATGATGCCTTATGCTAGATCAAAATGGGATGATTATATGTCAGTTCCTCCTTTTATGTATTCCTCATTGGATCTCGTTATCTAGTTAATGTCACCCTCATAGATTTATTCATGTTCGTGGAACTCATTCCTGATTCCATATTAAGGTTATATCTACTTAATTACATTATTTCTATCTTAGTATGTATGTAACCTTTGGTTAGGGTGAGTATTCATGTTGGGCACTTCTGGATATGTCTAGACATTGGGTATATTGGGCACCTGTAAGTTCTTCATATTTTGGGGGGAATATCATATGAGGCATATTTGGCATGAAACTTAAGTTATCCTATTTCAATCATGATGTATTTAATTCTAGGTTTCTAAGTCTTCTTAGTATTTTTTTCCTCATTAATACCATGATTGTTACATGAGATAAGTATTATAGTCTGGGGAATAAGTTTAATAACTTTTGGAGAGGGATATGAAAATCCCATTGAGATGGATTGGTGTGTGAGTTTAATTCCATTTTCTGATCGATCAGAATATCCTATTGAGATGGATTGATTGGTTGTTCCCCAAGGTGTGATGATTTTACACCAGGATGATAGAACTGAATGTTTGGTTGAGACGATTTTTGGTACGAGTTCAAAATATTTTGGAGATGGATCAGAATGTCCTATTGAAATGGATTAATGTGGTGTGTCCCTATGTGTGAAAATATAAAACCATGATGAAGAATTTGGATATTGAACCTTAGGTAGGTGTCCTACATACCTAGTTTGAGGGACATGGATCAAAACCTATGTACTTCAACGTCATAGTTTAAGATTGTGTGAAAAAAATTGATCCATGTATTTTAATATCATGTGGTAAGGATTCTCGTGTCATAGAAAAAGTGTTAATGAGGAATGGTGTGGGGATTATAGAGGTAATCTTCCCTTTGGAGGATGATCATCCCTTGTTTGGGGATAAGGTTTCATCCCATGATTACCATACATGGGGTATCCTGTGTTTATCACATAGGGTAATATGTGTAGGGTAATCCCATGTGAGTCATACATAGGTCATCAAGTGTCCATCACATAGGGTAAGGCTATAGTTTTACATCATGTATTGGGGAATTTTTCGTGCATTTTAAATTTTTACTACATGGACATAGAGCTATTCTGTTTCACATCATTCATCTTAGAATTTAGTGGGAACACTTATTAAGGGTTACCATGTCAAACTGAGAGTAAGATCTGGAATAATGATCCTCAAAGAAGGGAGTAATTCTAGCGTGGTATCCCGAATGTCTAAGAGGCTTGTCCTGGTAATGTTTGAGTTTGGTGAGGCCAGTCTCTGGCCGACAGTTTATCTGGCTAGGACTGGGCCTATGCAAATAGTTCTGTGGGTCGGGCGGTGCTGGCCCGTAAAAACCAAACCCAATGGCTCATAAAATCCAACCCTTATCTAAAAAATTGGGAAACTACTGGTAGAAATACTTGAACCACATTCCATAATTCTCCAAGGCTATCTCTGGACCAATTGGCTCAGGTGGGGTGCCTGATTAAGAATCACGTGAATATGTATATATATAAAAACAATTTTATTAATAATATATATATATATAAATATATATATTAAATATTTAGTATAATATATATATATATATAGTTACTCATTATGTATTAACAAAAAAATAACACACTCGCCCAATGATGTTCTCACTCACCCCCTGCCACATTAATGTTTTTTAAGTATGTTGGAAATTGAATATTATATATATATATAGAGAGAGAGAGAGATAATTAACCCACCTAATGTAATGAACCACCAAATCCCCAGTTATTTTTTTACAACTTTCACATATATAAACGTATTTAGAAAAAAAAATTAACACAGTTACCCACTGATGATCACCCCTGATGAATTTTATTTTTAAAACCCACACACACACAAACACACATATATATAAATATATCAATGATTTTACATAATACCATCCTTGCCGTTGAAACTCATTAATTTTTCCAAGTATGTTGCAATTTGGATATATTCTATATATTATAATATATATATCTATCTATTAAAAAAAATTAACACCCCACTACTTAAGACCCCCAACCCTTATTTATTTTAACACAAATTGCACATATTTATATATTCACATATATAAATATATTTCTAAAAACAATTAACACACACACCCACCCAAGGATGTGGACCGCTCATTAATTTTATTTCTAAAACATGCACATATTATTAGGATTAGTCTTTATTTTGATTGTTGATATTTTTTAGGCTTGATAGTCATAGCAGATTTTTTTTATAAAACGTTTTCAAATAAATTATTTCAACTTTATTTATTTTTTGAGTCGGTATATATTTTAGTTTTTTATTAAAATAAATCTAATATTATAATTATAATAGGAATGTGACACTGGGGTTGAGGGTTCTTGTCATATACATTATATATTTACAAAAAAATAACACACTCTCCCAATGATGTATGTGCATGCCCTCCCCCACCCCAACTTCGTTAATTTTTTCTAAGCATGTGGAAAATTTCTTATATTATATATTTTATATATATATATATATCTAATTAGAAACAAATCAACCCACCCACTTCTACACATCCCCCAACCCCGAGTTATTTTTTTACAAATTTCGCCTATTATATTTATATTCACATATATAAATACATTTAGAAAAAAAATTAACACACTCACCCACTGATGAAAACTACTCATTAACTTTCTTTTTACAAAAAATATATATATTTTTTATTTAACAAAATACAAAAATATATATATATAATAACTCATCATATATTAATAAAATAACTCACTCACCCAAGGATGTTTGTGTATGCCCTCCAAACTCATTAAATTTTTTTAATGTTTGTTGCAACATGAATATATTATATATATTCTATATACTAGATATACATATATACATTTATTTAGAAAACAAATTAACCCACAAACTGTTGTGAACCCCCCAACCCCTAGTTATTTTTTAAAACATTCACTATATATATATATATTCATGTACATAAATATATTTAGAAAAAAATAACACACCCACCCACGGGTTGGCACCCCTAATTAATTTTATTTTTACAACTTTAATATATTATTATGAATATTATTTATCATGTTTATTTATATTTACATAGACTCTACAGTCACTAAAAATTGTTTTTTAATTAGATATTTTTAAATAACATATTTCAACATTAATTATTTTTTGAATCGGTCTATATTTCATATTTTTACTAAATTAAAGAATATATTATACTTACTATATGCATGTGACATTGGGGTTGATTGTTCTTTTAAATCTCATAATGAGATCAATTTAAAATATGTCAAATAATTGAGAATTAAATGAAATTTGTTTCAACTCTAAAATGTTAATAAAAAATAAAAAGAAAATAAATGTTTTAAAAAACATTTAAAATTTTAAAAAATTACATGAAAAATGCATTTAAAATAAATATTTTTAAAAAAAATATATTTAAAAATTATTTAAAAATTATTTAAAATTATTTAAAAATATATTATTTTTTTTAAAAATATGTTTTTTAAAATAAATGATTATAAAATGTTTTAGAAACATGTTTAAAAAAATAAAAAATAGGTTAAAAAATCGTTTTAAAATATAAATTTAAATAATGTTTTAAAAAACATTATTTATTTATTTTTTTTAAATAATCATTTAAAATAATTTTAAAACAAACAATTAAAAAAAGTTTTAAAATAATCTTTTAGAAAAAAAAGTCAAAAATCATTTAGAAAAAAAAATTTAAAATGAATTGAAGAAAAAAAGTTAATAAAAATGTTTAAAAACATGAAAAAACACTGAAAACATCAAAGTAACTTTTTTAACTCGGTTTATATTTGAAAGACTAATAATAAAATCTTATAAGGGTCAGCCTGTGGCCCGACACGAAAATCTCGGACCAACCCGATGGTTTGGGCAGGTCTGAGGTCGGGATCAGGACACCTTATGTGGTTGTTTGGGCCCACCCAATTATCCCAAATAGTGGCTTCTGTCCATGTTTTTTATAAGGATGGCCTGGTTTGACCCAGTCCAGACCTGGTTGGGTCGGGCCAAAATTATACCCTTATCCTTAACCAATACAGGTGTGTAGATTCCATCGAATATGTCACCCCAAGGTATGACGTGACCATTTCTCATGTGCCACCAAGAAGGACATGGAAGTGGTACTAATGTGGTGAAGTGGCTATCGGGAGGCCTGATATTAGGTTTTATATGTTTAAAAGAAAAAGGAATTTGGGTACCTATGCTTAGATGCAACAGGTGGAATGAAGGCTCATGAAACACTTCGAGTGAATTGATTGGACACAATAGTGGTTGTAACTGGTCAGAAAAATAATTAGGGTGTAGGAGAACTTGTTCGGGATTGGAATGGGGGCCTTGGGTACTTCACTTTTGCGAAAGGGTGTCAGTTGAAATGAAACTCCATGGAGAGGCCTATAGGATGTGATTATTGATGCTTGGGGCCTCATGGAGGGGTGTCTCATGAATCCCAAGGCCCCTATGGAGGTTAGGGGTTTCATGAATTCATAGGATTTGTGAAATACAGTGAACCTGCCTTTAGGTAATGTCCAAGTTCCCTTGGGGTGGACTCCATGAAGGGTTGGTTACTCACAAAACTCCAACTTCCTTAGGTGGATTTCTTCTTCCGTGAAGGCTATTGGACTTCACAGAAGGCATATCCACCATGGTATGAGGTTCTCAATAATTCAAGGGAGGTGGTTTCGTGATGTTTCGATACCTTGGGAGATCCATTTTCACTTTTACTCGAGCAGATCATGAGTATCATGAACTTAGAGCATCTCTCAAAAGTCGAAAGGTTGCACCTCCCATAAATGTAAAATTTAAGGGGGTATTTATAGTCCTGGAGGATGTGGAGGTGTGATCTTCATGAAGTTTGAACCCTTACATCATGATTTATGAGCTTTGTGAATTGAAGGCCTTCATGAACCTGAATAATGACCTCCAGACAGCTAGGGAAAATGGGATCTACAACTCAATGTTGATGGAGTGTGTAGGTTACTATCAAACCTCAACACCAATGAGACATTATTGAGAAAACCCATTCAAAATGGTGGTGGGATTCGAGAATACAATCCCTTAAGTGTATTTTTTTTTCATTTCTGGAATGTATTTACTCTCAATTTTTCATGCCTTCCTCATAATTATTAATGAAATAAATATTCCAGTGAAAAAAATTCCCTCCTTCATAATTGAGTGTGAGGGGGAATGAGGGACAAAGTATGAGTGTAAAACATCAAAAATTAAAAATTCACTCTTGTTCATGATGCTAATTCACAAATATCATTCATGTATTCTGAGATTTCATGCATCAATAAATATGCTTGGATACCCTAAGGGGAATTAGAGTATTTCATGGAAAGAAAATATAATGTTTCATATTAATAAATCTCTTAACCTTCAAGAGCATTTTACAATTTTATTCCTCATTTCTCAAAATTTTCACCACCATTGCAAACTGACTTCCATGATTAGTGCTTTTCACACCCAAACTTCACAAGATAATAAAACTCAACCTTCATGAGATAACATTTTCAAACCTCCCCTTCGTGATAAGAGATACATGATCAAAACTCGTAGATCTTCTATGTCTCATAAAAATGGCCATTTAAGTGCCAATGCTTCTTTCACTCTTAAATAAGATATGGTTAGGAACGTAATGATTGGGGAGAGCATCCAGAGTGCATCAGACCACAACACAGTCACTACACTAAAGACAGAGGCTCAGCTGGAATAGACACTTTTCAAGAAGCTTCTACAATATGGATTTCAATGATTGATGATGTATTCATCCCCGATGCGGACAATGATGAGATAATCTATTGGTTTAGAATATCACCTAAAATATACCAGTGGTATGGGGCTTCTAGACAGCATATCTGAAAGGATCATGCATCTCTCATAGAAAACACTCTCTATAACCATGTCAATAACATCAATGGAGAGAATTTGGAATTAGGTACATCCCCCTACAGTATGAGGCCATTCTCGAGGAGGGTTTAGGGTACCCTCCCATGGGGTGGAAATATAACTGGTACCTATCACAGGGTAGTAATTTTATTTAGTAATAGGTATAGATTTATTGGTAATGTGTGTCATTCCAAGAGTTTGAGGCTAAGCTAAAGAAGGTGGGAATTATGAGGTTGAATGGGCCTAAAACATCAACATCTTTCACCACTGAGACATTATGACTGAGCTACTAAGTAAGTGGTCACAATGTAACAACACTTTTGATATGAACTGTGGAGAGTTTGGAATCATCTTATGGGATCTTCACCATATTTTTAGGATTCCAATGCAAGGAGTTTTTTATGATGAATTCCTACCCAAATAGAATGTGTGTGAGGACTAAGACCACATGTCAGCTCTTGTAAGGGAATTACTCTGCTTGGTGAAAGGGAAAATGTGTACAACAATAAGATAAGAGACATCCCATTCATGTAGTGGTTCAGCTACACCCTAAATGATCCAGTTAATAGGCAACATGGGAGGCCTTGCACATGCCCCAGGGAATTCCAATGGGACACATGGAAGTCCAACTAGGGGATTCTAGAGGAAATGAATGGATGATTTGGGGTTATAGGGTGAAGCCTAAGACTCCAATTATATGGTTTGATGGCATTATCACCACAATGATCTACAGATGGATTCTCCCAGTAAGAGATTGGAACATGGAGGTGTGGTCAAGTACCTTTATCATGGTTGAAAAGATGAATATGGGGCAGTGTATTAACCAGGATATCCCTGTATTGGTGAAGCTGTATAAGGAGCTCTGCCACATCATCAGAGGGAAGACTTCGCTCCATTTTTGTGGTCCCTTCACTTTTTTTATATTTGGTTTTCCAAGCACATGGTAGGATATGAATACCCAAACCCCATCACCCCTCCTAGTATGAACTTTCAGCCATTGATTATGAACATGGATGAGAGCCACCTACTCAAATCTGGATTTGTGGATGTGCTGGATATGTTTGGTTCAGTGGATCATTACATTTTTCAATCATTCATCATTCCCCTGTGGATGGTGACCAAAAATTCCATGGGGACCATCAATCAACATTTGTACCTTCTAGCCATCCAAGGTGGGGTACTGAGGGAGAAGTTCCTCTTCAACCTGATTTGTGTGTCGTACAACCTGCACCAGTTCATGAGTCACTTCTGATTCCTATAGTAGTTGACCCTAAATGTGTACAAAGATATTCATAATGAGTGCCAAATATAGTTCGTAAGGAAAATTTGGTGCATGTTCATATGCGATGAGGGACAAAGGAGGAATGATCTTACACTGCCTACTGTTTCATATGGGCACACCCATGATTATGCATTGAGATGGGAGATTTCATGTCCTATGGATATTTTGAGGCACTAAACCACTTATTACAGAAAATTATAGGACATAAAAATATGGTTTCCAGGGTGAAAAGTACTTATAGAATGTCATGGATGCAAGGTAGGATTGGTGGTCAGAGCTATTGAATCTATAGAGCTTAAAATGACTAAACTAGTATAGGTGGAGGCCATAGGGATTAGAGTGGAATCCAGATCAATGCTCCATGGAAAGTTTTCATGGGAAGAAAGAGTACTCTCTGGGGTAGTCCCAAGGATTTTTTCCAAGGTTTATGGAAGTATCTGCATCATGTGGATATCTCAAACAATGCAGTATTTAGAGATTCTTGTGGATCTAAGGGCTCATTGAATAGATCAACACCCTCTATGAAATTTGGTGTCATCTCAACATAGAGGGAACATTCCTCAATATGCTGGGTCAATCTAGTTCTGTCTTCCACATTCCGTGGGATGGGGTGTTTCAATACATTTGATAGATGAAGGAACTATTCCACTCTTAAGAAACTATGTATTCACTCACTACCCAAGTGAAAGTGTTGTTGGGGACAACCTCCTCTATGGATATCTGAGCCATATAATTATTTTTCCTTACATCTATATAGAGATATGGATGAGTCATAGGGAAGAGAAACCTATTCATACTCCTTCATGGAAGGGGGACCTATCTTTGAATAAGTAAATACTTAGATATCATGTGTTTTGGAAACCACCAAACTACTAAAAGAACTATTTAACTCTTCTTGTACCTATTCCGGGATTAGTGGGTATGGAGGAGAAGGTTTGTGATGAACCTTAGGTAGAGGTTTATGGATCCTAAAAACTTAAATGTGTGTATGTAAGTTACATCCCTAATGTTATGACCATAGGAGTCTAACCATTAGCCGAAGTAGTTCCTGTGACTGAGGCAGCGGCTGTTGGGGGAATGACTTTGCTGGGAGGGGGGATTGCCCATGAATCATTCTGACTTCCTTGATGGGTTATACTTCTCATGTAATCCACATCTATTGTTCCGCTCTACCTATCCTTATTTTACTTTCTACCTTTGACTAACTCAGGATTTAATGTATTTTCAAAATATGTTTGGGGCTCAATTTCCAGTGTCGACATCTGAGTCTGTGATTCCAAAGGATGATCCCACAATAGTTTGTTCAACTCTCCTGGTGGAAATGGTCATGCAGGCTATGGAATATGGATCAACCATAGAGGTTCCAATAGAGTGTACTACCAATATCATGTCCTTGATGGATGGGGGTCAAGATGGTTGCCATGATAGGGATAGGTGAAGGGGTCGTGGTGGTGAATCCCATCATAGAGGCACCACCAGAGGAATCTGTCAGAGCTAAAGCCTCAATTAAGGATGTGTAAACCATTTGAGTAGATTGAATGACTAGGGAGGCTACATTAGACATACATACCTCATAATATTCATAAATATAATATTTGGGAGCTGAGTCCATGATTATTCCACCAGAAATAGAATCATAGGAGTCTAGGATGATTTTTCTACCTTTTAAGTGTCATGGGAGATAGTGGAGGCTTCTAATTCAACTAAGTGGGCTAGCGAGGATCTATTTCCTCTAGAAATGGACTTCATCCCATCTGAGTACATGCTTGTGGATGACATGAAAATGGATCTATTGGATTTATTTTGTGTATATGATCTCACACCGCCAAAATACATTGAATATTCAAGCTTGAATACTACCAAGGATAATCGAGTCATTCATTAAAAGTCATAGAGGTACATACAGAAATTCATCACCTACACCTCTATGGCTGAACAATCACACTAGGAAGGATCTATCCATCACTGGATAAACATCTTAGGGACTGGGTGGGTGGAATCTAGTGGTTATCATGCACTAGCTTGAAACATGATTGTTGAGTGGTCATGTTCAAAATGGTATGTGTTCAAAATATCCAAGTATAATCATAAGGAAGAAGGTACCAAGGACCTTAAAGAAGCTGAAGAGATATCAACCATCTTAAAGGGATAATGTAAGAGTATGCGGTCCGTGCTACTACCCAATCAAAGACCATTGGCAATTTGATTGCCCAGTTTGTCGAAGATGTGGCTAGGGAAGTGGAAGAGGAATCCTTGATGGTCGAATTTCGGGATGAATAGGAAATTATATTAATCAAATATGAATAAGTATATCTTAATGTTGAGTAATTGGTAGACAACCAATCTGAGTAGCAGCAGACCCTAGAGGCTACTCGGTAAAGGTTGTACGAGCTCCAACATTTGATCGCTATGATAAATCATTAGGTAATCATGTAAATAAAAGGATCCTATATGTGGATGACCCTCCAAAACCTCATTTTATTTGATTTTTAAATTCCCACATTCTCAAAATGTTTATTTCATCACATTTTAATATCCCACTTAAACCATAAGCATGATAAAACCAACGACCTATACCTAACCCCACATGAGTCATGATCAGTTTGAGAAATAAAGGATGACCATGTGATTTCTCATTTATATTAGAGTTTCATAAAATCATAAAAATTCAGTATCTTAATTTGTTTACTAACCACTAGGAGTGTCCGGGAAGAGAATGGATTTGGCTGGAGGACAAGGCAATCTGAAAAACCAACATTCATTTCTAATGTGCACTTGTGAACACATGAAGTAATTCGAGGGGTATTTAATTTCACCTAAAAAAATGGAAATAACGATTGTGAATCATGAAACATAATATTTAGAAAATGAGTGGAGTGGTGTGATGATGAAGGAAAACTACTAACCATGCTCAAAACCCAAAAATCATTATCGTTTTCTTGAGTATGCGGATAAAAAATGAGGTTCAACTAATGACTAAGTTCAAAATGGGGGACCTATCTCAAAATGTCATCTACAGAATTTTAAGTCAAGTTCCAAGGACTTTAGGTTAGATAGTGCGTCATGGTACCATTCCATTAATGTTTGACCATTCAAAACTGGAGGAGGATGATGATATAAATAAAGGGAAACATGAAACATGGAGATGATGTAATGAAATTATGGAGTTGATTTCGACCAACATGAAATTACATAACCATGTATTGGAGTACATTGGGTAGGAAAATTAGTCTGAACAAAAGGTCAAAATTATCTTTTAGGGGAGCATCGACTCAGATTCTGATTGATTTTCGAGGAATACGAATGTTTTGGTAGGTGATTGACACTAGAGGAGAGGTACTTTCAATAAAGGACATAATATGCCTCGCAGTTTTACATCTTGAAATGAGGGAGATATGAATGTAATTTAACGTCATACGGTATAGATGTTAGAGACACATTTTTATGTCATATGATGAGGATTCTAGATTTCAAAACTTACCAAATTGTGATTGGGATGTTGGCTTATACAGTTTAACATAATGTGATTAATATGTGATCGCATAGATTAATGTCATGTGACTGGGACATGTGAACATACATGAATGACACACGCACAACCATGGTGGCGGGGGCATAGGAGGGTAACAGAACTTGGTCACTCCCTAGAAGGGACTATAAAATATTTGAAGACCCTTCACCAAGAAAAATAATCTAGGGAAATTCTGACATGGATTAAGTTCATAATTCTTGTAATGTATGGTGATCCTCTCAGAAGGATATGTGTAGTGTGATAGAGTTACAAATTGACGTGAAAGGTGTGGGTAAGAATTAATCATGCCACAAATTCATGGGGGACACACACATAGTTTAATGTTAGGTTGCTTTTATATGGTTTCCTAGTAAAAGGTCATAGATTTCAGACCATGGTATCTTAATTTAAATTCATAGATTTCAAACAATGGTACCACTAATGTGTTTGGTATGACATGAAACAATATTAACCCACCATGAAAGGAGGTCTATGGGAGGCCCCGTTCCATATGAAATGTAAGAGAAAGGATAAAACAGATTAAGGTCATGATGTTGGGACCTAGGACCTTAGTTTGAGGTCATAGAGTTTGAACCAATTGAAAATAGTTAATGATCATAATTTGAGCCCATATAGATTTGGGTCTTAGAGGAAAGTGTGTGGAATCGAAAAGGAAAACTAATTCCACACAAGACATCCCTGATACAACAGGCACATAGTTTAAGGTTATGAAGTGTGGAACTGGGAACTTTGATTTTGGTCGTTGAGTTCATACTTCGAGCTCTTAGTTTATAGTAATAAAGTTCAAACCATTTGAAAATAGATTAAGTTCATACTTCTTAAACGGAGTGGTGGTGTTTCTTAAAGGAATATGCATGATTTTAAAGAAAGTTGACCCAAAGTTAATGGAGGTTCCAAGGATTCCTCTTGACATTGTTCACAAAATTATTAAAACAACTTGAAAACATTTTAATGTTTTGATTCTTGGATTGAATGGTGAGAATTCCAAACAGATATGTGTAGTGTGACATAGTGAAAAATATGATGTGAATTAAGGTCCAACAAGACCCAATGACACACAACGCATTCCTATAATTATGTTTAAATTTTTTAGATTTATTTTCATTAAAATGGTCTCTTATCTTACTATTGTAGAGTTCAGACCATGTGGGGATCACATTTCTCATTCTTGCTCAATGAAAACCTCCCCACAACTCCTACGCTGAGGTGATCATTGATTAGTGTGTTTAAAATGGAGTGGTATGGAGTTATTATTTCTTTCTAATTAGAAAAATATGAGGGGATAAAGTGTCCAATAAACCCTAAAAGAGAGATTGAGACTTTGAAGATATGGATAAAAAATAGGGTTGACCAACAAGTAGGGAAAAACTGTTGACCCTACTTGAAACATACATTATATACCCACATTTATTGATGATGGGGTGAAAAAAAATTGGAATCAGTCATTGACCCAGTTAAAAACATGTATTACACTATTTATTGACAATTATTCTTTAAGGAATGAGCCGAGGATGGTAAGTGAAGTTGTGTATCATGGGAACTTTTCATTAAGGAGACTTTTTAGATCGGTTGGATGATGGATATCTAAATTAGGGAAATCACAATGTACATAATGAGAAATTGGGAATTCACAAGAGGGAATGTTGAAAACCTTTGTAATTCTACCATGTGCTTGATAGAATAGGATGACCACATCTATGTGTGATAATCAAGATTCAATTAGATATTGATTTCTTTGAGCTGAGTTTATTATGGGGATGTTCCTAGGTTGAAATATCTAAGAAACACTACATATCACCTAATAAGGGGAATCATGGCATATTTAGTTCTAGAACACGACGTGGTAGGAGAATGACACTAGTAAGAGTTTTTCCTCTCAATAAAGAACACTAAATAATTCCTTATTAGGATACTATGTATCCTAAATTTATATGGGGTAAGTCTACAGTTTAATGATGTGTTCTAAGGATGTTGGTTTGATGGTCATACAATACATGTCATGTGCGGAATCTAAGTTTTGTATGGGGGAAATCATCTAACATTAAGAATAATCTCAGTTTTATATGGTGTAATATCTTTTTATTGTCCCTTACTTATCATATGTGGAATCCCGATATCATATGAGGTTGGAGTTTTCTTGTCATCCAATACTTATCATATGGGGCATACTTATTTTTTATAGGGTAAGGCTATAGTTTAATGTTGTGTGTTGGTGTTTTTGGAGGGTCTTGAAAATCAAGTTTCCCATCACTTTATTCCTCATATCGTGTTATGCGGTCATGCTGGCCCACTAGTGGCTCAAGGATCAGGGGACCTTTTGGGGATATAACACTATAAGTAATGGGTAGTTTTTCATTGAATCTATGTATGACCTAAGATAGAAGTTATAGAATCACTACGTATCCCATTAGGATGGTAATCAATCCACACAGAGTTCTTGTGAAAAGTGGAGGCATAGGTTTACTGAAACATCAGGGCTGAAGAGAATCACACGAATGAGGGAAGAATACACATAACTTGGGGTTATAATTCGTGGACTACGGATGAGGGATTCAAGGATGTGAGTGCTAAAAAATAAGGTTAAAACCTACCAAGAAAAGATCCATAGAGTCTCCACACCTCATGAAACATTTTTGAAGTTAATTGCACACATTTTAAGATCGTACTGTCTAGACCGTGGAAAATTGTTGTAATGTCATGATTATTGGACTATTGGTTGAAATTTTAAAGTCATGATTCTTAGACTATGGGAATGAGTATTTTTAGGGTATTTACATGGAACAAAATAGGTATAACCCGGCATGAAAGGAGGGAATGATATCCCACAGACCACAAAAACAAATCTTCAAGAAATGGTGCATGATTTAAATTCATAATTTCTAAACTGACGTAAAGACAGAAAGCAATATAAATTTATGATACTGAGACTAATAGAATGTTTTTTTCAAGGGTATCTATGTTTCATGAAAGATATAAAATATAATGTGAAAAAAGATAAGGAGCACCATGTACCACATGAACTCATTGATATGAACTACACATAGTCGAAGGTCATAATGCTTGGACCATAAATTGGTCCAAGGTGAGGAAGGATTAATAAATGTTTAACTGGGGATGAAGAGGAGAGGTTTTGGTGTCACTAAATATCTAATGGGAATGGGAATCAATCCATATGGTTTTATGGAAGGTAGTGTGTTAGAAGACCAACACTAGAACTATTGTAAATACACTCTGATGAGGGAATTGAGGAATCCCTGGATTACCATGGAATATCTCATTCTTGTGAAATGTGGTAGGGATGAAATTTAACATCATGTGCTATAGACATTGGTTCTAGTTCATCTCATACCATATGAGGAATCCTGATTTCAATTGAGGTAATGATTTTTTCTATCTCATACATATAGTGTAAGGTATTCTTGTAGTATATGGGGCAGGACATTTTGGATCATCTCATACATACCATATAAGGAATCTAGTTTTCATATGGGGTAAGATAGTAGTTTAAAGATGTGTCATAACGGTTCCAGAATCTTTAATTTTAAAGTCATATAACTTGGACTATGCATGCTGTTATTTTCAATTTATAAATCGTGAATAATATGGGGTGAAAATATTTTTATTTCATAAGGATTGGACCAATTGAAAACAGCTTAAGATCATGTTGAATTTACCATGGGGTTGTTATGAGTTTATAGTCATAGAGATCAGACCACTTACTAATAGTTTAAGGTTTCCCATGGTGATCCCAAATTATGCTCCATTGGAATATACCTTGTGGATGATCTATGTTCCTTCCCATTTAGGCTCAAAATTTGGTATATTTTTTCCAAGTAACATTAGAGTTCTGAGATCCAATACCATTTTAGTTTGGAGAAAAGAGCATAGAAAAACCTTCATGTTAAATTCTCTCACTACCTTATTCGGGTGCCTTTCTAATTGTGCAATGCCTTAATATTGTTCTCTTTGAAGGATTTCAAATCATCTATATGAACATCTTCCATTATTTCTAGCATCGTATTCTCATAAACAGTTATTCATAGTGACATAAACTGAACCTATATCGAAAATGCTATCTTTTTTCCAAATACCAGGGAATATGGGGTCACTTGGGTGGAATTATGAGTCATCACATGATAGACCCAGAGGGTATTGTGGTGTTTTTCTAGCCATATCTTCTGATTATTTCCCACCATCTTATGTAATATGGTAGTTAGAGACTTTTTGAACACCTCAATATTCCCATTTTCATGTTCATGGTAGGAATAATTATGGTAGGATAAGATTTAGTATTTGGCTTGAAAAATATTTATCTCATCAGCCCAGAATTTAGTGATATTTTATATGAGAATAGAATGAGTCACTCCAAATCTATTGATGATGTGGGAGATCTCAAAATCATTCACAAACTAGTATTTTTCTTCCTTGAGGAGAACTTCTACTTCCCAGTTGGAGAATATTTTTGTTCTAATCAAAATGACATGCACTAGTGAATTTTTTTTTATGTGTATGGCCCCATGACACTGAGTCCCCATACTAAAAAGGCCAAGAATAATTGGTGGTTTGGATGAGAACTGATGTTCAATGAAAAAAATGTTGGATTGCATCAAAAATTCATGACAAATCTGGGAAAACTTGATGCTGTTACGGACCATGGTGGGCCAGAAGTAACCCAACCTCTAAATCTAGTGGAAGATCTTCAATCCTACCAGATGGGTGATATGGGAGCCATCAAGGACCTCCTATATAACATATAAAATCTCATCTCCTTGAATGTAATGGAGGATATTTACATAAATCCCACATATTTAAAGATTCTTATCAAGTTTAGGCCACATCAAAATGGTAAGCATCATAGCACAATGATGGATTCACTCATCCTCAACTTAGTCTGGAAGGAGAGTACCTGACTAGATATTCTCTGTAAAGGGATTTTTCAACTTGGGTGATTCATCTACTGTGAGGGGATGAAGGTCATAGAACAAAATCACCAGTTTTTAGTTGGTTTACCTATCAATTATCCTCATATGAAGTGGTGAGGTAATGATCCTCTGGTGTGACACATGAATAATCCAATAATCCTAGACAGGCTTTATAAAAGACACATCAAAACTCGCTAAATCATTGTATCGACCATTATACGAGCAAGGGATGTGAGTCACCTTCGAATATAAAGGAAAATCATATATCAGTTGATGGGTATGCATTAACAGGGGATCAAGATCTTACTTTCTAATGATGTAGTCATGTTTTATCAATTTTATGACTAGATTAGAGTCTTCATTCACATGCAAGATGGGAAATTAATCTTGAGGTCTTACTTGAGACCATGGATGAGGGCTTAATACACTACCTTGTTATTGGTGTAGCCATCAAATAATAGGAAATTGTATGGTAAGATGGCTTGAACTGGGGTAATAAAGGTGATCCCAAGGTCTATCCAATTAAGCATGGTATTATTGATCCTAATACCAGTTGGGATATGGGAGTCACCATAAGAATCATCTTCCAATATAGCGTGTCCTAATACACTAAGAGGGTAGCCTCATCTAGTAAATCAACATCCATGGGCAGTTCTTCAGGGGTTGGATGTGTGGCCAGGAAATCTACCAATGTCTCTCATTTTTCAACCTTCCATGAAATGAACCTAACGTCAAACTAGTATATGATCCTTTCCTAGCATGTTAATCATCCCATCAGCATGGTGTAATTTATGATATACTTTAGTGGGACTACTCAAGTCACCAACTTTATCACTTGATGTGGAAAATACTGTTAAAACGTTTTCACTAAAAAACCAGTTTGAGGAATCTCTTCTTGATATGGAATTATCTGGTCTCTATGTCGAGTTGCCTGCGAATGAGATAATATAAATTTTTTCCCCTTACATAATTATATTTATGGGATATAAGGGTGATCAGGGATCATTATAGGACACTCATGTAAAGGACTCAATTTTTAACTAAGTCATTCATCATTAGAAATGGAGGTTATATCAGATATATTTTGATATACTCAAATGCATTCTGTAATTCCACATCCCATTAGTAAATAGAACATTTATTAATTTTCCATAGAAATGTATTACACTCTCCAAACATATTTTTGATAAATCGATGTATGTAAGATAAGTGGCCTTATTGGCCCCAAAACTTGTAGAGGTTTCCCAAGGGAGTCATTTTATTTTTTTCCATGAACTTCTCTAGGTCAATCTCGATGACACTATATCTTATGATTAATATAAGAAATTTTAGAGAGGTAACATTGAATGCAAACTTAAAGGGATTCATCTTCAAGTGTCACAATCAGAGCTAGTCGAACACTATTTCATGGTCTTGGATATAGTCTTGATGTTGGCAGGATTTAAACTTTAAGTCGTCCACATAGAATTCCACCAATTTTTCAAGAATTTTCTTGAATATGTGGTGTATTTCCTAATAATAAGTGAATATTTCATTTTTTATGTTTATGGGCATCACCTAATAGAAAGGTTTCCCTTTGGGAACCCTAAAGGTGGTATGATCCTCATCCTCGAGGGCTATATGAATCAGATTGTACCAAGAGTATAATTCCCTAAAAGAGAGGACTTGGAGCCCAATAATAGCATAGATCAAAAACTCTATCATTGGAAGGGGAAAATCATCCTTTGGACAATAGAACATGATGTCCTAGAAGTTGATACAGACACTGATCTACCGATTTTTATTATTGACATGGATGAGGATGGCTAGCCATTTGGGGTACTGGAATTCCCTAATTATGTTGTCTTTAATAATATTATCGACATTGGCCTCGACTATTGCATCGTGTAAGGGGTTTATTTTTTTTGTGAGGCTGCTTGAACCCATGAGGACTCACTGAGAGGACAAGACAGTGGATGAAAACATGAGGGTCCACCAATAGCATCTCATTATACCTCTAAGATAATAAATCGTGATACTATTTTAGGAAGTCCACAAATCACTACTACTCCTTTGGAGACATGGATAAACTTATCAGTGTGGGCCTTGGATCTTCTTTGGCACCAAGGTTTTTCTGGGTTAACTCATCAATAGTGGTGGTGACTAGCTATTCTAATATTGGAGGGGTGACTTGTAAATCTTATCTGATGTCTAAGGAAGGGGAATCCGTGGGAGGAGGTAGCTCTTCCAGTCTAGTGGACTTAGTGGAAGCCATGGTGCGTACTTAGGAAGACATGTAATTTTCATTGATGGGTTATCACCTTACAAAAACTATGGTGTCAAAATTTATTAATCCAATTTCTTCTATACACTGACTATGAGTTCCATGCTTGATGTATAATAAATAGTGATGATTTTAATTCTACTGATTCATCACTTCTCTGCAGAACGTGAGGGTATAACATGAACTAGAAGAAATAGGGAGAAATTATCGATAATTTATTTTATTGGGGATTCAAGTATCACCTAATCCTATCTAGTGTAGGATTACAAGGTAATATGTGTGTTCTATTTCTTCTAAGGGATGTTGAAACCCATTTTCTTGGAGATAGTGAAACATCCACCTTGATTCAACATTATGGTCTCTAAACAATGAATTAGAAAAATGAATATATCAATAAATTCCACACATAGATTGACTATTGTTGAAGCCAGATCATTATGATAACTGATGTGCTCAACCTCATCAGTCTAAAATGGATTTACCTCTCTCTTTTAGTAGTCTACATCCATTTATCAGGCTTCAGAAAAGTCAAATGGGTATCCATCACCCAGAAGATCACATAATCAATCCTTACGGGACGATTTGAAGAAATGGTGATATGAAGAATATACTGCTATGAACAAATGAACCTAGTGTTTACAGAAATGTTGTTTTGAAATAGTATCCTTCAAGGATACCATGAATTTGGTGCTATTTATTAGGAGACCAAACTAGTTAATTAGCTGAACCATCCCATATGTTTTCTGATTGACCTTTTCATAACGAAGAATTGTTAGTTTGGAAGGAGCTAGATCTTATTCTATTTGTAACTTCCTGTGGATTATCTATGTCGGGATGAGCTAGATCCCAGAATTGGTATCCAGTAGGAAGCATAAAATATCCTTTCCATAAAAGTAGAATTTGATTTATAGTGGTAATATGTGCACCTTCATAAGGAAACCTTCATCTTCCCTGAAAAATGAGATTTTGGATAAACATTCCTCTTTTATGACCTCCTATACATAGTAGGCCATACCAGCAGCTACATTAGCTTTGAACTAAACAAGGATTATCAAGGATTCAATAAGGGTCCCCCACATTTACTTTCATAAGAGGAGATCCTTGAGGATCTATATCCTCATGGGTATGATGGTATTGTTACTAAACACATCATACTTCTAAGCCATGGGTATGTTAATTCTTATAGAGAGTTTCTCCTTGGAAGGGGGTGCAATATATGCTGCTGGATTAACTAATAGGGTCTAGCTAGTTCCAGAAATATTATATTTCTAACTATCTAACTAGCTATAAAAATTTGTTGTCTGACTGTCAGTATGATGAGGTCGGGCACTTGATGGACATGGTAGATCATCAGGTGGTCGCAACTGATCTATTCGTTCAACTAACACAGTCACCTGTAGAGGCATACCTGATGGGGTTGGGTGGGGGTACAATACTTACTGATATCTATGAAAAACCTATAGTATAAATATCATATTTTTCCTAATAATTATAACTGCAAACATTCCCTTGGCCTTTCCATTGATGACATTGTCCAGAGGCACCCAAGGGGTTTTCATGGAATTTATCACTGTTTCGCATTGTGAATTGGTCCACTAGCTCAATGTAATTAGTGATGGAATACTCCCCCTCATCAAAATTGGGGATTTCTGTGGTTGGGAAGACCCAATACACATCTCCTAACTTGGGGGGAATTAAATCGCCAAGAGTGTGGGATAGCTTCGACACTAGTAGGGGACTCTAATTTCCCTTTCACCATTAGTTCATGTTCTTACGAGAAATGGAAGGATGTGATGCAGATGTGTAATTGGAAGATGAAGGATTTGGGTCAAATATATGAGCTTCTTTATTGATAAAATGGTTATAGATAACATCATGAGCACGAGTCGCTTCCTTATGATCCAACTAGTCATCATATTTCTGTATCCTATGGTAGGGTCCCAACATCCATTCACCAGAGCATTCACTATTAGTGTCAGGTGTTCTGGAGACATGGGTCACCTATTTTAAAATTTTATCCAAGTTAACTAGGCTATGATTCACTTGGTACAAGATCGAATCTCTAAACAGTAATCATTCATTGATGGTGTGTTCAAGGAACTTGTGGTGCACAAAATGATCGGAACGTCTACTGAGTCCAACCTCATGGGCTCTCTTGTACTCTAGATGTTTTAAAATTCCCTTATCTAGGGCACAAATGTAGTAACCCAGGACCTTGGAAACTCTATAGTAATATACCATGTTTCTTATTTCTAGGAAGGGAACTTCGGGGTGTTGGCCTTGAAGTGGAGCTGGATCCACATTCTCTCCTCAAGGTGGTTTCTCTTGGTGAAGTGGTGTTTGATGAGCTTGTGTAGGGAAAGGATGCTCTTGATAGGGATGCACTGAGTGAGGTGCTTTCAGAATAGGGTAAAATAGTTGTACCATCTTTTAACTTTTTTATGCACAAAGTTGGTAGTATCTACTTTATCAATTCTTCTCGTAGGTGCCGGTAGTGGTAATGGGCACAACTATTGTCTAATTTGTTGCAAGGATTCCTCTAAATGATGATCCATTTCGAATGAATCCTATAATCCCATTTGATAATTCTGGGCGATGAGGATAGAAACCATCTCAATTTTTATATTCCCAACCCACATCATAAATAGTTTTTCTTGGGATAGTGGCATATAGAGTGAATACTTGAGGCCCTTCCACTATGTCAAAAGATCTGAGACATGATCATCGAGCATCTATTTACCCTTGAAGACGTCAACAATACTTTTTATAGTTTTTGTTGAAGATGAACTGATGTGAGAATCTATCTACAAAGGTCCCCCTACTAGTAATGAACCCTATGGGTAGCTAGTTATACAAGAAGAATGATGGTTCTTCTATTGTATAAGAAAATTCATCAGAGCATGGAATCCTCCTTCTATTCTAGGGTCCCAAGAATATTTCCACACCTAAACTAAAGTGGTTCAGGTGCTGCAACAGGCCACTCATACCACTGAATGGGGTGAAACTAGGATTTCTAAAATCAGTGGGTGCTCGTATATTCTTTACTCATGCCAGGTACATTTTTTAATCAAGTGGTTTTTGAACTTGTGATATTTCTAGGGCATTGAGATGATCATTGAGGGAAGATATCAAGTCATCATGGTGAGTGTATCTATCTACCAATGCATTGATAGGCTCATTGACTCAGGGGGTGGGCTCATCAACATAGAGAGGATCACGACCTTCATGTCAAGGTGGATTGATACACTACTCAGGCATGCATAGTGAATCCTACCTCTGTCACATTCCATATAACCCAAATTATTCTTAGACCATATGCATTAGGATACCAAGATCAAATTGGTATAATTGTCCAATGATGACTGGGTTCTCCACTGGAGGTGAAATGAGGTCCCTTAGGGTATTTCCTTAATCCGAGTGTTGTTCAGCAATGAGATCAGTGGTGGACCTTATGTATTCTTCAAGCTGTAGAAGCAAGGTGGATATCATGGGCTTGGCTATGCTTTCATTGCAACCTTGAGTCAGTAAAAGGGATAAATATATCCATTTCTTTTACTAATATGCCGATGGGTTGATGGAAATTTCTCATTGGGGGAATATATGTGGCCAAGAACCTACCTCTGCTGGTGAGTGAGGACACCTATCGATGGGTGTGTCGGGCACTGCATCGCCCCTTGATGTGGATATTCCCAGTCATTCCCTATTTTAGTGACCTTGTTCTGATTATCCATTGGTAGTATGGGTATTATCAAATTTACCATAGAGGTAGTTGGAGTGGAACTTGCATCATCATTGGAATGGTGGGACTGTCATAATATAGGGATGAAATGAAGAGGAGAATATTTTCCCCAACCACTTATATTTATGGAAAAATATGAATCTTCCATAACTTTGTTGATCATTGTGAGGATCTTGACGTAGTTATGATGAAGGGTTTGGCCGTAGTATTACAACTCCAGGCACTAAGCTACCAGGATTGTTACAATACCAACCTTTCAGTACTACTGGTTGATGGAATTAATGTTCTCATGACTCCCTAGGTAGGATAACTCACGATCATGGATGTGGTGAAATATTGCACAGATAATCTATCAGAAACACACTTCCTAGTACTCTATGTGGTTCTCTAGGATGTCAAAGTCTAAAGGTGTAGGTGTCCTTAATACCATGGATATATGAGTCGGTGTCCAACAAAAGAAGGTTCTTTCTCTTGGTTAGCTGAAACCCTAAAAGTGTTGGCTTGTATAAGGGTGGTGGCACCAATGTAGACTAGTTCTGGTTTTATTTTATCAGGATAGTTGTCACATCATGATTCAATTTTTTTTGTATGTTTGGATGTCTCATAGTGGTGGTGATAATGTCATCATAACATCTGTATTGAATGGGGTGTTCACCACAGCCTCATCTCTAGGGGAGAAACATACAATTCATGGCTCTACAGAGTGATCTCCATCATTAGAGGGAATCATCCCAAATCCTGAAATATCTCCAAATTCTTACGTGGAGGTAGAGAGGATAGAAACTGGTGGTGATCGAGATAGCTTCACTATGAGCCCCTGGAATGTGTCAAAAACATTATCCACATGCATGTATCTATAAATAGATCTAGGGATCCTATGGAGATAAAATTATGTAATGGTAAGACTCAATCCTAGAGATTCTTTTCCAGACTCCGGTAGCTGGGGTGAAGGTTACATCATTGATTTATTAATCACATTGGAATCTAAGGTTTTAATGACAGTGTGGCACATTTTAGGGTTCTTCCTTTGATGGTTGATATTCACCCTCCTACCCTAGGACAACCTTCCAGATCAATGTAAATTTTTAGCAAGGAGAGGTCCTCTGTACTGGTTGGTTTTAATGTAGGGAGGACTTATACTTTGGTTGGTAGGGACTTGGGGAGAACCACCATGTTACCTAGTATGAGTACAAGAATGAAATATTTACTGGTTATTGGAGAAGCGGTGGGGACCTCGACTTTCATTGTTAATGGAACATGGAGTACCTCTACATTCATTGATGATAATGTTGGGAGTACATTCACTTTTAATGTCAATGGAGTGGTGAGGACCTCTTCTCTTGTCGATGGTAGCATGAGGTGGACCTTTGTTCTTATTGAAGGCTATGCAAAAAAACTCAACACTGGAAGTTGATGGATTAGGTAGTACCAACACTTTTATTTGTAGCAGCACAAGGAGGAAATCAAATTTTGTAGTTAGTAGTACAGGGAGGACCACTATACTGGTTCATAATGGCATGGGGAGGAACTCTGTGAATAATATTGGGAGTATGGGGAGGGCCTCTATACTGGTTTTTGAAAGAGTGGGGAGGAGATCCACTCTAATTTATAATGGTGTATGGAGGACCTCTGCATTGATTCTCCTCATCATGGAATGGCCTGTAACAGCTCTAGGTGGTGCTGGGGAATAAGTGTCAACCCAACCTGCTTATGAGGGGGTTGGGGTCTCGATATCATATGGAATAACATATACCAATTTTTTCTATCATATGGATATGGAAATATACTACATCAGTGGAAAGGTCCACTGGATATATAGAAGATTCCCCTCATTAGTCATTGTCCTAGGTTATCCCTTGATGACAACTTGAGGTAATCCAGACTAGGACTAGTGGAGTGAGGAAGGAATCAACTGACTTCTAGATATTTGGGACCAATTGGTGTTAACATTTATGAGACCAGGTGGGAGCCCTCCTAGGAAGCTCTTAGGTGGTTGTGTCTACCAACGTGAGTTGAATGTCTCATTTCCCCTTGGAATAAGGGAGTGAGCCATCATAGTGCTCTAGGTAGAGGCTCCCAAAGCTGTTATACATTGGGATGGGGGGGGCTCCCTTTGTGTCCCTCTGGGTGCAGTGGTGTCGATGAGAAATTAATTCCTCGAGCTCTCATTGAGCCATATCTCAGGTGGGAATGACCCCCTCCTCCTCATATTGATGCATGAGGGTGTCAGTCACCCTCCTTTGGGTGATCTTAGAGGTTGAGATAGGGAGTTGGTTCCCATCATCTAAAGATGTGGTCGACGTCGTGGAAGAGGTGTATTTTTGTAGGATAACCCCATCAAGGTTCCTCCTACCCTAACACATGTGAGTTCCATGTTGTTAGTTTCTTATAGCTTGAGTTTGATTCATATAAGGCATGCAGATTTTACCATTATTATAGGTATGAGTAAGGAAATTATCAATTCCCTAATGTTTTCTAATATTATTGAAATAGATGAGTGATCCATGTGGAAAATTTCACTAACCAAGGATGACCAACACTAAGTACCCCAATCTATTAGTGAGTTTCATGTTGGGTCAACTATTTGATTAGTGGTTCTCAATTATGAATATCCTGATCTGGTGACATGAAAATATATTGATTCCCCAACACTACTGGTCTCCATGGTTGAGGATAATAGTTTCACTTCAGATTCACTATTTCTATTTTTGACGCGTTCGCTATGGTCGTAGCAACATTCTTCTACAAGGCATACACATGTCGCTTTCATGTTGCCCCACATTATCATATTCCAAATGTGTGAATCTTTTATCACATTGATTGTTGATTTATTACCCTTGATCAAAGTAGGATGATGAGATTTTGGTTCCTCATTCCATGGATTCTTCCTTGGATCTCATTTCCTAAACTAGTTCTTCCTCATAGATGAAGTCATCTTCACGGAACTCATTTCTGGTGCCTTATCTAGGTGGATGTTGGTTAATTATGCTTCTTTTGTTTCAACAAGGCAGGATACTTTTTTTAGGATGAGTAATCATGTTGGTCCCATTCAAGAATGTCTGGATATTGAGTATATTGGGAACTTATAAATTATTCCCCTTTTAGAGGGAATACCATATGAAGCATCTATGGTGCAGAAACGAAGGAAAACCATGTCAACCATGAGGTAATTGACTCTAAGGTCATATTTCTTCTGTGTATTTTTACCCCAGAAATCCCATTATTATTTCATGAGGATGGTATAATGGACTAGGGAACATGTTTAATGTCTTGTGGTGATGGATCTAAGCATCATGTTCAGATGGATAAGTGAATGAGTTTATTGTCCTATAGAGATGAATCTGAACATTCCATTGATATGTATCAGTGGGGTGTGTTCTAGGAGGAAACATTTCACTCCAGGATGACATATGGGTATTTTTTTGAGATATATTGAGGCACAATTTTAACCACTTGTGGAGACATATTAATATTTCCTATTAAAATAGATTAATGGGGTGTTTCGCTAAGAAAAAATATTTCACACCAGGATGATAGTGGTCGAGATAGAACCTCAGAGAGGTGTCTTATGTACCCTGTTTGAGAGATATGGATTAACACCCATGTAGTTTGATGATGCAATTTAAGGTCATCTGGTATGTCCAAATGTAGTAGTATAACATAGTGCAATAATGAAACTCAAGTCATGAAGGATCTTTGATGAGGGATGTTGTGGTTCTTATGTGTGGAAGTTTCCCTTTGGAGGAATAACATCCCACAGTGGGGGAGAAGGTGGCATCACATGATGATCATTCATGGGGTATCCTATGTTTATCACACAAGGTAAGATTTGTGGGGTCATCCCATGTGATTTTTACATGGGGCATCATGTGTTCATCACAAAGGGTAAGTCTATAATTTTATGTCTTGTTCTAAGAATTTTTTTGTGTATTCTAAGGTCACATGACAAGGATATGGAACTAGGTAGTTTTACATAATGTATCTCAGAATATAGTGGGATCATTTATCAAGGGGAATATGCCAAGGTGAGGGGAAGATCTAGCATAAAGATCCTCAACCAGGATAGGTACATAGTTTAGATTGAAGATTCCACCCCAAGGGATTACATAACCACCGCTCATGTTTCTATAGGTGTGACATGGAGTAGGAACTATCATGTCGGAGTATCCACGATGAGGCCCAATGTTAGGGTGTATATTCTTAGAAGAAAATTTCATTAGTGTACCAATTCTTAGAAGAAACAAGTAGAATGAAGTATGGGAATGGACATGGATTTATGTGGGTCTCACTGGTCACATAGGTTTTTGGGGTGTTCGTGAATTGATCATGGATTGGTATGTGGACCCTGGGCACTTAACATTCCTGAAATGGGGTCAGTTGAAATGAGGCACCATAGAGAGGCCTAGAGGAGGTTTATTCGGAATTTGGGGGAATCATGGAGGGTTGTCTCATTAATCCCAGGTGCCTTATAGAGAACAAGAGTATCTTTATTGAAATAGAGTGACATTTCCTCAGGGTAAAGTCATGTATCCCATGGGGTGCGCTTCGTGAAGGGTAGGTTCCTTGAAAAACCCCTAGTACATTAGGCAGATTTCTTATTCCACGAAGTACATCAGCCTTCAAAAAAAGAATATCCCCTATGGGATGAGGTTCTCAAGAACCTTTGGTAGGTAGTTTTCTTATGGATGGATACCTAGTGGGATCCATTTTCACTTTCTGTTGTAGAGCTCATGAGTATCATAAACATAGAGCAACTCTTGAACGTCGAAAGCTCACACCTCCCAACAAATTTGGAATTATTTGGGTATTTATAGAATTGATGGATTTGGGGGTGTGGTATTCATGAATTACGAATCCTTACGTAAATATTTATGAACATTGTTATTGGATGGGCACTACGAACCTGAATAATGTTGTGAAAAGGTTACTATTAACCCTCCATTCGACAACAAAAAGGGGATATATGACTTGGGATTGACACTGAGTAGAGGATACCATCAAACCTCTACACGGCTAAGACCTTTGTTATCCAGCCCATTATTTATGGTCATGATATTGGTGAATCAAGTCCCTTACGTTCATTTTTGGTCTGTTTTGGCCAGTGTTAGCTCTGAATCGGCCATGTCTTGCTCAACCTTTCCCATAACACGTGTATTTCAGCACAAATATTTGTAGTATCCTTTATTTTCATCATTATCTATGTTAAAGGTTCCTCAAGGAAAATAATATGATCAGATTTTATTCTAATATAGTTATAAATGTGGATTACATGTTTAGTTTCCATTTCCTCCCTTATTGTTTATAGATTTATCAAGAATGTTTTTTAATGATATCTATCTTGTATCTTCTTTTAGATCAGGAATATTTCTATTTTATTTCCTTGTTTTCTAAATTTTTTTCAACATTTTAATTTTATAAAAATAAATTATTTCATAAATTTATTTTACATTTTTTATTCTTATTTTAAAAGTATTTATGATGGCATTTATTAATGTTTTTCACCAGGTTCTCTTTTGACTCCCTTTACAAAAGTCTAAAAACAATGTTTATTTTTTTACATTCAGGAAATGAATAGATTTCCCACATTCACGAATATTATTTTTTTAAGATTCATTTATAAGTTTATAATATATAATTTAAAAGAATTTTTTTTCTAATATTCCGTAATTTTTTATTTTCTAAATATGATTTTCGAATTAAAAATGTTATTTTCCTAAAAAATGATTTTAATGATTTTTTAATAGTATTCATATTAAAAAATTAAAAAAAATAGATTTTACATATTATTCACTAGATATATACTACAATAAATACCTTCTTATTCTTTATGTGGATAGATTATGATTGTTTTAAAGTTGATGTCATTGAAATCGTTTATTTTTCATAAGTTAATCATTCTTTGAAAGAAAAATGGTTGTTGTTATGTTGAAAAGGGAAAGATTTTATCTATTTTAATCATGATAGGTTATTTAAACATTATTAATGAAACAAAGATTGCGGAGTGAACTAAATTCATCATGGAACTCTTTTTGATAAGTTATGGGTGGGTCTGTTATAGCCCTCTAATTCATTAGGTAATTAAAATTGAGTTAACTAAATAAATGTAACCCCAAAGAGATGATCGAATTATATGATTAAGATGATTACCATAAGATATTATTGGAATTATCCAGGTAAGTTTATCCAATCTATAAGGGTTATTATAAAGGTTATATAAAGATAATGTTCCAAAATATCAATATGTTTTATTTATGATTTCTATGAGTTTTGAATGGATTATTTGATCAATATTGAAAACCCATGAATTATGATTATTGATTCTTACGACTCTTTCCTTTATTAATGATTTGTTCTATGTCAAATGTTTAATTATCCATTTTTTATGGGTAGAAATTTTATTATTTTATTCTCATGCACTTGGATAATGTCACAATACCATTCTTCCCATTTTAAAATCACTAATAATATTCAATTATTAATGCTTATTTTAACCCATATTAAGAGTTTGATCTCACCCTTATTATGTTTTCCATTTCCCCTCGTTATCAATAATGTTATTAAAGGAATTATGACTAGAAATATTTCAAGTGTGAATAAATTTTTCAGGATATGTAAAAGGAATATTATAAAATTATAATTCCATGTAAGAGTTTTTCCAAATTCTCTAAAAATCCAAAAATAAATTACTATTAGGTGTGTAAGTGATCCAATGGTTTAGTTTGACATTATATGTTTTGGATGGATAAAATTGGGTCTATTTTATTATTATCAAACACATAAATGTAAATAATGTATTTTTATCATCGGATTCTGGAGTTTGAGTTTGAAGATTTTATAAATATAAAATTATAATAAATGATAAAAAAATAAATTATATAGGAAGGGTTATTTCCAAACCTTCTCCAGCAAATAATGGTGGTACAAAACCATGTTCAAACTAATATCATTCAACCACCAATGTGGTCTAATGTTTTTTAAGGATAATTAAAAATTGTTGATTGGTTAGAAAATACACTATATTAATGGTCCCTTATAATGTATAACATCTAGAAAACAAAATATTAAATCATTTTTAAAATAAATAACTAGAAAAAGTATAATGAATCTAGATTTCCAATGTTTTGGGTGATTAAAAACATAATACATGACCAAAAATAAAAAACTACAACTAATTTTATTTCAATATTCATATACACTCTTAGATATCATAACCTATTGGGATATCCTATGGAATATATAATGGGAAATGAGGATATATAAATTATATAAAGTGAATAATCATATTAATGATTGATGAGGAAGTATAGAATATAATTCCAAAGGCATAACATTGTATCCTAAAAGAGGGGGATCATATGTAATCACATGGAATCATGGAACAAATGAAATGATGTCATAAAATCAAGGAATGATAAGAATCTAGAATAGGAATAAAGAAGCTAATTATATATATAGCTCAAGAATTACTACCAATGCATCATAGCAGTATGGTAATAGCTAACTGAATCAGGGACATGCATAGAATTGTGGACCAAACTAACTGCATCTTGCCCACACATAATGATCTGAAGATGTATAATTCTTTTCCCAATCAATTAAGATGATTTATAATTTAGATCCCCCCCATCACATAAAAGTAAATCATATATATTTGTAATATATAGAAAATAAATCCCATAAAAAGTATAGTCCTGAGAAAACCTATGAGAAGGAAATTACATACATACTCATGTTACAAAGAAAAATAAAATAAACTATTTGATTGGTTCCCAATAAAATTAAGTATTAATACATATTATATATTAATATTTACATGAAGAAAAATTGGTCATAATTACAAAAATAATTTGAATGAAATATTATAAGAAAGTGTGAAGAATTTGGTATATAGATGAACCTCTTAAATATTGTTTTAAGAAATAAGCCTGAAGCTATTAATAAAGATAACATCATCGAGGATCCTTTAAAACCAAAAATGAACCAGTATGTTTTTCATAGATATAATGATCATTTAAAATAATCATAGAATATAAAAGTCATTAAAATAGAGAAACATGAACTTGAATAAGAAATAAAATAGTTCCCTTTTATTTCTTTATCTTTAAAGAAGTGATTCAAAAGAGATCTTAAAACCCATTCTAATCTACATAAAATAAAGTGAAAATATATTATTATATATAGGGGAATCATATTAATAGAAAATTTAATATAAATATTTAAAAGAGGTAGATAGATAGAACATAACTCAAAAAATGAAAGTTTGTTTGGGAGTTCCCTTACCATGAGTGTCGAATATGTTGGATGAACCTCTAACCTCTTGAATAGTTGAATTACATTGGTTAATTGAATACTCTAGAACCTTATTTTTATTTTTATTTAAATAATTATTACTTAGTTATTATCATATATTATTCATATTTTTGGATCATTCAGATCACATCAACTGTTTTTGGTAGTTGGATCTATAGTTCCAAGGTCATATCAATATATCAGTTATGGTTGGTTATCTTTTTCATGTAGTTCAATAATCTCCATAGGTTTCAAGGAAGAGATTCATGACCTCTGGGTAATATATAATTTCAATTATTTAGAGTATACTTTGAATTTTTTTAATTAATATACATTTCTCATTAAGAGTGTTTTTATGAAATTAAACCAACTATTAAAATTTATTTTAAATATCATAAATATCATACCAATTTTTCCAACATAGAATGTTGAATAAAACATAACTTTCATGTTAATGTTATAATTAAACATGAAAATGTCTTCTAAAACTATCAATGATATGTGGAAATTAAAAACACCATCATTCACAATGGTGGAAAAAAACTACCATGGTTTGAGCGGTGTTTATAATAGTTATTTTAGGAAAAGAATAATAAATATATGAATTTAAAAAATTATTAGGGAAGTTTTATACTAATATTTTCATATTTATAGAATGATATTTTGGTACAAAAATGTTAAAAAATATGTAATATAAATAATGAATTTGGATTATTAAGGATTACATTTCTCTTCATGACACCTTCTTTAGTATCAACGTTAAAGTGTTGAAGGGTGGTATTTTTTTAAAAATAGTACTTCAAAACACGATATGGAATATTTGGATTGATTTTTTGGTAGATAGTATTCTAGGAAATAATTTAGTAAATGAATATAAATGAGTAGAGGATATGAGTATTTATTGGTGAAGGAGAGGGTATTGCTTTACAAAATATTGATTAATTTAATAATTTTTATTAAGATTGTGAATAGTTTTGATTCATGTGACTAGTAATATTGTTTAACTAGGAAATATATATATTTATTATTATTATTATTTAAACACTTCCAAAACTTAATGGTATCAAATTTATATTTAATTCATAGTAAAGAATCAACAAAATTATGAAAACAAATTATAATTTGGAATTTGGAATTCATTTATTAGTTTAGAAATTATATTTATTAGTTTTAGATACATTAGTTTACTTATTATATCTATTTTATGGGATGAAAAAATTATAATTTATTGATTTATTTTAAAAAATATATGTTGTTATAAATCCTAGGGATTACATTAAAATAATATTTTTATTATTCATCAAACATTCAACATTTTCATAAAAATACCAAAAATCACCCAGACCAAATTTCAATATGAAGATTCTAAAAATATTATCCTTTTTACTAGAATAAAATTTTAAGGTATTTGTTTCTATTATTTAAAATTTAATATAAAATTAATTTTTTACTAAATACATTAAAAAATTCATTATTAAAAATTTACACATACACATACGTGGATATATAATATGAGAAATAACTTTATCATATTATAATATTTGTATTTTATTATTTTTTTTCGAGGTAAATATTACTTATCATATATTATACTATTCCCAACAGTCTGTTAAAATGTCAATGTTTAGAAAATATTCTAATGGCTATATAATAATTATACATATTATGAATACCAATTATTCTTTTCTTCATTAGTCAATTCAATTCATAAAAATTTTATATATTATTAATTTATAAAATTTATATTAAAGTTATAATTATTTAATACTTTTTAAAACTTTTATTCTAGGGTGTGATAATTAATGGTTTTTGTGATATACCAAAACTTCAAATCTTGGTCCAATTTTTACATGTGTTTATTTCCCTATTGGATTATTTTCAATTTTAGATATTTTATTTATACTTTCGTTGTAATTTTATATATTATAGAAATAAAATAATGTATATATTTATTACGGGGTTGATCTATTTCATTTAAAGCTCATACCTCATTGTGACACATACAGATATCAAGGGGGTAAATTTCATATAGAAAAGTATGGGTCATTATACTCTTTTTCCATTTAGAAATTTAATCCATGAAATTTAAATCCAGACTCTATGGTTATAAAATGAGGGTAATTATATATCATTATTTCCTTAAGTTCCCATGTTTCCTCATTTTACTTATGGTTTTTCAATAGTACATTAATCAGGTGAGTTATGTTATTTCATAGAACAATGTCTCTAAGATCCAATATCTTTACAAAGTGATCCTGATAATAGAGATCATGATCCAACTGCACCGCCATTGGATTCAGTATGTGTGAGGGATCAAGTATGTACTTCCTTGAAAGGGATATGTGTAACCCAACATGAAACCAATATATATTATGTGGGTGTGCTAGTTGATAGTTCATATCTCTAATGTGATCATGAATCTCAAAGTAGATAATGTATTTAGGATATATCTTTCCATTTTCCCCTACTTCATCACTCTTTTCCAAGGATATATGTGAAGGAACACTTCATTTCCAACCTCAAACGTTATGTATCGTCAATTATTTTCAGTATAGTTCATTAATATTTTATTCACTACTATGATGTTTTATTGAATGGAGTTTCTATTCTCTATTATTTTTTAAACCATTTAGGATCCAATAGCTTACGCTCTCTAACTTAAACCCAACATGTGGGATATTGAAACTTACTCTTATATAAGGATTCATAAGGATCCATATGGATACTTGAGTGGAAGCTAATTTTTGTGGGAACTATACAATAATAAGATATTGAACTCATCTTTCTTTGGCATCCATATACTATGCTTGAGGAATGTCATCAAGATATTGAATGATCTTTTTAAATTTACCATATTATGACGGGTGATATTCTATGTATAACATTAATTTTGTTTTTAAGTAATATTGAAGTCTCCTCTAAAACATAGAAGTAAACTTCAAATATCAATCAGACAAGATCGATAATAGTATTCCATGTAGTATCACTACTTATCTAATAAATATCTTTTTAAGTTGATCAAGTGAAATGTCTTCCTAAATAGTGATGAAGTGATCATTCATTATAATATTATCCACCACAACCCATATATAATTGTTTTTTTAATGTGTTTAACTGGCTCATGATAACATACATGGTTATTATTGTCCCATTTCCACGTTGGTCTGGGTAATAGTGTCATCATTCCCTGGGTGTTTTCTCATTGTACCTTATCTTATTGGAATACTAAGCACCTTGGTTATTATTTAGTAATTTCTTACTTTATATTTTTCCCTCAGAAGTTCTCTTGGAGGAGAGTAAAACAATTTGTGATCTATTAGATGATATAGGATGTTAATCTATGGGTATCATCTAGTACCACCAATTTCTATTATTCTGATGGTATATATAATCATGTCCAAATCTTAAAACTCCATCATTATTAATTTTAAACTCTTAAATTTTCCGCAATCATATTACTTTCACATTATTTTGTATATTAAAATAATTCATATGAGATTTATTGATATTATATGGAATAAATGGTTACATAATCACTTGATCAAGGTAGAATATTGTACATCTCATTATGATCCCCAAGCCCATCCCTTTGATGTCAAAAAATAGTGGATCCTTTTTAAACCTCATCATGGATAAGGTAGTAGGATTTATTCTCCTAAGTGAATCTACCACTTTATTTTAATCTCAAATATGTAAATGGAATTATTAGTTATATTCTTTAATCACCTATAGCTATCTTTGTTATCAAAGTTTTATATCAGTTTGTGTGAATGTAGAATTTAAGCTCTTATGGACATTATATATTTCTTGCTTATCTACATAGAGATATTGTATATCAATATTTAATTGTAATTGTACTATAAAAAACTAATGGTCATGCATTGGGTAATTTATCTTATAAACCATAAACCTATATTACCTCATAAGTTATCTTCCTATCATTTTCATGTCTACACAACCCAATACCTTTATTGATACATAGTTATATATCCTAAATTCTTCACCACTTGAGGTTGTAATGAACCAATAATTTAGTGATAAATTCCTCCTTTAATAAATATTTTGTATAATATCTTACACCACATACAACACATGACCTTAATGGACCACAACCCCTTTAAGAAAAAAGATATTGACCAATGTGTGTTATCAATTTTAGAAGTGAGTACAAACAGTTATAACCAATTTATGAAATAAAACCCCATTTCAATACAATTTCAAAAAGTGCATATATGAATCTAATTAAATACTTATTATTCATAGAATTTTCTTTAGAAAATTCATATTTTTCAAGTTTTAAATATTTATGATTAGAAATAATTTTATAATAATAGTTAACATACCAAAAAATTATTCCCTATAAAATAATTCACAATATTTAAATATTTTATACTAAATTTATAAATTTTAGAATGTGAATTTGAAAAAAATGAAGTCAGTTTTTTAACTTTTCATAATGAAAATAACTTAATAATAATTTTTGGGATTATCCTAAAATTGTTTTTTAGGAGAATAGTATAAATACTAGTTTTAAAAATAACATGAATTTTATAACATTATTCATATATAAGAACGAATTTTAGATTCATGAAATCTTTTTATAAGACAAAATATTATTTTTATAAGTGAATTTAAAATTTTAAAAACTTTTGTTTTAATTTGTAAACCCATATATGAAATTCTATATCATAGGTTATATTTTTCAAAGAAATATTTTATTACATTATAAATTTTGTATTCCAAAATTTATTTTTATCACTTTTATGAAATTAATAAAATAAAATGGATTTAAAATATGGAATAATTCTGTCCAAATTACATAATAAGGTCCATTTTATTTTCAAAAATAAAAGATAAATTATTTTGGGGGAAACTAATTATATGATTAAAAATGAAAAATGGGTAAAAAGGGTTTAACCAAGAAGTAAATACCAATAACATGTTTAGATATGTGTGGGAATGTGTGTTTGAGGCCTTCCTATAACTAATATTTTAATATATTTATTATTTCCCAGTTTTGATCCAACATCCTTGAGTGTGACTTCCTATTAACAAAATGTTTTGGATATTTACGAAAATTACTTCTAAATTTACTTATAAAAGAGACACTCCTCTCATCACATACACTCACGCCAAAACCTAATTATATTTTTAGAAACACTGCACAAAACTCTATTAAACATTAATAACTACCTACACTAGTTTTTTTTCTTCTCAAGATACAATCCCTAAAAATCATAACCCCTTGGAAAAATAGATAATCGAAGAAGTGTGGTATAGATTTTTAACAGGTCCATTCACATTTATATTTCTTCATGTGCACCACTTACTACTTAAATCCAATTACACCATATTAAAATGATAAAATAATTATCATTACTATAATTTTATGTTATTATAATTATGGTATAACCATTATCCACCTTTTTCTTTTCCATTAAGAGAAATTAAAACTAAATCATGCGGACTACCGCCTCCATGAAGAAATGGGTTTTATTTTCATTCACCAGTGATCCAAGATTTAAAAAAAATATTTAATTAAATATATATGATATATATATATCACATTTAATTTCTTGAAATTATAAACCGTATTAATTTTTTCTTCCTCCCTTAAAAAGGAAATAATCACCCACGAGCACATGCAGACTACTGCATCCATGAAATGACGCATTCAATTTTTCTCTACCACTATAATGCATAGTTTTATATTATATTTGATGAGTATATAATATATATATATGTGTGTAATTCATGTCATTAATATGGTTCTCTATGGATAAAATAGAATTTAATGATTATTACATGGTCATCCATCGATATTGGTGAATAACATGAAACTAGTTCATCATTGTTTTCATCTTCATGAAGAATGACTAAAACTCCCATTTAATATAATTATAATATTATCGGTGTCTATAAAACATAACTTATAGTACCATAAATGGTTTGTATATGATAAACTTTTAGATAATAAAGAATACTAACATATATTTTATGAACCCAATTCAATGGAGTCTGGATTATTAACCCCCGATGTTGAAAAGAGATTATAATAATATAATACAAAAAGATAATTATTATTAATGAATAGTATAAATAGATAATTTTTTTAAATTAATCTTAATTATGGATTTTCTATCGATGATTAAAAAAATTTCAAGAAATATATTTTAATGATCTTGTTTTCTTTTTCATCAATATCTTCAAAAGGGTCTACCTCCAATATAGTTATGGTTCATATTTTACCCCATATTTTTTTTTGATTATGTGATTATCTTTTGTTATCATGCTTCAGATGTAAATTTATTTAATTTATTTTTTTATTTCATAATTCTTGTAAATTTTATTGTAAGATCCCAAATTTAAACAAGTTGGAAATTCTTGAGGGAATTTGAATTTTGTTTATTGGCTGGGTAAAATTTTGTATCAAGAATAAAAATAGAAATATGATATTGGTAATCTATAAAAGTTATGTCTTTATGTTATTAATGAGTCTTGATAGGTGTCTCGGGTGTTTAGATTATTATCCTAGGATTCGTGTTGTGTTTTGGGAGTTTTGGAGTTTTCTAGAAAGGGTGCACTTTTGGTGTACATGTTTTAGGGGAAAAAGTTTGAAAAATTATTGATCATGAGGTTTTAAGTTAATTTTCAACAAATAAAAATTGTGTTTCATTGTTTTTTAATAGTTAAGGACAAATAGTGTGGGGTTTAGGGAGAAATCATATGAGGTTGAGTAGGGTCTTGGACTTGGTGCACGACCTGCACATGTTTTATGACAAAATATGTTCCTAGTTGCAGAAGGGAGGTGTTGATGGTAGTACGATATGCATAAGGTTTTTCAAAACATGCATCCAAACTATATAGGGAATGTGTGTTATAAATTATGGGTGTGCATGATTACTACATGGTTGGTCCAATAATAACGGTAAACCATATGAGTGGGTTGTCCTTGAAAAGATACAAATACATGATTGGCACACGATTTAGAAAAAGGATAAGTCAAACCATAAGGAAACCAAGAATCACATTAAAATGGGGATTTTAACAATTTTACCCTTCATTATTCTATGTTAATTTTCCCCTTTCTCTCCCCCTTATGCACAAAAACTGGAGTGGGGATACTCTACCCACCCTCAATAAATACTTATTACGGAGGTGTTTTGGTGGTGATTCTTTGGCGTTTTGAGCTAATATTTAACCTATAGTGGGTTACCTTCTTCTTCCCCTTATTTCCTTCTAGTTTTAGGGTTCTCTAGTTTAGGTTTGATTAATTATTCCACTCGATTGGGGTGGAATATTCCATTTTGATGGGTATTTTGGCTGAATTTCATAGTGGAGATCTTGAGATAGATTCTTCACATCATTAAATGGTGTTTTATGAAGGGATATGTTCATAGTGAATTTTATTAGGTTAAACAAGTTAAATCTACATATTAATGTGATGAAATTTCATCACCTCTTGGGTATTTTTTTATGAATGGTGTTGGGAGTCCTTTTTGGATCTTCTATTCTGGCCTATTGGAGTTTCAAATAGAGGTGATTCACTAGGTTAATTGTTCATTATTTTTTCATGTTCCATTTTGATTAATTAATTAATTATATATGTTATAATTAATTAATTATTGATGCTTGGTGTGGGGTTGGATCTTGGAATATTTTTTCTATCTTTATAGAATGGCAAAGAGGTTGGATATAACATTAACTAACCTTGGAAAGTTTATAGTGATTAGGAAATGATATGGGAAGCTTCCGAAATCAGGCATGTGGTCTAAGAGATTTACCCATAGTCTTGACAATTTTCTTACATGTGAAGTATATTCCTTAGATGCCATGTGTAATATTTTTTCTCCATTGATTTAATAAAATTTATTGTGTCATTGAATTGATACTTTGGACCTTCCATGGATCCCATTGGATATGTCAGATGTTGTGAGACTAGACCAATGGTCACTCATGGGGTGTTCCCGCAAGTGGAAAATATAATGTTTTGGTGTTAATTAATGTAAAAATCCAATCTAATTTTTTAGATTATTAAAAGGGTATGATTGTTATTTTGAACTGGTTGTAGTTTTCAATGAATGGAAATGATTGTTTATAATAATTTATGTTATAAATTGATGATTTTTTTTCAAGGAGCTTTGAAAATGGGGTTTTACAATTGGGGTTGAAATAATGATTTGAAATGGGTGTTTATTTCCCCTTTGGTGAAAATGTCTTGGTGAATCTTTTAATGGTTTTCATGGAATATTCAGGTCTTAGAACATTTTTATATTTTCAAATAGGAAGACCCATTATTGAAATTATTGGATTCCAACTATTGACAATGATTTTTGTTTTTTGTGTATTAGGCATATGAAAAGGGGGTGGGTTTTATTAGAGACTTGTGTTCATTTAAAAGCCTATTGGGAATATGATAATTATTGTGACAAATAATGTATATAGAAATGGTAAATATGTTTATGGTAAATAATTAAATGTTTAGAAGAATGTTTAACAAGTTTGTTATTAGGATAACATATAAAATGGTTTAATTGGGAATTTTTTTATGTGATGAAAGTAGTAGACCATGTAAATGTTGAAAGAAATAATAATGATTAATAACTAAATGATTGCAGATGGTTATACAGATTGTGCCGAATCCCAATTGGATACATGGACTGATGATCCTTATTTTCAAACCTCTGAATAATGGTTTTGGGATGTTGGACTGGCGCTCCACTCCCTGATTTGGGGTGGGCCAAACTAATGCTCCCCATCTACCATTGTTTTTAAAGGATGGACTAATACTCCTAACTCCATGTGTATGGACATGGAATTCCATATCAAGTATGGGATAGTCATACATGAAATTACAATTCACGATTGGATACTTATATGGATGCTTCTTATTTTCCAACTTGTCACTAATGGATGAGATGGTTGGACAAGGCATACCTAATCTTGGTTGGATACTTGTATGGAGGGTTCTTGTTTACCAAACTTTGAACCCTGTGATTTATGGTTAATAAGACCAGATTTTTTCATGGAAGTTATGATGGAATTTGGTAATACTTTGAACCAAGAGTGAAAGTGTTTAACTCAAATATTGTTAAATAATGAACCATTTTTATTTACCTTAATTTCTATAGTAACTCCTTATACTAAATTGACTGTTATACTACCTAGTATTTTTTTATACAGCATTGGTGGTGGCCTACTGAGTTTTAGTCACACCCTGCACAGGCTGAAATTTCACTTGGGTGACCTAGAAGCTCTCATATGTTTATTATATGCACAAGTTTGGACTACGTCCTGTGTTGGGTATTGTTTGGTTGAGTAGGATTGCTTGAGTTATATCAGATGACAGGATGGGATTTTATTAGTGTTGCAGTGGATCCGTTTTGAATTTTTTTTTACTTTGGTATGTTATGTAACCATCTCAATGATCATTTGGTTGTATATATGAGATGGTCATTTGAGATTTTATTTTATTTAATTTCAATACAACATGTTTCATTTTTAGTTTATTTATTATTTACACATACTTTTATGTTTATGATATTTGGTTATTGAATTTTAGTTGTGCACTCTGTGAAGATATAGTCTCCTCACAGTTCAACCTTAAACCCCAACTACTAGTTGGTAGCCTATGTGAACAAGGAAGCATGCTTGAGGTCATGTGGTGCATCGGCTTGGGGTTCCAATTAAGTGGAGATGAGTTAGGATATTTCAAAGTGGTATCAATGGTATTTAGTTTCCTGTTAGTTTTCTATTTGGGATTTGATGGATAAGATATAAAGGATTGTGTTAGAGCCTGTGATGGATATCAGGATGGTGCATTACTAAAACCTATTCAATTGGGAATTGTAGGTTACCATGGGATTTAATTTTTGTTCTAGTTTGTGATGTTATGGTTTTACATTATTTTCTCTTCAAGAGGCACAAAATTTGTTAGGATTTGATGAATTATGATGTATTTCTAGTTCTTGGAATGTTCGAAAGAAGAATGAGGTTTGTTTTTGACACTTCTCCTCCAAGGGAATGAGTCATGTTATACATAATGATAAGAAAATATAATCCACCTTCTAGGGGCCTACTAGTGTATGATTTTATGAATTTTATTTTTTGGAACCTTTTAAGGATCTATGTCGATGCACTCATCAATGACGATGGTTGTGTGGTACTCATTCATGGTTGGTACAGTAACCCTGGTGGGTTTGTATAGTAATAGTATAGGATTATTGGACACCTTATGGGAGGTTTTTTAGATTTTTAGTATGTTTTTCTCCTTGAGGGACCAATTTGATGTGTAGATGATTCGAGAGGATAGGTGCCCTAGTTGTGTAAATTCGTTTGGTATATGACACTTTTATGGTGAGAGAACATAGAGGAATGCATGTTGACTTATTGATTTTGTTTGATAATGATACAATTCCAGGATTGATACCCCATGGATTGTGGCCTTCTATGAGTTGGAATAGACCCTAGGTTGTTGAACCCAGAAACCTTTTTTATATAACTCCAATGTGTGGAGTTAGTGACATGTGGATTTTGTGTATTACCCATGGTAGGGGTCGACCAGGTTATGTGTAGTTTTGGGTGTATGAAGTAAGGATGGATTTTTTGGACATTTCAAAATAGTGTGTCAATGGTGAAACATAGTATGGGGTCTTGACACATAGGATTCCTTTGGTTTTGACAAAGAGAAATTGAGTTCTAGTGGTTAGAATGGTGGATGGTTTCTAGTGGGGCGGTCTTGTTTGTGTGCCTCACTCGAGTGACAGGTGTGTAGGTAAGATGTGACTGGTGGATTTGATCAAGACTAAAAGTGAAAATTTTTATTGGGTAATGACTATATAGGTGAGATATACCCACAATGGTTACAACGTGAGACATGAAAATATGTCTATTTTTTATAAGATGAAAGGAACTTGGAATATTGTGACTTCAGTAACACATTTGGTTTCTATGGGAGGGAAAGGTTTGGTTCCCAACCCGGTTAGCTCTAGATTCATTTATAGGAATACATTGAGATCATAGATAACATTAGCATAACTTTGAATAACTCTATAGTATTGAGTGGTGGAGTAAGTGTTTTTAGATCATGAGTTTATTTTGGTTTTGGGATGAACTAAGGGATATTTTTGTTAGTTGAGATCAACATGTTGGGTACACTAGTGCAGAAAACATTATTTACGTCACCATTTTTTACGTTGGTTATATATAACCGACGTGATAATATGTGAAATGTGTTTTTTTACGTCGTTTATTTCATAACCGACGTAACAAATGCGGTGAGTAGATTTTTAACGTCGGTTATTTTAATAACTGACGTTAAAACTCAAAGTGCGGGGTTTTTTACGTCGGTTATTTTATAACCGACGTAAAAAACCCCCAGCACTTTGGTTTTTTAGGTCGGTTTTAAAATAACTGACATTATAAATTTAAAAAATAGTTTATAATGTCGGTTATTATATAACCGACGTTATAAAACATTTAAAAAATTAAAGCCCCATGGACTGTCATTTAAGATTTTTCGATTGACAGTCCGCCTGCTCATCTCTCTCGCGCAGTAAACCCTAATCGGCTTGTCGATCGACCTGCGTTAAACTCATTTTGGCTTCATTGTTTATCTTCTTTACTCCTCTCGAATCTATCATCTCAACTCGCAACACTCAAGTAAGCCTTCCACGAATTTATTTCATTCGTTCTTTTTCACGGATAGTCTATAATTATGTTTCGCGATTTTTTTGTTTAAACTAGGTTAGATTCTTCCATTTCGAACCCTATTACATCTTTTTGAATATCATTGGATTTTTATTTCCTAACCATCCACTATGAATACCATGTTTTCTATTCCTTTGATTGAAGGGTGTTCAACAAGATATCATAGATAAAATGATTGAGAAAATTATTGACTAAACTATATACTCATTATTTATATGGTTTAAATACCATATAATCATTGAATGGTATCTACCAAGAAATTTGTTTAGTATCATTTGGATCCCATTTATATTACATGGTATTATCATGTTTATTGATTGAATTATAAATTTTTTATTTATATGATTCCATTTTAAATGGATATTAAACCCATTTTTTCCATGTATTCTTTGTGATATAATGATTATTGATTTTATATCTCACACATACGTATGGATGTTGATGGGTGGGGTCATATATCATCATCCACTTCATTGATTTTGTTTTATATCTCATAAGATAGTAAGGTTTGTATATAATGAGTTTGTTCAAAATGGTATGGGAATAATATTTTTTCACACATGTTAATGTGTGGACATAATGTGTGGACATAATGAGTTGATTTGATGTAGGTTTTTCTTTTTCATGGATTACATCATAAAGTGGTCTCGGTTCATTTGATTTTGTGTTTCCTTTGACACCATCCCCCCTTAATGACTATGATCACTCATTACCAAGTTTTTCTCTAATTGTTCTCTCAGACACCTTTTTGATTTGATGGTTGATTACAAACATATTTATTCAAATATTTAAGATGGATTATATGCATTTTTTAGGATTATATTGCTGTTTTATGCAAATTTATTTACTATTCTATCCAATACTAAGACACTTTCTCGTAAGAAGAATTTCATAAAAAATACGATTAGACACTTCATCATATTTCATGAATCGTTTTTAAAAAAAATATGTTATATCAAAGATGTGGAAACGGGTGGTGTCCGGGAGGGGGTGTCCAAGGGGGTGGGTGGGTGTGAGTGGTTTTCCACGTGGGTGGGGGCCTGTCCACAGGGTTTTCGGGGTTATCCGGTGGGGTGGGGGGCTGTCCAGAGGGTTGGGGGTGTCCAGGGGGGTGTTCAAGGGGTAGGGGTAGGGGTGGTGTCCAGGAGGGGTGGGGGTGCTGTCTAGAGGGGTGGGGGGATTTCCGGAGGGTTGGGGGGTGTACAGGGGTGGACCAAGGGGGTGGGTGGGTGTCCAAGGGGGTGGGGGCATGTCCAGAGGGTTTTGGGGGTTGTCCGGGGGTGGGGGTGATTCTCAGGTTTACTCCATTTTCTCCAATTTTCTGTCTACTATGTAGGCATCATGGTTTTCCTTGATTCAATAAAATTTAAAACTGTTATATCTAACTATATTTTGTTTTAAAAATAATATTCAAGCATATTTTTTTAAATACCCATAGATTTGTTTTATATTTTAAATTTTTTTACATTCAAATTATGATTTTTTCATATAAACATATATTTGTCTTATCTTAAAAATATATATATATTTTTTGATATTTGTTATAGGTAATAATGAGTCGAAGTTGGATTACGGCACATCGAATGAGCAATGAATTTGAGGATGGTGTTGATTCCATTTTGGAATTTGCAAAACAAAATGTTCCAAGTAGTGACATTTTTTTTCTGTCCATGCCTGAAATGTTTGAATATGAAGAAGTTGAAAAGTAGAGAGATAAAAGATCATCTGATTTTTCATGGTTTTAATCCGAGTTATAGCCCTTGGACTTGGCATGGTGAAACTGGACGGAATGTCACTGATGATGATGATTCGCAAGATGGTAACTCCGATGGAATTGAAGAAATGATTCACGATATTGTAGCAGAACAAATTGAGATAAAACAGACAATTGCGTGTCTATATGGTGATGCTGAAAAACCATTATATCCTGGTTGTAAAGATTTTACGGTTTTGTCGGCGGTGTTAAGATTGATTAACCTGAAGGCGAAACATGGATGGAGTGACAGAAGTTTTACAGAGCTGCTAAAATTGATGAAAGACATTCTTCTAGAAGATAACGATCTTCCATATTCACATTACAAAGCCAAGAAAATATTATGCCCGATGGGATTGGGATACAAGAAAATAAATGCACGTCTGAATGACTGCATTATATATAGGAAGGAATATAAATTTATGTCATAGTGTCCTAAATGTGGGACATCACGGTATAAGGTGAATGACAAATCACAGGCTGGTGTAGAGATTACAAAGCTCCCTTCAAATGTATTTTGGTATCTTCCTATAATTAATCGTTTCAAATGTTTATTTTCTAATTCACATGATGAAAAAAGGTTAATATGGCATGATGAAGAGCAGGTATGTGATGGAAAAATAAGTCATCCAGTTGATTGTCCACAATGGAAGAAAATTGATGTGCAATATTCTACATTTGGAAATGAAATTGTAAATCTCAGACTAGGGTTGTGCACAGATGGAATGAATCCATACCGAACACTCAGTAGCACACATAGTTCATGGCCTATTTTATTGTTAATTTACAACCTCTCTCCTGAAGTTTGTATGAAGATCAAATATGTCATGTTGTGTACAATGATCTCTGGTCCAAAGAAACCCAGTAATGATATTGATGTTTACTTGTCACCGATGATTGATGATTTGAAACTATTATGGGCTGATGGTATTAGGGTGTATGATTCTTAAAAAATGGAATATTTTCAACTGCATGCAGTGCTTCTGTTCACTATAAATGACTTCCCAGTGTATGGAAATTTGTCTAGATATAGTGTTAAAGGGAATAAATCATGTCCAATTTGCGAACAACAGACGTCATATTGTCAATTGCATCATGGGAGGAAAACAGTGTACATGGGTCATCGAAAGTTTTTTCCTATGGAACACCCTTATAGAAGACTAAAAAAGGCATTCAGTGGCTCACAAGAATTTGATACTGCTCCAAAACCTTTATCCCCTGATCTGTATTTTGAGAGGGTGAAAAACCTTGATGTGACATTGGGAAAGATGCAGAAATCTGGTAATGATAGACATATTTGGAAGAAAAGGTCAATTTTTGTTTTGAGTTACCATATTGGAGGTATCATGAAGTTAAACATAATGTTGATGTCATGCACATAGAGAATAATATATGTGATTCTTTGATTGGAACATTGTTAGATATTAAAGGAAAGACTGAAGATGGGTTGAATGCAAGATTAGACTTACTATCAATGGGAATATGTTTGGAGTTAGCTACCACTCTTAAAGGAAGACGAACATTTCTTCCCCCGGATTGTCATACATTATCGAAGAGGGAGAAAATTAGCTTCTGTCAGTGTCTTTATGATACCAAAGTGCCTCAAGGTTATTCTTCTAATGTAAAATTTTTTTTCTCCTTGAAGGACTTGAAGTTGATAGGTATGAAATCACATGATTGTCCCGTCATTATGAAACAAATTATACCAGTTTCATTGCGTGGAATATTGCCCATTCGTGTCAGAAAGACTATAATGAAGTTGTGTTATTTTTTCAATTCAATTTGTAACAAGGCGATTGATGTGAATGCTTTGAAAATTTTGGAAAAGGATGCAATTTTTATACTTTTTCAATTAGAAATGTATTTTCCTCCAACATTTTTTGATATAATGGTGTATTTAATGATTCATCCGGTTCGAGAATTAAAGCATTGTGGACCTGTATATCTTCGTTGGATGTATCCTTTTGAAAGGTATATGAAAATATTAAAGGGTTATGTTAAAACTCTATATCGACCTGAAGCCTCCATTATTGAAAAGTATATTTCTAAGGAGGTATCAGAGTTTTGTACGAGCTACTTGGCTGCGGCGCAACACATAGGTTTGCCTCCATCTCACCATGAACGAGTTAATAATGAGGGAAAGGGGATTCGCGGCTTGAAAGTCAAATCATTGTCAGCTAAACAGATGAAGAAGTTAGAATCATACATCTTGAATAACATAGCTGATGCTCAACCATATATCACATTGCATATTAATGAGTTGAAACAATGTCATCTAAAGAAGAAAGAAATGTGGATTCTGAATGTGCACAACAAAACTTTTTTGTCATGGATTAAAAAGACTTTCCATGTTAGATCAGATGTATCAGAGACATTAAAATGGATAGTGGGTGGTCCATGTTTATATTTGATAACATGGTCCGGTTATGACATTAATGGTTATACATTTCATACGAAAGCTCAGGACAACAGAAGTGCAGTTCAGAAGAGTGGTGTATCGGTGTTTGTAGAAGAAATGCATTTTTCGAGTGCTAAGGACAAAAAACCAATTTCTGCATCAAGTGTATATTATGGAGTGATTGAAGACATATGGGAGGTTGATTAATTTAAAAATAAAGTTCCTGTTTTTAACTGTAAATAGTTTAACGGTAACAACAGTGTCAGAAATGAAGAATTTGGAATGACACTTGTTAATCTGAATAGATTGGAAGCCACAACTGATTCTTTTATAATGGCAACACATGCAAAACAAATTTTCTATGTAGTAGATCAATCAGATATGCAGTGGGATGTTGTTTTACAAGGGAAAAACAATATGATGGTGAGGATGACCTTGATGAATATGATGATTTATGTGATATCTCTACTTCCATGGAAAGATTAACAGATTATAATGATGATCATGTTGAAGACATAGTTTGTGCCATAAGGAACGATCACGACGAAGTAATTTGGGAAAACAATCCATTTGTACATTCCTAAAATTTCAGGTAACATATGTTTATTTCTTGTTTACATTTATATTTTCCATAAATGTTAGATATTGTAAGTTTTTTATTTATTAAAACATGTTTTAAAACAAAATAAGTATATGTTTTTGTTTGTTTTAAGTTTTTTTAGTTTACTTTATCATGTTTATAACCATTATATGAATTATATATCTATTTTTTTTTGTTCACTGACAATTACTTTACCATGTTTACCATGTTTACCAGGTTTACCATTTTTACCATTTTTACCATCTTGACCATCTTTACCATCTTTACCATCTTTACCATTGTTTAACATGCTTACCATATTACCAATGTTTACTATTATGTAACTTAGTACACTTTTCTATTTTATGATTACAATAGCATTAAAATATTTGAATTTGTATATTTGTGAACTGACGTTTGTTTTTTTGATTTGAAGGATAATGACAGATCATTCAGATGATCAACCACATGATTATGGAGAGGATCATATTACTGGTCATATCTCCGGGGATGAACATTCACATGCTCCTATTACGACAAAGAGTTCAAAGGTTGGTAAACGTGGGTGCACACGTTTACCAAAATTATCACTTGCCCATATGTAGGATCAGAGGATAGTCGTTGAGTTTGATGATGATGATATTCCTAGAGGTCCTAACGCAAACGATTTTAAGAGTTTTGTAGCAACTCAGGCTAAGAGCAAAGTAAGCATTCTGTATGATGACTGGAGAAGTGTGGATAAACTGATTATCTCTCAGTTGTGGGAGACGATTTTGGTAAGATCTTTTGTCATTGTTTTACCATTATTTTAATGTTTCTAGTATATATAATATGTTTAACCACTTCCTTATCAGATGCCATTTGATATTCTTGACACTGGAGGAGTCAGGAAGAAATGCTTATCGTTGGCTGCCATGAGATGGAGGTATTTCAAATCAACCCTCTCATCTGATTTCATTTATGGTCATCTGAGTCATGACAATCCATGTCGTATATATCCTTTTATAGATGAAGACACATGGAGAAAATTTTTTAAAAGTAGAAGAAAAGAGTCATTTCTGTTAAGGGCAATGTAAACTTTTATAAACTTTCTTATATAAATGATTTTATTAATGTTTTTTAATGATTTTTTATTCTTAAATTACAGCAAACAAGGAAAGCTCATCAGAAGATCCAATCAAAAAATGTATACCCTCATAGCTTATCTCGGGGAGGGTATGCATTTTTGGAAGAACAAATGATGGCGGAAAAATTTCAACAACTAAGAGATGAGTCTTCAAGCTTTGGAGTGGTGGCCCCTCCATCCCCTCCATTTAGACATGAAAAATGGAAGAGATCTCGGAAGGGAAAAAAGGGAAATATCTTTCGGAAGAATCGAGAATCGTAGCTGAGAGGATTGTAAGATATCTATTTAATTTATTTAAGTTAACTATTTTCTTCATATAATTTCAATCATTACAGAAATGTTCAATTAATTAATACAGGACTCTCTTGAGGAGCATAGTTTAGAGGGGACATTTACATCTACTGGGAGGGAAGATATTTTATTTGCAGCATTGGGAAGGCCCAAACATCCTGGTCATGTAAGAGGATATCCGGCAGGTGTATCAGTAAGAAAAGTGTTGCCACGTTTTTCAATTTATAACATTGAGGGGGTTTATAAAAAAAATAGAATCCTTGGAGACTGAAGTTCATAATATTATTGCGACGATGGAGGAAAAGATCAGAGAGTCGGTGCAGTCTATGTTTGTTGAAATGAAAAGACAATTTCATACTGCAGCTCCCACTCCTCCACCTCCCCCTGTAGACCCCATTATTTATCCTCCACCTCTGCCAGTAAATCCCACTCCCCCACCTCAGCCTGTGGACCCCATTTTTTATCCTACGCCTCCACCACAGCTTCCTACATATTGCGAGATGTATATTGATGATTCTCAACATCATATAGTAGCATATGAGTTGGTATATTGTATAGGAGATACAGTTCATCATCAACAATTAGAGGTCGATAATCAGAGGGTCACTGTACAGGATATTATAAATTGATCAGCTAGGGTACCAATACTTACAGATGAGGTGGCGACAGTTGGACAGAGTATCGGCCATTTTTTATTTTGGCCATCCAGACTTCTTCGACTCATTACCATAGAGGTATGAATGTTATATCTTTTATTTTATTTTTTTATTAAAGTTGTTTTATCATTTGAAAACTAATATATTTTTCAATTTTTTTTACAGGAATACTTCAAAGGTAAAGAAATACTGTATAGACAATAATAAAGACAAATGGCTATGACATCAGATACAGATTCAAATGGTCTTGACAGATTGTCAAGATATTCACATTTGTTGTTGGGTTATTATGAGTTTCCAATGGAAGCTCATGTTTCTGGATGTGAAATAAGTGTGGGGATTATAAAAATGATATCATGGAGCTTGTTTCTGGAGATAATTTGGGCATCAACGTGGTGAAAATGTTTTCCATGTAAGTCTTATCACCTTTTCCCTGCATTATATTTTTTAAAAATGTATACTTATGTATGTTTTGTATTAGGTATCTTTATAAAATTTGTGAGACGAATGAGCTGACAAAAGTATATGGATTCATGGACCCGCAATTGATTTCCCTGGAAGCATGTGCATTGAATGAGCAACAAAGAATGGTTTATATTGCTGAAATATTTGAAAAGAATATAATCACACAATGTTGGATGATTCCTTTTTTGTGAGAGGTATGAAACACATTTCTCTCAAAGAGTTAATTATCTTTTAACATAAAAAACCACTAACGTTAAATTTCCTATTATCAGTGATCATTGGAAGTTAGGGGTTTTTTGCCCAAGGGAGAAAACTCTTTATTGGATATTCTCTATCCATGGTGATGTGTGGGAAAGTTTTATGAATATATTGGAAAGGTAAGTTTCAATTTCTCAATGGTTTAATATATTATAATGAATTTTAAATTTATCCCATTCGTATTATTTTCTAACAGTGCATGGGCCTACTTTCGAAAAAACACAATGAAAAGAAATGCAAAGATCAAATATATAAATGCGAAGGTAAATTTCCATTTATAATTTGTACTTTTTGATTTATTACATAAAAATAATATATTGAATTTACACTCATTCAAACAGAATTTTCATGAACAACATGGCCTCATCGAATGCGGATATTATATGTTAAGATTTATGTATGAAATAATAACAACTGGGCAGTTGTGAATTTTGACCTGGTACGATTTCCTCTTAAAATTTGCCATAATATTTCAATTTGATTTATTCATTATACACGTCAACTACCTTTTTTTCATTTGTAGCTTTTTGATGACCCTAAACCCTATACTGCTGAAAACATCAAACACTTACAAGCGGAGTGGTCAAATTATTTTATAGGTTTGATTGAATTTTAGTTGTTTGTAATGTAAAATGTAATTTTGAATATTATCATTGTAATTGTGTATTTGGTAGTTGTTTAGGTTGGATTTAGTTTTTTTTAAGTTCACAGTGTATGTTTTGAATGTTATATAAGTGAATGTTTAATTTTACTCTACTTATTTTTTGGTTTACTTTTGATGGTTTTTCTGGTATGGATTTGGGTCTGTGGGGGAGGGGTTCCAAGGGTGTGGGGGTGTGTTCAGTGGGGTTGGGGGGTGTCTAGCGGTCTGGGAAGATTGTTCGGTGGGGTGGGGGGACAGTCCTAGGGGGTGGCAGGGCTGTCCAGGGGTGTAGGAAGGCGGTCCAGGGGTGTGGGAGTGCTGTCCAGGGGTGGGGGTATACATGAGGGTGGGGGGGTTGTCCAGGGGTGTTTGGGGTTGTCCAGGGGTGTGGTGGGGGCTATCAAGTGTGGTGAGGGGGTGCTGTTCAGGGGGGTGGGGGGTTTTCGAGGGGTGTTTGGGGCTGTCCGGGGGCGGGGGCAGTCCAGGAGTGTGGTGGGGGATCCAATGGGGTGGGGGAGGGTTGTCCAAGGGGTATACATGAGGGTGGGAGCTCCAATGGGGTGGGGGAGGGCTGTCCAGGGGGTATACATGAGGGTGGGGGCTCCAACGGGGTGGGGGAGGGCTGTCCATGGGGTATACATGAGGGTGGGGGCTGTCTAGGGGGTAAGTTTTATATGTTATCAATGTACATGCTTAATTTTGATCTACTTCAGTTTTTGTGGTACGATTTCTTGGTTTGTTTTCTGGTTGATTCTGGTGGAGAGAGGATTGACTGCATTCAATTTAAAAAAAATTGGGTTTATCACGTCGGTTATTTAATAACCGACATGATAAAAGGCCTGGAAAATGGTTTATCACGTCGGTTATTTAATAACCGACGTGATAAAAGGCCTGGAAAATGGTTTATCATGTCGGTTATTTAATAACCGACGTGATAAAAGGCTTGGAAAATTGTTAATCATGTCAGTTAGTTAATAACCGACGTGATAACCCCCCCCGGTTTATCACGTCGGTTATTTAATAACCGACGTGATAAACCCCCACCCGCGGGTTTATCAGGGCGGTTATTATATAACCGACGTGATAAACCCCACTCCCCCAGTTTTTCACGTTGGTTATATAATAACCGACCTGATAAACACCCCTCACCCCAGTTTATCACGTCGGTTATATAATAATCGACATGATAAACCCCCTCACCCCAGTTTATCACGTCGGTTATATAATAACCGATGTGATAACCCCCCTCCCCCGGTTTATCACGTCGGTTATTAAAAAACCGATGTGATAAACCCCCTCCCCCCCCGGTTTATGATGTCGGTTTTTTAATAACCGACGTGATATACCATTTCCCCGTCCTTTTATCAGGTCGGTTTTTTAATAACCGACGTGATAAACCATTTTCCAGGCCTTTTTTCACGTCGGTTGTTAAATAACCGACGTGATAAAACCTTCCCATTTTCTTTATCACATCGGTTCTAAAATAACCGACGTCATAAACATCGCGATTTTACGTTTTTGACGTTGGTTTTTAAAAAACCGACGTCAAAAACGTTATATATAATGTCACCCGTATTAACGTTGGCTAGAAACTGAAGTAAAAAATGAAAAATAACAGACGTAAAAAACGTTTTCTGCACTAGTGGTAGGTGTGGCTAGAGTATTAGGCTTCTAAGTAGATTTTTCATTGGATGTGACTCGCAAGAGTCATAAATTGGTCATGTGGTTGAGTTACACAAGGTATTTTGGTGGTTTAGTGTCAATGGGATCAGGGTGGTAGGAAAGCATGGTGATTTGTTGTGTTGTGTTTCAAGCAATCCTAAGTATGTAGATAACTAGTGTGGGTATGGTGAGATGCTTCTAGGTATAGAGTCTCAGGGTTTTTTAATGGGTATGAATGATCCCTATACTTATTGGTGACATTACAAATGGATGTGATTGTAGTGGTATTTTTTTGGTGAAATATTTTCATCCTGTTAGTTTATAGATGATCATTCCAAATATCTTGAAAAAATCAGGAGTGTGATGTGAAAGAATTGGATATACGATAATCTATCTGATTACTGTTTTCATTTGGTAAAATGGGAATATTGAGAGGTTTCACTCATAGACTGAGGAATGTGAGATTTTAATGGTGGTACTGTATTATCATCCATTAGTGATTGATACCCTTTTGATGGGATGGATATCGGTAAATAACCTAGATTTCATTATCAGATACTGATAATGGGAAATGGTGGATGTTATGTTTTTTCACTATGGTAAGAGTGAGATGACCACATTCAATTATTTGGATGGAAGAAGTTGTAGAATTGGCCATGGTGGTTGGAGTTGTTTGAGTGAGGATGTGATAATGAAACTCTTATGGTGGGGATTGATGTGTTCATGGAGATGTGACTATTTTTCTAGTAGAGTCTTATGAGAATGGAACTAACCATGCATCGATTGTGATGGCACAACGATGAAAATAAATAAATTGTGTGGTACATTGATGGTTGTGGTAGGACATGAGTATGATTTTGAGTCATTAGGGGATCTAAATTTGGAATATTTATAGGATTTGGGTATATTTGTTATTGGGAATATAGGTTGGTGGTGGAATGCCTCTAGGTGTGAGGGAATCATGATTAGCTGAGGTGGTGATAGACCGATAGTTGGAACCAATTTATTTTGGGAGGATTCGTCCAAGGATAGCATAACCTGGGCTTTCACTATCACAAGCGAACCATGGTTTTATTTTATTTTTATTTACTTTATAGTGTTTTATCGTTTTTTTTATGTTTAGTTTGGGTTTCCAATGAGAATTTTTGAGTTTTTATGTTTTTGGGTTTTTTTTTGCAATATGAATGGTTATTTTGCATAGTTTGTGGAGATAATCGATGAATGGTGGAGGAAGAGGGTGTTTGGGTTCAAAGTTGTCTTTCATAGTTTTTATAGCATGGTTTGATAATTTTTTCTAAATTATACGATCCCAAGGAGAAAATTTGTGGCCTGATGGTGGTGCATGAGGTAAGGTGTTCATCTCACGCATGGTCAGGGGAAACCATGGGGAAAGAATGTGTGAGGTGATTTCATTTTGATAGAATTTTTTTCACAGTTGGCACATGATTTCCCAAATTGTATGTCCAACCCATGTAGTTGTCGCCCTCTTTCAGTTTGGTGTGCATGATTGGCACACGGTTTGGAAAACCATAATAATTTTCTAATTTCATATAAATTTTGAAATCCAATTATACCCCTATTATGTTTTAAGCCTTGTTGATGCTCCTTTTTATCACATTGTTTAAAGGAATGGAAAGGGAAATGACTTAGCACAAATTGATTTATCCTTTGAAGAAAACATCAAAAATCGACAAAGGAATGAAAAAAGGTGTCAAAGGAACTTGGGTCGCGCAAGTTCCCTTATTGTCGTGGAAGTTCCCTTGCGTGCTGCCTAATGGTCGCGCGAGTGACTTGCACACCCTAAGTGATAACCACCCGGGGTCTTCTCCAGCCTATAAATACCCCTGGTGGGCCCCCCATTTTGGGAGTATTTTTTCCAGAATTCACATACAGATCTCTGAACACCCAAGTCTCTTCTTCAGGTCTTCTGAACACTTATAAAGTAATTATTTACCTCAAATGGAAGGTCTAAACAAGAGGAATAAGGTCTAAGTGTTAGAATTCACTAACACTTGCGCACCAAAGTGTTTTACCCTTAAGGGAAATGGACACACTTGAGCGCCGCACTACTCCTTCACCAGAACTTGCGCGCCATCTTCTAGAAAGCCTCTTGGGGCAATACCAAGGGTTTTGAGCCAAGTCACTCCCAAGTATTACCCTAAGAATTGAAAATCGCGCAAGTACCCATGTGCTGCATAGGTATATGTGCGCGACCAAGACTTGCGCACCCACGCAGCACCTGCGTGCCTACCGGGACTTGTGCGCCCCTATCTTTTTGGGTTCCTCTCATTCCTATTTCAAATATCTTTACATCTATCCACATATCCTATTTAGGATTAAGCCTTCAGAACTATCTCCAAATCCATTTATGGCATGATTTCCTTGTTGGCTTCCTTATCTGAAAGGAATTCTGTGGAACATCTCTCAAAATAGAGTGATTTACACATCTTTACATCACTAATGTTAGAGAATTCATTCATTCAACCTCATCCTTTAAGGTGAGAGAATCCTTAATTTGGGCCTCCTTTTCAGGAGTAAGCCGCAGTCCAAATTCTCGTTAATATGGGCATCCTCCATAGGAGTAAGCCCCATGTCCTCATTAATATGGGCCTCATTTTCAAGAGTAAGCCCCAGTTTCAAATCTTCTTAATTGGGCCTCCTTTTCATGAGTAAGCCCATGTTCCCTAATTTGGGCATCCTCCTCAGGAGTAATCCCCAACCATAATTCCTTTAACTTGGGCTCCCTTTTCAGGAATAAACCTCAATCTTAAACTTCCCAAATATGGGCATCCTCCTTTGGAGTAAGCCCCATGTCCCTTAATTTTTCAAGTCCATTAACCTGGGACTTCTACTTAGGAGTAATACCCGGTCTTAATTTCTCTAAACTAGTATTAATTTACTTTTGATTTGGACTTCCTTCTCAGGAGTAAAACCCAATCATAAGTCCCCTCTTAACTTGGAAATCTTCTTTAGGATTAAGCCCCAAGATTAGAGTATCCAAATCTCTATGACGCACATATACCTTTATGGACCCTGTTCCTGGATTTCTTCCCTGAAGTAAATCTTAATCTTCATCTATTTGGGCAGTAATACACATATAAGCCCCACATCATTGCATATTTCATGGAACAATTGTCTGGTTTCACCAATACCTCTTGTTTCTCACACCGAGAATGACTCACGTGAGCTTAGAGTGTAAAAGTAATCATGACAACTTTCTTTGAGCCAACAATCATGCTTAACCATCATTCTACCTTACTCGAACTACGTGGGTTCTGATTCCTTTTCCAAAACAAAGGATACGTAGGTAGCCCATCTGCGGGTACGATCCCAACATGGAAATAATCCATGTCTTTATGAATGATAATAAAATTCCATTGCGCCACTGAGTGGCTTTAAAACCAGTATGGTCATCATAAGGACCAAGAGACTTTTATGTATCAAAGGACACCATTGACTAAGAATCTCTAACAAATACAGATGATTCTCTATCGATGGAAAACCTCGAATACATATAAAAGATTCTCTAAATTTATTACATATCAATCACTGATTGTCAGATCTAAAGGAAATCTCATTTTATACTTGGTAATGTTATAAGGATTCAAGAACATAACATAAATCTATAAAGAGAGTCCCTAAGTAGACCATAATTCCCCTCAAAAAGGTATAATGAGTGTGATCTCCCATCCTCTCGACCAATACAAATTCCTAAGCCTCATCAGTCCACAACTAATGAGCGCCTACCTTTGGAAAGTAGGTTCAAATGGATATGGAATCATTGGATGTTTCCGGTTCTACGAAAAAACCCATTAGAAACCTCTTGGAATGTTTGAATCTTAAATCAATGAGATCATCCCAAATTCCAGAGGGAAACAAAAAATGGTGAACCCGACGTGAATCCTTAACCAAGTTAAAATGATGTTTAACTTATTTGTTAGGCCCCTATTTAAAACTCAATGAGAGGGACAACAAAGCAATCATTGACATATTGGCTCGTCCAAAAGATGTAGTGGTCAGATTTATCTTGATTATGTCTGTTATATCAAACAGACACTGTTTTCCAAGATCTTATGAATTATCAAAATGGATTCTCTTAGGTTCACACCCATTAATACGTCTTCTGTGAAAACTTCTACTTCAAATGCCACCACTGCTACTCCTGTTGGATCGTCGTCCGCTCTGAGGATGACTTCACCTACTCAGTGTCTCCAACGTTGGGTATCAAATGCACTGGTTTAGGAGTACCATCAACACGGTACCATACCAACTCTGAAGGCTGCCCGACAATCCCTCCAAGTAAACAACTCACACTGGTCTTCCTGACAATGGCGACTGGTGATTAAGAAGCAGGTGGTGCCAACCACCGTTTTCAACCGTTTCGGGTCGTTATCCCCGGAACGCAATCACCACTCACTCCCATATTCTGGGGAGGTGAACAAGCAGGCCCATCAGGGCCTTAATTCAAGGATACAGGATTCCTTCCCGAGGGATCCCATAAACAATCACCGTCTGACTCGTGAGGCAGTGCGCCCTCAACATGATGAGGGTATCATCTCTGGGCATTCAGCTCAGGTTCCTCGAGCCCGAGCAGGCAAGACGAATCGCTAGAGGCGAAATCCGGTCAACAGTGAGCAGGTTCTCATCTCTTCCCTCTCCGGAAAAGTCCACCAACCTAACTTGGTGGCAAGCAACGAGCGGGAACATACACCCATCAGTTCTAATCCCGTTGTCCAGCTGACTCATCTGGAAGCAGCACACCAATCCCGCAAGGAAATCCCGGCGGAGTACTATAGGTAGGTTCATACACCTGTTTATACGTCATCATCTAGTCAGTAGGCTCGTCTGACTACATATGATGGATCTCGTCAACCACTTTCGGCGAAGTGCAATCAGCAGGCACATACACCTGCTAGTATTGATCAAGCCTACAAACAGTCTCGTTTGGTAGGACCAAGAGAACTCAGTCGGAAAGCTCTGGTGACAAACAGAAGGCAGACTCAACTCTCCACCCCTACACTTGAGTACATTCAGGATTCATTGATAGGAAAAGGAGGACAGGAGTAGGAACACACACCTACTCCAAACAAGGAATTGCCATATATCCTCGTTCCAGAAGCTGAAGTCACCAAGAATATTCTATAAATGGTGAAAGAGAAAAAGAAAACCCATGCTCATATTATGGATGCCTGCCAGGATATTATAACAACTTCAGCAGCATCTCAGGGAAAGAAACATAAATCTATCCCTACCAGTGGAGTGACACATCAACCTTTCACTCCGGAGCAGATACACACCTCTGTTCCAGTCCATGAGGGTTGTGGGGCATACTCCCCCATATCATACGGACAACCAAGTCAGGAAAATACACCAGATTTGAGTGGAGATCGTTAGCCAAACCTGGCCATCTCTCCAGATCAGGCACATACACCTTCTCAGAGTAGCCACTTTTGTCAACAAGTGGTTTCCAAGGTGAGTAAGAAGGCGTCAAAGAAGAAGACCCGCCCAGCACAGTCAAGAAATCAAGAGCCAATCTGTAATAAGGCCTGGCTCGATGCTGGAGTTCTTGAAGCCCTCAGACAGTTATCTATTGGAATCCAAGATTCTACTCCCTCATTTCCCAATAGTTGGAACATTAATTCCAAAGGTCTTCAACAGACACTTCCTCATGAAGGCTTGCTTAATGATAGTTCGGTCGATCATGATGTTTCATCTTCATATTAGAGCTACAATAACCCTTTGTGTGGCTAGAAGACCAAAGAGAAAGAGATCTCATCTTTTTTCGTAACCCACGATGGTGGTCCTCCCCATTATGATGAATTTCACTGCGAAAGTCCTCTCCGCAGTAGTGATGCACATTACCCCGAAAATGGTCAAGTGGACAATGTAGTGCCGAGAAAGCCCTCTTATCTTGAGGCACTTGAAAATGCGAAATCAGTCATGTCTGATGCTTCATCTCTAGAAGGTGAAATACTTTCTCAATCAGAAGATATCTCAGGGTGTTGGTCATTCTCTGAACCACCCCAAAGTCATGCATCTTCTAGTTTAATTAGTGATATCTCTACCAATCTTTTTGAATCTGATGAAGCAACAATGAAGCACCAGCTCTGGTCAAATTAGGTAGAAGAATCTTCATTGAATGACAAAGAGGAAGTGCTGAATATAAGAAAACAACTGGAAAAAGGTGAAGTGCCAGTCATGTTTTGGACTTTGGCTGACTCTCAGTATTACATTCCAAAAGTGTTGAAGAAAGATTATATTCAAGACATTCGTCTCAATATATGGAAAAATATTTGTCAGTTGAAAAAGAAAATATTATCTTATGATGATTATGAAAATCATGTCAAGATAATAGAAGGGTTACAATGCCAGATTTATTTGGCATCTCTCTCAGTCTCTCGATATCTGAAGGCTGAAAAGCAGCAGAGATCCCTTCAGCGTTCATTCCTTGGCACACTACGAAGATTGTGCCAGTTAATTGCCAATTCCCCATCTAGTATTCATATCAGAGGATGTGGTTTTCATGGAGCACTACATTTCACTATTCTCTCCAGCCAGCAAAGCCTGCCAAAAATGGTTTCATGCAATGTTATTACCCATGGTCGGCCAAATTCACTGGGTTTTTTTTTTGTAATCAAAAGATTGACCAAAACAGGCTTCAAATAGTTCCTCTCAAAATCAAGATTATAGAGACAAAGTTGTTGAATTACTCCTGCATCAAGCGAACGAGAATATTGAATAGGCCTCTCGTGTGGAGCAAGAACATTATCAAGTGATAGAAGTGTCAGAAATCATTCAACAGTCTTTTGAAATGGGTGATAAAAGTGGATGTCGATTGATGCATCCAGTTAATTTCCGGACTAAAGTCCACAAGATCAGGAGAGATTTTAAGAAAGTCTCAGAAAAAGCATGTCATGAGACACCCCATCTTTCCAGACTAGGGACTCTTTTAAACCAACCCTTAGAATCAACAAATAGGATTCAAGGATTTGAGAAAGGATAGCAGGAACAACCCCAGTCCACCGGATTAGGGACTTTTTCAAATCCTCAATCCTTATCTTAGAGAATGTCAGTCTTCTCTCGATTGGGGAAGAAGCCACAAGAGGAACGAAGATCCAAATTATCAGGAAATTCTCTCTAAATTACGGTTCATCAAGAAGTTCCTGAGGGATCAAATCAACAAAAGGAAATGTCTCATTAAAGACATGGCAGAAGACAATATCACAGAAATGATGATTGAAGGGATGTGATGCATTACGAATCAATTAATGTTATTAATTCCGTTGTTGCTAATCCTCCAGAACATGAGGCTCACTCAGGGGACTCAGATGAAGAGGTTCTTGCTCAAGAAGTTGTATGCACAGACACAAATAAAGAAGGTGTGCGTACACAAAATCAATGGTTTACCTAGAATCTAGGGGTTCCTTCAAATAACCCACTTCCCCCTCTCCGAATGGGATCAAACAAGAGAAAGGGAAAGAATCAGGTTACATATCTTTCCTCTGGAGAAGGCCAATTTCTCTCAGTAGAGAAAAGATTTTCGCAACAAGAGGATGAAATGAAGTAATTAAGGAAGATGAATGTAGAACTACTTCAGGGTAGTCTTCTTCCTAAACGTGCTGGAGTCAGTCAGCCAAGTGGGTTTGGTGCAGCTACTGAGATAGATCAAGAATATCTTCCTTTATCAGTACACCCTCACAGGTCTAATCCTATGGGTCAAGTGCAACAACAGTTGGTGGTGCTACCATCAGTTGCAGCACCAGCCACCATACCTGCCCAGACTCCAATTATTGCACCTGCCTAGGTCCTAGATCAACCTGATGTTTCTCAAAAGTTAATAACTACTATTGAGTCATTAATATCTAGGTTGGAAGCTATGTTGGGAAAGCGTGCTCCGGTTCAACCAGAAAATAATGCTTACCCTGAATGGGTAGATTCAATTTCTCCCCCATCAAGTTTTGGGAACCCTGTATTCCCTATTTTCAATGGATCGGGTGATCCTGAATAGTATTTGACGCATTACGTATCTTGTTATGATCCTATGATGGGATCTCTGGAGCAGCAAGAAGTAGTGGAACTCAGATGCTTTGTGTGAACCTTGCAAGGACCAGCTTTGGTTTGGTATACAAGCTTGCAATCCCGGTCAATAACCGGATGGGAAGATCTTCTTCAACGATTTCTTCTTCAATTCAACTCAACTTTTCCAAAGAAAACAGTTTTTTATCTTACAAACCGTAAGAAAAGGGAGAATGAAATGGTTTCAAATTTCATTTATCGTTGGAAGGGATTAACATATTCCCTAAGCTTAGAACTCCCTCAGGAAGAACTGTTGTCAATCTGTGTGGCAAATCTACGTGACGAATTACGTACACCGTTGATCCCTGTGAAATACACTAAAGGGTTTCGAGACCTTACTTCAATCAATCAATAGATTTAAGATTCTCTTATACAGACGAAGGCTAATGCTCATGTAATTCAATCATCTCTAGGAAAGAGAATGTGTAATGTAGATACTGCTACAGTTATGCTTAAACAAGCACATGTACCTTCTTCTACCTCAAAACCTTCATCTTCTTGAAGGGATCCACATCCTGAGCATCAAAAAAAGAGGACGTTTTTTCAGGACGATCAATGAGATCAAAGACGAAAACATTTTTATGATTTAAAGAGTAAATTTTATTCTTTCCGATATGAACAAGTTCTTGGTTACTTAATTTTTGCCCTAGAGAATAATTTGGTTCAGTTGCCGATGCCCAAGAGGCTAAAAAAGGAAGGAGATGAAGACCGTCCCAATTATTTCCCATTTCATTAGATGTTGGGGAATCTCATCCAGTGGTATTTTGTCTTAAAAGACCTCCTGCAAAAGATGGTCGACTTGGGACAAGTCAATCTAAAAGGCTCTTCAGCCCAGGTAGCATGTGTTACTGCTACAGTTCCAGAAGAAGAAGGCGAATGACAAGAAGTCAAAAGAAAAAATGAACAGAAATATGATGATTGGATGGACAGGAAAACAATTAACCAAACTCATGCCAGTTTTCAAACACAATTGAAGAAACCAATTGTGTCTTCTGCTATGGATGCCAAAAAAAAATCCTCTTCAGAGGGAAAATCCTCAAAAGGGCGGCATAATTCCAAGAAAGAGGAACAATCAGAAGAAGATGAGTATGTTTCAAAGCATAAGTTGTCTTTGACTATGGAAGATTTGTTGTCATCTACTTCGAAGCCACGGGCACCATCCTTCCAAATGGCACAACCTAAATTGAATAATCAGGAAGAGTCTTCATCGGATGAAGAGTAAATCTTTGGTTCTGTTAACATGATTTACTTAACAAATCCTTATGCTAGTTTTGGTTTCAATTTCAATGAACATGAATTCCTTGTTTCAAACAGAGGAATTAGAGGGAATTATAGGGGTCTAGGACACAGAGGAATAAGTGGATATACCAGAAGCCACTATTCCAATTCTACCCTTGCTAGAACTGTGTATGTAGTAGAAACTCGTGGCAAAGCCCTTCAGCAAGCTCAACAAGAACAAGCATGTTCTTCCACCAATAGCAAGTTCAGTCTTGGCGCAGTTATTCTGGAGGATCGTTTGGGAGTTCCATCTTCATCCTCTCATCAGTTAAATGGATCTATTCGGTCTAATCTTCCAAATCCAGGAATATTTCCAACTCTTATCCCGATACAAGATGCATCAACCTCCAAAGCATCAACTTCCAAGGCACCGACTAAACTACATGTTCCTTTTGGGAAATGCAGACATCTAGATCAAAAGTATGATATATTAAAACACTTGACCCATTTACCAGCCAAGTTATCAATTCTGGATACTATGAATCTATCAAAAGATCTTCGGGAGGCACTTATTGAGGATTTGTCAAGTCCTCAGGAGTTTGAAACTGAAATTTTTGCAGCTGAAGTCTATCACGTAAAGAATAATCCTGTGGAATGCCATGAAGTGATATCTTTCACACATGAAGATGAAGATGATGTCGTGCATGGACAAATTAGACCTTTGTACTTATCTAGAAAGGCCAATGGCATATACATACGAAGAGATTTCATTGATAATGGTTCAGGAGTCAACCTCATCCCCATTCGTACACTTCGTCGATTGGGCCTCAAGGAATCTAATTTAACTCCTTCTACTATGATGTTACAAGGATATGATAAAAATAAACAAGAACCACTGGGCGAGATTACACTCAAAACTCAGTTTGGAGATCTTGTATCCAATTCAGATTTCATGGTTGTTGATCAAGACTCCGCGTTCAACATCTTGCTGGGAAGACCCTGGCTACATCAACATGCGGCTATCCCTTAATCATACCATCAATGTCTCAAATATTGTTTCGATGGTCAATTTGGGACATTTTATGATGATAATGCCCCGTTCAAGACATGTGAATCTCAATATGTTGAGGCGGAATTCTATCACATGAAGGGAAAAGAGAAATCCACAACCAAGGAGATTACAAAAGTTAATGCTCTATATGGTTTGGAAAAGATTCCAGTAAATCCATTTGCGCATGTGAGTACATATTATGTGTTTCCTATCAGTCAAATTGACAGGATAGAACCAAATAAAAATACTCTTATGGAAAGATCCATAATGTCAATTACGGAAATCGAGCCAGACAACATGGGAGAAATTGGTAACCCACCAAGCAGTGAGGAAAACCCAAATGGTAACGTCTTTATTTCATCTGCTGAAATCCAGCATGTCTATACTTCACTAACCATATCAGAAGAAGTTATAGAAATACCAGAGGTGAACAATGATGTCGATTCTCAATCCATCTTCTCCTCTTTATTTCCCAAGGAAGACCCTTCATCATCAATCGGGTCAGAAATGGAAGCTTCTTCTTCAAGATGTTCAAATTTTAACAACTCTTCTGATCATGGAAATTCTACTTTATCATCTACTTTGCAAGTAGAAACGGAAGAAATAAAACATGTTGAAGAAGAAATAGAAGATCTCAAAGATGCTCCTCTAGCATTTGAAGAGGGTATCTCTACCACCGTGGATGATCTCAGAGAAATAAATCTGGGTACAAAAGAAGATCCACGCCCCACTTTAATCAGTGCGGCCATGACTCTTGAAGAACAAGTGATGTATATTTCTTTTTTAAATCAAAATTGATACTTATTTTCTTAGAACTATACATTGATGCCTGGGCTTGATCCTAATGTAGTTACTCATCATTTGGGTTTACCCAAAGAACATCGAGGATTTAAGCAAGCCGTGAGAATAACACACCCAACTTATGCTTCCAAAATTGAAGTTTAAGTGGAAAATCTTATCAAAGCTAACATTTTCAGAAGAGTTCAATATCCCAAGTGGTTGGATAATATTTTCCTTGTGAAGAAGAAGAACAGAAAAATTAGAGTTTGCATCGATTTCAGAGATCTTAATCGGCATTGTCCTAAGGATGATTTTCCAGTTCTGATTACAGGACTTCTGATTGATGCAATAGCTGGCTATGAAGCACTTTTCTTCCTGGATGGATATTCCAGATATAATAAAATCCAAATGTCCCCAGAAGATGAGGAATCCACGGCCTTCAAAGCCCCTCAGATTGTGTTTTGCTATCGGGTAATGCCCTTTGGCCTAAATAATGCAGGAGAAACATATCAGCGTTCCATGCATCGTATCTTCAAGCCCTTTTTAGGGAAGTTTGTTGAATGTTATGTGGACGATTTGGTGGACAAATCTAAACAATGTTCTAATCACTTGGTTGATTTTGAAGTCATATTTTTGAAGCTTCGATAACATAATTTGAAGATGAACCCCTTAATATGTGTTTTTGGGGTAACCTCAGGAAAATTCCTCAGCTTTGTTTTACGCCATCGTGGTATCTAAGTCGATCCTGAGAAGACCAAGTAAATCCTTGGTGTGTCACCTCCTCTAAATTTGAATGAATTAAGAGGACTTCAAGGAAATTTACCCTATATTCGGTGTTTCATTGCCAATCTAGAAGGAAAAAGTTTACCCTTCACCAAATTGATGAAGAAGGGGCTCACTTACCAGTGGAATGAATAATGTCAAGAAGCATTTTATATTATCAAGAAATACCTCTTGAGTCCACTGGTACGTATGCCACCTGTGGAAGTAAGGCCACTTATCCTCTATGTGACAACCTTAGAGTGATCATTGGGTGCCTTTCTTGCTTAGAAGAATGATGCTGGGAATGAAAATAGCATCTAATATCTCAGTCGGACTATGCATGAAGTATAAACTCATTATTCAAATATTGAGAAGTGTTTCCTGGGATTAATCTTTGTAGTTTAGAAGTTGAGACACTACCTACAACATCACGAGGTCCAATTGGTATCTCGTAATAACCCGCCCAAATTCATCCTTAGTTTTCCAATGCTTACATGACGTCTGGCATGGTGGGAAGTTCTTTTGCAGCAATTCGACATTTAGTATGTGTCTCAAAAGGCAATAAAGGTCCAAGCTCTTGCTGATTTCCTGGCTGAACACCCTTCATTGGAAGACACATCTTCAGATATTGAATTCCCTGATGAGGAAGTCTTCTCTATTCAGGATATTCCCCAGGTATCGGAAATGTATTTTGATGGTGCTTCCAGAAGTCCAACAAGGAAGAAAATAGAGGATCCTAAATTCAACAAGGTTGGATTATGAGTTAATCTTATTTCCCCGGATAAGGCAGTGTTACCTTATTCCTTCTTATTGTGGGAAGGTGGTATAAATAATGAAGGATAATACCAAGCTCTCATTGCAAGCTTAGAGTTGGCGCTTCAAGCACAAGTCAATCACTTAAGGGTGAAGGGTGATTCAGACCTGATAATCAAACAAGTCAATGGGGATTATGTAATGAAAAATGAAGAATTGATCCCTTTGTATGATTATTTTAGAGTGTTAATGGCAGAATTTTCTACGGAACCGACATTTTCTTATGTCCCGCGATCACAAAATGCTCAAGCTGATGCAGTGGCTAATATAGCCACAGCTCAGGAATATCCAAATCTGGACAAAAAAACCATCAGTATTTCCCACTGTTGTACAATTTCACCTTATGTTTGAACCAGAATGGAGGAGATCAATGAAATTAGTCCCATTCCTGAACCGTATGGTCATACTACAGGATGGATGACACCTATCAGGGAATGCCTTCAAAATGGAACACATTCACCTGATAGAGCCGGGAAAGAACAAATCCAGAAACGTGTGGTCAATTTTACTCTTTATGATATCCCAGATCACCTAGAAAAAATTATCTACAAGGGTGGTTTCGATGGAGTGCTCATCAGATGCATTGATATTGAAGAGACAATGGCTTTCATGAATGAAGTGCATGCAGGAGTCTATGGTGCCCACCAGTCTGGATATAGACTGTCTGATTAGATTCAAAGGCTTGGATACTTTTTTCCTTCAATGATACAAGATTGTGTTTATTTCACAAAAAAGTGTCATTCAGGCCAAGTACTTTCCAATTTCATTCATCATCCTCCAGAGTTTCTTCATTCAGCTAAGTACTCGTGGCCATTTTCCACATGGGGAATGGATGTGGTCAGACCTTACCCTTCATCTATGACCAAGCATTTTAAGTATATTCTTACTGCTACTGACTTATTTTCCAAAAGGGCAGAGGTAATACCTCTCAAAGAAGTCAGTTCTAAAAGCATTGTTTTCTTCATCAAGTCTAACAACCTTACCAGATTTGGTGTTCCTCATAGCATATTGACGAAAAATGGCACCAACTTCTGTTCATCCGAGATGAAGAAGTTGTATCAATAATACAACATCAAATCCAATCATTCATGACGGTATCATACAACGTCCAATGTCCAGATAGAGGCCTTCAACAAGACTCTTTCAAATATACTAAAAAAGATGGTAGATAATGATAAGAAGTCATGGCCTGATAAACTCTTTCATGCTTTATGGGCTTATCGGACCACCACCTGCACTGTAACACAATCAACTCCATATTCATTGGTATATGGAACGGAAGTAGTCTTTCCAATTGAGGTTCAATTAACCTCTATCAGAGTAGCAATTTGTGATCATCCATCTACATATGATAAATATCAAAAGCGATTGAATGAATGGGAATGGTTAGATGAGAAAAGATTGTGCACATTGCACCACTTGGAAGTCTATCAGAATCGAATAGCACGAGCTTTCAACAAAAAATTTCATCTTCATTCATTCGTTCAGGGAGAATTGGTATTAGTTCTCAGAACTCCAATGATACCTGGAAAGAAACCATCTAAGCTTGAACCAAAATGATAAGGACCTTATTCAATACATAAGGCCTACTCCAATGGAGCATATTCATTAATCTCGATGGATGGAGAACTCAACACTACTACAACCAATGCCAGATTTATGAAGACGTATTTTGTATAAACACAAAATATATCATTTGTCATCCAACATGACGTTAAAACTGTGTCCCCTTAATCAACCTTGCTATATGACATTAAACTATACACCAATGGTCCATGCATACGACCTTAAACTATTTGCATGTCCCTTACATCCAACACGACATTAAACTGCACCATCCAGAGTCCATGCATATGACTTTAAACTATTCGTACTTCTGTCCAACATGATGTTAAACTGTGAAACATTTCCCTAATACGTCCATAATGATGTTAAAATGTGTCTTCTTTTGTCCTTATTGGATGACATTAAACTGCACAGTCCTCTTTTTGTCCAACATGACATTAAACTGTGTCGTCCCCATCATCCTAACTACATGACGCTAAATTGTACAGAAAGTCCTTTAATACGTCCTACATGACATTAAACTATACTTTTCCCCTACTACCTGACATTAAACTATGCATCACCAATAGTCCTAACTGCAAGACTTTAAACTTCATAGTCCCTTCATATGTACTACATGAGATTAAACTGTGAATTGTTAAGGTTATTTCTACCTCTTGTTTCTCACACCAAGTATGACTCAGATGATCTTAGAGAAAACTTCAACCATAACACCCTCTCTGGGATGCTAACCATGCGTAAGTCCCAACTTCATTTTTTAGGCCGTTGTCCCCAAGAATAACTTGATTACTAATTCATTTTCTAAATGAATTACGTAGACTTTGATCCTTTCCATCTAGGCTGGGTACGTAGGAAACCTCCCATGTTTCAAGCCCAGAACCAATCTCTTCACATCGGTTCACCTCCATCTCATATGATGTTGATTCGTGAAACCGCCCCCAGAATAAATATCGTTACATTAGTTAACCTTCTTCCCTGCTATACGACGTTAAACTGTACAATAATTTTGTCATGTATGATAAAAAACTACAATATTATTTGATACCCTCACCTGAGAGGGAATCATTATTTAAATTTATTTTCAGTCATGTTTCATTTCAAAGACTACGTGCATACATTGCAATGCCCAAACCATTTATCTTGGGTTAAACCATCATTGCACTAAGGTACCCTTTCACCCTTCACATGTACGAAAAAAATTTGTACACAGGGTATTTCTAGAACAACGTGGGCTTTATTCTCATCCTTATGGGATATGTAGGAACGTTCTAGTGTCCCTCGAATCCAGCCCCGAGTCTTTTTGGCTTAACCCCAAATTCCACATTCAGTCCCTTGGATGAAAAGTCCCCATGAACGAATACACTGCGTATTTCTTGTAATGGTCTGAGATCTATGACCCTAAACTAATATATCCATTCCTTTTGTCCCACATGACGTTAAACTATAGTTTAGGAACTGCGTAAGGCTTGATTCCCATCCTTATGGGATACGTAGTGAAGTCCAACATTTCAATTCAGGACCCAGCCACAACATGATTATGGTTATAATTGATCCGTATATTTCTTCATACGTTGGACAATAACCATCTTTATGTGTCATAATCCTATCCTTAAATATTTTCAGATCTCCATAACCCTTTTCGTAACTTTTAATCACAAAAGGCTTGAAATTATGGGAGTTATTTTTCCTGACCATGCAGCATGTGCCCTTAGGTGGCCTTGCATAAACAGTCTACATAACGGACCTGTCAGCCAAAAGATTCTATTATTTGACTATGCAGCCAATGCCCTTAGATGGACCTACATAATTCAACCCCCTAACGGGTTTTTTAAATAGTGGTAACTTCATTCTTTGGCGGAAAACGTCTTCTGTCCTTATTTTTCTTAATGATAATATGTAGGGATCTGCAAAAATAGCCATCCTTAACATATTTGTCCCATTTCCTTTATCATGATCTGAATGTAATCAAGTTTATGGTTTATATTCTCCTTCCCTACTTTTGGGTCAGACCTACGAAGGAGTGATATCCATCCATTTCGTCGATAATCTTGTTTGGAAATATCTTCTCCATATTCAAGTAACTTTTTCCGTACAAAAAACTATATACTTTGGAAAATTTGAATCTCCATAAACATTCACTGGCTTTTTAGCACTATGAATGTAAATTTATGAGAGTTCTTTTGCCTAACTATGCAGTACGTTCCCTTAGGAGGCCTTGCATAAGTAGTCTACATAACGGACCTAACATCCAAAAGATGCTATTTATTTGACTATGCAGCCAATGCACTTCGGTGGCCCTGCATAATTCAACCCCCTAATGGGTTTGTTAAATAATGGTAACTTAATTCTTGGGAACTACTTCTTCTAATTCCTTTTAGCACTTTTTCATATCATTCCTCAGATTCAAATATTCTTAAGTCATAATTAACATATTTTCCCTCATACCTGAGTATGGTAATATGTTTTTAGATAAATTGTCAAGGAATTGAGTCAATTATAATTCATTCGGTCAAATATATTTTGACCTTAAACATTATCCTTTTTTATGTCCGGCGTGCATGAATTTAAACTGCCCACAAAAGACAGGGGAACACTGAATAAAAGTAAACTTCCAGCTCACTAAACATACATTTTGTATGATTTAGGTAATATTGAGCAATCAAAAGATTAAAAGTTTGTAGGATTATTTATAATAATCCTAGTAAAAATCAAGCTAGGATTACTAGGCCCATTGTCTTAGGTAAAATTTAAAGCAGGTAGTAGGAAAATGTGTGCACAGGTGATTGAAGATGAAATCATTCTTTCCATTTGATGCACAAGAATTAGAAGGACATCCACAGATTGGAGTCTCTTCTCTTTTCTAAACAATTACAAGAGGCTGTCAACATAAGTCTTAATTTGATTTACGACATCCCGAGCTTCATCAGAAACCACCTGGAATTAATTCATTCAACTAGATACAATAATAGATGCAGTAATACCAGATCTTCTTGGAACAATTTTAAAAGAATGTTCATGAGAGCGGTTTGAGAAAATTTTCTTCTGATCAAACAGTGACTCTGTTTCTATCCAAGAGACTTGGAAGATGGATACATGGATTTGAGAATGAAGAATTGGAGGTAATGAGCCATTTGGAGAGAGTACTCTTTTTAGATATTTTTCTAATTCCATGTTTGTCTTCTCTCCACCAACCGGCAGCGAAAAACATTTCAGCCCATGGGTTTTCCATTTTCATATCTGCATGGAAATGACATGGAAGAAAAATTTGAAAGTTAACACCACTGTTGTTGCTCTTAATGCATAGCATAACCGAAATAGAGGAGTAACAGTGCAGCTGCATCTCAGGCATATAGATCTTTTCATCTGTAACATTGACTCCTTTCAGATGAGCATGACCATAAAAAGGCATGTAGATGCTCTGTGAGAAATTAAGATGGTATTTCTTCAAGTACATAGCCAAATCTCGGAGAGTTATGTCGCAGATATCATAGTAATCATGGCCAATAATGCTCATCATATCATCAAGTCACTTGTTTAACAGTTCATCAGCTATTCAGATTCTCCTGGAAGCCATTGATTCTACACAAAAGTAGAATAATTAACTCTTAAGTAAGTTTATTTTTCAAAAACTTTGTGAAGGAATTCGAAAAAAAATGGAAAAGGCATTAAGGCGCGCAAGTCTAAACTTGGCGCGCAAGTGTGGATGTGTCGCACAAGAATAATGTGTCACGCATGTATTTGGCACACAAGTATCGCCGCGTAGGTCTAGATACCTTAACAGCAGCGCGACATGAAAGGAAAAGAGGAAAAGAGAGAAACCTGCACGGCAGAGATGACCTGCGCGGTGAGAGCTCAAAAATCCAAAGTTCTGTGCAATGAACGAAAAATGAGCACATATATATTGTCCAGGTAGGCCACCTATGCACCTACAGCTAGCACGCTCCATCCATGCGTGACTCACACCTGCGCACTGATAGTTTCGCGGTGAACACCTACGCACCTTTTTCCCTTTGGTTTTCTTCTTTTCCTTAGAGTGACATCTTTATTCTTTCATATCCAACTCTAAGGGGGGGCTTTTGTTGATGCTCCTTTTCATCACATTGTTTAAAGGAATGGAAAGGGAAATGACTTAGCACAAATTCATTCATCCTTTGAAGAAACCATAAAAAATAGACAAAGTAATGAAAAAGGAGTGAAATGAACTTGGGTCACGCATGTTCCCTTACTGTCGTGCAAGTACACTTGCGCGCCGCCTAATGGTCGCGCAAGTGACTTGCATTCCCTAAGTGATAACTGCCTGGGGTCTTCTCTAGCCTATAAATACCCCAGGTGGGCCCCCCATTTCTGGAGGATTTTTTCCAGAACTCACATACAGAGTTCGGAACGCCCAAGTCTCTTTTTCAGGTCTTCTGAACTCTTGTAAGGTAATTAATTACCTAGAATGGAAGGTCTAAACCAGAGGAATAATGTCTAAGTGTTAGAATTCACTAACACTTGCGCGCCTAAGTGTTTAACCCTTATGGGAAATGGACACACTTGCGCACCTCCCTACTCCTTCACCAAAACTTGTGCGCCATCTTCTGGAAAGCCTTTAGGGGTAATACCAAGGGTTTGAGCCAAGTCTCTCCCAAGTATTAACCTATGAATTGAAAATCTCACAATTACCCATGTGCCGCGCAGGTATACCTGCGCTCCCAAGACTTGCGTGCCCACACAACACCTACACGCATAACAGGACATACGGGCCCCTATCTTTTTGGGTGCCTCTCCTGCCTATTTCACTTCCCTTTACATCTATCCACCTATCCTATTTTGGATTAAGACTTCAGAACTCTCTCCAAATCCATTTATGGCATGATTTCCTTGTTAGAATCCTTATCTGAAAGGAATTCTGTGGAACATCTCTCAAAACATAGTCATTTACACATATCTACATCACTAAAGATAGAGAATTCATTCATTCAACCTCATCCTTTAAGGTGAGAGAATCCTTAATTTGGGCCTCCTTTTCAGGAGTAATCCCAAGTCTAAATTCTTATTAATATGGGAATCCTCCTTTGGAGTAATCCCCAAGTCCTCATTAATATGGGCCTCCTTTTCAAGAGTAATCCCCAGTCATAATTTCCATTAATCTGGGCCTCCTTTTCAGGAGTAAGCCCCAGTTCCCTAATTTGGGAATCCTCCTCAGGAGTAATCCCCAACCATAATTCCTTTAACCTTAGCTCCCTTTTCAGGAATAAACCCCAGTCTTAAAGTTCCCAAATATGGGCATCCTCCATAGGAGTAAGCCCCAAGTCCCTTAATTTTTCAAGTCCCTTAACCTATGAATTTTTCTCAGGAGTAATCCCTAATCTTAATTTCTCTTAAACAGTCTTAATTTACTTTTGATTTGGACTTCCCTCTCAGGAGTAAAACTCAATCATAAGTCCTCCTTTAACTTGGGCATCTTCCTTAGGAGTAAGCCCAAAGATTAGAGTATCCAAATCTCTATGAATCACATATACCTTTATGGACCTTGTTCATGGATTTCTTCCCTGAAGTAAATCTTAATCCTCATGTATTTGGGAAGTTATGCACACATAAGCCCCACATCATTGCATCTTTCATGGCACAATTGTCTGGTTTCACCAAAACCTATTGTTTCTCACACCGTGAATGACTCACATGAGCTTAGAGTGTAAAAGTAATCATGAAATATTTCTGTGAGCCATCAATCATGCATAAACATCATACTCCCTTACTCTAACTATGTGGCTTCTGATTCCTTTTCCAAAACAAAGGATACGTAGGTAGCCCATCTGCGGGTATGATCCTAATTTTGTAATAATCCATGTCCTTATGAATGACAATAAACTTCAAGTGCCCCACTGAGTGTCTTTGAAACCATTATGGTCATCATAATGACCAAGAGACTTTTATGTATCAAAGGATACCATTGACTAAGAATCTCTAACAAATACAGATGATTATCTATCGATGAAGAATCTCAAATACATATAAAAGATTCTCTAAATTTCTTAAATATCAATCATTGATTGTCAGATCCAAAAAAGATCATTTTATACTTGGTAATGTTATAAGGATTTACAAACATAACATAAATCTATAAAGAGAGTCCCAGAGTAGACAATAATTCCCCTCAAAAAGGTGTGATGAGTCTGATCTCCCATCCTCTCGACCAATGAAAATTCCTAAGCCTCATCAGTCCAAAACTAATTAGCACCTACCTTTGGAAAGTAGGTTCAAATGGATATGGAATCATTGGATGTTTCCGGTTCTACGAACAAACCCATTAGAAACCACTTGGAATGTTTGAATATTAAATCAATGAGATCATCCTCAATTCTAGAGGGAAACAACCCTCATATCAGATTCTTCTCTCCTATTTTCTATAGGTTCACCATGGTGCTCCCAAATCTCCCTTCTCCTTGGTTCCTCATCCATGTTTGAGGATTCTCCTTCAATTTAAGGTTATTTTATCCTAGATTTTGGTCACCTTATCTGTTATCCTTTCCCACCTCTCTCATCTATTGGTTTTTTCATGGTGGGGTTCTCTCTTGGCCAAACCCTATGGGCTGACAGGTGATGTCGTATTATGTTTCTTTGATTCTTGGTTGATCGATTCATCTCTCAGTCTTGGTTCTTCCTTCTCTAGTATTTTTATCATGTTCTCACACTGTTGAGGTAAGTGTTTCAATGCATTTCCTTCCATAACATTCTATTTGATGCATGAGTATTTTTAATTAATTCTAAATTTCTTTATTCATTATTTTGTTGTGTTTGTATAAATATTTTTGGTGTTTTAATATTGTAAAATTGATGAAATGGGTCTTCTAAATGATCTCCTTGGATAAAAATATACGTATATGCATGCTAGGTGTTTGATAAAATCCTAATTAGCCTTTTGAAAATGAAACTGGCTGTTTTTTATTGTATGTAACCTTGGTTGGGTTTTGTTAATTTGGTTTTTCTTTGTTAATTTAACTTTGGAAGTTGGTATTCATGTAAAAATGAACTTTGTTACACCTCAAAAATTTTAAAAGATTGAATTTTTATTCAATAGCATGAATGACACACAACACACAACATGTAATGGAATATAATACCCCAAGAAATTAAAATATATTTACTATATTAAATACATACAATCTATGATATAGCTATCAATGAAAGTGATACTGAGTTCTCATGCCTCACATGTGCAACTACTTTATTTGATATCTTGTGTTTCATGTAAAACCGAGTTTTACCAAATATTTAATCTAATAAGATATAAACTAGATGTTAAACTATATATTATCGATTATATTAACTAAATTGTAAAAATATATGATTTATACAAATATAAAAATTATTCGTTGGTTATCAGTAAATAATAAAGTAATATAAAAATAAATTGAATATAAAAGAAAAAACTATTCTAAAAAAGGTATTTTATCTTAATAAATTAAATTAATTACTATTAATGAATGATATTATTAAAATATATGTGTTATATATTATATCAATAAAATTTAACATTCATTTAATATATTTGATAAGCATAAGATAAGTACCAACCCAATTTAACACATAAAAACCTATATTGTTATAAAGGTAGTTTTACAACATTTTAGTGAAACCCCTATTTTAAATATAACTTTTCACAATTTTATAATTTTATTATAAAAAATAAACTTAATTTTTGAAAGAGAATCATAAAAAATATTTTACGGTGAATTTTTGGTATTTTTCTAAGAAGTTTTATTTTTTTATGGATATTGAAAAATACTGAATTATAAAATTTTAAACAAATTCGTAACTTATTTTTCATCTAATTTATTTATAAATTGAGACTATATTTTTTATTATTTTTATATATTAATTTATAAAATTGTACATAAATTAATCAATTTTTACATTATGATCAATTTCACATTGAAATTAGATATAAAAACAGAGCAAAATTTTCAACATTTTTACATTAAAAATTATTTCTAATCTCATATGAGGGATTAATTTTAAATTAATCTATACCACTTATGTTATTAAAATTCAATAAAAAATATTCCATATTTTTAATAAAAATAATTTTTAATATTTAATAATTTCATCTTAGTTTTTTACCGAATTTGTTTTTGTGAATGTAATTAAAACAATTTAGAGTGATTATGAGAAAATTTAGCTTAACAAAGGACTAAACCTTAATTTTAAGGGCCAAAATGACCTATGATCTTTTCCAATATCCATTTTATGGAAATACATAGAACCTATACTCCGTTTTATATAATAGGGTTCATTATTTTAGCCATATGAAATGGAAAAAATGGGGGTGGAATTCCCTCTTTCAAAAATTTAGAAGAATGACACTCCTCATCCACTATAAAAACACACTCACCTGTCCCACTTCTTTACACCTTTATTTCCCTTTTTCTAACAGAAACCCTGAAAAAATAATTTACCAACTTCACTATCCTTAACCTAGAATAATAAACTTGTTAATAAATCAATCCAATGATTCTTTTTGGTATAAACCAAATGGAGTTACCTGAATAAGAGGTAACATTCTTCAATGATCACTTTTTTCATTTTGTTTCTCCACCCCTTGAATTATTTTTATATCATGATCATATACTAACCTAATTATCTTGAATATACTTATATGTTGTTATTATATGATCTCTACCTACATATTCACACACATATATCAAATGGGATACCGAATCATCATCCGTGTGTTCGGCGTACGACCACCTCACGAACTGATGTCGTTGGTTCTTCCATTTACCACCTTTCAGGGTTGTAATAATAATGGATTTATAGTTAATATATGATATATATAGTATTTATAATTTTTTATTCTTATTTAGTTAATATATAACAAATACCTTCATGTGTATCGTATTTTGGGTATATGATAACATCATTTGTGGATGTGTGGACTGCCGCTTCCTCAAAGCGATGTGATTCATTCACACAATAGATGGAGTGTCTTAAGGATCGTTTTAATAAAAATATGTAATATTTAAAAAATAAATATTACAATTTATTTATAATTTACTTATATATATCATCTACTTTTCACTTTTTGAAATACAATAAAGACATAGAAGTAGTATTCATGCAAATATACGGTCTACTGTCTCCATAAACGATGCATTTCATTTCCTATCTCAAAATATTATGGATTATTATAAATAAATTTATACAAAATAAATATATATAATTTATATCATGGTACAAATTGTTGATATTATTAAAGTATGATCTAATTAATATAAAAAAAAATATAAAGTCGAAAACAAACATGAAAAAACTAGGAAATTAACACCCAAAATAGGGAAAATGAGGAATGATTATTAACAAATGGGGAATAAAAAATTATAAGATGTTAATATATGACATTATAAATATGAGTATGGATATTTTATTAGTTATTTAAATTCTTAAAACCATTATATATGAGGTTAAAGGTGGTTCACCAGAAAGGAAAATAAAAATAAAGGAATTTATGTCTCTTTTTTTTATATCTATGAGATAAGTGTCATATTCACCACTTAATTATTGTATGTGTTGTATCTACAACCCATGTGGATATATTAGATCATAAATTATTTTATATCCATGGTATTTTGAGTGTGAAGTTGAATTATTTATTTTAAGGATATTCAAATTAAATTTACCATGTGGTAAAGAATTTCATAACCCAATTTTTTTCATTAGGTTATATTACTTCCTCATTATCGTTAATATTCTAATATTATGTGCATAACCAATTTATACTATATAATGTTTTATTTCCACTTGTTTTATGTGTATTTAATATTTCGACACGTAATCTATTCATTGATTTGTTCTCACATCAACATAATGGCATTTTCAAGGATTTTCTTCACAATCTCTTTTTGTTTGAGATAATTAACACTTGAATTTACATTAAAGGAAATTATTTGATTATTATTTAATAAACCCTTACATTTTTATCTTCTATGGTTATTTATAACATATTTTAATTAATAGTACAATTTTTTCACTCTTTGGTTCTCAATATATTTTAGAAAAAATATTTATGAAAACCCTACATCCTTTCTCTCTTTAGTTGGAGAAACTATTTTCTTCTAAAACCCCTATTTTATAAAAAAAACAAAAATGTTTTTTGAGTCTTTTAAAAAGGATTTATTAATGTAATTTTCAACATTTTATCTCTCACACATTTTTGAAAGGAATCTTATAAATAAGGAACTTTTATAACCTTTTTACCATTCAAAATGAATGTTATTTTTACATTGTTCAGTCTGTATAGATTTACCCATAAAAATTTTGTTGAACATTCCTTTGAATGATTAAAAGTTAAATTGTAAAAATTTTTTAAAGTGATTATTAATGAAAATTATTTTCAAAAAAAAATTCAAAATTAAGTTGATATTTTCTAAATAAATCTTTTAGAAGATATTTTTATAATATTCCCATTCAGAAATGAAAACAACCCTTTATTTTGACATAAATTGGGAAATATTTTATTGATACCATTCTTATTATTCCTCTATATGGGTTTTTAATGATTTGGCCAGGGATAGTATTAAAATTAACTTCTGTGATTCATTTTTTGTAGTTCCCTTGAAATATTAAATTTCCCATAACCATTGAATATTTAATTTCCCCTAATTATCCATTCGATTTATCATGTCTATGTTTTTTTCCTAAACCATATACCATTTTTACATAAGATGTTTACTTTTTAATTTATTTTATTTAATGGGGAAATATAGAGAAATATGTATCCTTTACTCTATACAAATATTTGTTAGGTTTTATTTGTATTAAATTGATTATTCAATATCTGAGAATGATTTTTACATTCAAGAAAATAGTTGGGGACTATTTAAAGTAATCTCCTTGATCCATAGGTAGTCTAATGAGATAAAATCAGGTAAAGACAAACCCTTTGAGTTTGGTTCCAAGAAGAATAAACATGTTTCTACCCACAGATTTAAGCTGTCTTAAGAAATTTATTAACAATATTATGCTAAATCAATTTGTTAAAGGTCTTGATGGTAAAGGTATCATGTAAAAATTGAAATTCAATAATTAAGAATTTCTTTTTTGTGAATTCATTTTTTATTTTTATCTAAGATATTTTTTCTTCGATATTATCTATGGATATACTTTATTCTCATTTCAATAATTAAATAGAATGTGTTTCATTTATTTTCCTTTCCAGATTGATTATGGTTTATCTTGTTATTTAAATGGAATGTATTTTCAATTATTCACCATGTTATATTGTTTATGCACTTCTCTCTTAGTGTATTGATTACATTGTATGTGTATTTAGAAATAACCATTTCATATTGATTACTCTCATTGATTCATTATTTATTCATCTACACTTAACCATTATTGAGCATTTGAGATCACCGTTATTTTTTCCTTCCCTAAATATCCTTGAAGTGTTCTAGGGAAGATATTCAAGGATATTCGAAGTAGTCATAAATTTATCCTCAAAATGGAAAAATTATGTTTCAATTATTTTATTCATTTTTAATAGATGACTCATGTACATATCTGGTTTACCTAGACTAATAATCTCATTGGTACATTGGGATGAATTTCCTTGTAATAATTTCAATGTAATGGTAGTAGACATCATCTCTGGGCATACTATGGTCGGGGATCTAAAAAATTTTGTGTTGTTTGGTTCCTTTTTCATTGTTTAGTGCTTCTATGTGGTTCCTTGTGTTGGGTTGTAACATTACTTGTGGTTATTTAATAAAAACATAGTAATTATTATATATGTCCTATAAATATTCCATTAGATGTGGGCATATCAATTTTTGAATGGGTTGCACATATGGATTGGAAAAAACATGATAATGGAATTACATAAAAATTCCCATATTGAAATTATTTTTCAAAATGTTCTTCTTCCATTTCTTATCTCTTCCACTATACCTCCAAAATGGTTTCTCTAAAACATTAAATGTTTTTTAAATGGATACATGGTTTCCAAATGACTCTGAATGTAGTTTTTTAAATTTTTTATCTAAAACTTGTCTCATTTGGTACTTTAATAACATGATTGGTAACCCCCTTGACATTAAAGGACTATTTGGAACCTTCTGATATTGAATCATATTTTCACCTTTTCTTTGGGAGTCAGTTTTTGATTTAGAAATTTTTTGTTTTAGTTGGTATCTTGTGATTTTTTAGAAATCAGTTTTGAACTCATATGAGATGTATTCTTGGTTAGAACCTTCAATTTTCTCTATGTCTAATGGGCACCCCTATAGTCTTCCTTCTGATGAGAGGGCCTTTTCATTGTTGGTGTCAAGAAATAGGTAATGAATTCATGGTGGAAATTACGGGTTATACTAAGCATGTGATGTCCTTAGAAATCCCAAATATACTATTATCATGGGATTCTTAGACATAATCGGTAGGTTCTAGTGATGGTTACTTTCTAGAATAGATTGTATGGATTAGAGCCCCATAGATAGATGATAGTACAAGGGGATTTTCCACTAGTGAGGCTAGTTTAGAGTTTCCAAGTTGGTTATTGACTATGGAGTTTCACCATAAACCAATATGTCAGTTTGAACTAATTACATATAGTGATTTCATCTGGGGTTGTTTATGAAAATCCCAAGATTATTTATCTGTATGTTCCTATTTTATTTTTTAGCACCATGGTTATTTGATCTCCTAGTATTGTCTACCTACACTATTTATATTTCCCTTTATTTTTGGCTTTATTTGTTATACCCTACAACTGTTTCTCACTTTAGGTTTTTCATTTCTATTATCCATTATGTGGTTTTTTCTACTACATGCTATTTTTATTTCAATTTCTTTAAGGAAATATTTTTTCGACTCTTTAAATGATAAAACCAATATTTTTCTAAAATGTATTTTTAAACTAGAATGTATGTACTATTTATGGTAAGAACTTGTATAGATTCTATGGTGATTAGATACTAAATTAATTCATGATAAAATCCAACATGTGACACTCAGTGTAGATAGACATGATCAATTTTGTAGGTTCAGTTTTTGTTCAAGTTTTCATATAGAGCAGTTTGGTCATATGGATAGTGGTAACCAGGAGTTCTTATTGAGATTTTGTCAGTTTTGGTTTGGTCTCAATTTTTTTCTATTTTTTCACTATTTTTATATTTGCCTCTAGTTCTATTTATTTGGGTTTAGTTGATTTATTCTTTTAACTCTATTTTGTTTAATTTATATCCTTTTATTATGGTCTTAATAATTCCCATGTGTATGATATTTTAGGTTCCACAAATTTTTCCATACTGGTATGGGGAATGCCTCTCGGTCCTTGTCATGGGCCAACTCGAGTGACTGGATCAAGGTTAAAAACTGTTGTTTCCTGAAAAATGGTATCATAGTAGCCCTTTTTTATTTGTTGCATTAGTTATCTTTAAAATTTTATCATCGGGACATGGGGTGGGGGTAGGTAAGAGAAGATCTTCATGAAGTATTTATCATTATAATGATTGAGTTTCTAGGGGTAGTGTAGGACTTCAGTCTTTTATTTTGAATTTGTCAGCATTTGTCATTGGTACATGTCTTATTGTGTGATTTGGGGAATTCAAATGGAAGTGAAATTGTGTTACACAATGAGAATTCATGGAGTAACGACCCATGTGGAGACCAGATGCACAATTCTGGATACCTCTAATGAGTGGTTCTTACTCAAGGAATGATATGATAAACCATGTGGTTGGGTTACACAAGGCCACTGATTATCTATTTCATGTATATTGGAGTGGGTGATGTTTTGGTTTTTTTGGTCAACATTAGTGGGTTACTAAATGAAAAGTGGTTTTTACGAATTTTTTTTCCAAAAGGTGAATAATTTTAGGAAATGTTTTTAATTTAAAAAGTGTCCTTGGGTGTTTAAATTTTATTTGGAAGTGGATTCCAGTATTTGGTAAAGTGTCCTTTGAGTAAAATGTTTTTAAATTTGGAATGGAAATTATGGATTTTAAAAGAGGATTTATGGTTTTGTATTGTGATGTTTTGATTTATGTTCCCACTGTTTTGGTTTGGAATGTTCTTTTGGGATGTATTTTTAGATCTTGATTGATGTTGATTCTGATTTGATACTTTTTTTTGTATAAGTTACACCATCCAAAAATATTCTAAAGTTTTTAATGGACTCCCTTATAGTCTCCAACCTTGTCCAAACTTCTAGTGGGGTGGCTGAGTTCTGCTCTTCTCAGTTTTTGCCTATTTTCCATGGGGATGGAGGTCCGTTAGAAGATCTAGAATGTATTGATGACATAAAAAGTGTTTTCAGGTATTTTAGAAGTTTAGAAGTCATGTGGTTGTGATCTATTATGAATTCATTTGGGTCTGGATTTGGATCAATTTAAGGATATCATCCCATGATCATTTCAAGGTGGGATGTCGTGGGAACTGTTTAAGACCACTTTCATTTGACAGTTTATACCTGAGGAGGTGAAGGTGAAGAAAGTGGAGTAGATCATAACTGTTCAGTAATATTAATAAATAGTGAAGGAATATGTGGATTACATTAAAGATATAGTCACTTTTTCATTGGACATAGTTTCAAGGTATTAGCTGAAATATCCTATTTTTATGGGTTATTCAATCAGATATTAAAGATCTAGTTCTATCATCTAGGGAAGATCAATTTAGTAATATACTGGATGAGGTGTTTTTTGGAAAAGTTAGTTACTAGATCACTGATTTTAGTACTTTGATATCTCTTATACTATATGACTTGTGAGGGATACCCATCTGAAGAGAGGTGTGTGGAAAATGTTCTTATTCTTGAGGAGTCTCTCTTTTCAATCCTTTCCACTCAATCATCAGAACATTAACTCATGTGCTTCCAATGTGGTCAGTTTGGGATTTTGAATCCATCTTCCAATGATCCTCTGAAGTTTTTTCAATGATGTGTCTATTTGTATCACCTAGAGAATTTCAATAAGTTTTTTTGGAAGAATAAGTCTCAAATTGAGGTTTCTGGCTTCTAATTATGGCGAAAGAGATTCTTCATGGCATTAGGGCTCCAACTATAGGCCCTGGAGTGAATCCCTTCAAACTGTTTTGGATTTTTGGGTGTAATGGGGGTTTTGGTCAACTTCTAAATCAAGTGTTGGAATGGGGACATTTTAAGTTTAATTTTTGTAGTTTTATTTTTCTTTGAAAATCCCCGTCTAATTTTAATGATTTTGGTTGTCTTGTAATCCTGTGAATTTATAAATTTGTGACTTATGGATGTGATCCTTTGAATAGTCATCCTTCTTATGTATTGGTTTTGGTTTTGGTTTTTACTCATTTGAGAGATGCTTGTGTCTTTTAGAAAAGATAAATCATGGTTCAATTTGATGTTTGTCTTGAGCTCCTTTCTTTAGGACCCTCTCATGTTTTGTGTTCCCATGTTGTTGTCAAGGTTATTATTAGTTTCTAAATTTGGGGGAGACCCACCAAGGGTCTTATTGTGGCTACTTTTAGTGTTTTTTAGGTGTTACATATGGTTTAAAGGTCACACTAGAAATCATAGTTTTGATTGGATTCGTCTAGTTTTATGTCCCATCTTTGTTCCTCATTTGTTTGGGTGGCTTATTGAGAGAAGAAATATCTTATGGTCGAGAGAACTTTCACAAAATGAACCTAATTTTATTTTATTTTTACTTATTTCTTGGTTTATGATATTTTGGTTAATGTTTAGTTCAATTTTTCGATGATAATTATTGATTTTCGAAGGTTTTGGGTGGTTTTTGGCCATATGAGTGGATAATGTGCATGGATTAGAGAGAAACTGTGTGGCTTGTTGAGTTAATAGGTGTTTTCAGTTAAAATTGTTCTTGAAAGGTTTTTTTAGAATGGTATGATCATGGGTTATTCTTAACCATGTGATCCTAAAGATAAATTGTGTGTCCGATTGGTGGTATCTAAGGTAGGTCCCACGACATTCGCACAGTTAGGAGAAACCTTTTTGAATGAATGTGTGAGGTTATCTCATTTTGATAAAACTATTTTTCATGGTTAGCATGTGGTTTCCAAAACCACGAAACCAACCTATGTGGGTTTACTCGTCTGTTAATAGGATGTTCACTATTGGAATATGGTTTAGAAAATCGTACGGCCATACCATCTGAATTTCCCAATTTTAAAAAAATCTAGAATTCCAATTCTACCCCCCAAATGTTTTAAAAATCATTCAAGATTCTTCTCCCCCATTTTCCCTATACAAAACATAGGGCTCCTGAATCTCCTTTATCATGGGATCCTCCTCCATTTTATGGATTTTCCTTCAGTTTAAGGTGATTTCTTCTTGGATTTTTGTCACTTATTCTCCTCTCTTCTTCGCCCATTCACATTTATTTGTTATTTCTTGGTGGGGTTCTCTCTTGGAATAACATTTGAGGTGGAGAGGTATTGTTGGATTAAGTTTCTTTGATTATAGGGTTTTATGTTTATCTCTTGGGATTATTTATTCCTTCTCTTAGAGTTTATTCATGTTCACACACTGTTGTGGTATTTTTTTCCATCCATTTCCTTTCCTGAACTTTCCATTTAATTCTTGACTATTTATAATAAATTTCAAAATGTGTTATTTATAATTGTACTGTGTTTTTATGATTTTTTTGGTAATTTTATGTTGAAAAATTGTTGATGTGGATTTTTAAATGTATCCCATTGGTAATATATATATGTATATTCATGATTGGTGTATAATAAAAAGATAATTATGATTTAAAAAATGGAATTGCATGTTTTGGATTATGTGTGACCCTTTTGGGTTTGTAGTAATTTGTATTTTCCTTGTGAATTTAACTTTAGTAGTTGTTTTCCACATGAAAATGAACATTTTAAATCATTTAGTTCCCTTTTTAGGGTTTAGTTCTTGTGTGTGGTTCCTTTTGATTGGTTGTAACATTACTTGTTGTTGTTTAATTGAAATCATCGGTGTTCTTATAGTTTTCATATATAAATTCCATTATATTTTAGATTATCCAAAAGGTAATAGGTTTCACATATGGATAGAAACACACTTGGTAATGGATTTCCAAAAAATCTATTTTGTTTCTAGTTTTCAAAACACTCTTCCTCTATTTATTCTCTCTTTCACTCTACCTCTAGAATGGTTTCTCTAAATCTCTTAATGTTTTATAAATGGATACTTGGTTTTCAAATGACTTTAAATGAGGTTTCTAAATGTTTTATCCAAAATTTGGCATGTTTGGTACATTAGAACATGATATATAACCCCCATAAATTTAAAGGACACTTGAATCCATTTGATATTGAATCATATTTTAACCTTGGTTTTGGAAATTGGTTTTGGATTTAGAAATGTTATGGCCTAGTTGGTAGGCTATGTTGTTTTAGAAATCAATTTCAAACTCAGATGAAATGATATTCATGTTATCACTTTTAGTGGTTCTATGTAGGATCGAAACCCCTATGGTCGTCCTTACAAGGAGAGTGCCTTAGGATAGTCGATGTTGGTGAATGGGTAAGGAATGCACGGTGGAAACTATTTGTTATGCCAAGAATGTGATGACCTCCTTACCCCATTTTATACTATTATCAGGAGATTTATGGACATAATCTAGAGGTTCAATTTTTTATTGCCTTCTAGTACTGATTAGATTGATTATAACTCCTTGATAGAGGATAGGCTAGGTGGGATTTTCCACCAGTGAGGCTAGCTTAGAAAATCCAGGTTGGTAATTGAATATGGAGTTGCACCATACGCTAGTTGGTGGGTCTAAACTAAGTATGTACAAAGATTTATTATAGGTATATTTAAGAAATTCCCATGAATAATTATATGTATTATCCTTTTTTGTTTTTTCAAAACCATGGTTATTTGAACTCTTGGTATTTTCTACTTACACTAGTTATATTTCCCATTATTTCAGGATTTATTTGTGACATAATGTAGCTTGTTTTCAATTTTGGATTTTCCTTTATTTTATTTATTATTTCAGTTTTTCTTAACATGGTATTTAAATTTCAAATTTTTTTTATAGAATTATTTGTTATAATCTTTAAATGATGAAAAACAGTTTTTCATAAATTTATTTCTAAACTATCATTTATGGACTATTTTAAGAAAGGGATTGTATGGATTTTTTTTTCTTACCTAATTTTTCATTTCATGACCACACCCTACTTGTGAGAATAGACATCGGTGGACCCAATTTATTTTTTAGGTTCATATTTTGTTTAGATTTTCCTCTGGAGTGGGCCGGACTTATGGATGGTGGTGACCAAGATGTCACATGAAGAGTGTGTCAATTCAAGTTGGGTATAAGTTTTTTGATTTATTTTAGATTTCTATTTAGTTCCATTATAGTTTTATTTTTATCTCATTTAATTTATTTTTTCAATACAAGTATGTTTTTTAATTTTTAATTTTTAATTTATATCTGTTTACTATTGGATAATTCATTCCTATGTGTATTATATTGGATTCCCGAAACTATTTGTCATCCTATAAGGATTAAGAACACATCCCAAGCATTGTCTTAGGCCATCTCAGGTGACCAAATTGGGTTTGACATTTTTTGGATCATTAAAAGAACATAATTTGGGTTTGGACGTTTGTAAGATACATCTAGCATGATTCTTTGAGAATTAACTATGCATTTGGGATTGATTTGAGATTCTGAGGAAAATCTATTTGTTCTTTCTTTATGAATGGATGGCAAGTATGAGTCCATTACAATTTGTTATTGAATACATGTTTAGGTTCCAATGGTATTTTATTCTTTGAACTATTATATAATTCTATTTTGGAATGTTTTTTTGGGTACATGTGGGAGTACGAGTTTGAGGTTTTGTTGGGAATTCTAATGGTGGTGGTGCCAAGCATCGGATGTTGGTGATCTTAAGATGGAGCTTATAATAGGAAGAACCATAAACCTAGTGAGTGATTGAGTGATTAAATAATTTTTATATTTTTTTGATAGGCTCAAGTATGCACCATCTTGGTGACATGTCTTTGGTAACCGGTGTTGGCTCATGTTTTGGCCAGTTTAGTTCTTTGAATTGGATGTTGTGTCTAAGTTGTCTTTCGGGTGTTTGGAATCTAAAATAGGCTATTGAAAATAATTGGTTACCAATTTGGGATAAATTATGTTGTTGGATGACCATTTAATCTTATAATTTATGATAAGTATTATGGTGGGGAGGTACTAAGATATTGTGTCCATATGGGTTTGAAATTAAAGATGGAATTTGAATTTCATTCACTGTGCACCTCCAATTTTGGATCAAGTATTGGAATTGAAATATGACATTTGGAATTACTCAAAGTGGTTTTTTTAATGAGGAATGAGTCTTTATAAGAAGATTAGGTTTTCATATGAGTATCATAGGATTCAGGTTATGTTTTTGTAGATTTATTGTTTTCTATAAATGGTTCATGGATTAGTGTGAACACTTAATGGGAAACCATGTGACACTATGATGAACAAGAGTTTTTCAATTAAGTTTTAACTATAACTGGTTGTGTTTCATTAATAAAACATGTTTAAGGAATAATTTTGTAGGTACCAAGGAGAAACTATGTGATGATGGGGTAGGAATGGGACATGGAGCATGACTTGTGCATGGTTTCAGAAAAACTATGCACCTTGTTGGAGGAAGGAGGCATTGTGATAGCACAGTTGTTGCATGACTTGTCAAACTTTGAAGCCTAAATATATAGGGTATGGGTGTTAGATAGTAAGGGTGTGTACCGTTGTTTTATGGTTTGGTTAACCGTGTGTCCAAACTGTTCTAGTGGGTTGGCCTTGGATAGATTCGACCACACGGTTGGCACATGGTTTGGAAAAACATGCGACTAGACCGTGTAGTAGCTTATAATTCCATTAAAATGGTGATTCTATGATTTTTCCCCATTTTTTATTTTAAGTCACCCCTCCCCTTTCTCTCCCCATTTCGTGCACATACAATATGCAGGATCTTCCTCCCTTATTCCCTTCTTCAAGCCTCACTAAGGTGGTGTTTCGGTGGAGATTCCTCAGTTTTTTGAGGTGAGATTTAACCTCTCCTGGCTTCCCTTCTTCTTACCCTTATTTCCTTCTAATTTTTGGGTTCTATTGTTTATATTTTGTTGAAAATTACACTGAATAATGGTGGAATAATCTATTTGGCATGGGGATTTTGGTTCGAATGTATATAGGAGATCCAAAGACGGATTTCACACATTATTGTGTGGGGTTTTGTAAAAGTATGTGTCCATAGTGAATTTTTTTAGGCTTTACCAATTAAATTAATTTATTTAAGTGATGAAATGGTATCATCTTTTAGAGATTTTCCTGATAATGGTTTGGGGATTCTGTTGTGGATCTCCCATGGAGGCCTCATTGAGTTTCAGTAAGGGGTGATTGACCTATTGAGTTTTCTAGAATTATATCGAGCGTGGTTTCAATTAATTATTTACTTATATTTATTAAAATTAATTATTTATTTATTATTGGTGTGAGGTTTGAGATTGGATGGTTGTGGATAGATGTATGGGATGAAAAATAGGTTGGAAGGGACATGGATATACCTTAGCAAGGTCGTCATGCTTTCAAAATGTTATGGGAAGCTTTGAAAATGAGGTAAGTGGTCTAATAACATTACCCATAGTCTTATTAATTTTATTACATATGTTTATGCAATATTTATGTGATCCAATTTGTAATATCATTTATCCATTGATTCAAGAGAATTTTCTTGGACTTTGAATTGAAAATTTGGACCTTCCATGGATCTTGTTGGATCCATTGGATGTTGAGTTACCTAACCTACGACCACCTACAGGGTGTGCCTATAGCATCCCGCCTTTTTATCACATAAACTTTCATTACATTTTAAAAAACTGAGGATCATTAAGGTTTAGTGTCTTGGAAACCAGGAACATAAAACATGAAAACATAAAACATTATTCTTAAACACTTGAAAGGCTTCTACTCATGTTCATCCAAGGTTAATTACTGCATCTCATAACCTGGGGACATAGATCAAAAGAAAGGGTGAGCAGAAGTCCCAGTAAGGGAAACAAGAGAAACATTATACATGTGAACTTGAGATACTTCAATAAGGTCATGAAAAGAACTTTAAGGCATGAGAATGAAATCATGAGATATATCATAATAAAAATAACATTTTTCATAACTTGAAGATGTGGCTACAACATTAAATATTTACAATCATTTCGTTTCACCAAGGTCCACCCCCAAGGTGTCATTAAAAAATTGCCAAGGTTATTCACCAAGGTATCAGTCTAAAAGGTCATCTCTACAGATTAAGACTTTACCCAATGCATTGGAGCGCTATCAGGGCGCACCCTTATTTTTTCTTTATTATCATGTGAGCTACATATATCATCATCAATAATTTCCTAAACAACCCATATATCATAAAATAAATGGGTTTCATTTCATAATCAAAACGTTTTAAAACTTCTTTAAAGACATGATCTTTATGTCACTTTAAACCCACGGAAAGGGAAAGAGGGTCTCATGTATCTAAATACCAGAATTTAAAATAGAAAAACTTGGTATATATGTAAATACCACTATATAAGAGATATCTTTGAGTATTAACTTAATAAAATCAAAGACCTTTAGAAAAAGAGAGAGACATTTTGAGACACAAAATCTACAGCATAACGGCTATGTTACATGGTTTTAGAAAACATTGAAAAGAGAGGGGACATGGGTCAAACAATCATTAATGTCCCATAAAACAGTAGAGGGATAAAATATAAGGGATTTAAGAACATGGTAATGAAATTTGAAAATATACCATATGAAATGAAGAACATGAAAGGAAGAAAAAAAATAAGATTTCTCTTATGAAAATTCGGCAGCCTAACGGCGTCACATAAACATCAACAAAAAAGATCATTATGATAGATATATAGATCATACCCCAACATAATAAAAAGGATCTTTCAAGACTTGACATGGAATTAGAACTCTGAAAAAGGAGAAAGGGGAAATAACCACTTAAAAATTCGGCAGCCTAACGGGGCCACATAAAACTTCAAAATATTGAATTGAAGAGATCAAATGGGGTCTCTCATTATATGATATTAAAATATCAGTATGATAGATATAGATATAATATTCAAACATAATAAAAAGGAACATGAATGTCTTGAAATGAAAGTAGAACTTGAAAACGAGAAGGGTGAAAGAACCACTTAAAAATTCGGCAGCCTAACGGCACCACTTAAAACATCAAAATACTGAATTGAAGAGATCAAATGGGGTCTCTCGTCATATGATCATAAAAGATCAGTATGATATATATAGAGATCATAACCGAACATAATAAAAAATGAATTTGAACGACTTGGCATGAAAGTAGAACTTGAAAATGAGAAGGGTGAAAGAACCACTTAAAAATTCGGCAGCCTAACGGCGCCACTTAAAACTTCAATATACTGAATTGAAGAGATCAAATGGGGTCTCTCATAATATGATAATAAATGATCATTATAATATATATAGAGATCATACTCCAACATAATAAAAAGGAACTTTAAATACTTCATAGGAAAATAGATATTGAAAAATGAGAAGGGAGAAAGAATCCCTTACAAAAAATTCGGCAGCCTAACGGCGCCACTTAAACATTCATAAAACGAAATAATGAGAGTAAGAGGGGATCACTCATTATATTAACATGAAAAGGTCATTAAGAGGAATATAAAAGAACATCATTTAACATAATAACATGGATCATAAAAGAAATGACATAAAAGAGATTACTTGAAAAGAAAGAGAGAGCTCGGATCCCTTACCATAAAACGTAACTCTTAAAACTCAAATGTTGGGACCTTGAGGGATTGGGGGCACCTTGGGAGGACTCCATGGGAGGTAATGAGACCCGAAAATCGTTGGGGGAGTGTGGGGAGTCGAATGGATGAGAGGATTGCTTGGAATTTATAGGGAAAGTGAGGGGACAAGGCATTAATGGTCAAGGGACACCTCATTGGTGGTTATGGAAAAACCATGGGCTTGCCCATGGTATTTTCCCATGGTATTGGCCACTTGGGACACCTCATACAAAAATTCATCCCCTTCAGTCGACCATCCCTAAAAATATCACATGGCATCATCATGACACAGTTATGATGTCATTAAACATACTGAAACCCTAAAACTGTATTTTTACTATTCATTGAAAATTCAACTTTCTCAGAAAAATTCCAAACTTTCACATTAACCAAATATCAATGCTCTGATTTCAAAAATGAAATCCATTTTATAAAAATAATTTTCTAAATATTTTTAATTTAATTTTTAAATAAATACACTATTCACCAAAAATTCATTTTTTCCAGAAAAAACCCCAAAAAATACCTTAACATAATATCGATGCTCTGAGTTCAAAAATGAAATCCATTTTATAAAAATAATTTTATAAATAATTTTAATTTAATTTTTAATTAAAAAACTATTCACCCGAAAAAACTAATACTTGACTAATAATTTATGAAACCGTTATTTGACCATTTTATTGAATCACATTACTTAATCAAGGTGCCTAGATTATATTAATACTTTCTTTAATAGAGATTACTAATCCATTTGGTCACATTACTAATCCTAAGCATAAAATCACTATTCATAATTTACTATTCATCAAAAATCATGTTGATCTTATTAGACTCTAAATTTTATACTAGACATAATTGTAGAAGACCATTTTTTGAAAATCATTACACATTTTTAATTACTTACGTTTTACAATTTTTTTTTAAAAATATCCTTTCTCTAAAACTCACCAAAAATATGCATACTATATTTATGCGTTCATTTAAAAATTCATAAACTTCCTCATAAGAAGAAATCAAAATTTTTATTTAAAATAAAGGATTACAAAAGGCAGTTATGGTCTCCTTAGATAGCCCCTTATCACACCAGCATAGGACCTAAGTGTAAGGTGTGCTAAGGTGAGAGAATCCGAGGGAGGCTCGTCCAACATTGCACGAGTAGTAATTTCTATCAGTTTGAACTTCTCGTGAAGGTGATTCCGTTGTAGCTTCAAACGATGAATTTTGGATTGGTTTTGGTCCAGAGTAAAGCACAGTGGTGCTACCTCATTCCCATGTTCTGTTAGATGGGCTTCGATCGGTCCAAGACTAATGGGTGAGGCCATCGAATATTCTTTATATATTAATTAACAAAGATTACTTGTATTTAGAGACAATAATCAAAATGTTTAGTTTCCAGCGGTCATATTGACCAATGGTCATATAACAGTCAAAACCCAACGGTCTCATTTTAATTATACTCATGTTATCAAATGAAACATTTTTGTTGAGTATAAAAAAATAAAATAACACACAACATTAGGAAACAAGATTTATTAAAAATTTCGGTTCGTTACAGTCTTCCCCCCTTAAGAAATTGCGTCCTCGCAATATTTAAAAATGGGTTTTGGAATTTCATTGAAAGTCCCACATCAGAAAAAGAGTCAGTAAAACTATTACTTTAAAAGAAAGAAAGGGAAGTACAAAGGTCTCCCGAGTTAACCCACACTAGGATTCCATGTAAGAAAACATAGACATGGAGGAAAAAACAGAGGGTCAAGTTCTAAAGGAGAGTGGTAGAAAAAATTATTAGGAGAAACTTAACTACAAGAAAATAACAAACTTATGATGTGTGTAAATGGTCTTTGATTACCTAGTAGGAAACGTAAACCAACAACATTTTTTTACTCTCCTTTTCATAATTTTGAGGAATTCATTTACTACATAGAACAAAAACATAAGAAAATATACCTACCTTCATGTAGAGATTCATCCTTTAATAAGTTTCTACCAAAACTAATCATTTTTCCAAACGATGAGCATTCAAAAAACACTTGGTCTCATAAAAACACAAGAATCATCTTCTTGAGAGTCACGTAATCCACAAAAGATTAACTATCAATTTCTTCTATCTTTAAACATTATCCCAAAAACAGAAAGGGTAAGATAAAACAACTCTTCAAAAAGAAAGAATCCCATAAGAAGGGAAACTGTTTTAAATATTCAAAGTTCCATGGTACTGGCTAAAGTTTATCATAGACCATTCCATAAATAACGGTCCTTAAAATTCCTCAAAATAAGCCAAACTAATATTGAAACCCAAATTCAAGAAGGATTTGATAACATAGTCTTCCAAAATAAACATCATTATTCATCTCCAAACAACATCAACCACTCATAAAATCTTATAACAAAAGTAGAAAACCTAAACATGTTTTACCCATGATAGGTTAATCATCCCCATAAGTAACCTAAATTACTATAAGTCCACCTTAAACTCATCGATTCTTTAAAATATAAGTCAACCTTACTCCTCAATGAAAAAACCGTAGTAATCTATTTACCTCGATCATATAGGGTCCCCAAAATAGTGAACGTATTCCAAAATAATAAACATCTTTTAATCCCCTAATCATCTCTATCATATTAATATGTCAATCGTCGCATTTCTTATCACATTGGTTGTTGGGACATGTTCTTCCATTTTCCACCATTAACTAAGAAGAGAATGTATAATTAGGGGCTTAAATAATTAGCCAATAATCATGAAAAAGAACTTAAAGCATATAAGGATAACTTGTAGAAGAAAAGTATACCCTAACTTGTGATCCCCTAGGTTCCCATATAGGTTATCGATGATCATATATTCTTATGTGAATCTTTATTTTATTTTATCTTTGTTCCTTTAAAAATGGTTTATACTATGCTTATGAATTTTTCAAAGCATATCCATCGGGAGTGTCGTAACCAAGAGTGCAGCAAGGCCCGTTGTCGTGTACCAGTTCCCGTTTGAGTTTAGCTCAAAGCGGTGTTTTCGTGTTTTACCCCTATGTACATCTGTTCCAGAGCCACCTCTACATTGTCGTATCCAGATAGGGATGTATTTTCTTGGCAACCCATTTCTCAATACTCATCAAAATACCAAGAAGATTTCATATATATAAACTTTTCTATAAGATTCTTCCTAAAGTTTTCATATCCTAATTTCAACAAATAACTAAACTATCCTTTGATACCAACTACATCATCCCGCATTTTTATCACATAAACATTCATTACATTTTACAAAACCGAGGATCTTTAAGGTTTAGTGTCTTGGAAACCAGGAACTTAAGACATGAAAACATAAAACATTCTTCTTAAACACATGAAAGGCTTCTCCTCATGTTCATCCTAGGTTCATTACTGCATCTCATAACCTGGGGACATACATAAAAATAAAGGGTGAGAAGAAGGCCCAGTAAGGGAAACAAGATAAAAATTTTACATGTGAACTTGAGATACTTCAATAAGGTCATTAAACGAACTTTAAGGAATGAGAAATAAATCATGAGATATATCAAAATAAAAATAACATTTTTAATAACATGAATATGTGGCTACAACATTTAATATTGACAATCTTTTTGTTTCACCAAGGTCCATCCCCAAGGTGTCATTAAAAAATTACCAAGGTTATTCACCAAGGTATCAGTCTAACAGGTCATCTCTAGAGATTAAGTCAGTACCCAATGCATTGGAGAGCTATCAGGTAGAACCCCTAATTTGTGTTTATTATCATGTGAGCCACATATATCATCATCAATAATTTCATAAAAATCCCATATAGCATAAAAGAAATGGGTTTCATTTCAAAATCATAACGTTTTAAAACGGCTTTAAAGACATGATCTTTATGTCACTTTAAACCCACGGAAAGGGAAAGTGGGTCTCATGTATGTAAATCCCAGAATTTAAAATAGACGAAAATGGTATATATGTTAATAACCCTATAGAATAGAGATCTTTGAGTATTAAATTAATAAAATCAAAGACCTTTAGAAAAAGAGAGATACATTTTGAGACGAAAATTCTGCAGCATAACGGCTATGTTACAGGGTTTTAGAAAACATTGAAAGGAGAGGGGACATGGGTCAAAAATTCATAAATGACCCATAAAACAGAATAGGGATAGAATATAAGGGATTTAAGAACATGGTAATGAAATTTTAAAATATACCATATGAAATTAAGAACATGAAAGGAAGACAAAAATAAGATTTCTCTTATGAAAATTCGACAACCTAACGACGTCACATAAACATAAAAAAAAATGAATTGATGAGATCAAATAGGGTCTCTCATCATATGAACATAAACGATCATTATGATAGATATAGAGATCATACCCCAACATAATAAAAAGTAACTTTCAAGACATGACATGGAATTAGAACTCTGAAAAAAGAGAAAGGTGAATGAACCACTTAAAAATTCGACAGCCAAATGGCGCCACTTAAAACTTCAAAATACTAAATTGAAGAGATGAAATAGGGTCTCTTGTAATATGATCATAAAAAATCAGTAGTATAGATATAGATATCATACCCAGAATAATAAAAAGGAACTTTAAAGTCTTAACACGAAAGTAGAACTTGAAAACAAGAAGGGTGAAAGAACCACTTAGAAATTCGGCAGCCTAATGGCGCCACTTAAAACTTCAAAATACTAAATTGAAGATATCAAATGGGTTATCTCATAATATGATCATAAAAGATCAGTATTAAATATATATATATCATACCCCATCGTAATAAAAAAGGAACTTGAAAGACTTGACATGAAAGTAGAATTTGAAAACGGGAAGGGTGAAAGAACAACTTAAAAATTCGACCGCCTAACGGCACCACTTAAAACTTCAAAATACTGAATCGAATAGATCAAATGGGGTCTCTCATCATATGATAATAAAATATCAGTATCATAGATATATATATCATTACCCAACATAATAAAAAGGAACATGAAAGACTTCATAGGAAAATAGATCTTGAAAAATGAGAAGGGAGAAAGAATCCGTTACAAGAATTTCGGCAGCCTAACAACGCCACTTAAACATTCATAAAACGAAATAATGAGAGTAAGGGGGGATCACACATTATATGAACATGAAAAGGGAATTAATAGGAATATAAAATAACATCCTTTAACATAAGAACATGGGGAATAAGAGAAATGACATAAAAGAGATTACTTGAAAAGAAAGAGAGAGGTCGGATCCCTTACCTTAAAACGTATCTCTTAAACCTCAAAGGTTGGGACATTGAGGGCTTGAGGGCACCTTGGGAGGACTCCTTGGGAGGTAATGAGACCGGACCATCATTGGGGGAGAGTGGGGAGTCGAATGGATGAGAGGATTTCTTGGCATATATAGGGAAAGTGAGGGGACATGGCATTAATGGCCAAGGGACACCTCATTGGTGGTTTTGGAAAAACCATTAGGTTGCCCATGGTATTTTCCCATGGTATTGGCCACTTGGGAAAACTCATACAAAAATTTATCCCCTTTAGTCGACCATCCCTTAAAATATCTCATGGCATCATCATGACACAGTTATGATGTCATTAAACATACCGAAACCCTAAAACTGTATTTTTACTATTCACTGAAAATTCAACTTTCTCAGAAAAATCCCAAAATTTCACATTAACCAAATATCAAAGCTCTGATTTCAAAAATGAACTCCATTTTATAAAAATAATTTTCTAAATATTTTTAATTTAATTTTTAAATAAACACGCTATTCACCGAAAATTCATTTTTTTCGAAAAACCCCCAAAATTACCTTAACATAATATCGATACTCTGAGTTCAAAAATGAAATACATTTTATAAACATAATTTTCTAAATATTTTTAATTTAATTTTTAATTAAAAAAAATATTCACCCGAAAAAACTAATACTTGAATAGTAATTTATGAAACCATTATTTAACCATTTTATTTAATCACATTACTTAATCAAGGAGCCTCGATTATATTAATAATTTCTTTAAGTGAGATTACTAATCCATTTGGTCAAATTTATAATCCTAAGCATAAAATCACTATTCATAATTTACTATTCATCAAAAATCATGTTGATCTTATTAGACTCTAAATTTCATACTGTACATAATTGTAGAAGACCATTTTTTGAAAATCATTACACATTTTTAATTATTTAAGGTTTACATAAGCATTCTTTTAAATATCATTTCTCTAAAACTCACCAAAAATATAAATACTATATTTATCCGTTCATTTGAAAATTCATAAACTTCATCATAACAAGAAATCAAAATTTTTATTTAAAACAAAGTATTACAAAAGGCAGTTATGTTCTTCTTACATATCCCCTTATCACACCAGTATAGGACCTAAGTGTAAGGTGTGCTAAGGTGAGAGAATTTGAGGGTGGGTTGGCCAATATTGCACGAGTAGTAATTTCTATCAGTTTGAACTTCTCACGAATTCGATTCCGTTATAGCTTCACACGATGAAGTTTGGCTTTGGTTTGGTCCAGAGTAAAGCCCAGTGGTGCTACCTCCTTTTCAAGTTCTGTTAGATGGGCTTCGATCGGTCCAAGACTACTGGGTGAGGCCATCGAATCTTCTTTCTATATTAATTAACCAAGATTACTTGTATTTAGAGACAATAATCAAAACGTTTAGATTCCAGTGGTCATATTGACCAATGGTCATATAACAGTCAAAACCCAACGGTCTTATTTAAATTATACTCATGTTATCAAATGAAACATTTTTTTTAGTATAAAAAAATAAAATAACACAAAAAATTATGAAACAAGATTTATTAAAAATTTCGGGTCATTACAGTGCCCACCATTGAAAAATGAAATGTTTTGGTGTTAAGTATTGTAAAAATCCATGATGCCTTTCTATATGATTAAAAGGGTATGATTTGGATTTTGATATAGTTTTTATTTTCAATTAATGGAAACTATGCTTTAATGTGAGCTATGTTATAAATTGTGTTGTTAGCCTCAAGTCATTTTGAAAATGGTGTTTTTATATTAGGTTTCAAAATAAGATTTTAAATTGGTGTGTGGTTCCACTTTGGTGAAAATGTCTTGGTGAATCATTTAATTTTTTCCGTAGAAAATGATGTTCTTAGACATTGGTTGGATTTTCAAAGTGGAAGAACCTTGTTTTAAAGGTCTACATTCCATGTTTTTAAAAGGATGTTTGTTTTTTATGCTTTATACCCTATGAAAAAGGGTTATGATATATTTGATACCTATGTTGATTTAAAGGTCCTTTGGGGAAATTATAAATGTAGTGATAAGGAGAGAAAATTGAAATGGTAAAGAGGGACATAGTTTATACATAATGTTTTGAATAACATTTAATGAATTTTTTATATGGATAAAACATTAAATGGTTTAATTGTTATTTTGGTTTTATGCGATGATATTAGTGGACCATTTAAATGTTGAGCAGACTCATAGTGATAAAAATGACCTAATTGGGGATGTTTGGAAATGTCTTGTTGAATCTTGGTTGAATACTTCAACTAATTTGTATTGTTTTCATGACCAGTGACTAATGGTATTGGGATGTTGGACTGTTGCTTCACTCCCTAATTTTAGGCTATCTAAATTGATGCTCTAGGTTCCCCTGTGCACTGTAGTTTTTAGGGGATGTACTTAGGCTCTTAAATCTATGGTTATAGACATGGAATTCTATATAAAGGATGGTACGGTCAGAACTAGAATTTTGGGTCTCAATTGGATACATGGACTGATTCACCTTGTTTTTTGACTTACGACGTAGTGGTTTGAATGGAAGGACATGGCGTAACAAATCCTAGTTGGATACATAGGATGAGGCTTCTTGATTTCCAACCATTTACCCCTACGAAATATGGATAAGAAGAATAGATTTAACCGAGTCAGGTTTTATGGAATTGGGTGATACTAGGAACCAAGAGATAAATTGGTTATTTCATATGTCGTTAAATAATAAATCCTATTTTATTTAGAATATTTTCAAAATTTATTCCCTCACCTACATGAATTGTTGTATGGACTGGTGTTTTTTTAGAAACTGTTGGTGGTAGCCTATTGATTTTTACACACACCTTGCTTAGTCCTTCATTTCATGTGGGTATGTGAGTAACTCTGACATGTGTATTGCAGGCATAGGTTTGGGTTGAGACTAATGTTGATTATTGTTTTGTTGAGCCGGATTTGTTGAGCAGTATCAGATGACAAGATGGGTTTGTCTTGATGATATTTTGGAAGATTTTTATTAATTTTTTGGTATATTATGTAATCATCCCACTGGGTGATCATATTTATGTATGACATGGTAATTCAGGTATTTAATAAATTTCATTTCATTAGAACATGTTTTAGTTTCAGTTTATTTATTCTTTCAATGTATTCTAAGGTGTATGATGTTTGGTAATTCACTTTTAGTTATGTACTATGATATAGGTATATATTCCTCTCACACTTCCACATTAAATCCATGTTGCTAGTCTGATACCTATGAAATACAAGAATGTGTGCTTGAGGTCACATGGAGCACCTGCTCGGGGAACTAGTTTAGTGGAATCAGTCCAAAAAATTATAGTTTTGAAACCAATTTCTTTTTTCCATAGCTTTTTTATAACATGAGATCTGAATGAATTAATTCTTAAGGACTTATGAAATTTATTTTTATATCTATGGGTTCTTAATGAAAATTTAATTATTTTTATTTGTAATATTTAGGAAACCCAATTTATATCTATAGGTTCTTTACGATTCGAAAAGTGAATGATTTTTAAGTATCACATGTAAGTATGGTTGAATTATAGGTGGGGTCCTATAACACCCTTAATTAAATTGGTTTATTATTTATATCTAACAAAATAAGTATTTTCATATATATTTTAGTTTCTTGTAATCGTAGTGACGGATAGTGTGCCTCATAAAAGAAAAGTTTCTGTATGGTAATGTTTTTGCTGCTGTTAAAGGATGTTATTCATTATAATATTATATTATCATGATTCAAGGTTTGTGTTAAATATTTAAAAGGCATGTTATAGCTATTATGATTAAATTTTTATCTTTTATGGATTTAAGTTTGTTTTAATTTTACTTTGAAGCTCACATATGTATTATGGTTATCAATCAAGATATTTTAATATTTCTTTTGTCCTCATGATTTAAATTACTATTATGAACTTATCCATTATTAAATGTTTATTGGTCCCTTACTAAAAATTTTATCTTACCACTTTATTATTTTTTTCATTCCCCATGATTTTAGTATGACTCTTATTAATGATATTCCTAGAAAATTGTCTAGTATAGTTCCTTTAGGGAAAATGTATTACAAGATTCATGGAATAGTCTTATTATATTACTAGTCTCCAAAGACACTGAGACTATTGATACTTGGGATATTATTATTTATTAAATATAATTTTTAAAACATTAAAAATATTTAAAATGAAGGAATATTTATCTTAGGTCTCTATAGTTGGTATTTGGGTGAAAGATTAGTTGTTTTTGCATATAAGAGTAGTTGTTATGAGAATTGATTCTATTAAAACTTAGTGGAAACCTTAAATATGACTAAAATTATAAGATTGTATTCTAAAATATTGTTAAATACTTGAGTGAGTTTTTTCCATGAAATAAATCCTTATATGGATACTTTAATTGGATGTAGGCTCTTATATAGGTGTACCTATGAGTTGTAACCCATAAAAGGGTTTCTTGGTTATTAACTTCATCAAAACCCGATGTACAAAATAGGGACCTAATTGTAAAATTTGTTTGAACTCTAATGAGATATTCTACAGTTAGTTATATTTTCTTAAAAAAATATATTAAAATATTTGGTTTTGTGTTAGTTAGTGTGACTTCTATCTAAAATGGTCATATAGGAGTTCAACATCGATGACATGCATACTGTATGAGAATATAATGATATATTTTTAAAAGAACTTCCTGATATTCCCCTAGATTATGAGTTTTATTTTAAAATAGAACTCACACCTACTTCAATACCAATATCAAGGAGTCTATATAGAATTTATTCTACTGAATTTTAGAAAATAAGGAAATTGTTTGCAAAAAATAGGGATACGGGTTTTTTCTTCCCTATTGCTTCACCATAGGATACATCTGTACTTTTTGTCACAAATATGGATGGATCATTGTGAACTTACATTGACTATCATGATATTCAAAAGATCATTGTTAAGAAAAAATATCCACTACCTAATATCGATAACTTGTTCTATTAGCTCAGAGGATAGTAATAATATTTGAAGGATCACCTATGATCTAGATATCACTAATTAAGCATCAAAATGTAGGATATTTCAATGAAATATTTACAAATAAGGAATGGACACTATGTGTTCATAGTTATACCATTCATATTTACTAATGAACCTACCATATTTAGGGATCTAATGAATATAGTCATCAGAGACTGCATAAATTATATTTTAGTTGCCTCCATAGATGATATTCTTATTTATTTTAAGAGAAAGTAAGAAGAATGAAGATATTTTATGGATTGTATTCATGAATGAAGTAAAGTAGAAACTCTATGAAAATTTTATAAAGTTTGAATTCATGTTACATTATGTTTCATCCTTGGGTTATGTAATCACTAGAAAGGGAGTACCTATAGATCCTTCAAAGATAGAAGTTATTGAAAAATGGCCCAAATCAACCATAGTAACTAAAATATATTATTTTCTTAGGATATATGGATATTATCAATGATTTATGAGAAATATTCCACACCTATTGAATACACTAACCATGTAAACATATAGAGTAGTTAGTTTTATTTAGATAGAGAAATGTGAATAAATATTTATGGAATCGATAAGGATATTGGTCACAACACCTGTACATACATTACCCTGTAGTGGAGAAGGGTTTTTAATATATAGTGATTACTTGAAGAACATCTTTTGATGATTCCTCATGTAATATTAAAAGTTAATTACTTATGAATTATAAAAATTAAAAACTCATGATAAAAAATATGAAATATAAGATTTTTTGCTATCAGTGGATAGTATTTCCTTAAAAATATGGTGTCATTGTCTCTATGGTGATAGGTGTGATATTTATACTATCAAATAGAGTTTGAAATATGTATTCACATATAAGGAGTGAAATATTAAACAAAGTGTATGGTTATAATTGATCAATGATTCTAAATTCTCAATACATTACAACCATGTGAAGAAAAAAAGGTGGATGATTCTCTAAGAAGGAAATATTTTTATGTAATATCTATGAATATGGCTTAAAGAGACAAAATATTCATGGATTTTTAAAAAGATTAATCTTAAATACATAAGGTAAGGTGATAAATATTCTCTTTCCCATGTACCTCTTCATATATAAATTCAATTGAAGATCAAATAATCCCAAAAAGATAATGTAAAGCTACAGAAAAAGGTAGCAAATATTCTATAGTTCAACTTCAATAAAGATAGTGTTATAAGGTTTATAACCCTATTAGGTTTCCCATAAAAATATAAACAATGAAATTTTTCCTGATTCACATATCTCATCCTTATTTATTCATCCAGTATGTGTGAAGATATATAGGGACTTAAAAAACCATTTATGAGATAACATGAATAGAGATATTAAACATATGTATATTGATGCTTAGTATTTCAGTAAATTAAGGCTGAATGAAAAACATTTAAGGTTATGATTCAAACATTCTACATACATATATAATCATTTGAAAAAATCACCATGAATTTCATCATAGGACTCCAAAATACTTCTGAAGGAAAAAATATCATTTGGGTTGTTGTTTATTTCTTTACCAGTTCAACATGTTTTATTTCCATTAAAGTATTTTTTACCTTATCCAAATCACTATGATATACATAAGGTACGTTTTAAGGATTCATGGAGCACCACTTTCTATTTTATTTGATCAAGAAAAAAGATTCACCTCATGGTTCTGGATAATTATTCAAAAATATTTTGATTCATAGCTATGTTTTAATATCTCTTATCACCCTTGAACTGATGGTCAATTTTGGAGGAACATCAGAACACTTGAGGAAAAGATATTATCATTTAAATAGAGTTTCAAGGATATTGATATCAACACATCCAACTATTAAATTTCTCATATAAGAATAGTTTCTATTCTAGAATTCAAATGGATCCATATGGGACTCTATATGGGAAGAGATGTAGGGCTCGAACATGTTAGGATGAGGTTAGTGAAAGAAAGTTGATATGTCCAATTTTTTTTAAGAAATAATGTATAAGGATAAAACCATTAATAATCACATGAAATCATTAAAAATTATGTAGAATATTTCTACTGGTAACCTTCAATGACATCTAGATATTGAAGTAGGTGAAAACGCATTCCTCCATATATCTCCTTTATAGAACATTATAATATTTGGGAAGAATATGAAGTTGATCCCTAGATATATTAGTTACATAGAGACCCTTGATATTTTAAAGAATATTTATAATAATTTAGTGCTATCTATAGACCTCTACCTAGTAAATTATGTTTTCCATGTCTTTCTTCTGAGAAAGTGCATACCAGAACCTTCATATGTGCTGAGCTCAGAAAGTATGCAATTGGAGCATGATCTCTCCTTTGAGAAACAACCAATAATGATACTAGATCATAAAAAATGTTTCTTGGAAAATATCACTCATATGGTCAATTTCACTTGGAGGAATCACATTATTTAGTAATCCATGTGGGAACCAGAGGATCTAGTGAAGCCAAATGACCCTCACTTGTTTTTATCCTAGAAATAAAATTTTATGGATGTAATTATTTTTAAGGATGTAGAGTTAACGATGACAGATTTTAGTGATATATACCTAATTAAATATGTTTTTTATATATATTCCACCATACACAATTCCAAAACCTAAAAACATGATACTTTTTTTAAAATAAATATCGACCAGTGTATCATAGTTGATGAATAAGCGGGTACAAATAGTTGTAACTAAATAATGAAATAGAAGTCCTTTTTAATACTATTTTAGAATTTTTACATAAAAATATAATAAATATTTTTATGATTAAATTTTATTCTATCAAATGAATATATTTCATGTTTTATATATTTATGATTAGTTGTGATATTATAGGAATAGTTTATAGACCAAAAAATGATGTTTTATAAAAAACAATTTCTCACAATATTTTTTGATTTTATTTTAAATATATAAATATTTAAAATTTTAATTTGATAAAATTAAATTAATTTTTTAACTTATCATAATGATATTAAATTAATATTGATTTTTGGGATTTTTTAAGAAATATTTATTTTTATTTGAATAGCACAAAATATCATTGTTACAAATAACATGAATCTAATGAAATTATTATTATACAAATATGAATTTGAAATTAATTAAACCATTTTATAAGACAATATTTGTATTCAATTAGTGTATTTATAATTTTAAAAAAGTTTTTAAAATTTATAAGCCCATATATTATAATTTATAACTTAATTTACCATTGTTTTAAATTGGTTTTAATACATTATACATTTGGTATTTTCAAATTTATTTTTATCATATATAATAATAATAATAAAATAGATTTAAAATTTTGAATCAATATTTATATTTTATTTATTAAATACCATTTAATTTTCAAACCTAATGGAAAAATTACTTTGGTTAAATCTATTTTCCTCGATATAAATAAAATGGTGTAAAAGGGTTTAATCATGAGCGAAAGGTCATAAATTTGTTTAAAAATGTGATTTAATTGTTTCTAATGGAATTTATTGACCTTAAACCTTTCCATATAAATTATTTACCAATTTTAGAGCCACTTTCCATGACATTGACTTCCCATTTTTAAAAATATTTTTGTTTTTACAAAAATGACATCCCTTTTCACTTATAAAAGAGAAACTACTATTATCACTTATCCTCACACCAAAACCCACTTATTTAGGCTAAAACTCTTCTAAAATAAACCCTTAATAGTAATATACTCTTAATAGATGTTATTTTATTATCAAAATATCATTCCTCAAAGCCATGATCCCCTTTGTAAAGTAAATAATACAAGAAGTGATGAATAAATTTCTAACCACTCCTTTCTCATTTATATTTATTCATGTGAACCTATTATTCCTCAAATTCCATTACAGAATATAAAAATTATAGCATCATTATAATTATAATACATGAATTTTATCATAATTATGGTATAATCACAAACCACCCATCCCTTTTCCATGAAGAAAAATGAATGTGGATCGTAAGTATGTGAGGACTATCGCCTCCATGAGAAATCATGTTTCATTTTCCTTCATCGCCTAATGTAGATGGTATAAAATAGGTATTAAATAAATATATATGATATAAATATAAATTTATGTTCCTGAAATTATAATCCATGTTACATATTTTCCCCCCTTGGAAAAATGAAGTCATCATACACGTGTAGTGTGGACTACCGTCTCCATGGAATGATGCATTTCATTTTTCACTACCACTATCATGGATAATTTTAGATTTTATTTTATAAGAATATATGATATATATATATATTTATATAATTATTATATATCATGGATATTTTTCTTTATAGATAATTTAAAAATTAATGATTTTTATTAGGTAATACATTGATATCAGTGAATAACCCAAACTAGTTCAATACCTTATTCGTCTTCATAAAATGTGATTTAAAATCTCATGTAATAGATTTATATCATTATAGGTATTAATATAACATAAATTTAGGTACATATAATTATTTTTAAATTATTTAATTAGGGATAATAATGAGGATCAATATTTATTTTATAAACCTAGTTCAAATCGGTAAAGATTATTAACACCCTCTATTGAAAATAGATTAGAATAATATAATGCATGAAGTAAATTGTTATTAATGAAGAGTATGAATGGAAATGTATATGAATATGGTAATGAAATGGGTAATTAATATATTTCTATTTATTATATTGGAGGTTAAATTTATTCCATGTGAATCAATTGTAAAGTAAATTGAATTGGTAACTCAAACACCATTCATTGAGTTATACAAATTCTTATTGAACTCAATTATTACAATACTAAAATTTTAAATCATTTTATCAATTACATATATATGAAAAATATTTTTTGAGCCAAATCAATTTCCATTAAAGGTTTTATTTCAAATTATTTTTAAAAAATAAAGGATAATTTTTGGAAATGTGACACATAACAATAAGTTTTACATCACATAATAAAAAATGTTTATGAGAATGATATTTTCAGGATTTAATTTTAATTTTCCTTTATATATATATAATCATGATTATATACCTCTGATTGAGTTATGTTTCCTATTTCACCTTATATTTTTCTTTGATTCTGTGATTATTTTTGGTTGATCATGATTTCGATGTCAATCAATTTAATTCAAGTTGTAATTTAATACTACTTGGAAATTAGATGAACTATAATTTTATTTATATTTGATCATTATGATTTGAAACCTGAATGATTTTATTTTTTATTTTTTTTGAAAACCATTTTTATTTACATGGAATTTTTATAAAAACTTAACGATATTCATTTGAAAGATTTATGAAACCCAGTTTATTTTCATTAGGTTATTTATGTTTAAAACGTAAAGGATTTTTATGTGGAATGCATAAGTGTGGATGAATGATAGTCATTGTCATATATAACCCTCCATGGAATTTTTTATAAGTTTATATCTAATGATATATGTATTATAGAGTAAATTTTAGTTTATTATATACATGGTCAATGATAGTGTGTCTCATTAAAGTAATGTTTCCTTATTCTAATGTGTGCCCTGTAGTTAAAGTATGTTATTCATTATGATATTATGATATCACGATTGAAGGTTTAAGTTAAATGTTTCGAAGAAATGTTATAGATATTATTCTTCTAGGGTGATATTTTGTTGCTTTAAGTTAGTATGTTATATTCTTCAAATCATACCTATATCATATGGTTATCACACATGTTGTTATGATATTTCACTTTTGATCATGTTTTTACTTATTCTTATGAACTCATATTGATGAAATTTTTTTATCCCTTATTGGTCATTTCATATCACCCCTTTATTATATTTTCCGTCCACAAATTTTTATAATGAGTCTTACAAATGAAATTTCACGATGATTTTCTATTATGGTGCATTTAAGGAGAAATGCTCAATATTTTTGTAAAAAATTATTAATTTATAGCCAGTATCCAATGAAACAGAACCTATTGGTCCTTGGGATATTATGTTTTATGAAATTTAATGTTTTAAATCATGTAAAAGATGTAAAATAATTTCATATTTAACTTGGGTCACTATAAAGGTAGTGTTAGTATATGGGTAGTGATTAGCTTATTATTCAACTCCTGGAATCTATATTCACATTCATCTATCAAAAAAACCTTTCCTCCTTCCCAAGTGATATTGTTTAGTGGGTTTTAAAATAATGAAATGTTTCTTAAAACACATTGATATTACCCAAATAATACAAGTATGCTATAAATATCCATTATATATTTTGTTATGGTTCATTCCTTTAATTACCTTTTTATTGAATGATCAACTGATATCTCTTTTTTGTGTCAATATTCCCCAATAATGTGAATTTATCCATCCATAAGTCACATTTTTTGTAATATGAATTCAAATAAACATTTATAAATATAATTAATGTAGTACTCAAATTAATTTCATGTTCTTCCATTATCTTGGAGTATATGAGAACATCATATAAAAATACAACCAAAACAAATTTGAGGTAAGGTCTAAATACTCAATGAATAATGATTTAAATAGGATTTGTGAGTTCTAATAACACCACTATGAACTAATTGTGTCTATATTTTTTGTGAAATATAGTATTTGGAATATCTGCACTCATCTCCTATAATTGATGATAACATAATCAAATATCCTCATTTATAATTACTGATCCCCACCTATAAAATTCATCAATCAATAGAATATGATACTTTTTCTTCACTCTGATCTTGTAAAGGTCATTATATTAAATGATATGACACAATTACCCATCCTTCTTCTTGAAATATTAAACTGCATCACCCCTTTGAGAAACATTGAATCATTTGAAACCCTTGTAAAAATTCTCTTTTAGTTTCCTAATCAACTCTTCGCATTAAATATACGTAATTCAATAGGGACTATTGGATATAGAAATAGCTCTAGATATAAAATATTTTGAAAAATAGGCCTCTTTATTATGAAAAATACTATGAAATTATTTTTTATTGGGAATATCATTAAGGATAATCCTTTCCTTTGTCTTAATCATTTGAGATAGATATTTTTTCTCAATGGAAATAATATCCATGATTAAAAAGAATTTCCAAAAGTAGATTCATAATTATTTTAAAACCTTGAGATTTTATGATATATTTCTCCTTAAACAAATTTTATTTCTTTGATAGGTTTCTTTTCATACAACATTGGGTTTAATTAGACTATGATACAATATTAAAATATTATTATTTTAAATTTGACCATTATAACCTAGTCATAGAATTAAATGATATAAATAAGAGTTACCACATTAAGAAATATATGTGTAATTTTTTAACCCAATAAAAATTTATTTCTTAATACTTAAGATTTTGGCACTCATTTTTTAGTGAAGTCATTTTATGCTTTCAAAAAAATTATTTGTAAATGGTTTTTATTGATTTTTGTGAGAAAATATATAATTAATTTTTTAAAATTTTAGAAACATTAATTTATAAAAATGAAATCATTTTTGAAATCATCATACTAAAAAATTTAATTATAAAATGTGGGATATTTATTAAAAGGTAAATTTTTTAGGGAATAGTGAAAAAATACTAATTTATAAAAAAACTATCTTTTCTATTGAATAATGTATAAGATACCATTTTATATTGATTTTAATTTAGAATTTCCTTAAAACATTTTAAATATACATAATCCAATTAATGTATTATAATAAACTTTATTCTTAAATTTCTTATAAATCTTATTTATATTTAAAAATGCATTTTTTTGGAAAACTATTTTTCATCATGTTTTGTAGGTTTTTTAAAAAGAAAGTTTTACCAATAATAGGGTTAAAATGTTGTAAAATGGATTAAATATTTTTAATAATCATAATTATTTTTTTGAAATATGGAAAACTTAATTGTTAGACATTATGAATATCAATCGAGGAAAAAATAATTAATACTGTAAAGGTTCAAAGGGGTTAATAAGGGGTTAAACTAAAAAGATAACGGTTAAAATGAAAAAAAAACTTGTATAATTTTTTTTTAATTGTCATATTTTGATCAAATAAAATCAAATATTTTAATATGATACATTTTGGATCCATTCTACATGAATAAGTAGTTAATATGTTTTAATCTTTTTGAAAATTTACATGTGTGTCCTCTCTCTCACTTATAAAAGGACACTACCTATCCTCTCTACACTACACTTCATGATCAATCTATATAGGAAAATTACTACCAAAATAATTTACTAAAATCCATATACACATCATATAGGTCCTTGTTGGATCATAATATTTTCCATTCAAGTCTTAATGTGTAAGTTAAAGGAGGTTTATCAATGAAGAGGTATAACTCTTAACTAAGTAATTTCAATTTTATTTTATTTTTCTACCTTTTATACACCTATTGTATCCATAATAATATGTTTAATAAGTATAATAAATATATTTATAAGTTATTAGTATGATTCCATGTATATAATCTACCTTATTTCCAACAAATAGTAAATGAGGGTATCACTTGTGCATATGTGTTGACTACCGCCTCCATGCAGTTATGTGATTCATTTTCCATCACCTTTTTGATGGTTTATTATTATCATGTATTTAATGATTATATATAATATTTATTAAATAATAATAATTTTTAATAATAATTTATTGTCTATCTTATTACCTTTCCATCAATTGGAAGATGACAATGCCATGTGTTCTTACATGTGGACTACCACCTCCCTGGAGAGATATGATTCATTTTTCATTTATGAATTTAATGTATGATAATAAGAATTTATTTAATGAGTATATATTATATATATGATATAATAATGATTCTATAAATGTTAATTATTATTTAACTTTATTTTACCCATCCATTGAAAACTAGAAACATCAGTCATGCATACCTATGCATTACCATCTCCCTGAAGTGATGTAGTTACTTTTTCATAATTGGTTTATATTATTTTTCATAAATATGTATATAATGAATAGATTTTTTACATATGAAATGATTAATATTCTGAATTTTATGAAACCAATAACCACGATGAAAGTATCATTAATATCAAACTGAAGCATACAAGGAAAATAAAACAGTTTTCACCTAAATGTTCTTTCTAATAATAAAATTCTTAATAAAAGAATAATTGAAAATTATAAATAAATGATACGTAGTGTATTATTAATTAATATGGTTATATAATATAATTATAATATATTCATATTTATTATTCAATATATTAAAACATATACAAAGAATGATTGGACATAAGGTAAAGGTTTTTCTTCTCAATATTATTTCATTAATACTTATATGATAATATACACATATTTATGTTTATGTGGTGTTTATACTGCCACATTGATATTTTATATCATCAATCTCTTTAGTCATGGTATCTAAAGTTTTATTTAAATTTATTTCTGTCATGGGGGTTATAAAATGAAAAGTTATAAATGTGCTAAAGATTTATATTACAATCTCATTTATTTTTGGGATTATATATGATATATTAACATTGAAGGAAATTATATTATTCTTATCCTTTAACCCAAATATGTTTTACTCTCCATCGGTTGTTCATTTATTTTTCATGTAATAGTATTATTTTCCACTCATTGGTACTTAATATGATTAAGAAAATTTTTTCAAAAAAACGACATTACTTCCTCTTCGGTAATGAATATTTTTCTCAAATGTCTATATTTCTATTAAAATTCAATAAAATTATAGACTTGTGGTTTTTTTGTATGTTTTAATATCCAATTTATTTTTAGTGATTTTTAGTTGTTGGATTTTTTGACAACTAACGTTTTAGGTGATCACTAATTTTGAAATTTCTTTGATTTGGTTTGTATAGTGTATATATCAAGAAAGTGAGTTTCATGATTCTAGAACGTGTTTTTTGGTTTAAAAAACATTTTATGTCACAAATACATGTTCCAAGATTTGAAATAGTCTTTTACATTATGGGTTTTTTCTCCACATTTTTCAATAGGATTTAATATAATAATTTCAGGTCATGAATATTAATTCATGATGTGAGTCCTCATTGGACATAATTGAGGAAACCTTTTTGTGATTCTATTCGAAACACGATCACTTTATGATTAATTAATTCGTGTCATGATTGTTTGTGAGCTATAGGTTTTTAAACAATGAAAATAAGTCACTTTTTATAACAATGGTGATTTTTTTTGTTACAAAAATGGTATTCACATCATGAACTATACATTCAATCTATTAATATAGTAATTAATGTTAATAGATTATGTTATATAGAGTATTTTTTGAGGAATTTATTTTTATTTTTAAGGAATTTGTTAATCATCAGGATAAATGGGAAGATCTAGTGAAGTATACCATGAATGGATTTAATCTGGACCATATATTCTAGGGTAAATAATTTTGATATTTCTTCTTTTTGGTTAAAGAACATGTGTCTATTTTGATGGTCTTTTACACTGTGTGAGAAATAGAAAAGAATAAGATTCTTAATTTGAAGTTTGATATCTAGTGATAAAAATATAATGAATCAATTTTTCTTACAAATATTTTATTTTAATTTTTGATTATTTATGTAGTTCAATTCAATTCTGCATTGTTGTAAATGTTTTATTTAATATTTTGGAGACATTAGAGGTTGATCTTTATATTTTGTTACTGAAGAAATATGATTTATTGGGTTACTTTATTAATCCTATATTCATATTATTTGTAATATAACACAAATTAGTGATATTGGGTGTGACTCCTAATGTGGGTCATTTGATTCCCTATGAATGCATATAATTGGATCTTACTTGTGCTTATAGTGAAGAGACTTTATGGTTGGGGAAAGAAACCAACCATGAAAAGGAGTAGAATTTCACATTGAATCTGAACCGTATAAAAATTATGTGTTCCATGTTCTTTATTTCTCCTTCATTATTCTATGTAGTTTATATTTTTCTATTTTTTGTATATCAAAATATAAGAAGCCACAAAGGTTTATTTCTATTGAAAAGAAATTATAAAAATTTCCCTTGACTAATTCAATCCACTTATCATAGGAGGAAATTGGTCCTACCATGAACTTCAGAAATGATTTCAAGAATGTTATTTTATTATTCCCTTATTATTTATTAAATTCATTTTACCTGTATTTTACGTTCTATATAAAATATTAATTATCTTCATTTCACTTTCAAAATGATGTAATTTTTACCAAAAGTGTAAAAAGAATCATTGTTTTAATGTATATGGCACTAATATATTTTAACATAGTCATCACTACTATTTTTATTGAATCTTCCTTTAAAATATTCTGGGGTTGTTTTCAAGAAATGTTTTTCCTAATATTCTATAAATTTTTATATTTTAAATTAGTGATTTAAAAATAAAATTGGTAATTTCTTCAAGAAATGGTCTATTTATCATTTAATGGTATTTTCATTAATGGAAACATAATTTTTATTACTTATTATTAACTTGGTACATGATATAATAATACCATCCTTATTATTTCTAGGTATAGTTATTTATTATGAAGATGAAATCATTATGAAACCTATTTTTTTAACGGGTTAAGTTATAATGCAATGATGAATGTTTTCATGACCATGTGGAATACATATTAGTATATTATAATTATTTGATGGTTTGGTTTTTAATATCCCTCTAATTTATTGGGTAATTTTATATTGGCATCACATGAGATAATGATGATAATCGAGGGAATTATTGTGAATATATTTGTTCAAATTTTTAAGTGGGGTTATGATTGATTTTAGAAATACAAATAAGATTAACGGTTGACATGATTTAAAATAGTTATGTTCACATGTTGATTCTTGAGTATAATTTATTATATATATGATCACAAGATTACACATGTACATGATTTTAGATAACTATGTTTACATTTTTATGCATGATTATGACTGCTTTTAGTGAATATCGCTAGATTATGTATGTTCATAATTGTGAATATATATGTTTAAAAGATTATTTTTTCCTATCCTTATGGTGCCACATTCCTATATTATAAATATTAAATAATGATTATATCTTTGACGCCCTTATTGATCATGATTCTAGAAATGAATTTATATTAGAGATTATGATCTAATATTTTTTAGGTATTAGTATTTTAAGTTGACAACATGTAATTGATTATGTTACCATGCTCTTATCATCATATTATGAAATATTATGATTGATACCTCCCATGTTTACCCTTACTAGACATATGAATTCTCCCTTTCATATTTTTTCCTTCCTTGGATTTTAATTTAAGGTTTTATGTATGATATTTCTAAAGGGGTAAAACTGTGATGATTTGTGTGGAATATGTTGATAATTTTTTTAAGAAACAATTTGATTATGTTTCAAGTCTCCAAATACATTAAACCTTTATGGTCCAGAGGCATGTATAATTGTTTCATGTATTTAGTATTCATCTAAAATGATGTAATATATATGTATTTTATGATCAGGTTTCTTTATTTAGTATCAATGTAGGGTTTAGATACATTTATAGACTATGAATAGAAAACATTATTAAAAATCATGGTGATAATTATATGTATATGATAACATCATGAATCATGGATAAAGTATATATTATCTGGTTTTCCTTGAAAATTCATCTTTATCTGGATACTAGCAAGTGGATTCAATTGTGGTTTAGATGGACATAGTGGTTACAACTATGAAAGTTTCAAATTTGGTATTAACTCGATCTTAACTGGTGCATGATGAGTGGGCTTATGACTGTTCACCTTGATAGCCACACCTAAGGGATATTCTTTGGTTAATTTATATTTTTATTATGACCCATTAGGAAATATTTTAAGAGATGATGACCATAAATAACCAAGTTTAAACCAAAGGTTTCATTGATTTTAAGGAAGGTATCATGATTTAGAAATCCTATGAATGACTTTTCGTTACTATATGATTACTCATTATGATATTTCATTATCAAGATAAACCATTTAATTTTAATAAAAGAATAAAGATATAATGCTAAAGTATAAGTGGTAATAGGATCACACAAATATTGAAGAATCTTATTTGATATTATTCATATGAATTCCTTTATATCATTAAAAGGTGTATAGGGTTTCTAATTTATATACTTAATTATTAGATATTGATTTATCAACAAAAAATCTTAATGTTATGTTGATTTCATCACAAGAATATAGCTCATATCTAATTAAATTTTGTGGGAAGGTGATTCTTGAGAACCTTGTGATTCTTTGCAAATTTTTACTTGATGTTATTGTGGGAATGGATTAGATTTATTGATATAGATCCCATATCAATTATCAAGGATGGGAATTCATGATTGATATTATGAATCAACCTGTTGGTTGGGATTATGTTGATATATTTCAGGAATAATTTCCAAATCATCACCCAAATTGTGAAGTTCATTTTTTAATAGAACTAATTACCAGTGTTATGCCTATTTAAATCAATCTATATTGAGTCTACCTAATTTAGTTACAGGAATTGAAGAATAAACTCGTGTAGAATCTTCATAAGGTATTAATAAACCCTAGTGAATCATCTTGGGGTGATACTTTTATATATATTTAGATGAAATATGGGTTAATACTTGTTTTCATTGATTATAAATAACTTAATAAGATCACTATCTTGAACAAGTATCATTTACCCCATATTTATGACATGTTTGATAAAATACACATAGCTCAATTCTTTTTCAAGAATGAAATTATTTCTATATATAATCAATTGAGGGTCAGAAGTAGTACATACCCAAGGAAAAAAAATATGACTTATGGTCATTATGAATTAATAGTGATATAATTTGGACATAATAATTTCCTAATTATCATCAGGTAATTAATGAATAGAATCTTTAGAAGATACCTTGATTAGTTTTGGGATTATGTATAAGATCAAGGAAAAACATAAAGATCATTCAAATACTCTTTTTGAAGGCCAGGTGGAATGAAATATTTCATGAAATATTATACAAGTGTGATTTATCAGTAAGAAAATTATTCTTTCTTGGGTTATATAATTTCAAGAAAGGGAATACTTGTAGATCATTAGAAGATGTAATTTATTAAGAAATGGACCAGATCAACTGTAGAATCTATAATCCATATTTTTCTTAGGTTATATGGACACTAATAGAACTTTCGGGGGGTATTTCTCGTGGATAACTAATCAAATAACTATGTTGAATCAAAAGGAAGAAAATTTCTTCTAGATAGATGAATGGGAGTAAAATTTCAAGGAGCTATAAAGAAGGCTGGTTATTATACCTATACCCATGCTAATCAATAGTGGATAAGCTTTTATGATCTTTAGTGGTTCATAGAAGTAGGAACTAACATGAATCCTCATGATGAATAATAGTTTTATATCTTATTCCCCACACCAATTGAAAATTCATGTGAAATTTTACCTAAATCATGATTTAGAGTTGGTGGAAGTAAATTTTGGATTGAAAATATGAAGAAAATATATTTATAATGAAAGTTGTGATGTATAAAATTATCATAAAATCCCGAATCATATATTCCCACTAAACTACTTAAAAATACTCCAAATGATATCGTTTGAGTTGATTATAGATTATGAATTCTCAATACATTATGACCATGGGAAGGATAATAAGGTGATGAATGGTCAAAGTCAAAAATACCATGAAAGTTATTTCACGATGATGATTGAAAGAGATCTAACATTTTTTATATTTTTTGAATATGGATCTTGAAATCAGATTGAATTTGGAAAGATCATATCTTTATTATATTAATGTTCTACAATCCATTCATGTGAGGATTAAAGAGGCATTGAATGAGGATGTTGAACTGTAGAAGAAGGTGAGAAATTTTCTAGGGTCCAATGATGATTTTTATGGAATGATAATGTTCGGGAATAGATTATATGTCCAATTTATAAAAGACATGAAGACAGAGATATTGGATGGAGCTCCTAGTTCATCATTCTTTATTCATCCCTAAATTATTAATATGTGTAGAGATCTAAATGATTTTTTCTGTTGGGATGACAGGAAAATGGATATTGTCGAGTATGTATATAAATTATTAGTATGTTAGTAAGTTGATGATAAGAGATATAATTATAAGTAATTTTTCATCCATTACACACACTAGAATGTTTATAGGAAAACATTACCATGTATTTCATCACTAGACTCCCAAAAACATCTAAAGGGAACAATTATATTTGGGATATTGTCAATCACATTACAAAGTCATCAAATTTTAATCCCATATGAAAATATTTATCTCTTAATATTATATATTTGAAATATACTAAGTTAAAAGGTCACATGGATTACCCCATTTTACTATATCAGATTCAGATTTGAGCTTTATCTTGAAGTCTTGGAGAATTCTTCCAAAAGATTTGAATACAGTGTTAAACTTTGGCAATGCATATTATCCCTAGAAGAATATTACTTCTATGAAAAACATAGAAACCCTAGATTATATGAATAGATCCTATTATATGTATTGTAAAGGTATTTGGGATCAATAGCTTCCTTTGTTAGAATTTTCATACAACAACAACCTTTACTCATACATTCAGATGGATCCTTATGAATCCCTCTATAGAAATAAGTGAATAACTATAATGTGCTAGGAAGAAGATGGATAATGAAACCAATATGGACCAAAGATTGAATATTAAATGTTAGATATGGTTAGATAAATTCTTATACACATCATGAAATATTAGAGTCGATAGAATGGTTATGGTGACAATCATCATTGAGATCTAGAATTTGATGTTAGAGAAAAGTTATTCCTATGAATATCACCATGGAAGAAGGTTATGAGATTTAGAAATAATATAAATATGATCCCTAAATATATTATTCCCTTTTAATTTTTTTATTGTGTCATGATGATTGTTTATTTCTTGGTGCATCCACCAAATCTATCTCATGTTCACGATGTGTTCCATTTATCTCTCCTGAGGAAGTACATACATGATCATTCACATATAGTAATCATAAAGTTAAAATTATTAGAGAATTAAAAATATTTTAAGGTAAAATTAGTGGATATTATTGTTCAAAGAGTGAAATTTGTTTCATAATAACACCACTCAAATGGTCAAGGTTTTTGGGTGGAACCATAAATTTAGTGAAGTTGTGTGGGAGGCCAAGGATGTGATGAGGTAGAACAATATGTGGTTTTATGTTCCTATGTGATAGAATTTTGAGGTTGAATTTAATATAAACTGATATAATGTCACACCTTGAAATTTTATTTCATAATTCTCTTTAAATAATTTTTTTCTTTGATGTAATACTTTATATTCATAACCAAGTTTAAACAGACTATGATATACTACTGAAATACTATTATTTTAAATATGTCCATTAAAACCTTGCAATTAAATTGTGGTATTTTAATAGAGGTAATGAAATTATGAAATATATTTATAATGACCCTACTAAATAAAAATATATTTACTAATTATAAGGAATTAAGAACTCAATTTTTAATGAATTCATTTTATACTTCACAAATATTTTTTCCTTAAAAAAGGTTTTTATTGATTTTTGTGAGAAAATATTATAATTAATTTATACCAATATTAGAAATATTATTTTATTATAATTATATCATTTTTTAAATAGAAATATCAAAATTATCTTAAGGTAAAATTTTGGGATTTTCTTGAAAACATTAATGTTTCAATGAATAGTGAAAAAATACGAATTTTATAAAAAGTTGTATTTTCCATTCAAGTATTTAAAATGAACCCATTTTTTTGAATTTATTTTAAAATTCCATATGAGTAAAAATAATCTAATTGGGTTCATTTTAATCATAATTATTCTTAATTTTGGAATAAAAAAATTTTTAAACTTAAAAATATATTATTCTATAAAACTGTTTTTCATTGCATTCTACAGGTTTATTTTAAACAAAATTTCTTCCAATTATAGGGATTTAATAATTTAAAATGGATTTAAAAAATTTAATAATCATAAAATATATTACTTAATAAGTCCAACTTAATTATGTTATTTATGATCTATTTACTAATGGATTCTATAAAATAATCCCTAAAAATAACAAGAAATTGTTATGATACCAACTACAATGGCCCACACCTCAAACAAAAAATATGACATAATTTTTAATATAATATATCCTGAAAAAAATCAAACCATTCTATAGGTTTGGTTCCTTTGTTGGGTCAGATGAAACTAAAAAATCTCAGTAATTTACTCCTCGGTAGCATACAAGGGTGAAAAGGTACCATAATAAACTCATAAAATCAATTAAACAAAACATAGTATATAACCACACCTAATTCACCACACCAAATCACTAAACATAAAATGACATATTGAAATATAGTGATTTAGAGAAAGTAAATAACAATAAATATTCATGATTTGTATATGGTTCGAGTGTGAGTCATATTCCATGGGGGGTGTTATAATATATTTTACTAAAGATTTGGAAGATGATTAAATTCACAAGTCATCCCTCAAATCACAAGTGATTCCATCCTACTAGTAAAGTATAATCCATTCGTTGCAACTGATAGTTGTCACCCTTTGATCATCATAGGGAGAATCCCACATATGCCAACCATCTATGGATATCCCTCCACTTAGTTAAATAATCCAAAAAACTCAACTCCCTCCTATGATATAAAGTTTCCACCCACAAAACTCTATTCATTTTACTCTTACATATGAAAAAGTGATTCATGCATATCCTGGAGTTACTTTCACACAAGTCCTTTTTGAATCAGAACTTCTTCCATTCGATTATTCGATGGGTAGATTTGGATCACCTAGTTGTAATTAATAAAATCTATAAAACTATCATTCCGTCATCCTGTAATTGAATGCTTAAACATTGGTCATGAATCTCCAATAAATCCATCCAGAAACTAAATTTATACTATTGGATTCACTCTTTTCAATATATCTAATTCATTAGTTAAAAGAAAAAACATCCATAGGCAAGACTATTAATTTTCCACTAGAAAATATTTTTTTAGGCTTCACCACCAAACCCACTATTAGTATCCATAGACCTCTTTATATTCCTTAAACATCCTTTTTAAATGCATGGTCCCCCAAACATTTTTTGGGTTTTGCCAACTTGATTGAGTCTTGACATTACCTCATCACATCCTAGACTATGACCTTCGTTACTATATCCACCATATTATCCATACAACATTACGATTTTTATTTCAAAGGAAGGAAAGAAATATAATAAAATAAAAGCGAACTCCACCTAGGGAGGCAAAAAATAATGCATCCCAAGAGATTCAATCCTAATCAGGTTCACCCCCTCTATTTTAAAAAGAGAGAAATTTGAAAAACAAACCAAAGGATCATCTGGGACCGCAAGGGAGGCCAACTAGTTCGCCACTTTTTTCCCTTCATGCCAAGTATGAGTGAATCTATCTCTGTACGAGAGGAGAGCCTTACATTGTCTGATAGTATAGATGATAGACCATGGGGTGATACCCCTCCCAGGAAAGGAATCCTGGAAAATATTTTATTCCGTTTCAATATGAGCGACGTTGAGATTCCTCTGCTTACACATGGATAGCCCTGTGAGTACTACAAGGGCCTCTGCCTGGACCGAATTGTCGCTACCATAATAAGCTGAAAAATCCAAGGCCAACCTTCCACTGTGATCACGTAAGACCCCACCACCTCTAATATGTTGACAAGGTTTCTCTTGTATGTATCAAAATATCCTCCAATGTATGATTCCTCAAAACATAAGAAAAATTCAACTGTTTTGAAGAAAATGGACAAAATAATGGAATCCTTTTAATACCGGATGACCCACTTTACCAATTCTAAGTTCTCTCTTTTAAAACAATCCAATAATATGTTATATTCTATCATTTATTTCATAATTTATAGTCGAATAAAAACCATAAAATACATCATCATTAAAAAAAATTGATGTGTAAGGAATGTGTTCCTCATAATCAACCTCAGATTTCATTCATGTTTTCTTCTCTTTTTTCAACTGAGAAAATATATGGTCAATGGAATGTTTAATAGTTTCACCTATCATATCTCAAATCATTCTACTACATTTAAGATGTAATTAGTCTAACTCAAATAAAAAAAATTAGGAATTTATGTCCCTTAAAATATTTATCACAAAAAAATTAGTTGGACCAAGATTCATTATTTTGAATCTTTAATACAATTCATATTCCTTCTCATTTATTATTTCCTTTTATGGATAGTAAATAAGAATGATTTCATCATATAGAAGAAGAATGATTAAACCCCATCATCAAATATCTTTTGGAAATAGAAATGATCCACAATGCTCTATATGGACATTCAATCATCCATAAAAGAATTTAATATATGGTTCATCTACCTTAGTGATCACTTCAAACCATAAAATATCATATTCATCTAGTATATAATATTTATGTTCAATTTATCCATGATACCTACCTACAAACACATGTTAATTTTCTCATCTATGTCTCCATATAGAAATGTTGTCTTCATGTCCAACTACTCTCACTAAATTCCATCTATTGTATCCTAGATGAGAACTATCTGAATAGACATGTGTTTTACTACCAGAGAAAAGATCTCAGAAAAATATTGTCTGAATGTTTATTGTAAACCCTTTATGATAAGACTATCCTTGTATAATTTTTTTATCATACACTTCTTCCTTCAATTGATAAACCTATTATTTTGAATAACTTTAAACCCCATAAACCTTTTTTTATCTGACATGATCCAAATACATGTAAGGAATAAATTTCTTCATGCATATATCAATCCAAAATATTCAATTCTCTTATATCTATAGCCTAATATAGGATCATAAGCTATAAATAGTCTATAATTATCAAGTAAAATAGATTACTTCTATACCTATTCACTTTTAACCTAACTCTAGTTGATCTCTATATTTGGCCATGTTCTATACCCTTCTAGAACTAATACTACTAGAGGTTCACATTATAGATATCTTTCCTAAGATTCTGTGGTTCATGAGATATCTAGTACTTATAGTCATGGAAAAACCATTAGAAGTTAGCCTCATTATAGAACATCCTTCAAATATTATTACACTTCTAAAACTAAAAAATTCATTAAATTATTCAAAACATTCATAGAAACCAAATATCCACATGGTTGAACCTTTAATTATGATGATACTTTTATCCCATCGTAATTATCTACATTGTTAAAATATTTCCACAAGATCTATTCACTGAAGAAGAAATTTATATTCTAAACAACGATCCCAAAGTTGATATCCCATAGTTTAAAACTAAACTATCCATATCCATATCCCAAAAAAATTAACATGCATGAGGATTATCCACTATCTTTTCTGCATCCTTGAAATTAATGTATACATTGTATATTTAATTTATGACATTGAAAGGGGAGATTTAAATATTACATCTGAAATAATTCCCTTTTAAAATTTCATTCCCCAACAAAGAACATGACTCCAATTTATCAAGTAGGTTGTACGATTCCCCATTCCTACCCAAAACCCCTTTAACAATACCATGTGGATTCTCATTACCCTTTAAATATCAAATAATTCCACATTTATCCTATTTGTGACTCTATTATGTTGTAGAGTAACTCGTAATTTCATCTCAAACTATATATTATTCCACCACAATACTAAAAATGGCCTTTAACAGCAATAGAAATGGCCTATATCAGCACTAGAAAATCATTGACAACATTAGTGATGTTAAAATCACTAGTCTATTTTTAGCTCTTATAAAAGTGATAATAAATGGTCTTTTATAAGAACTTTTATGAGAACTGATAAAAAGACATTTCCTGGTGCTTCTATGTCCATTGATAAATGTGGTCTTTATCAACACATTAAAATTTTTTGATAAAGGGAAATTCTAGAGTTTGTTGTAATAGAAAACCATAGCACAAAAATTACACCATATATCAACACAAACAAGTTCAAATACAGGATTTAAATGAAATGATATTTACATCAAAAACACAAGAATAAAAACATAATATTTTCAACAGTTCAAACAATAGCTTATACAATTACATAAATAAAAATTATAACATAGATTCAAAAACATCAATGTTCCATTATCTTTTAATCTTAACCCAACTCATGATATTTCCAAAAAACCTCCCATGGTTGATTAAAATAATTCACCTGTATAATAAAACAATTCTTACATTAGTAATAAAATAATCAAATAAATTAAAATAAAGTTTTAGTTTAAATAGAATTGATGTTGATTTTAAAAAGAAGACACACATTGAGTTATATCGGTCACACCGTGCATCAAATTGAGGTGCGGCTGATTCCAACACATCTCAAATGTCTTTTGGATCATTGTCTTAATATATCAAAACAATCTGAATGTGTTTTCATAGTTTTGAATACGTCAGTTTTCTATTTTTCTAAAATGAAATTTTAAACTGGAAACATGCACTTTTGACTCATTCTGGTCACATCGTGTATTGGTTTGACCTGAAATGGATTCCAACAGGTTACTAATTTCTTATGAATAATTTTCCTAAATTATAAATAAAATAATAGTGTGTTTGATTGTTTTTTGTTGAGTGACACTTTTTGAACTAAAACGTTTATTTTAAACTAATAATGGACACTTTGAGTCATACCTAGCACATCATGTATCAGATTTTGGTGTGGATGATTCTTACATATCATAAATTAATTAAGGATCATTTTCATAAATTATCAAAACAATAAAAAATATCAATTTTGATCAGGAAAGTTGTTCATTTTACGAAAATTGTTACCAATTTAATACAAATGGATGCACTTTAAGTCATACTGGTCACACTGTGCATCGGATTGAGGTTTGGTTTATTCCTACACATTTCAAATGACTTATGGATCATTTTAATAAAGTATAAAAACAATGTGAATGAGTTTTCATGGTTTTGAGTATGTAATTTTCCGTTTTTACTAAAATTTCATTTTAAAATTGAAACATGCACTTTGACTCATATCGATCACATTGTGTATCGAATTGAGGTTCCTCTAATTCCTACATATCAAAAATTACTTGTGGATTGTTTTCCTAAAGTATTAAAACAATTTGAATTCATTTTGTTTGTTTTGATTTTGTGAGTTGGCATTTATACTAAAATTGATGTCAATTTTAAATGAAAACACACCCTTAGAGTCATATCAATCACGCCATGTGTCATATTGAGGTGAATCTGATTCATGCACATCTCAAATCACCTATGGATCATTGTTGTAAAGTATCAAAACAATCTTAATGTGTTTGTTTGGTTTTGATTATGTCATTTATTTTACTAAAATTGATGAAAATTTTAAATAAAGACACACGTAATGTCATATCTATAACACCAAGTATCAAATTGAGGTATGGATGATTCTTATATGTTCCAAACCACTTATATTTTTTCCCATAAAGTATCAAAAAAATCTTAATGTTTTTTCTATGTTTTGAGTATGTAACTTTTATTTTTAACTAAAATGTCATTTTAACCAAGGAATGCACACTTTGACTCATATGGATAACAATGTGTGTAATATTTACATGAGACTGATTCCAACACATCAAAAAAAATTTATGAATATATTCCCTAAATTATGAAGGAAACCCGAACACATTTTTCTCAGTTTTCAGTGAGTGATTATTTTGACACTCAAATGTCAATTTGAAACTAATAACAGAAACCTTGACTCAATTGTCTTTTTTAATAAAATTAATATCAATTTAAAAAAAATTAATTAGAGACATATTGATCACATCATGTGTGGGATTGAGGTGTGTCTGATTTCTACACATCCCAATGTCAAAAAAATCATAAATGACAAAGTTACCACAATTTTTGTTTACTTTATTTTTCAAACTTCCAACACGGCATGACCAGCTTCGAAAAAACCACATCAACTCAAATAAATAATACACCTTTATAAGAAAAAAAAATTACGTGTGTAATAATAAAAATAAATAAACTACACATAAATATGAAATAATACATTAATTCTATGGAAAATTATTTTACTGTGCAAACTTCTAGATTACTTATGTAATTGATCATAGCAGCGTCATTTCTATTCCTACAAAGGCAGTGGAGAGATCTTGAAACAAAGTGATAAGTGCAACACTACTGGAGTGAAACTTTTTTGAGGGAGAAGAGTCATTAAATTTGGATAATGCACCCCAATATAATCAAAAGAATGAACATGTATAAGGAAACAATTATTATGTGAGTAATACTAAAAATAAATAAATAAAACATAAACATAAAACAATATATTAATTATATGGAAAATTATTTTACTCTGAAAACATCTATATTACCTCTTTAATTGAGCATAGGTAGCATCATTGCTCTTCCTACAATTGCAGGTGAGAGAACATGAAATAAAATGATAAATACAACACTGCTGGTGTGAAAATGTTTTGAGGGAAAAGAATAATAGAGGTTGGATAGAGCACCCCAACATGAACAAAAGAATCCACCTATATAATAAAACTATTATTATGTGATTAATACTAAAAATAAATACACTAAACATAAATATGAAACAATAAATTAGCTTTATGGACAATTATTTTACTGTGAAAACATCATGATTACCTCTGTGATTATGCAGAGGAAGCAACGTAGATATTAATACAAAGGAAGTGAAGAGAACTTGAATGTAAGTGATAAATGCATCACTACAAGGGTGAAAAGGATTTTAGGTATAAGAATCATTATTTTTTATAAGAGAACCCCAACTTGAACAAAATAATCCACTTATAAAAGAAAATAATTATTGTGAGAGTAATACTAAAAAGAAATAAATTAATCCTAAATATGAAACAATACATTAATTTTATGGACAATGATTTTTCTATGAAAACATAAAGACTACATACTTTATTGAGCAGAGGCAGCATCATTGCTCTTCCTCCAAGGTAAGTGGAGAGAAAATTAAAGAAACAGGTAACTGCAAAATTTCAGGGGTGAAAAGGTTTTGATAGACAAGTAGTGTGAAACTTGAACAAATCACTCCAAATAGAATAAAAGAATTTACATGTATAAGAATACAATTATTATGAGAGTAATACTAAAAATAAATAAATAAAACATAAATATGAGAGAATACAATAATTCTATGGACAATGGTTTTACTATGAAAACATTAATATTACCTCTGTGATTAAGAAGGGATGACATCACTGCTCTTCCTGTAAGGGAGTGAAACATGGATAGAAATATTCTAAAATAAACAATGTGTGTAAAGAATAATATAAATTAAATAAACTTTTTATTATATATTTTCTCAGTAAAATATAGAATGTGTATCGTAACATAAACTTTATATATTTCCAAAGGGTTTCTTTGGTCAGATTATAAGCTAATAAAAAAACTAAGGATTCTCTATGCACTTCATTACGGTTTAAAAGACTCTATAGTTATCTGGAAATGGTGATAGAGTTAATGATATTGATGTCTATTTGGATCCATTGATCAATAGAGCCAAAAAAGGATTGGTTGTACATCACTCATAAAGTTAATAACAAAACTAAGGATATTATGTGCAGTTCACTACTGTTGGTAAACTACCGCTAAGCATAGTATCTGACCTAAACATCTTGATCAGCGTCCCCATGATGCTCTCATCCCAAAAAATTTCACCATCATCTATATTTTCAAGAAACTAATTATTTTGTTTCTCTATATGTGGGTATGAGATAATAACAGGGATTCCAGGCAGTAATTTCAGTTCAGATGCTATGTTAAGCGGTAGTTAACCAATTGTAGTGAAGTGCACAAAGAATACTTAGTTTTTTTATTATATTTATTAGTGATGAATATCCAATCCTTGTTTAGGATCAATTGATAAATGGACTCAAATAAACATAAAAACTCTTCCAACTCTTCCAGACTAATTTTTCTTGAATAACAACAACATATAAATCGAAATAGAATATTAAAATGGTCATCTTCATGTTATCTTGTAAACATGATGAACTATTTATCACCATATTCATAATTGTTTATCAAACAATTAGCATGAATCTATTTTCAATTAATAACCATCCTATTGGGTTCATAAGAGATTAATTTTATACTACATATAAATAAATAAACATAATATATTCATGATCAAAAGTGAATGTTATATACAATTCTAATATAGGAAACTCAACATTTTATTATTTCAAAGAATTTCTATATGTTGAAGAAAATGAGTAATTGAATTTAAGAAATTAATTAATCCACATATAATATTTCTTCAATCCCCTAAACAAATGAAAATATAATTTAATAAATTAATGATTAATAAGAAAATCAAATTTGATAAAAAATAATATTAAACTCTCATTCAACAAACTAGAAGACATAAAAATGTATTGGGACAAGTGATGTATCAACCTAAGGAATTATTACATTTAAAATTAATGGAATATAAATATTTGAAAACATCTCAATTATCTTGTGATGTTATATCACCACACTGACCCATCCTAAGTAAATTCAAAGCCTTCCATCTTGATTTAAAATTATCATTTACTAATGGACTGCACCAATAAAAATTACATCAAAAAAACATATAGTTTTCTAGTTATTTAATATGATAATAATGTTTGTAAATTTAAAAATGTGATACATGAATTGAAACAAGATATATGAGCATGGTGTTGATGTTTTAATGAATTATTAAATAAACATTAATTTATAAAATTAGGAGTTGATGATAATCATTGAATAAAAATAACTTTATAGATATATTTAAAGTGTTTAAGAATGTGGTTGACACAATATTTCGAGGTTCAAGATATGAAAACCGATAATTATTTTCTACATTAACAATGACCAATGATTAAATGTTGACAATTAGTGAGTTGAAAATTATTTTATTTTATAGGTGACTTAGGGAATTCATGGGATATTTATTTCCCAAACCATTTATGTGAGGGAAGTATTCTATAGGATAATCATGGTATTCATGGAATTAATGGGATATTTATAACTTTTGGTGATCAATTTGGTAAATGTAAACAAAATAAAACAACCAACTAAACTCCATGCTACTCCATGTGTAACTATCGATTCCAGAACCAATATACCATCCATGATCAATAAAGAGTGGAATAAAAATTAGAAACTGAGAAAACCAGAAGTCCTACTTTGCTAGTATACAATCCTCATACCACAAATAATGACATAATAGAAGAAGAAATAAAAAATAAAACCAAAAATACAAAAAGAAAATCAAGAGGACTACCTCACTAGGTTAAATAAAATCTAAGATCCTCTTTAGAAACCCTAACTACAATCGAACAATGGATGTTGGATGAGATGTCCGAGTAACTAGAGGAAGTAGAGTGGTATAATCTGAGATTTGATTCACTGATGAGGAGCGCTGAAAGTGGGTGGCTTCTGTGGAAAGAATATGATATCATGACAGGTTCACAAATGATTAGGGTTTATAATTCTATTGGTCCACTTTTATCAACAATTATAAAAAAGTGCTGATAATGAGTCCTTTTATTAGTGCTTATTACTTAAGCACTCATCAAATCAATCTTTATCGTCACTATTTTAGCATTGATAAAGGTTGGTCTTTATCATCACCAAAAAAGAACTCATAAAAATAATCTTTATTAGTACTAAACTTATAGCACTGATAAATTTTCATTTTATTAGTGCTTATTAGTTAGAAAATTTTAACAAATTTATATTATAAAATAAAAAATTGTAAAATATTTATATATACTTAATATATATATATAGTAAATATTTTCCTTTTTAAATATATTTAATATAATTTTATAATTATTTATTTTTAATTATAGAAATATTTTTAAAAAATAATATTTATATCATTATTTATATTTATATATATTTATAAATATTTTTTAAAAAATATATTTTATACATTATTATTGAATATATAATTTTAAGTGCATTCATATATGTTAAAAATGAGGGAAGTTGATTAAATTAAGAATAAGTTCACTTAATCAATTTTAAAAAAATGTATAAGATTTGTGTGTGTGCATTTTATATAACAATTCATTAATTACTTATATGTGAAATAATAATAACACATATTTTATCTATGTTAAATTGAAAAATCATACGACACTTAATTATATGTCATGCACAATGAAATTAGTCAATATTTTTAATACATATTAATTTTAAATTATAAACCATTATTCACTAAATATATGACTATTTAATGTAAATATTATCAATATTTTGTAATATATAAATCATATTTATATACATTAATATATATCTATATATTTAATATATATAATTTAATTACATTAATTATCTTAATTATCTAATTAATAAATTTTTTAATATTTAATAATGTATAATAAATTTATTCATTTTTATCAATAATTATTTAATTAATAAAAATTTTAATTTTTTTTTAAAAAATCATTTTTTATTTTTATTTAATTTAATTATTTCATTTATTTGTTTGGATCATTATCATTGTTTAAAAAGTGTAGATGAAATAAATATTTATCAATGCTAAAAATAAAGTGCAGATAAAGGTTACCCTTTATGAGTGCTAAAAATAAATCTATGATAATGGTTTCCCTTTATCGGTGCTTAAAAAAGTGCTGACAAAGGATACCCATTATCAGTGATAAAAATAAGGCACTAATAAAGGTTTCCTTTGCCAACACAAAAAAATAACTGATAAAAGGTTAAATTTTCTAGGGCATTCCACACCAGTGATAAATATTCCATTTATCAATGTTTTTTTTTCTTTCATTGATAAATACCAAATCTATTAAAGGCCGGTTTTATAGTAGTGACAGTAGAATCTTTGGAACTCCTTGCATCTATACTCCCCGCCATTATCAGACATTAGGAACATTGACTTACATCAAGACTCTTTTTCCACCATGGATATCCATTTGGATAATTATTTTTTATACCTCATAATTTTTCTTGAGAAAGAGTACACACAACTTCCATGATATATCATCAATAAAGGTAACATAGAATAATGACCTTACCCGAGAATGTACCAGAGTTATCCCTAATACAACCATATGAACTAGATTAGACTTTAAATAAATTGGTTTCTTACCATCCATTTGTAAAGACACATTTCACTACTTCCAAAGGAAACTACCTTTCCTTATTCTGTACTTTATGCTTATAATATTTGGAACTCCTTTAGGAGATATAATTTTCATCCCTTTCTAACTGAAGTGACCAAGATGATTATGTTGTAACATTGTGGATGTTATTTATCTAGTATTCACTACACTGTTTGATGCTTTATTGGGGTTTAAAGCTTTATCCTTTACACATTTTCCCACCACCAAGGAATATTGAGTGATTCTTTATAAATTATTTATGAATTTAATATAGAAACCATCATTTTATACTTGTCTAATGAAAATTATGTCCTTATTTAATGTTTGTATATACTATAATCCTTATAAATTAGGTAAACTTGTATTCCTTGTCTAGATGGAAGCATCAATTTTTTCTTCAATATTGAGAGGTTTTCCATATTCAAGATTTACTATATAGAAACATTCAAAAGTATAATTCATCACACTCCCTCTCATAGATGTTGAGTGAAAAGAATCTTTCGATACTATTGCCCAATATTCAAGTTAGTAAATAGAACATTACCGAATTCCTATTATATATCCTAACAAATTATTTATACATACACTTATGAACTAATATATTTTTATGACTACTTTCCACTTATTTAAATATTTTTTAGGTGTCCTTTCTTCCCATAATTATAGAACATGTAATCACCATCAGCCTAGTTATTTCTAAACTGGCTTCTTCATCCCTTTACCTTATTATTGGTCTTTCTATGTTATAGAATGCATCTATTTTTCAAACTATATGAATTTTTTATATAATCATGGATCCTCTTCTAATGAAATTACTTGTTCAAAATCATATCTTCAACAACAAAAAACATTAGATATGTCTTTCTGATCGTCTTACTTTTTATTGTAATCATCACATTCCTTGATTCCAAGAGTGATGAGAGTAACTACAATACCCAATTACCTTAACTGATTCTAATTGACCACTGATTATATTGATCTCATTGATATGATCAGTCACTATATTTACTTTCAACAATAACATATTGAATAGCCTAATAAAAAAGAACACCGTGTTCATCACTATTGTATTCTCATACATGTCAACAAGATATTAAATAAGTTTAAAATCATTCTTCACTTCTAGAATGTAATAAGCCACATTCTACGATAGTGAAATATGAATCATATTGAGGGATTTGTTAACCAGACTTTCCCTTTCTTCCTTTTTATCAGTTTAATATTATAACCCATAAATATAAGAGAAATATCCTGGGGTAGATTAAATTCATCTATATTTATATTTTATAATTAGAAATATTTTTTTCAATTTTATCCTACCAGAGATTACCCTCATTTAAATCCATAACTTTTATTGATAGTGAAATCCCACTGATTTATAAAACATGTAAGTGGTCAATAATTTCAAATAATAATTAGCTTAAAATTCAAATTCCATAATGATGTTGCTAAAATGATCTTTGAATCACCTTAATAGGGTTATAGTTTCCCAAATTCCCAATACCAAAGCTATAATACCACTTGTTGTGATTAATGAAACCTTTGAAAAATGAAAAAATGTTACTCATCCAAAAAATAAAAGGTAGAATAATGTAACGTAAGGAACCCACAAACTCAATGCACTAGAAATTAGAAAAAAAATCTTAATTCAACACACCGAATTGTTAAAACCTTAAAAACTCAAACACTAACTCTAAAATAAAATAGATGAATGAAATAAAGGAAAAAAGAACAACACAATATTTTTACATGGTTCACACATGAGTCATAATCCATGGGGTGGTGTTGTAATATATTTTATTATAGAACTAAAATATAATTACAATTCATATGTCATACTTTAAATAACATATGGTTGAATCCTAGAAATAGTGTAAAATATAGTTTGTGTAACTGATAGGTGTCGTGTTCCAATATTTATGAGAATAAGTACAGATAAACCCAATCTCCACAGATATCCCTCCATTCAGTCAAATTCACTCACCACCTCCACTCCATCCTCTAGTACATAATAGCCACCTCTAAAAATATTGTGATTTTACTATTATATATTGACTTCTAACTCTTATATATCCTAGAGTTACATTCGAACAATTGCATTAAAAATCTATACTACCTCCATCATATTGGTCATGGGATAGGTTTTAATCACCTACTTATAATTGATAACTTCATATTCGCTATATTCTAGTCATCTTATATCAAGACATCTTAACATTGATTATTCCTCTCTATCTTATACATTCAAAATCATAATTTAGATTATCATATCCATTCATTGTAGAATACATAATTCCTTATCCATAAAATGGTTTTCATATCCAATCCCTACAATATTTTATCTATTAGATGCTTATTACAAAATAATAATAATAAAATTTATCATGTTATATTTCCACCATCATATAAACTCCTGGTTCTCATCATGGCATGGGATATCATGGGTATACACATAAAATAAAAGGGTAAGATATTAAGGTTGGTTAAATGAATAATCATAGTAAATTTTGATTATAATGTATAACATATGTGTCAAAAGGAGTAAAATGGTATCCTAAAAAGGATGATCATATGGAATCATATAGAATCAAATTATAAAGGAAATGTTATCATAATATCATGAAATCATATGAATGTAGTACAAAAATAAATCTTTTCATCATAAATATTGGTTTAGTCTCACTTACAATACATCATAACACTAGTCACATCATAATAATTCATGCATATGTGTTCTATATAAAAAAATAAATCATACATGAAGCATCTAAATGAGAAAACTTATGAGATAGAAATGGGTTACATAATCACATTAAAATGCATAAACAAATGAACTATCATAATAGTTCCCATGGAAATAATTGATTGAGGAATATTATATGTTAATAATAGAATAGAGAATCATTGTTCATAAAGAATAAACTCATTTGAAGGAAAATCATAATAAAGGGTGATTACTTAGGTGTAAAAATTAACTATATATAAAATGTTTTAATAAATAGGTTAGGAGCCATTAATGAAGATAATATCATCAGTTTTTCTTCAAAAAATGATCCAATATATTTTTACTTAAAATAATCTTTGTATTTTGAAATCATAGATGAAAATTTATATTATAAGAGTTGTACATGAAAATGAATTACCCATGTTTCAGTACATGAATATTTTAAATAGAATTAAATATCGAGTTTATAATGAAGACATAAAGTTTCCAAATGTTTCCTGAATCCAGAAGATATATGTGAATAATTATGTGGTTATAATGTGTCACTATTACAATTCATAGATAAATTCATCAAAGTTTCAAAATATATCTACTAAAATTTAATCTCAGGAAATTTTAACTTAGAGGGTTTCAATTCCAATGTTTTAGATGTGGTTAAATTTATATGAGATGATTTTCCAAAGTGAAATCATATGGTGTTATGTTAACAATTAAAAGTAAAAAAATAATCACTATTTGGAACAAAATTGATTCATGATAAGTTAGGAACATAGAGGGATTTGGTATGTTATAGTATTTAAATGATACAATATTGAAATTTAAGCCAGGAATGTGTTTCAAGAATATATTTGGGTAAAGTATAAAATATCAAAAAAATGAGAAGGTATAAGATGAATGTTTGGGAGGATTTCCTATGTTATTCTATATATCATTTCAATGGGAAACAATTACTACTTATATGAGTTTAGAATTTAACATGAAGAACTTTGATGTTATGGAAGCTTGATGGAGGAAGTAAAAATTCAATCTTAATGTAAAATAATATTCTTCTAAGGTATACATAGTATTGTATAGTATAAGAAGTGTGTAACTCATGTTGGATAAACCTGACTGTCATATGTAAATGTGCTAGGGAAAATAGAAATCATTTTTTGTAATTCTCAACAATTTTTTTATCATTTTATTAATAAAATCTCATAACTTGACAAATAAAACCCCAAAATATTCATTGAAAAGATATTTTTCATATATAATTTATAAATAATTTATTATAGTAATTACCTTGCATTTATAGTCTTTTTATCATTATTGATAAATCTGGTTAATTTTATTTCATAACCTAAATATGATAAAGAATCCAAAGAAGATTTAATCTAGTGATATTCACATGTGCTCTATAATTCTTGAAACATCATTGATGAAACATTGGGTGTTGGAATATAAGTATTTATCATCTTGTGTCATTAAACATTGATTGTGAAAAGAATTCCTTTAGGGTTGATGAATTTTTCCTTATTCTCTCATCCTTGAGAGGGAGTAGTAGGATGATTATCTCTCATTCTTGAGCTCATTCTTGATCTCATTATTGAGATTTTCTCTATAGGGATTTTAGAGAATTATCCCAAGATAATATTTTTGAGCACACTAATTCTCATAGTACCCTAAAAATGACCTCAATTGGGTTATATACATTGGGATGGACATTTATTAATTTTATAAAGGCCTTTATCTAATCATTATATCAAATGAACCCCATGTCAAATAATAATAATATTATTTTTTTGCATTTTATGACATGTTCTAACTCATGGATATTTATATATCACTTTTTAAATAACTAAATATATAATATTTTAAGTGATATTAAATAAAATATATCATTTCCATATAAATCGTAACGTGGACCATTAGTCATCCTCAATATTTTTTGAATATTTAATAATAAATATTTATTTAATAAATGAATATCGTTAAAATATTTTTTCAATAAATAATAAATTTAATATTCACTAACTGGTGAATAAATATTTATTTAATATTAAACTCACATATATTCAATACTAGAATACCTGGTAATTAAATTTTTATAATTAATATAATCGAAATAGTTATTATTCCTTAGATATGAGAATAATATTTATTCGTATGTTAAAATCATATAGAATTTAACTGAGATTCCCTATATATATAGTGTGTAACACTTAGGCCATTTTCTTAGTGGAATTAGGAAATCTTTACTAAGTACATGATTATAATATAGTAATATGTCATGGAACCCATATATAAATGCATTAATTTCAAAATGATAGAAACCTCATACAAACACTTATTATGTAACATATTACATTTATCATGATTTCTCATCAAACACATTGCACACTTATCTGATCAACATATATTTTTTATATCAATTTGTTTTACTACCTAACAAAAACTTGTTAATAAACTATCGTGGACATGGACATAGTTACAAAGGGCCTGAGATATCCTCTTCTGTCCTTACAAGGGTAATATAATATCTTGAATTATTTAATTAATATCATATCACTAATGATGCACCCAATGTATCCTAATTCTCTATGACAATATGTTATCATTATTTTCTATATTAAATCAAGTTAACCAATTCATAATATAATGCCCCACCTCTAGTAACCTGAATCTGATTTCAGCTTTAATACATTTTCATAAGATACAAGGAATCACATAATGAAGGATATAATATTTTTATAGTCTTGGTAAATAAGATACATAAATGATTCTAAAATTAAATTTGAATATAAAAATTACAAAATAATATGATTTCAATAATATTATCATTCACTCTATACTTCCCTTGCATATCATTCATATTACAATTCCTAGATTCTTAGGAAATGAATCAAAATAAAGTTGAGATAAAATTCTCAATAATAGTTACATAAAGTAGAAGTTATCCAGAGTAAATGAAGCATAATCAACATATAATAATCAATATGAAAAGGTAAATATCTGAAAACATAATCCATTTAATCAATAACCTAACTATCATGATTATATTATGAATAATAAACATATAAAGGTAAATTATTAAACACACACGCAATTTAAATAACACGACTATCATGAGTAGGTAAGGAATAATCAATACATAATTCTAAATAACTGAACACACATTTCATTTAATTAACATTATTATCATGAATGAATTTGTGATAATCAATATAGAAGGGTAAATAATTAAATATGCATCACATTTAAATAACATAATAATCATAAATGGATAATTCATAATAAATATGCAAAAGTAAATAACAAAAAAACAATCCATTTTATTAATAAATGAGCATGAAATTCATCCATAGATAATATCATTGAGAAAATTTAATGGTTAATAAAAAGTAAATTCTTAATTATTTCATGTGATGATATCAGGAATCATGATACATTTACTTTCAATATCTTTCACAAGAGGGTTTAAAATTTTGGGTTAAACCCCCATTTAATTCTAGATTACTCATTCGCCTCATGAGACTACTGATACATTGAGGGGCTATATACTTTCAGGCCCAAAACATCACTACATTTCTAAAGCATTCTTCATATATCAAATAATTTATTTAATTCTTGAACAATGTTCCATAACATCAAATATTTGTATTGAGTTAAGAATACATATTTATCAATATTTTCCAAGATAAACGAATAACTTTCAATGTAGAACACTATATTTATAAGTAATATATGTTTTAAAAAATAAAAATATCCATTATAAAGAATATATACATTAATGGGAAATTTAATGTTCAATGACCATAAAAAAGAGAATCTTTCAAGGGAAAGATGATGACTACAAAAATGAATCAAGAAATTGAATTTAAACACTTTACATGGTAAAAATGATCATAACAAATCGTTATAAAGGATAAAGATGGTATGAAAACAACATATTCTTATTGTATTATTAATAAAATAAAGGGTTCTTGTTTATGATAAATAAAAATACCATAAAAATATATTTACAAACATTCTTGAAGAAAATATACCCCTTAACTCGAAAATCATCTTTTAAAACTAATGGTTCACAAAACATTTGGAAAATAATTTTATTTGAAAATAACCTTTTAATAATATAATATAATATTTAGAACAATGAGTGGTTATTATGTCTAGAAATTTTGTTAATTCCATAATCATTTAAATAAAAAAACCATTTCAATTTTTTCATTAAAAGCCAATCAGACCTTGTTTTGAAAATGACATAAACATTCCTTTCAAAATATTCTGAAAAAATCAAAAAATGGGTAAAAATTAATTTAATAAATCATTTGGAAAAGTATAAAAATACTTTTAAGTCATTCGCAAAAAACATGTATATTGATGAAAAAATACTTTTGTCCGAAGAGAGAAATAAAGTCAGATTTTAGTAAAACATTTATCATTCATTTCAAGTACCATAAAGTGGATAAATTGTACCATTACTTGAAAAGTTCATTAATAAATGGAGTATAACAAAATTAAATGGGTTTGTTATATAATTATCAAATAATTTCTCCAATGTAAATTCATGTATAAAAAATCCCAATTAAAATTTGACTCTGATATAAATCCTCACAATGATAGTGCTGTTAAAGTAAATATTAATCAATGAATCAATTATGTGTATCACTATAAATACAAATAAAACACGTGGAAATAAAACATAAGATAATAAAATTTCATTACACATGTACTCCAATAATATAAAATACAACGAAGAAGTAATATAAACCAATGAACGGAAATTGTGTTCTAAAATTATTTTCCACTTGGTAACTTTTAAGTAAAATCCCATCAAATGATATAATTCATATTAAAACTAAAAATACCATGAATTATTAATTAATAGATTTTTTAAATTTAATAGTGGTATTATATGAACCATATAAAATAAATCATATGAATAACGTTTCAATATGCCTTAATGAAAGGAAATTGAGACTAAGCCCATTACCTCACGCTTATTTTTCAGATGAACCTGATTTAAACTCATGTATAATGGTTTAAATCGTGTTATTAATTTATACAAAAACTATATTCATATTTATAATATCATATATTATTCTCTTATAACAACTTATATCTCATTTGTTAATCGTATTTCATTATTTTCATTGTTTTGGTAGTTAATTACCTTTTTTTTCTCATGTGTGTTTTCTAATCAAAGTCCTCATTCTTACACATTATATAGTTACATCATATATATAATGATATTAATTTCACAAATATAAGTTATTTCATTTTATACATTATGGAAATAATTATTGAAATTTCAACATGGAGAATGGATCACATCGCTTCGTGGATATGGTAGGTTGTACGTACGCGCAAGTGATGTTATCATTTCCTTAATGAATATAAGGGTAAGGAATTTGGTATTATATTAATTATTAAGAATAAATATAATTTTATATTTATCACATATATTAAAAAATTTTACCTTTATTACATTACATGTAAAGCATAATTGAAAAATGAAACACATTGCTTCGTCAGGCGGTAGTTCATCATACACTCAAATGACGTAGTCATTTTTAAAAAAGGGATGGAATATAAGAAGGTATATGTGATATTACAATTAAATAAGTATAATAATATCAAAAATATAATATAATTTTTGTAAAATCCAAAAATATATCTATCCTTGAAAGGTGGTGACATAAAATTAATTACTTTGGTTCTTGATGTGGTAGTCTTTTGTACACATGCTTGATGATTTCATTTCATATTTGATAGAAGTGGAGATAGAAATAGGTTACTATATTAACATAATAACATCTCAGAATATGTAATATAATGATTCTATTATATATGAATGTTTTAAATATATTTTAAGGATGTGGAAGAAGAAACAATATAAAAATGCTCATTTAAGAATGCTAACTCTTCTTCGGACAACTACTTTAGGATTGCACCAAATGCCTTCCTAGGTTGTCTTTCGGGTCAAACCAATGTATCTATAATGTTTTTAATGGGGTAAATAAGTTATTTGGGTATTTATTTGATGAAAAAAAATTCTTTTTAAATGTGAAGAAGGGGGTAGGGTTTCCTTTTATAAGTGGTGGAGAGGACACACATGGAATTTTTTAAAAGAATCAATTACACCCATGTATTTATCTTTCTAAAGCCTCCAAAATTGTTCAATATAAAATATTATAGGATATAAGGTTTAAATATATCCATACATTAGGTTTCTTACAATTGTTTATTTAATTTTAACCCTATTAGTTTTAGTTTAACCCCCAGGTAAATCAATTTTTACCTTAACCACAATAACTAATTTTTACCAGCTTTACTATTTATAATGGTGAAAAAACAAGTTAACCATATTAAATAATATATATTATTATTATTAAAAATATTTAATATATTTTTTCATATTCAATTCACATAATTATCAAAATCCATTTTGAATTATACTTGTAAACGCATTGGAAAATGGGTTTTCAAAGAGAAAATTCTCATAAGTATAGAATAATTTAATATCAAGATTTTAAATAAAATTGATTCTAATGAACTAAATTTGTTAAACTATAATATAATTGAACTAATATTACTCTAAAATCAACTTATAATTTAATTTAACTTTGTAAATTATTTAAATTAAACTATGGTATTCAATAAAAACCAGTATTTTCCACTATTCATCAAAAAAAGAAATATTATAGAAAAATACAAAAACATCACCCTAAAATAATTTTGATCTTCTGATATAAAAAATAAATTTATTTTTTAAAAAATATTTTACAAAAGTGGTAAAAATTAATTTTAAATTATGTTTGAAATGTATGACTAGGTGTCTTTTAGAAAAATACAGTTTTTCGGAAAACATTTATTTTCATTTTAAATGATTATTATTTTATTTTTAATCAATGGATAACCATGATTTTCATAACTTAGTTAGTAAAGTTAAATCATCCCAATTTAACGTAAAGTTTATAATGGTATACTATATTATAGTTAATTTAGACATAGTATTGTGAGTTTTACAAGCTACCGAAAAAAATCAATTTTTAAAAAAATAAATTTATCATAAAGTCTCATGGCATTAAAGTTTCTTTTAATATCAGAGTTTAATCTCATATATGCTATCAAACATTATTTTTCTCTTTTAAAATATCAGGATGCTAAATTCTCCTTACCTTCAATAAATTTAATCCTCACAATTTAAACATGATCTCATTATCAATGGTTTGAAATTTTAAATGCTTTTGTTGTAAACCAACTTCACAAAAAGGGTTAATAAAACATCCTCCTAAAAAGTGATAAAGGGATTTATAAAAGCCATATGGAATAAAACGTACAAGGTCTCCAAATAAAATAACATTAGTGGAATGTTAAGATATGGTCATAAAAGAAAAGTGTAAAAAATTAGAATGACTGATAGAGATCTTTGATCATGGGAAAGTAAATGATCAATGGAAGTTAAGAACCTAAAAAACACAAATCTATGTTGATTTCAAATACCATTTGATTCACCGAATATGAAGATAATTAGATAACAGTTTACAAAGATCCTTTTTCTTAAAGTTGAGGAATTCCTTTACTATATTGACTATGAACATGAGGAAATATAATGACTTGGTATATTATTATTTCAAAAGAACAATTTCATCCTTTTGTTGAGGTTTGATCAATTTCCACTTCAGCATTTAGTTCATGAAATGAATATCAAAAAATGATTTTTTTTATTCCTAATTCACTAAAATTATATTTTTATCAATCATAAAATCCAGAAAAGAGTTAAAAGTCCTTACGAATTTCTCTATGTATTTTACAAAACTGATATAGTTAACAAAAGTTATCCAATATAATATATGAATATCTAAACCTCAATAATAACAAGTCTTTTCAACATTAATATTTATTCATATTTTCAATTACGTAAAAATAATGATATATTCACCAAAAAATCACATAGTCCAATGGTATGTGTAACAACCTTATCACCTATTGGTTATGGGATCAAGCCCTACAGCCTTACAGGATAAGATGGGTTTTCACCCAGCCTGCAGGTTTTCCTTTTTCTAAAAGCATACTTATATAATTTAGATAACATTACAAAATTCTAATAACCCATAATTACCTCAACATAAAATATAATATAAAACCAAAAGTTTACCAATAATATTAATCTTATTCCCACAAAATTAAGGGAATTCTTCCTTAAATAATTTTTTCACTAAAATATATACTAAGAAAATCTGTTGTATTTGAATAAATGTCTCTGAAAATATCCATAATTTTAGTAGGATCAAATCACATAAAATGAAAAATTGGTTTCTTAATTATTTTATCTTATGATCGATCCTAAACTTAGAAACCCATGATGATATACCCAAGTCTTAAGTTAATGAATACATATATGCTTCTATAATTTGACACAATCCTAAGATTCATGATTCTTATCACCAAAATACCATTAGAAAAAATTCTTATATTATATAAGTATGGAATACAAATACATAAATACCTTAACCATTTTATTTCAACATTGATCCTTCCATTTTCAATGGTTTAACCTTTAGAAGAGGAAATTGTCTCATATAATTCCCAAGTTTTTTATATTTAAGGAAATAAATAATAAATGGAACCCTAAGATGATATTTATTTCCTTCCAACATACTCTACATTTTTTATCATAAATTCATTGATTTATTCATGTACTTTTTATATATAAATCAATTTCCAATCCATTTGAGACACTTTCTTAAGTGTCTCTTTCTTTATTTTTTTACATAATGGAAATCAAACCTTCCTTCCTCCATGGTCTCCATCACTCAAGCTCTTAGAAAACTCCATACTTCTCTTCTTTGGTGAGTCTAGGAGTTGTTTAAGGGAAAAGATGTTAATCATATTTCTGGATAACGGTTTACTTATAATCATAATATTATTTAGACACCTTGTTATTTTCTAAAATAAAACTGTGTTTGATAGCATATTTGACACACAACACCAAGTTTAAATGACCCACGATATATATAATTGTTATACCCTAGTCAGTAAATTGGTGTATTTGAATAATATTAAAAATTTTATGATATATATTTATTTATTAATTTACCGCTCAATTTTAATTATTGATAAATTTTTAGTTAATAATCAATCAATTTTTATTAAAGATATTTAATTCATCAAAAATATATTTTCTTCAAAAAAGATTTTTATTAATTTTCATGAAAAAATATTATACTTATTTCTTTTAGAACTTGTATACAATTTATTTGATAAAATTAAATTAATATTTTAAATATTCATATCAAAGATTACTTTGGGTGAAATTTTGATATTTTCTATAAAACATTGATTTTTCATTGATGATGTTAAAAATACTGATTTTTTGTAAAAATGTCATTTCTTTTTAATAAATAAAGACATTTAGAAGAACCATTATGTTTTTAATATTATTTAAACTAAAATAACTATTATTTAATTAATTTTTTTCCAATTAAATTCTTTTGAATTATCAACATATTGTATTTTAGTATAAGTTTGTCTTTGGGTTTAAAAACAAGAATTCTCTAAAAACTGTTTTAAAGTACATTATGTTTATACTTTTTAATTAGTTAAAAACCCTAAATGAGGAAATTTTTAAACAAAATGTATATATAATATATAAATAAATATTATTTTATATTTATATAAAAAATATTATTAGTCACATAGTAAATATAAAATCATTTTTTCCTTGATAAATATATTTCTTGAAAACCTACTTTATCGTTGTGTCTCCGGGTTTAATTTTAAATTAAGTTTTCCACTTATATGAATTAAATTTCGGAAAATTAATTCAATATTTTCAATCCGAATACTTTATATTATCTAATAACCTAATTTTTTTTTTACCATAATGAATAGTGAAAACAATAAAAATTAATTATCACAGTTAAGGTGAAAACGGGTATATATGGGCTGAAACATAAAATATAAGGGTCAAAATGACCTAACAACATCTCTAAAAACTATTTTATGGATTTATTTTGACATTATGAGGTATAATACTATATAATTATCCATTATTCATCTTTTTAGTTTGTGAAAAACATGGGTACACCTTTTTAAAAAAAAAATTTCAAGTGTGTCACTCACCTCACTTATAAAAGGCCACCCCATCTCCTCTATTATTCACACCTTTAAACCATTTTTTTACCAATAACTAAAAACAAAAATACCCAACTTACATACCTTAATTCATTAATCCTTTATTTGGTCATAAATACATTCTAATAATACTTTATTTATAATCCTTAATATATGGTACGAGAATATGTAAAATATTTAACTACGCATTTTTGTTTTATTTCTTCTTAAACCAACATAAAATATTATTAAAATATTATAATATGGTAAAAATAGTATCACATATTCACTAATATGTTATTACATTAATTTAATATCCTTAATCCGTCTCTTTTTTCATAAAATGGGATATGAAATCGTTATTTATGTGCACAGTGGACTACCACCCTGTGAACTGATGTCATTCGATTTCCATCATTGCCACTCATGGATTGTTTAAATGAAGGATTTAAAGAATATATATAATATTTGTATAATATTTATACTTATTCAATTATTATATCACGTATACATTTTTATTTTCCATTATGTGTGGATATGATAATGTCACTCATCTGTACGGAAGACTACCACCTCGCAATGCGAAGTGGTTCATTTTTAAAAAAATGAATTACAAGGAAGGTAAAAATGAAAATTTAAATGAATATATGTGAAATAATTTCTATTATAATTATATTAATGAAATATTTTTCATTCCAAAATGATAATATATCATTTCATTTCTTACGCTGAAAATGATAATATGATTCATGTATGTGTGGACAATCACCTCCATTAAGCGATGTGATTATTTTTTCCATCACCAAATCATGAGAATGATATGTTTATAGAAGTATGTTTGAATAAATGAAATGGTATTTGTAATATTATTATCATTATAGAAATATAAAATAGTATATTCCATATTTCCTTAATGATCATTGAAAATTGAGAACACAACTGATGTGTCTGTATGGATTACCATCTCCAAGATAGTAACATAGTTCATTTTTCAAAACCATTTTTCATGATTGGTTTTAAAAGTATAATTTATGAATAAATATTATAATTATTTCTTAATATTTATTTATTATATTTTGAAATAATGACCACTTTGACCATGGTCAATTCCATGAAGCCATTTTGAAATAATTAACCAAACATTCTAAAAATACATATCGTGGACTTAACAGATTAAATTTTAAAATATGTAATTAAAATATAAAATAAATTATTAAATAAAATTTATTAAAACATTAAAATGTTATATATAAATAAAATAATTGATTTAAGATTATTAAACAATATTTAAAGGACATTTGAATAAATTCTATACTCGAGGTAAGTGTTTTTATCATCTCGCTTTTACTTCTCTCACACATATGACATATTCACCACTTGTTTTTATTTTTATGTCGTATATATTGAATTTTAAGTAAAATATCATTAATAATTCATATATAATGGTATTTTAAGTTTCAATTTGAATTATGTTTTCCAATGGTATTGATTTGAATATTATCAATTAGTAAAGAGTTTTTTAACTCAATTTCAATTCATTAGGTTATAAAACATATTCATTGACTCTGTTATGATATGATTATGTGTAAATTGAACTATAAACTATTTTATTATTTATTTATAATTTTTTTGGTAGGTGTTTAAATTTTATACACATAACATATCCTTTGATTAAATCTCAATTCAGTTATATGATATTTATAAGGGTTCATCATCCCAAATTCCTTTCTTTGGGATTTATGTTTAGGATATTCACTTATCTTATTTATGAGGTTTATATACTAAAATTGTATATTTTTATATCTTTTATATCCTTATTTTCAGGATATTTAATGATTCATTTGAACTAATATTATCATGGGACTTACAGTTGAAGTGTTTCCAAATTGGAAAAGGCTTTATGTTACAATCTCATGATTTAGGATTGTTAGTTTTTGTGTTTCTATTGGAGAAAATAATGTGATATTATTTTATTAACCACACCTATTTTATTCTACTATCACTGAAAATTAAATTTTTATTATTAAAACACTTTTAGTTGAAAAGTTTGAAACCATGAGTTCAACCACAAAAAGATATAACATTTCCATTCAAGGAAAACTTAAGCCTACCAGATTTAATCTCCCAAAACAATTTCCAAGAGATATTTGTTACCTGAGAATCAAGATAATCCTTTAGTAGATCTACAAAATAAAAGTTCAACCTATCCCAATACTGTACATACTCCTCAAGGATGATCTTCCCACTATTTAATCCACTAACAAGAATTGGGTACCACTTATCAATTCAAGTATATTTATCCTCATTAAGATTCACCCTCAATGACCCTCCCATAATTATAAAATATTCCACTTCAATGGAATTGAGTGGCAGGACCTATTCGACCTCTTCTTCTTCCAATATTATAAGCACTTCCAAGGATTTATCAAGTGTTTCACCTGACCTCCACTATTGATAGGAGGCATCATTGTCTGTCTTCTTCGCTTTAAACTTCTTCATTGATCATATCTCCATAGGAGGTGGCCAAAATGATTAATTCTTCATCTCTTTGTAGATTCATTCTAAGATCATGTTTATCCCCAAGTATTCTCTTATGGTTATGAATTTTTTCACATGTTTTATTTCCATTTCCTATATTTTTTATTGAATCAAGAGTAAAAAACTCTTATGTGAGTGATACAGATCATATACCTTCTTTTAGATCGTGTATCTTTCTCTTAAAGGTACAGTTTTTTTAAAATTTATTATAAAATTTATGGAAACAATTGTTTTCCTGTTGTTCTTTTTAAATACCCTTTTATCTTCTTTTAAATGATTTTAAAATTAATTTTTTTATTTTTTCCCATGTGCGTCACTTTTGACTCTATTTTTCAAAATGTTTTAAAAAGAATGTTTATTTTTAAAATTCATAACATGAATGGATTATCCCACTATCATGTAAATTATTTTCATTGAAATTTACATTATATGTTTCTGATATTTTTTTCATTGAAAATTATTTTAACAATATTTTATGAATTTTTAGTTTTCAAAATTGATTTTAAAAATGAAAATTTTATTTTCCTCAACATTGTTTATAATGCTCTTTTAATGTTATTTTCGTTAATCAATATCAGCAACCGTTTATGTTTTATATTCTCTAATGGGGATATTTTTTAATCTTACAATCTTCATTGTTTCTCTATATGGATTAAGATTGTTTCAAGGAGATTGAAATTGAAATCATTTATTTTCCACAGGTTAATCATGTTTCAAAGAGATAGTTATGAAACCCATTTCCTTTCATATGTTAAACATGTTTCAAAGAGATTTTTTAATAATCCATTTATATTCCATAGTTAAATCTTGTTTCAAATAGATTTTTATTGAACACATTTATTTTCTTTGGGTTAATCAAGTTATGAATAGAATAAAGGATTTTTTTAATTATTTTAAGATGAGATGGATGATCTATGTACTTTATTAATGATATGCTTCTTATAAATTATTTATAACAATGGGTGGTTTTGTTATAAACCAGGGATGGGTTGTCACATTATTAACCAAGGCAGGGTACTTTTGTGATAAACCAAAGATGGGTGGGTCCGTTAAATCCATCAAATGCATTGGGTACTCTAGAGATGGAAGTTGGCCATATTGGATATCCCATTTTTAAGAGTGATATGATGATAATGTTTCCAATATAGTAATAAATTTTATCTATTATTGATATGGGTTTATAATGTTTCGTCTAATCAATATTGTTATCACAGGGCTCGTGATGATTTATTATGATGACTCATTACTTTTTAAAACCCTTATGCCATGTGTTCGTGTTTGATGATCCAAATATTTATGGGTATTAATATTCGTATGTTATACTCTTGCATTTTGATTATTTCATTATACCCTTATGCTCTTCTAAACCTCCCTTGTGACATTAAATTGTTAATAATTATGTTTACCCTAATTGATCATTAAATATCACCCTTATTATGTTTAATTTTCTACAAGATATAAATAATAAGGTGAATTAATTATGTCTATAATGGTTACATATGGATGATATTGATGAACTAATATGGAACCTGAAAAGTAGTTTATAATAGGATAGAAACTCTCTAGAATTCTTTGGAATTGTTTATGTAAGAGTTTGTATTAATTATCTAAAACTATAAACCTAAAAGGACCATGAAAATTTATATTATCCAAAATTTTCCCTTTGATGTTGTATGTTTTGGATAGAGATAATAGGGTCATGTTTATCAGTATCAAATCTTGAAATTTAAATTTTATGATTTTAATTTTGGATCTGGGAGTACGGGTTTAGGGCTATTATAGTTTCTCACTCCATTTATCATCCCATTTCCTTTCGCATAGTCCCCACATTGTTCATTATATTCAACTTTTACTTGATTACTTTGGGTTCCATCGATTAACGAAAACCAAAAACCATAATGTGAGAAAAAAAAATAATCATGGTGGGAAAACCATATAATCATTTACAGGATGTAAGAATTATGAAACCTTCATTTCAATATAAGAAACTTGAGGTTTAACCCAGGTCATTCATATTTATAATCAATTAAAATACTTAATAATGTATTGTAATGAAAATTTGAATTACTTAAAGCATTCCCCCCACTGGAGTGTCAAACTAGGTGAGAAGTAAGGAATGTTTCCATGTACTGGGTGACGCTTGAGTTAAGCTCGACACCCCTTTTTTGGAGTTATTACCTCTAGGTACATTTGTTCCAGAACCACATCAATTTTTCTTATCTAGACAAGGATGTATTTATAATAAAAACCCAAAAATTTATACCTTCCCTAAACATTATGATGTTCCACTATAATTATCCTCAATGTTTATCATAGGGGAATATTACCTAATATATATTTTCTGAAATCTAGTTCCTAGGGTTTCTATTAAATGTCCTTTGATGCAAAATTTAACAACCTCAACTCAAGTAACCTAGATCTGTTGTCTATATTATTACATTGGGATAAGATACAAGGAATCACATCAAGAATGACCAAATAGTTTAGTAGGCTTCTTAAACTAGATATATACATGATTCTCATATTATATTTGAATTTACAATTTGATACGTAATGTTTTTCAATACTATCATTATTATATCAAGAATATCCCTAAATATCATTTATAGTAAACTTCATTGATTTCTAATAAAGGAAAAAAATTTGAGATCAATTGATGAGAAAGAGTAATTTAAATATGAATCTATCATAATTAAATTATGAACGATGAATATGGATAGGTAAAAATCATAAAACACATGTCATTTAATCAATAACTTTCCCATCATGATTATATAAGGAATAATCAATATATAATGGTAAATAACTGAACACACATTACATTTAACTAACTTGACTATAAAAAATAGATAAGGAATAATCCATATAGAAATGTAAATAACTAAACACACCAATAATTTAATTGACATAAATATTATTAATAGATAACGAATTATCAATATGTCAATGTAAATAACAGAATATATATTCCATTTAAATAACTTGACTATCATTAATAGATGAGTCATAATTAATATGCTAAGGTAAATAACTAAGAACATATTCTATTTAATCAATAATTGGAAGGTATAGTCTTGTCTTCATGGTTTGTATCATTGGTTTTTGGTCTAAATTACATTTTTTTACCTTGAAACATTAACTAATGAAATCGTGGAGGTCTTGGGTGTTTTTGGGTCTTTTTCAGATCCTGAATCCCTGAAATTTGAAAAAAGTAGGAGAAACCATACAGCCCAGCTGGCATAGTTTATCTAACAGTGTGTCTTGAGGTAGTGGGGAGCATAGTTCATCATGTTTACTTTGAATCAATGAACATAGGCTCACATTCTCATGAAACATGCCTCCAAAATGTTACAGAGGTGTTTTTCACATGCTTCACATGTTTAACTTAACTGTGTGACTAGCTCGTGTGAGGGCCATCCTAGGGTAGTGGCTTGATGAACTTTTTGCCCAAGATTTTTCCAACCATGTGGCTAAACAATTCACCCCTGTCTGTGTTGGTGAAATTTCTATTTCTTCCTTAAAATTTTTAAATACCTCAACCCCTTTCTCCTCCCATGAGTTTATCCCCTAGAAGTATCCCATGTGTTCCTCCTTAATCCATTATAGTATTTTTGATTCCTCCCGCATTCAAATTCCAAATCATTCTCCATTGAATGTGTTGTTAATCTTGAGGTAAGATCTAAAATCCTATTCTTTTATTTCAAGGTTCTCTTTGCATTTGTAGTGCTATTTATGCATGACCTTTTTTTCCCTATTTTTAGATCCTTTTTATATTTCCACCATAACTATTATTCTATCATGATTTGAGGGTCGAAAATTGATTAGTGACCTTCTACAAGTCCAAGGAATATGATCTAGTTCTTTTTTAGAATTTTCATTTCCTTTATATTATTTTTTTTGTCTCACATTTTGGACCCTTCCAGAGATGGCTCTATGATGTTAAATAAATTAATTTCAATGGTTTATCATGCCTTTTTTGACATTATCTTATGAAAAATACTATCCGTGGGATGTTCACCTTATTGAGATATAATCCTTGGGTGTTCCCACCTTATATAAACTATTTTACCTTTCCTTAGAAATTTAACCACCATGTGTGTGCGATTAACTTGTAATAAAAGTTTTAATTAATGAATTGAAGTAAGGTAAATGTAGGCCATGAGTTAGGCCCTTTTTTATTAATGATTGTGTTATATGCCCTATTAATTTCCCTTATATTTATATCTTAAAGACATGTGCATTATGGTTTTTGTTTAATGCATTATTCCATGATTTTGGGCTTGGATAAAATTCTTGTATTGGATTGTAGACATCTAATATTTAAATGATTAGAGATTTTACTGAATTGTCAATGTCAGGACTTACTTTCTTATGGGATGAGAGAGAACACATGTCCCGACTAAAGGATACTATAGATTCACCCACTTTTCCCAGTATTTAGATCTACTAGATGTGCCGGGAGATCCCCCTGGATTTACTTGGGTGGGCTCTCTGGGTGGATTATTTATACTCTTAAGTGATATTGGTTCCCTAGGTGAACAACCATGGATGGTATCATTGGAAAGATGGTTATTCCATGCCTTAGGTTATACTTGGTTCCCTATATGAGATTATTGGTAAAATCTTAGAGATTACCAAGCCATGACTGATACAAGGTATGTCATTATGGGTCTCCTTGGATGGACTTTGTGGTATTGGTTATATCAAAGGCTTCAATAGAGACCCTTGAGATTCTTTGTGGATCACCTTCGACTGGATCATAATGCCATAGTATATTTGACGGATTCTTTTTTTGGATTTCATATGATTTATTACTAATATTATTATTATGTATTGAGAATGATTCAATGATTTCATGGGGGTGTGATCACCAAGGAAAAGAACAAGATTGGGGTCGACCAATTTTTGGTGGATTTATTTATGATGACCCATGTATACATCTTATTACTTGTATAGGTTCCTTTGGTTCATACATACGTCTTAGGTCGAATCAGGTATAACCAATTGATTATCCATTGAGGAACCCAAAATGAAGTGTTATTTATTTATTTATTTATTTATTTCTATAATATACTATTATTGGCACACTATTCATTTTATATTTCATAGATTGAATTCATCTTGACACCACTGGTGGTGACTTACAAGGATTATATCTCATTCCCTTCTTGGGAACCTTTGGTACCCAAGAAGACTTTAGGATTTTAGTTATTGATAATGGGAAGTATCCAGGTTCCAATGCTTGATTAACATTTCTAGGATGGAGTATGAGAGCATCAGACTGAGCCTATGCACGAGATTTTAGTAGAAGCTATTTTTGGACTTTTTGTATAGCACGTGGTATATGTTTGTATCCCTTGATCCCCATGTACATGTTTTTTATAGTTACATGACATCATGATCATAATATTTTGTATCTTTTTATAGTTCAGGTTCAACCAATTTTTTTTATCTTTTCTGTTATATATTTATTATTTCAACTTCTTTCTTCTTATTAATATTTTTTCCACCATGGAGTGTTATTGGTCAGTTTATCATTAGGTATATTATTAAATAATCCTATATTTCTAATTAATTATACACCGATGTGCTCTACTATAATCTATTATGTCATATTCTCCCCACAGATACAACCTAGGCCCTCGTTGCTAATCGGTAGTCTCTGTCATATAGAGAGGTGCACTAGAGTTTTGTGCCCACCGTCCTAGGGAATTGAAAAGTGGCATCCTAGGAGAGATGCTAAAATAATTGGGAATGAAAAAATCCATATATAATAACATTGTTAAAATATATAGAATGATAATAAATGAATTCTTAATGAAGGAAATGATTAATCATTGGACATCATGATATTAAGCATCATGATACCTTTGTTGTCAAGACCTTTTTCAAGAGAGTTTAAAAATATGGGTATAAACCCATTTAATACTAGCTTACTGATTCACCTCCTAAGACTATTGATGCATCAAGGAGATATATAATTCTATGTTCTAACCATAACTACATGTCTAAATCATTTGTTATATATCAAATAATTTATTTAATTCATGAACAATGTTCCTAATCATCAAATATCAATATTCAGTAATGAAAACGGATTTATCAATATTTACCATGATAAAAAAATAACTTTAAATGTATAGAATCATATGAATAATTAATTTATGGGTTGAGAAATAAACATTTTCATGATAAATTATAAATATATTTAGAGAAAATTTAATGCTTGGGGATCATAGGGTATTGAATATATTAATGGAATGTTAATGACAATAAAAATTAATTAAGAAAGTGTTAGGACCACTAGGTAAAATAACCTAATAGGGGGTGAATCAAGGTATGATATGTTAAAACTACTACCTCTTTGGATCTTGTTTGGTCGTTAAAACAAGCACCCTTTTCTCCTCCTCCTGTAACAATGTATGGATAGAAATGAAAACATGCATGGTACACAGTGATTTTACATGGTTCACCCTCACTGGGATACATCAGTGGAGCATACAACAACAATGTGAGGATTTAACAAATCCACTAAAGATCACTACCAAAGTACAATGATTGGGATAGATCACTTCTATGCCCAAGATCACTACCTTTACAAGGTTTAGGGTCTTCTCACTATATTCCCAAGGGTCAATCCCTATGTCTCTTTCTCTAGATCACTACCAGTGGGAAAGGATCATTATCTTCCTCTTACATTGCTCACTTCTCCTGGAATGGATCCACTCATAGTTTATGGACTTATAGTTCCCATCATTATCTATAATAAATACATTCGTAGTTATAGATGAATTATTTATTGAAGTTACACTTTTATCCAACTGATGAAATCCACTTTTCCATAGATGTGTTGGGAAATACCTTCTAAAAAACTTTCACAATGCTTACTTATATAAAGAAGATCCTATTTCACAAAGCTCAAATAGACTTTTTTGAATCTCTTACCTTTCGTGAAGCTCACTTAGCCTTTGCGAAGCACACCACTTTCATGAATCTCAACTAGCCTTCATAATTCCCCTTCCATTTGTGAAGCTTAGATAGCCTTCATGAATTCATTTACTTTTTTGATGCTCATAACATTAGATTGGATATAATATCCTTCTTGAACTTCATCTCATACCACCTTAGTTAACTACCTTCATGAAATACCTTAATTATTTTATGAATTAATATCTTCATTAAGTCTCTCTGTTTATTTTGATGGGGGTAGAGGCCAATTTAAAGGCAATTCCACCGATTCTAGAACCATCCAGTAAATTCAGCACCATTTCATAGAGTTCCCTAATTTACATCACAAAATTCCTTATTTCGTGAAGATCCAGGATAATTATTTTTTCATGATGATCATTGTAATGACAGATTTTTCTGTCAATCCAATGTGGAGTTGTGATGCTCCATTTGCGATACTCCCCACCTTCACCGTTCGTGATGCTCATAGTTGTTTGTATAGATCAATATCAACATTCATTGATCCATAATTGAAAACTCTTTATGAATCCAATAATCACAAAACTCATGCCTTAGCCATATTTTCATATAACCTTTAAGAAGATCCACTTTTCACAATGCAAGTCAACAGCCACATTTTGGACCCCAAAATTTCAGAAAACACAAGGAAATAGTGTCACCTTGAGTAAGAAAATTTCTATACTTCTAACAGGGAATACATTGCATCATCTTGATTCATTTTCAACTTATAGTGTCAAAAATCTTTCTAAAATCCACAAAATACCTTGGAAACCCAATTTTTCAACAAACATGTTCATCCAAAAAATGTTGCAATGCAAACTTGAGGTATTTTTTCCCAACAATATCTGCCTTAGGGTTCTTTGACAACTCTTTCATAAAATGATACCTCTTTATAGATTAATTCATCTACTACAACCACTCACTTCATGCAATTCAGATAGTGATCAATGATTTTCTCATCACATACTCTCATCCCAAATGAGCCATGCTCGGCATGAGAAACAAGAGTAGCATGAATGGTTCATCAATGAATCATTTCATTAAAAAAAATTCTAAACTCATTTCATCATGATCTTCATATGTATTGATATATATACTTTGAATGGTCACCTTTAGCATTGTCGGATTTAAAACTCTCCCTATCTTGTTGTTCCCCCTTTCTCGTTGCTCAACCTGTCAGCTTCTCCTCAAATCTTGACTAAGATATTTTCTCCCTTTTATAGCTACAATTTCTCCCCATTTTTCAACGAACCCAAAGTTCACTTCATCAATAAACATGACGGTCACATCATTGTGGTCTGAAATAGGCTAAAGAACACGTATTAATTAATTAGAGAAAAACGCAACATACATTGGGGAGAGGGGGATCCCACATCCACACTTTTTCAAGTATGGGGAGTCCACTGAACACCGAGATCCATTCGATTCCTTTTAAATGATACTTTGGGTAAGGCCTTTTTTATAATGTTGGTAACCTATATTTCTATAGGCACATAATGTGAATTCATAATCCCTTCCTCCACCTTCTCCTTAATAAAATGATAATTGATTTCAATGTTCTTTGTCCTTGAGTGATGGATTGGATTTTTTCTAAGACTTATAAAACTTTAATTATCAAAATTTATTCTGATTGGAAACTTCACTTCTGTTCCCATATCCTTAAGTTATTGCTTCATCCACAATAACTTCATGCATTCTTGAGTAGCCCCAATATTTATCATCTTCTATTGTGCTTAGTGAAAATAAATCATTTTTCTTGCTTAAAAAAGAAATACAAAATATTCCAAGATAAAATGAACCACTCGATGTCAATTTCTATCATCTACTGAACCAACAAAATCTTTATCTATATATCCCAATAACTTTTTTGAGACTTTTCATTATACATCAAACTGAAATCCATTGTTCCCTTAATATACCAAAGTATTATTTTCACTAAAAACATGTGGATTTATTATATAATTTTATTCTTGATTATGGAAAAAATAATATCTGGTCTCGTCACTATCAAGATCAATAGGCTTCCAATGATCTGCCTATATTCGGTGACATTAACCTCTTTACCTTCACTATATCGTGGTAGTTTCATCTGAGTAGCCACCAGAATCATCATCTACTTGGAATTATCCATTCTAAATCTTCTCAAAACCTCCATGGAATATTTATATTGATAAATTAGTGGGTCATTATTTCGTTATGTTACCTATAAACCAATAAAAACATCAGTTCACCAATCATTTTCATTTCATACTGAATTTTCATAAATTCCTAAAATTTTCTGTATTTCCATTCATCTAATCCACCACAGATTTTTCATCAACATATACCAGCACCATCATCATTTGATTACAATCATGGTTTATATATAGATTGTAATCTACTCTGCCACACTAAAACCAAGCCTTTTAAGAATCTTATCTATCCTTGAATACCGTGATCTTGGTGATTACTTCAAACCATATAAAGCCTTATTTAGATGAAAATTTTTTTCTCATCTTAATGAATGAGACAACACTATGGCTGATCAATATTAACTTCTTCTTCCATACCCCCTTCAGAAATTCTAACTTGGCGTCCATTTGGAAAGCCTTGAACTTTCATTGCACTATTATCACCATGAATGGTCGGATTGTATCTAGCCTTACAATGTGTGAAAATGTTTCATCAACATCAATACCCTCTATTTTGGAGTACCCTTTTAACACATGTTGGTATTTTTTTGAATTATCACACCATATTCATTCATTTTATTATGAAAAACCTATTTAGACCCAATGAAATTCTTATCTGTTGGCCTCAAAACAATCTCCCATGTCTGATTCCGCTCAATTTGGTCAATATTTTCTTTCCTAGCCTGAACCCAATTCTCATATCCATTTTCTTTATCAAAACATTTAGGCTCTACTTGTGATAAGTAATATTCTAGTTGTTGATAATTCATTGTCCTTATCAGCATCGATGTTTTTTGATCGCCAATAATGTTTTCATATCAATTTCAGCTCATGTCTTCTATCTTTGTGAAGATACTGAATTATTCTCATTTTCGACTATATTTAAATATTGGAATTCAAATACCTTTACCAAACAGTTATTGAATCATTTATGTTATTTTCTTTTCTTTTAGAATCCATGAATTATCCCTTCATCTCCAAGGGATTCAATCTTCATGTGTTTCTCCTTATTGAGAAAGAAACACTTACTTCCATATACTTGAAAGTACTTCAAAATTGGATTATTTTCATAACATAGATCATGTACAGTATTTTATTCTCTGGGATATAATAAATCTCCATTTGTTGTGTAGACTAATTTCATCATTGATTATTTTCAAAACATTCCTGGAAGGCCTTTCTAAATGAGAATTATTCAAGCTATTTTGTTTATGATTTGATTTCTTCACTCAACTACTCCATTCATCTATGGAGTTCTTACCACTGAAACATTATGCCTTATCCCATGTTTCTTGAGATAATCGTCTACTATGATATTTTGAAAGTTTGTTCCATTATCTGTTCATGTCTTCTAAATTAGTTGACCCAACATCTTCTCAACTTCCCTACAATAAATTTTTATACAACTGGACACCATAGATTTGTGGGTGATGATTGAAACCCATTACTGTCTACTAAAATCATCAATGAAGAGAACATAATATCTCCTCACATCAATAGATATTAGTGAAGTAGTTCCATAGACAACAATGTTCACCAAGTCAAGTAATTTTTTTACCACTTCTCTTTTCCCTTGTATTTCTTTTGAATGATCTTACCTTGTCGACAAGCATCGCACATATGAGTATTATCACATGATAATCTAGAGAGCTCTCAACCAGCATCATATTTCACCAGATCTTCAATGTTTGTTTGGATCAAATGGACAAGATGCTTATGAAAAAATTATTTTTCTTCTTCATTATAGAGAAAACACGAATCATCATCTCCACTCCTGAGGTAGATATTCTCTTTTGTACACTTACCCTGCAAGCAAATTTCATGGTATTTTTACTTGATGACACATAATTTATTGAACAACTTTATGGAATGTCTTGAGTCACATATTTGACTAAAACTAAGAAAGTTTTAACTAAGACATTCAACAATTAATACATCAACATATCTCATGTCTTTTCCCCAAACATGGATTTTTCTATGCCAACAATATTTAGGCCTTCATCATTACCAAATCTTATGATACCTTCCATATCATACATGATTTAGGTCACTAAATCTTTATTACCATTCATATGAGAGGTGAATCCACTGTAAATAATCCATATACCATTATGATCTGATTATTTAAGGTCAATTTATGCAATCATTGCTTGTTCAACTATTGTCTTCTTTTTTATACATGTTTTCAACACCATACCCGATACAGAATGATAATATTGAGCTTTCTCGGTGTATGATGGACCATCTTCATCCTATAGAGATACAAATAAAATTTTCATTTTTAGATCATTTTATGACTCATTTATATTCCTCTTATAAATATACTCAGTTTTCCTTGGAAAATTCCAATGCATTGTCAAGGTGAAATATATTTCCATGTGTCTGATTACAACACATCCAAACTAGTGACCATTAAAGTATATCATATAATATTGAGTTTGGTATGCTTCCTCTATTGGTCTTATTCCCTTAAAAACATCTTGACTATGAAACAGATATTATTGATTGTCTCATCCTTCCATATAAACTGCATCTAATGCGAGGTGCATTCCTATGTGTCACTACTACACCCCTGATGGTCCCTTGGGTTCTTTGAATCTTATAATTTTTCTTGGTACCCAAATCAATTTTCAATCTCAAAGTGGCTTATTCTGATATGAATTCATCCTTTACTGCTTTCTATTTTTTAGCAATCCACATACCATCCTTATCATTTGGATTTGATGGTTGTTTATATTCTACTAGATCACTATGCTCTACTTTCATATTTTCTATTTCCTTCATGATATTCTTTCCCTTTTTCATAACGACACTTGAGTGTTTCTCCCAATCATTATCACTTTTTCGTAGGTAGACAAATTCTGATTCATGTTATTCAATATAATGGATTTTATCTTTTCCTATGTTAATCAATCTATCGATTTCCCTTTTCAATTCTTCAATATTGAGCTTGTACTGAACAACATTTTTTGAACTTTCTAGAATTGAGGACATCAATTTTTCAATTTATTCACTCAACTAAGACTTCTACTCTTTTTGAGGCTTCTTATAAAGTTTGGAATCATGAACAACTTTTTGGATTCCCTTTTTTGGGCTCTCCAAACATCTATCTCTTCAAGAGAAGCTTTGAATTCAACCTAAAGGTCAACTCTTCCTTCAACTTATTCTTCTTTATTATCGGTTTCTTCCCTTGTTTGTAAATTTCTAAAAACTTTAACCATTGTATCAAAATTATGATCCTTGAATACATCTATCTCTTCTACCTTAGGTTCATCAAAATTTTCATCTTCTCTTGAAAGTAGATTCTTATTTTTGAAGAAATTTCTATTAAAACTTTTCTTGCCTTTCACATAGGCTTAAGACTTCTTAGTGGGAATTTCAAATTTATCCTCTTCATCTTCATGAAACTTATTGGGTATTCATATTTCAATATTTCCTCACATTACACATCGAAATCATGTAAGTGGGAGTTTCCCTTTGAAAATTCCTTTTCCCCTTTAAAGATTTGATGAAATAAGTGACATCACCTCATCTGTCCCTTCATCTTCTTGACCATCATCAATGGTGTGCTTCTTCATGGCATTGAATGCCAAATATTTTGATTTCCCCTTCTCCATAGCATCATTATTATCATTTATCATGTCATACATGACAAGGGTACTACATAAGTTATCCAAATTTAGGTTTTTTAGATCTTCACCTTCTAACACTGAAACATTCAGATAAAACCGAGGTGGATGTTTTCTCAAAATACAGAACACAATTTTTATATCATCTATAATTTCTCCAAGACCAGAAATTTATTCCATAACGACATTTACATTATTAAATAATTTATCAATAGACTCATTAGGGTGTATTCTAATATCCCCATATTTTTTCGATAGAACCTATAACTTTTCTACTCTGACTTTTGAGTCTCCCCCACTGATATTCAGATACTTTTCCCACATATCATATGATTTTTTACATGACATAAACTTTGTATAAATTGTATTGGATAGTGCTCCCCCTATAGCATTTATCCCTTTGGAGTCATCATCCAATTCCCTTATTTCAGCTTCTGATAAAGCCTCACTATCAATACAAGCTGAAGTAACATGCATCACTACTGTAAAGGAATCAATTCCTAAAGTTCAGAAGTAGTGTTGCATCTTATTCTTCCATAAATGAAAATTTTTCTGTGGAAGATTTGAATTACTTTGTGATTTACCACATCCATTTACCTTACTGAGAGAGAAAAAAAACTTTAAACCTTTCCCTTTGATACAAATTATTATGCCTACTAGGTCAAATAATCTGAGAGGGGGGTGAATTAGGGTTTGATAGATTAAAACTACTACCCCTTCGGATCTTTTTTAGTCATTGAACCAAACACTCTTCTCTCCTCATCTCATAATAATGTATGTATAGAAATTAAAACATGAATAGGACACAATTATTTTACTTGGCTCACCCTCACTGGGCATTGCCAAAGGAGCACACAATGGTAATATCCTGATATACCAAATCCACTAAATGTCACTACCAAAGTAAAAAAATTTAGGCTATATCATGTCTATTCCCAGGCTCACTAAATTTATAATGTTTAGGGTCAACTCACTACATTACCAAGTGTCACTCCTTATGTATCTTTCACTGGCTCACTACCGGTGGAAAAGATCACCATATTTCTCTTCCCTTGCTCACTGCTCTTGTAAGGGTTCCACTCATAGTTTATGGAATTGTAGGTCCCATAATTATCTCTAAATAATACATCCTTGGTTATATATCGATGTTTTAATGAACTTCAACTTTCATCCAACTAATGAAAACCACTTTATAAGAGATGTGCTAGGAATTACCTTCTGAACTACTTTCTCGATGCTCACTACCTTCATGAAGCTCCTCTTTCATGAAGCTTAAATATCATTTCATGAAGCTCTTACATTTCATGAATCTCACTTAGCCTTTGTGAAGGGAACCTCTATCTCAAATATCAACTAGCCTTCCTGAAGCTCTTTACATTAGAGAATATTAGTTGGCCTTTGTGAATTGCATTACGTTCACTATACTCAAAACATTTTGTTGGCTATAATAGACACCGTGGACTTCTTTGTGTAACACCTTCACAAACCATTTTGGCAAACCACCTTTAAAATTTTGTATCCTAAAGATCTTTTTTAGAACCATTGTTTCTTCTGAAGGGGGTAGAGTCCTATTTATAGGTGATTCCAATGATTCCATATCCTTAAAGCCACGTCAGTACAATTTTATAGAGCTCCCTCATTTCCTTCACAATACTCCCTATTTTTTAAATCATTAGGAAAATTCATCAGTCATGATGCTCCTCGTAATCATAGAGTGCTCTGTCAAACCTTCATGGCATCGCGATGCTCCATTTGTGATTCTCCTCACCTTCACCATTCACGATGCTTGTCGTGGTTCGTGTAGATAATTGTCAACATTATTTGATCCTTTGTGAAACACTCTTCATAAAACTCATATTTTTGAAACTCATAACTTTTCCATATTTTCATATGGCCTTCAAGTAAATCTTCTTTTGGGGATTAAAGAAAACTCCAAATTTTTTACCCAAAAAATTAGACGAACACTAGGAAACCGCATCTCCTTAAGTACGCAATTTTCTGTACAGCGTCTAGGGTATCCATTCCTCTATCTTGTATCTTTGTAAACATATTGTGTAAAAAATTTCTCTAAAATCCAAAACATATCTTGGAAACCCACTTTTTCCACAAACATAATCAACCCAAAACTGTTGTAATGTGATATTGAGGGATTTTTACCCAACCGAAAGTGAATTTCAATACTTTCTTGGTAAAAATGATCATAAAACATCATTATATATAATAATCATGGTTTCAATAAAACATATTCTTAGTGTATTATAAGAAAAACAAATGATTTTTCCCTATAATAATAGATTTATCAAAAAAATATGTTTAAAAACATTCTTGAGAAAAATATAATTTTTGTTTTGAAAGTCACCTTTTAAAATTAATGCTCCATTAAAAATTTTAAAATATATTTATTTGAAAATAACATTTTAATATTATTTAAAAATATTTTAAATATTGAGTTTTCATGATTTTTTTAAATTGTTTTCATGTCATACACAATATAGAAAGGATTCTGTATATTATTTCTGTAAAATCTTAATGGGCCTTGTTTTGAAAATAACATGAAGATTCATTTCAAAAATAATTTGTAAAAAATTAAAATTAGTAAAAATTTAGTTAATAAAAAATTTTAAATGGTTAAAAACATTTTTTAAGTTATTTTATAAAACATGCTTTTTGAAGAAAAAGTATTTTCGATTGAAGGGAGAAATGAATTCAGATTTCATTAAAAAATCTCAATCATTTTAAGTTACAAAGAGTGTAAAAATTGTACTAATATTTGGAACATTAATTAATAACTAGAGGAAATGAAAATTAAATAGGTTTATTGGACAATTATTAAATAATTTCAATCAATTGAAATTCAAGTATAAATAATCTTAATTAAAATGAGATTATTAGATAAATCCTCACAATGATCGTAACATTAAAGTGAGAATTAATCAATAAATTAATTATGTTTATCAATTTTAAATCCACATAAAATAAGTGAAATTAAAACAAAAGATAATAACAGTTTGTTACACACATAATCTAAGAATAATATGGGAAACAAATAAGTAATATAGCCAAATAAAAATAAATCGTGTTATTAAATTCTTTACCACTTAGTAACTTTTTAATAATATACCCTTAGATGAAATAATTAAAAATGAAATTTAAAGTAACATGATTTATTAATGAATCATCATATAACATATTAAATGGGTATTATATGCACCATTTACCTGAAATTAGGTGCATAATATTTCAATATGCCTCAATGAAGGAAAATTATGACGAAGTCCCTAACTTCACACTTCATTTTGGTTAAACATGATTTAAACTCCAATATAATGGTTCTAATCATGTTATTAATTCATAATATAACCATATTAATATTTTTAATATCATATATTATCCTTTTAAATAATCTTATCAGTCATTCATTCATAATATTCCATCATCCTTTATTATTTTGGGTGTTAATTTCGTTGTTTTCACATGCTTGTTTTATCATGAAAGTTTTAGTTCATGAAAATTATATAGTTCTATAATCTACATGATCATATAAATTTTAAAAATATCTTTTTTTATTAGATATATTTTTATAATCATTATTGAATTTCTAATATGGATAATGGGTCACATTGATTCATGGAGATGATTGGACGTACATACGCATAAGGGATGTTATCATTTCAATAATGGGTGAAAGGTTAAGTAAGTGTTTGATATATTAATTATATAGAATAAATATAATTTCACATATTTCATATATATTCACTAAATTTATCCTTGTTTCCTTTAATGTAAATCGTAATTGAAAAATAAATCACATCGCTTCACAACGTGTTATTCTATCGTACACAAGAGTAATGTTATCATATTTTGAATAGAATGGAACTCAATAAGTTATTTGTGATATTAAAATTACATTATTATAATAATATCATAAATATCATATAAATTGTTTAAATTCATCATTATATCCATCCATGAAAGGTGGTGATAGAAAATGAATTACATCAGTTTGCAAGGCAGTAGTCCACCGTTTACACAATCAGGAATTTCATTTCCCATTTTATAGAAGAGTAGATAGATATGAGTTATTAAATAAGTATATAGAATATACAAAGTTGTTTATATAATCATGGATTAATAATATTTAAGTTATGTTTAAGAACAGATGAAATAAAAATTCTCCGTTAAGAGGATTACCTCTTCTTCAGAAAACATCTTTAGGTTTAAAAAGAAAGCCTTCCTAGGATTGATTTATGATAAAAAAATAGATCTAGAATGTTGGGAGTGTATTAAGGAATTTATTTTTTAGGTATTTTATAAAATAAATTTATTTATAAGTTTTATTATGGGAGGATTGTGGGTGTCCTTTTATAAGTGTGGGAGACCACACAAATGGAATTTTTTAAAATAATCAATTACCCCCATTTTTTACCAAGAAAAAAGCCTCCAAAATAGTTCATTACCAAAACTTATTGGTTATAAGTTCGAAATATGTCCATAAAATGGGTTATGGATAATTTTTTAGGTCATTTTAACTGTTACCATTTTAGTTTAACCCTCAATAAATCATTTTTTACCATAACTGTGCTAATTAATTTTTACTGCATTCACTATTCATAATTGTCAAAAATTAATTTAAAATTATTTGATAATAGGAATTATTATTATTAAAAACATGGAATAAATTTTTTAAAATTCAATTAATATAACTGGAATAAATCTATTTAAATGTATACACACATACAGGATCAACAAAATTGGATTCCAAAGTGAAAAATCTCATAAGCATAAAAGGTTTTAATATCAAAATTCAATATGAAATTGATTACAATGAAATAAATTGGTTAAATTTTAATATAATTGAACTATTTATTACTTTAAAAACAATTTAAAATATAATTTAACCTTCTGAATTAATTAAATGAAAAATATGTTTTCAACAAAAAATAGTATTTTCACTATTCATCAAAAAATGAAATATTTTAGGAAAAAACCCAATACCTAAATATAAGATAATTTTGATGTAGTGATGTTAAAAATGAAGTTTATTTTATAAAATAACTTTTCTAAAATTGGTAAAGATTAATTTTAAATTATGTGTGCAAAGCATAATTAAACCGCCCTTTCAATACATACAATTTTTAAAAAAACAATTCTTTTTCTTTTAAATGATTATTATTTTATTTCTTATAAATAGATAACCAGAATTTTAATAATTTATTTACTCATATTTTTATCCACCAAATTTAAGGCTATTTAATTGTGGTATACTATATTACGGTCCATTTAGACTTAGGGTAACGTGTTCTGTAAACTATCGCAAAGATTAAATTTGTTTAAAGAGAAATATATCATAAAGTGTTGGGGTGTTACTTTATCATCTAAGATTGGTTTTGTGTGTCATATATACTATCAAACATTATGTTCCTATTTTAAAATATTGGGGTGTTACACATAATATTCGTTAACAATAATATAATTTCTAATAACCAATACACATGTTCGTATATAGGACTATCCAATGAGAAAAATATCATGTTTAATTCCTATTAGTTGATGTATCCATATAGTATATTCCCTTAGTGATTTAAAATTGTGGAAGTTCTTTATTAAAATACTCATTTTCTTATGATAATCTCGTACCTAATAGCCACAACATTATTTGGGTCCTATTAGATGATGTCATCCAGACCATAGTAAATATGTTTATGAATATTTTCATATCATTTAATGTTTATCAATATAGTGGGGAACTAATATAACCATTCAATGAAACATGTACTCTATGGAAATTATAATATAAATGATATATTGAATAACACTCATCATGTGATAATATCTTTATTAATACCAAATTATTTTAATATATAGGTAATAAAAAGTACAATGTTAATTGGTTCTAGGGAACCAACTCCAACAGTCTCTCAGTAGAACTAGATTCAGTTGACAATAGAATTTAGTCCTCTAACTCACATAGGATATTCAAGATTATACTAAGATAATTCTTTATCCAATTTATTATCCTCATTATCTACTAAAGAAACTCTACTTAGTACAACCTCACCCATTCTAGAAAACCCCATAAAGGTTTATATATCCGTATTATTTTCTTCATTCAATGATTTGACCATGGATATATATCTATGACCATTATTGTAGTATTATCAAAGTAGATTATTATGACGTTTTTATAGATTGGAACCACTTCAATCATCTAAAAGATGTTTCATATCTAAAATCCTTATTTAGTTTCATCTGGAGCCACAATATACTTAGAATCTACTACATAGTCAGTGGCCATTTTCTTCTTTAAGATCTTCCTACTCAAAAATATTCTATTATTGTAGAAAACATACCCCGAATATGATTTCAGATAATTATGAACAATATAGAATCTATAAAATATTTATCACATGATTAATATTTTATCATCTCTAACATAAACTAAGAACTGATCCTTTGTACACCATATATTCTTTCGGATAGTATTTAAATGAATTCAATGATGTTCTCCTGTGGTATTCTTGATATCTACCCAGCATGATCAAGTTTTTGGAAACCTCAATCCTATAATATTGTATGGAATACATGAAGTATCCTCACACTAATTCATAATGAATACTTCTCAAACCCTCACTCTCCTCTTGTGTATGTGGACACATTTTCTCGGAGATATTTATACCATGCGACACTTGAAAAAATCTCATCTTGGATTGTTCCATACAGAATCTTTTCACTAAAATCCTTTAGGAGAAACCATTTATTTAACCATGTATTAACAAAATATAAGACTCGTATTTCATTTCCCATAAATAATATATCGTCAATATATACTTCTAAGAAAATTAATTCACTCCCCCCTAAACTTTTTTATATACGGAACACATTAATTATTTATAAAACAAAAAGTCTTTTTGTATTCTCCAAAATAAATGTTACATGGTCTCAATGATAACATAAACCCATAAATAGATCTCTATAACCTAAATACCTTGATTTAATCCTTTTAATTCATAAACTCTTTCAATTATTTCATACATACATATTCTAAAATGGTCCCATTAAGGAATTCTATTTTTAAACCCATATTCAAAATTTCATAATTATTATAAGCTACCATGGAAATTATAATTCTGATATATTTAAACAATGAAACCAATAAAAAGGTTTCATCATAATCTATTCATTAACGTTGCATAAACCCTTTAAAAACTAGTCATCATTTATAAATACTAACATTACTATGCAGATCTTGTTTTTTCTTGAATTCCAATTTTCACCCAATGGGATTTACATCAATTGAATGATCTATCAAAATTCATACTTGGTTTTGGAATATGTAATCTATAATAGAAATCGTGGATTTTTTTCTACCTATAAAAATATAAGTTGGTTGATAATTCCATATATGATAGGAGTTCAAAATTATTAACTCATAATGAGTCACAATCCTTGGTGAATATAAAAACATATCTCTCTAGTTCTCTATCCATTATAATGCTTATATGTATTATGTGTATCTCGATAATAACCTATTCTATGGGGATTTGGGGAATTTTGTCATGAGGAAACTCATGTATATCTTGATCCTCAACTTCATTGAAGTTTATATTGTTTACACTATATTTATGGGATATGTTCTTCATCTAATGTAAAATGGTATGTTTATCCACTATTTACTTTTTATATGAGGGTTAATATAAATAATTTCCCATTATTAAATTGGGATATCCTATAAATATACACCATGTTCATTAGTGTTTAATTTTACATTAAATAAAATCATTTCATCCTCACACACATACATCTAACAACATATATTTCCTCCCAAATCATAGCTCATATGGAATAACATTTTCTATTTTTGTTGGAAATTAGTTTAGAATTATATCATAGTCTACAATGTATATCAACAAATTGATAAATGAAGAATCACATGACTCATCATCGATCTCACCATGTCCAATAAGGTGTGATTCTTTTTTTCACTAAGATCTATTGTATGAACAAATTCAAGAATCTATATGTCCCTTTGACCCATTTTATCGCACATTGATATAACATATTGTACCAACTTTATAATACTGTATTACATAGTTTATGGTTTTAAACATCTAATTATTAAATCATTTTTCACTTAATATTTTTTTAATTAATTTGTTGAAAACATGCTTACAAGATGCAATTTCACAATGGCCCAATTTGACAGCAGTTCACTATTTCTATAATATCACTAACTACACTAATCCAAATTTTAAAATTAAATTTTTAAGGATTATATGGTCATTTAAATTCAATTAATATAACTAGGAAAAATTCTGAAGGTGAACACAAGGGTTCCAAACATGGCCTATAAGTGAAGACATTCTGGGCAGGCCAGATTGGACTACCCTTCTGTATTTGGCCCATAACTCGGGCCTCAAAACTAAAATTTCACTGATTCCATACCAATTTTACATCCAACTAGATTACCCACCTCTCTAACCATTTCATGATATTTTCACACGTTTTTTCCAATAAAAAATTCAGATATATAATGAGTAAAAATTCTTCCCTAAATAGTCACCCAATCTCATAGATACATGACTTCTTTTTGTGGAACTTTTGTTGTATTTTTTCCTAAAGTAACTTATACCCATCATTATCATGTGTTTAAATAATAGGGGTTAGGGTGATTCGAATTGAAGACCTCTCTTATTCCATTTTAATCCTATTCTCCCTCATGTAATTATAAACCTTTTAGTGATCAATTTGGGGGGTGTTCTTCGTTATAATCCTGAGATCCATGCTTATATTTTTTGGAAGGTAATATAAATTATTTGTTTTTTGTATAATATTATTAATTTTGAACATTTTAATTTATTTATAGTACAATATGATCAAATACAAATCAATGGAACAAGGATCCTCATGCTTCCATGAAAAACCCGGATCTTGAGATGATTTGAGTGCAGTTGCCTCTTTTCTCACACTTTCCCTTTCATGAGTGTGTGACTGGATTACGTCATATGATAAATTCTGAGAACTTTAACCAATGAATATATTTTAACTTTCTTTTTAAATAATATCATTGACACTAATATTTTCTTATCATTTCATTTTTATGTCATGCCTTGATTGAGTTTCGTTTTTATATTGATCAAAGTTTGTTGATTTTGAGTGTTCACTGATAATAAATATCATTAATTAATAAAATACTAGGTGGTAAACTAGTAATAACTCACATATCATAATATTTTTAGTTTCTTAAAATTATGGAATCAATTATCCTTCTGATTCTTTTGAGAGCGATGATGGATTGATCATCAAGGGAAACTTACATGGGTTGATCATTATTTCACCAACTTTTTTCCCTCACTTTTTAATATGATTCAATTTATTAATTTAAACCATCAACCCCAAATTTTTCAAAAATACCATTCATGTTTTATTTTCATAATCATATTCTTCTTTTTTAAATAATGATCTAAGGCTCTGTTGAGAAATGACCTAGGGTTCCAACTATAATTTAGAAATTCGAGAAAAAACTAAACAACTAATTTGTCATTCCTGACAACATAATAAAATTTTGGTTCTATTTCCAGGGAGAAAATATCATTTTCACTTTTATTTATTTCATTTTTTTACCCATTTCAATATTTACCCCTTCCGTTTTGGTTTTTTTTCTGTTTTTTGAATTTGTTTGTGCGCGTGTGTTTATTTTTCTCTGTATCCCTCTCTCTTATTCTTTATCTCTCTATATACTTCTATAATATCAGATTTTTATTTTTTTATCCTTTAATTATTCTTAATTAATTTTATTTTGTCCATCTTCCATCATAAAAATTAAAAAAATCCATAAAATCAAACTTCATAACTTATTCTCATGACCCAATTAGAAAATGGAAAACTACTTGTATTTGACCTAGAAATTGAAAAGACACTTAACCCATTAAGTTGGTCATATAGAGTAGGAAAATAAAGTAACATTTAGAAATCCCTTATGGAAAATCAATTATTCCTAAACAAATCAAAAATTGAACCAAACCAAACCCCATAAATTAAGGCTCCAAATAATCAAACGTTAAAAGAACTGACCACCCCGGATGTGGAGTACCAACTCGTGTACAACCAATATCCTGAGGAAGTAGCCAACATTGAGCTGATCTCAGGACTTATCCAACTCCTTCCAAAATTCCATGGTATTCTCTGTGAGGACCCTCACAAACATCTAAAGTAGTTTCACATAGTGGTTTCCACCATGAAACCCCAAAATGTATCTGAAGACCTCATTATGTTTAGGGACTTCCCTTTCTCCATTTTTGGTTTATCCAAATACTGGATATAATATCAACTTACCATAATTAGGGTTTTGAATGATCTTAAACTACCCTTTCTAGAGATTTTTTCCCTACCTTCCAAAAAACATCAATTATAAAGGAAATATGTTGAATTATAAAATCACTAGGACATACCCTTCATGAATATTGGGAGATAGACAAATGGCTTTTTTAATGATGCCCCCACCACTAAATTAGTAAACAATTTAAAATTCAATACTTCAATGAGGGAATTTTCCCCATGAATCATGGAATGATATATGATAATGGTGGTGGTTCCCTAGTTGATAAACTCCTTTCGCCGCTTATCACTTAATAGATAACATGGATAAAAATGAACAACAATTTGGTACACAATCAATGCCACCAACCTAGGGAATTCATGAGTTAGTTCATTAATCCCTAGAACAAAAGGTAGATAATTAACACGATGAGATGCATACCCTTATAATATAATTATATCAAGCACAAGGTAACTCACACTCTTTTTTCATTCAATTACATTGTGGCATCTGTTCTGATAAAACTCATTTTCAAACCAATGACCATAGCATTGGGATTCATCTGAGTCTTATACAGCAGTATTACTAAGGCTTACATTCTAACAAACACCTCCCTTTAAGCAAGAACCATACAGGACAAACCCAAACCATGGATGGAAATCATAACCACAATATCAACAACAAGGAAACTCATGCTAGCCCAAGTAGAATTCGTATCAATAAGGACAAGGTATGAAACCAAATTATCATTAAGATTATCAGAATAATCCTCCACCTCCCAAATCTAAACCAAGCTTTGAGATCATGGTGAAGAAAATGGAAACCCAGATCCTCTCATTCCAATATACCACATAATCATCTATTCATAACCTATGAACTAGAGTGGGTCAATTAGAAAACACCATTGGTGAGATAAAGATGAAATTTTATGAAAAACTACCATCCCAACCTATAGCTAACCAAAAATACAAAGGAAATATTTTTTAAATCACACTTTGTAGTGTTAAAGAAGTTTATTCATCCCAGGATTCTACCCAACAGGTATGTCCCCCTCTTGAAAAAAATCATTCCCACCACATAAAAGTTTCAAGTAATTAAAAATAAGAAAAAAATGGTAAAAATTATCATTAATGATTCCTGTTAACAATCCATTCCTCTTAATTTCCCTCAAAGAATATATAAATATTAGAAAAAATTTGATAATGAGATTGATAAAGAAATAGTAGATACATTTAAAAAGGTACAAGTTAACATATCTTTATTATGTGTAGTTAACAAAATCCCTTGCTACACAAAATTTAGTAAGGGTATTTTCACTCAAATATATAGACTGAAGGGTAATGAGTGATTCAACCTAGAAAAGAATGTCAAATCATTGATACAACCAGTGTTTCCCACAAAATGAAAGGATTCATGAACTTTCATAATACTTTTCACCACAAGGGATACCTTCTTTTCTGATCCAATTCTATATTTGGGTGATTTACTTAATGTAATTCCTCACTCCTTGTGTAATTCTCGGTCAGTTAGAGAGATTCATCCTATAGGCATCATTGTTATTCTTTATAGCCAGAGTACATCATGACCATAAATATTGGTACAGGATGTCTTCATAAAAGTGAATAATCTCATCTTTCCTGTAGACTTATACATTCTTGAGATAGAATATACTCAAACCCAAGTACATTCCCCTCTCATACTTAGAATTCCATTACTCAGAACAGTAAATATGATCATCAATGTTCACAGTGGTATGTTTTCCATGGCGTTCAGTGGTGAAAATGTATTTTTTTAATATCATTGATGCCATGAAAAACCCCATTGATGATAAATCCTCTTTTACTATCTATTTGATGGAAGTTCTCTCTAATGACACACACACAACATTCTCTCCTCAAACCATACTCTGATTCATTTTCCTATACTTCACCTTTGGATGATTTGAGTTTGGATTCATGTTTTGAGTGTTATTTGGGTTATGAAATGTGAAAATTGTGTGCTTTAATTATTGAGTGTGTTCATTATAAGGTACCAATGATCTTAGATGATTCTTAGAATCTCATTTTAATAGATTCTCTTTCTTTAGAGAATATACAAGTGCAGATAGACAAATTTGTGGACCTAACTCCCCCTAAATTTCCTCCCTTAATCCAAAAAATACCAATTTTGGAATTAAAATCACTTATATCTAATTTAAAATATGTCTATATTGAGTTTATTGACTAATTCCTCATTATTATTATCAATAACCTCTCTCCACAGTAATAATAAAAACTACTTAATCTTTTGAGAGTGTGTAAAAAGGGGATATGATGGACATAAGCTAATATTCTTGGGATTATACCTTATATTTGTATGTAGCATATACTTATAGATGATGAGGCTAAGCTTATAAGGCATACTCAACACCAGTTGAATCCCACTCTCCTGAAATTTGTAAAATTTTAAATTAGTAAATTAATTGCTCTTGGAATAATTTATCAAATATCTGATAGAAATGGGCTATCCTAGTCAAAATTTTATGTAAAAAAAATCAAATAGCAGTTTTATCAAATGAACATAATGATTTGGTTCCAACACGTGTGAAAAACAACTGGTGAGTCTGTATTGAAAACCATCGACTGAATCAAGCCACACAAAAGGACCACTTTCCTCAACCTTTCATTGAACAAATGTTATAAATAATTATTGGTGAGTCTAATTATTGTTTCCATTATCGATATTTGGGTTATATTCATATCCATATACCCCTTTAGGATCAAGAAAAGATAACATTTACTTATACATTCAGCACATTTTCATACTAAAGAATACCTTTTGGTCTCTGTAATGCTTCTATTACTTTTTAGTGATGTATGTTGAGTATTTTTTAAGAGTACCTTGAGAATTTTACAAAGTTATTTATGGATTATTTCATGGTTTATGGAACTTCCATGGATGAATTTTTTTTCACACCTAGGTTATTCATCCACCATGACATTGAAAAAGATCTCATATTAAATTATGAGAAATTTTATTTCATGGTTGACTGGGGGATAGATCATGGAAATGTTATTTCAAATGAGTTAATTCAAGCTCATAAGTCAAAATTTGAATTAATTTTATCCCTTCCATATCCAAAATGTGTTCTTAAGGAGGGATATTTCTTGGGCCATGCTGGTTTTTACCTCTGATTCTTTCCTGACATCAGTAAGGTCACACTTCCCTTATCCTAATTATTAAAAAATTATTCTGAGCTTGTTTTTTATAAAAAATGTGAGGATGCTTTCAATTCACTAAGAATGAGTCTCACCTCACCTCCCATCATCTACCCACCAAGGTGGGATCTCCACATAGAACTTTTATGTGATGCCTCTAACTTTTTAGTTAGGGTTGTTTAATCACAAAGGGTTGAGAAGTATCCTCATGTCCTTGCATATTCCTCCAATACCCTTGAACTTGCACAGGAAAACTATACAACCAATGGAAAATAAATTCATTATATTGTGTTTTCTTTGGAAAAATTATCTTCATATCTTATTAGGTCAAAATAATTAACTTTTCTGATCATGTTTCCCTTTTTTTTCTTCTATAGAAACCTGAAGCTAACCCCCAACTCATTCGGTGGATGCTCTTCCTATAGAAGTTTGAAAATTGTATTAGATATTAAATAGGAGTTTAAAATGTGGTATATAACCACAATAGTAGGATTTCCCCACCAATGGACCCTCATATTGACTCACCCATCTCAATTACAGACTTCTTCTCTATTGATAACCATTGTGATGTTGTAAACCTTAAACCGTGGTATGCGTACATTGTCAATTTTCTAGAAACATCTATGGTCCCCTCTAATTTCACAACTTCACAATCCAAGATAATTAATCATTATTATTGATGTTATATTTGGGATAGACCATATTTTTTGTGAATTTTTAGTGACCAAGTCATTCATTAGTGTGTCCCTGACCAAGATTTCACCTATATTTTGAGATTCTTCCACACTTTGTCTTATAGGGGCCACTTTGGCTCTCGATATAAAACATGAATATTACTTGACTCAGGTCCATATTGTACAACATTGTATATATATTCTCATCAGTTTTGTAAGTCATGTATTTATTTTCAATTCATAGGTAATATCTCTAAGAGGAATGAAATTCCCCAACATCCCATGTTATTTTTTGAGATCTTTGATGCACAAGCATTGACTTCAGGGGGCCTTTTCCAAATTCATTTGTCTTTATGTAAATCTTATTCATTGCTGACTACAAATCTAAATGTGTGGAAGAAAAGGCTTCTAGGACCTATGAATCTCGATTGGTTATTGATTTTGTGACGTCAAATATTTTCAAAAGGTTTTGTTTTTACAAGATTCATCATCAGATATCAAGGTTCACATTTTTTCAATCACAACATAAAAATCACATTGTTCAATTAACCTATATTTTTTGCACCTTGAAATTCTACCCTTATTATGCCTTAGAGACCATAAAATTCTTATTAGGAATCCACATTATAATCCAATTTATCCCAACCTACCCATCTCTTGTGTATATTCTTGTTTTATTTTTAGCAAGTGTGGGGGAGAGGGTGGTTCCATGGAAATTCATGGGAAATAATCATTGTATGGGTTGATAAAAAGCGTTCTTACAATTATTTTGGAATTTGGTTCCAAAAACCATATTATATCATTATGTTATACATGTCTCTTTATTTATCTCCAAAAAACAATATATAAAAAATATAGTTCTGTACATCGAAAAAACAGAACAAAAGGAAAAAAACTAGAGAAAAGTGGTTGTTTAGTCATTATTATTCACAGCTTGGTTATGACCCACACAAATGGAATAAAGGGTATAGTTAGTTGGAAGTGGTACACTATATTAGGGATTGTGTGATTAAATTAATTGTGAACATTTACTGAATTTTGACATGTTTTGTACTTAAGAGATTAAACACTTCTCTTATGCATCTTATTTTTATAAATTAAATCCTACCAACCCTTGAACCTCAGAAAAAATTATTAGAAGTACTCTTTATTATCACACTAGTTTTTTGTAGTATAAGACTTATAATTTTGTCAAGCATATGGTAAGCTCACATGAACTCTGGGAAAAGAGAATAACTCCACTTTCATATGTTGCTTGAGTGAATAGGTAAAATTTCTAGGTGAGTTAGGTTGTGACATGTTGCATTTATGAACCAATGAATTTGAACAAAATCAGATGTGAGAGAATAAATTTCATAGGAAAATTGATTTTATAAATGATACATCATGGATTTCATTTCAAATAATCATGGAAATTTTCTAACCATTGATTTTGGAATAGTCCATGATTAGGATATACGACTTTTCCCAGGACAAAAAGGTTTAGGTGTGGGGGTGGTATTGCCTAGAAATATAAAATATTTTATCAAAATTATACTTTTTTATTACATAGGTCATGGGTTTAATAATATCATTATTAAATCCTTTTTCACTCAATATTGTTTTGAATTCATTTGTTGAAAAAATTCATAAAAGTTTCAATTTAACAGTAGCCCAATTTGATATCAATTCAATATTTCTATCATATCATTAACTAAACTGATCCCAATGTAAAAATTCCTTTTTTTTAAGATTCTATGGTTAATGGGATTCAATTCATCTAACTGGGATAGATGATGAATGTGAGCATAAGGGGCCCAAACCTAGCCTATAATTGAAGACATTTTGGGAGTGCCAGATTGGAACAACCTTTTGTATTTGGACCATAACTCAAGACTAAAAACTCAAATTGGATAGATTCTACCTTCATTGGATAGAAAACTATATTTAATACCTCAAAACCTAATTTCATGACATTTTCACACATTTTGGCTAGTCAAACATATGAATAAAGGAGTAAAAAATCTTCTATGAATAGACACCTAGTCAATGAGATACTTGTATTATTTTTGTGGAAATTTTGCTGTATTTTCCCATAAAATCACCCTCCCCATAATTATCATGTTTTGGACGACCAGGGATAAGGGATACTATAATATGAGAGATTTATTCTTCCTTTTTAATCATATTCTCCCTAATATACTTCAAAACCTCTTAGTGATCAATTTGGGGGGTGTTCTTCATTGTAATAATACGCTCCATGCTTATGTATGTTGCAAGGTAACTAGATTTTTAGGTTTCATGTTAGTTATTATTAATTTTTACCATTTTAACTTTTATTAGTATGGTATGATCAAATAAAAATAAAAGGAAAAAGAATTCTCATTCTTCCATGCAAGACTAGGATCTTGTGATGATTTGAGTGTGGTTTCCTCTTTTATCACCCATTCACTTTCATGAGTTTGTGAATGGATTATGTCATTTGATAAATTCCAAGAGCTTAAAAACATAAATATTTATGTTTTTTTCTTTCTGAAATAATGTTATTGACAAAAATGAGGTTATCTCATCACATTGTTGATGTGATGCCTTGATTGAGTTTTGTTTTTAAATAGATTTAAGTTGGTTGATTTTGAGAAGTCTTTGACAATAAATGTCATTAATAAATCAAATACATGGTGATAACCTAGTAAAAACGTAGATACCATACTGGTTTCAGTGTCTAAAAATCAAGGAATCAATGATACCTCCCATTCCCTTGAGAGTGATGATGGATTGAGCATTAAGGGACACTTAACTAGGTAGATCATGATTTGTCCAACTTTTTTTATATCACTTTATGATATAGTTTCAATTCATTATTTTAAATCATCAACCCAAAACTTTTTCAAAATCTCATTCCCCTTTTACATTCATAATCAGAACCTTATTTTGTATTTAATTTTCTAAGTCTCTATCGAGAGACAACCTAGGGTTCCTATTGTACTACAGAAATTATAGTAAAAACTAAACAACTAATTTAATATGCTACACAATGTGATCACATTCCCACTAAATGAATCTTTTGTTATTTTAACTATCAAAAAAACAAGACATATATGTATTATTTTTTATAAAATAACCTAAATATCATAATTAACATATCTTTTTCAAGTGCTCCACTTTTATATGACTAAGCTGGTAGTGGTAGGAATAGGTGTGATATGATTCATGTGAACTTGATTCACTATCAATTTACAACACATTTTTCCATATTATATAATATAGATATTCTTATTAAGATGTATTATCATATAAAATATTATATCTTTATAAAATTAGTACCTCTTTTTTCATTACTAGAAAATAAAGTCATTTATATCTAATTAGATGTAGATGTAATTTTTTTGTTACATTGAACACAAAATAAAAGTTCATTAAAACAAAAATTAAACTCATAAATAAATTAAGATAGTAGTATACAATATCTAATGCCACTAGCCTTTCTCTTTTGTCATAACAAAGATCGAATTGACCTCTATAAACCTTCCTGAGTCTTCTTGATTCCAGTATTTGGATACAAATATGTATACCACAAGATTTTTCTAATACCTAATTTTTAGAAATTGAAAGATAACATTTGAAAATAAATTCCCTGGAATCTTCCCATTAATTCTTTACTATGGTGTGTTTCTTCTCCCATTGGAATGTCTTTCCACATTCAAAACATATTGCATGTTTTTCTTTATCCTACCCCTTGATCCTCCTCCTCTTGGTCGGGCAGTGTGAAGGTGACTTAGAATTGGTTCTGTTCTTGGTGAATTTATATTTTCCCTTCCCCTTGGTCACTATAAGTATAACGACCCACACTTTACATACATTGTTAATACATCAAAATTGAAGCACTCTTATTACAACATATGACAAAACCACAAAGGACCGTATAGGTATAGTGTCTTTAGAAACTGGGAAACATAAACAACTGGTTCATAAATCTTCTACAGTGTCTCCCATTTATTTCATCATATCTAGGGTCCCTTTTAGCATATTCTACTTAATATCCATCTTCCTGACCTGGGGAAAAGAAAACATAAAAGGGTGAGCTCAAATGCTCAGCAAGGGCAAATAAAGGAAATAAAAATCATATCATATCTTTATGAAAATCAAAACCTGCAAAAGAGATCATAATATCTTAACATGGAATAAATCATAGAAGTGAAAATGAGATCCCCATAATCATAACATAAAACTTGAATCTTTGTGGCATGCACACATAATCATGGAAAATCATTTCTTGTTAGTCATGACTCATTGCCAAGACTATCTTAGTGGACAAAGTCCCTTTCTGAACCGAGTTCACTCCCCGTTTCAGTCCTGTATCACTGAACCGAAATAACCTTCCGTTCCAGCCATGTCTATCTCATGAGATATAAAATCATTACCCAATGCATTGGAGGGAGATATAGGTCCCACCCATCTTATAATGAATCCTTTCTTATGTGTGCCACATAATCATAAAACATACATCATCGCATAACACATATAACAAAAATGGGATTCTTGAAACATCATGACATCATAAATCAATTCATATAAGATAAAGGAATTCATAAAAATAATTTCATCACAACATGATCAAATCAATGTAATAATAGGGATAAAAACAGAACCCTTTATTATCTTAGATGGAAAATAATTTTGAAAATCACTTGAACTCCATTCTTGAGGAAAATATCCTTTCTTCTTCAAAAACATTTTTCCTTTCTTAACATGTCATACAACTTTAAAATAAAAGAAGTTGATTAAAAATAAACTTGAAAACTTGTAAAGGAAGCTTCTTGGAAACAATGTTTTAAAAATCCATTCATGCCGTATAAGTTAAAAAAACATTCTTCATACTTTTGTCGGAAAAGTCAAAAAGTACCTCGTACGGAAAAACGACAAAAGATTCCTTTCATATTCTTTACTAAAAACTCACCTAAGGGTAAAATTGGATTTAAAATATTGCAAGTGGATGGAGACAATATTACATATTGAGGGAACATGGATGTGGATGATAAAATACACCCCAGTAAATACTTACGAATAAACAATCTCGGATAAAAATGAGATTGTGATATTTTCCTTACCTTAGGTCCGATTTGCTTTGTTCGTGTCTGAAGCTCCTGTATAATGGTTTAAATAATGTTATTGACTTATTCCAGAATCATACATATTGATATGAGATCATATATGGTCATATTATTAGCTTCTTGTTAGTAATATTTCATTGTTACTTGTTACTCGGGTCTTTATAACTTTTTGTTCTTATGCGTGTTTTGTCGAATAAATTCTTATTCTTATCTTTAGGTTATAGATAATTCATTTCCAGAATGGTATTAGTGTAGTATATACCATATTCATTCATTCAATTCATTTATACAATCATTATGAAATGAAGATCATGTAGAACGAGTCGCATCACATCGTGGAGACGGTATTCCGTACGTACGCACGAGTGATGATATCGTTCCTATGATCGTGTAATTGTATTGGAGTATATATATATATTATTTCAGTATCAATATTACTTAATAATAATCATATATAGTTACTCATTACACCATTATACCCATTCTTGTATGGTGATGGTGGAAAATAGATTACACCACGGCGTGGAGACGGTATTCCGTACGTACGCACGCGCGGTGATTTCATTTTTCCGTAGGATGGATAGAAGGTGAATTAGGGTTGTTTCATATTTATAATAACATATAAGTATGTAAGTAATACTGATGTTATTACTTTATCATGAAACAACTAAAGAAGAAGAAGTTGAAGAAGAAAGAAATTGAAAAGATCGGTAATGGATATTACCTCTTCTTTGGAACGCCTTTTGGAATCCTCCACTTAAGGAACTAAGATTGGTCTTTGGAGAAGACCAGGACCTCTAGGATTATTCTAGGGAAGTGGAGAAGGGAAAATGGCAGGGGTTGGACGAGCTTGAGTGCTCAAATTGGTGTGAGGAGGAGGGGGAGGAGGTGCCCTTTTATAAGGGAGGAGAGGGGCACCTTAGGAATATCTCAAAATATTATTTTATATTAAAGTCAAAATCGGTTTATAATGGTTCCAAAGGGTCTTATTTCGAAGATAAAGTGGGGATGGGTCGAAATCCTATCAACCAATAGAATTTAGACAAGTTTAGGATATTATTTTAACCTTATCAATTAAATTTAACTCTAAGTTAAATAATTTAACGTTTACCATGTCTTTTTGTTTTCTTTCACTATATGGTTAATACACTTACTATAACATGCCAAACGAACCCCAAATTGTTTATTATTAATATATATATCCTTATCTAAGACATTTGGCCGATCCTTAGATTTTTAGGAATAAAATAACAATTAATAATATAATATTTGATTTAAAAACTATTTTGTGTCAATTTTGACACTATTTGATATATGATTTTTGTAAAAGTCATAACAGAGTTATATGTTCGAACCAAGTTGATTAAATAAATACTAATATATCATAGTAACCTAGAAAATTAGTGGAATTCATAAAAAGTCTTAAATTACATTTAGTTTGGTATTTATATTATCAATTTTGTCAATATTTCATTAATAAGATAATTACTGCATCATCTTTGTGTCATAAATAAATTAAATTATTTGATGTCTAAAAATTACAAATAAAATACCATCATGTAGGAAATCTTTTTATCTTTCTAATGAATATTTACAATAGAATTTATCTTATGTATAACCCTATATTAAAAATGATTTACTTATTAAACTTTGATTTTAACTATTTTAACCCTTCTTTAAATAAATTAATAATAAATGTCTTAATCTAATCCAAGTGGGCCTAAATGGTCATATTTTATTCCTAAGTTTGTTTATGGTCGAATTACACTTGTCCAATAGAATTAGGACATGTGTTAGGGTAATATTAATATCATATTTACCCTTAGTTACCCTATTTACTATTAACCGCGGTAAAAATAGTAAAAAGTTACTATTCACCAAAAAATTATTTTCATCTCATTGAACCACAATTTAGTCCTTGATATTAACCGTGTCTCTCGGATTTTCAAAATTCCATTCACAGAAGCGGTAAAATTAAGTTTTATGCAAAATTCAGTTTTTAACCTACCACTTAGTGGTTTCACTATTCATCAAAAATTGAAAGTTTTCAGAAAAATACCAAAATTTCACCCTAGGCTAATTTCGATATTCTGAGTCCAAAAATGAAGTCCATTTTGAAAAAAAAATTTATAAATTTTCAAAAAGTGGTTATTACTATTCATAATGGCTAGTTTTAATAGCATATTGTTGTTTAGTGAAACTCGGTATTGCGTACGACGCAAGCTATCGAGGAAGGTCGCGATTGCGTGTAAAGCAAGCCAAGCAAGTGTTGTGTAGAAAAAGATTCCTTTAATGATTTATATAACATAAAAGTCTCGGGTGTTACATTCTACCCCCCTTAAAAAGAATTTCGCCCTCGAAATTCGTCACTTTGCAACAAACAAATGAGGATACTTCTCCCTCATCATATCCTCAAGCTCCCATGTAGCTTCTTCAAGTTGGTGGTTTCTCCATAAAACTTTCACCAAGCGAGTGGTCTTGTTTCGTAGGACTTTTTCGCTACGATCCAGAATCTCTATCAGATGTTCTTCATAAGAAAGATCTTGCTCCAGCGGTACAACTTCTGAGCTGAGTACATGTGAAGGATCTGGTATGTACTTTCTCAGGAGAGATACATGGAACACATCGTGAACTTGAGAGAGATTCGGTGGAAGCGCCAATCGGTAAGCTACCTTCCCAACACGATCCAGTATTTCAAAAGGACTGATATATCTAGGGCTCAACTTCCCCTTCTTTCCAAATCTCATAACCCTCTTCCAGGGAGATATTCGTAAGAACACTTTATCACCCACTTCAAACTCTAGGTCTTTTCTTCGGTTGTCGGCATAACTTTTCTGTCGACTCTGAGATGCTCTTATGTGTTGTTGAATAGATCTGACCTTTTCTGCCATTTCATCAACGAGATCCGGTCCTAATAGCTTTCTTTCCCCAACTTCATCCCAGCAAGTTGGAGTCCTGCATTTCTTTCCATAGAGAGCTTCATAAGGAGCCATCTGAATACTGGAGTGAAAGCTATTATTATAAGAAAATTCCACCAAAGGTAGGTGTTGATCCCAACCTCCTTTGAAATCCATAGAGAAAGCTCTCAACATATCTTCTAGGGTTTGAATTGTTCTCTCAGACTGACCGTCTGTCTGGGGATGATAAGCAGTGCTGAAACTCAACTCTGTATCCAGAGTATGCTGAAGACTTCGCCAGAACTTCGAGGTAAATCTCGGATCCCGATCAGATATAATAGAAAGTGGTACTCCATGCAATCTTACCACTTCCTTTACATATATCCTGGCATGCTGATCTAGAGGGAAATCCTCTCTAATAGCAATGAAGTGTGCAGACTTTGTAAGACGATCAACTATGACCCAGATAGCATTATTGCCTTTGGATGTTTTAGGAAGTCCTGTGACAAAGTCCATAGTGATGTTTTCCCATTTCCATTCGGGTATGGGTAATGGTTGTAACATCCCCTTAGACTTCTGTCTCTCAGCTTTAACTTGTTGACAAACCAAGCATCGAGAGACATATTCAGCAACATCTCTTTTCATTCCATCCCACCAGAAGTACTCTTTCAGGTCCCTATACATCTTCGTGCTTCCAGGATGAATAGAGAATGAAGAACTATGAGCCTCATCCAGCAGCTCTTTCTTTAATTCGGGGATGGGAGGAACACAAACCCGATTCCTGAACATTATTATCCCATCACAATCAAGGTTGAATTCAGGAACATTTCTCACCTTCTTTTGTAACTCGACATCTTCTTTCTGTGCCTCTTTAATCTTCACATGTATAGATGGTTGAACATTCATTTGAGAAAGATAAGATTTTTCCCCTTCCATTATAATTCCAAGATCCATCCTTTGTAAATCCATAAATATTGGATCTTTTGTGATCCTCATCATGGATAAACTAGCATGGTCTTGTCGACTTAATGCATCTGCCACCTTGTTTGCTTTCCCGGGGTGGTAATGGATTGAGCAGTCATAATCCTTAATCAGCTCCAACCATCTTCTTTGGCGCATATTCAATTCCTTTTGTGTGAAAATATACTTTAAACTTTTATGATCAGTATAAATATCACACCTTTCACCATAAAGGTAATGCCTCCAAATCTTTAATGCAAAGATTACCGCAGCCAACTCCAAATCATGTGTTGGGTAATTTTGCTCATGGATTTTCAACTGTCGTGAGGCATAAGCTATCACCATATCATTTTGCATAAGAACACACCCCAATCCCTTCTTGGATGCATCACTGTAGATCACAAACCTTTCTCCACTACAAGGCAGTGTGAGCACAGGTGCACTGGATAACCTTCTTTTCAACTCCTTGAAATTCTCTTCACATTCCTCTGTCCAGACAAACTTAACTCCTTTCCGAGTCAACTTGGTGATTGGATTAGATAACCGTGAAAAATCTTTTACAAAACGTCGATAATATCCAGCCAAACCAAGAAAACTTCGGATCTCAGTTACTGTTGTTGGTCTTGACCATCTTTCGATAACCTCTTTTTTTGCTGGATCCACAGATATCCCCTCTTTTGAGATTATATGACCCAAAAATGCAACTTTTTGAAGCCAAAATTCACACTTGGTAAATTTGGCATAAAGCTTCTCTTTTCTCAGGGTCTTCAATATAATTCTCAAGTGATCTTCATGCTCTTCCTTGCTCTTTGAATAGACAAGAATATCGTCTATAAAGACTACCACAAATTGATCAAGATAGTCTCTAAAGACTCTATTCATTAGATCCATGAAGATAGCAGGGGCATTAGTAAGACCAAATGGCATCACTATAAATTCATAGTGTCCATACCTTGTACGGAAAGCCGTCTTTGGTATATCCTCCCTTTTGACCCTTAATTGATGATACCCTGAACGAAGATCAATCTTGGAAAAGTATTGAGCTCCGCGTAGTTGGTCAAATAAGTCATCAATGCGTGGGAGAGGATATTTGTTCTTGATAGTGATCTTGTTAAGTTCTCGATAATCAATGCAGAGTCTCATTGATCCATCTTTCTTCTTAACAAATAGAACAGGTGCTCCCCAAGGTGATGCACTAGGGCGTATGAATCCCTTATCAAGATTCTCTTGGAGTTGCTTCTTCAATTCCTGCAACTCAATTGGGGCCATTCTATAAGGTGTCTTTGAAATAGGCAAACCACCCGGTACGAGTTCTATTGAAAACTCAACTTCACGATTTGGTGGAAGACCCGGAAATTCCTCCGGAAAGACATCATCAAACTCCCGTACAATGGGCATATTCTTAATCGTGAGTTTCTCACCAACCATTTGAGATAAATAACCTTCATTTAGTGGAATCAATACCCATAAGATGGAAGAAATTTCCACTGGAAGGTTATGTTCATCCTTGCATTGATAGACGATCGTAGGTTGATCTGGAATATGAAATGTGACTTCCCTTCTTTGGCAATTGATATGAGCTCCATGTAGAGAAAGCCAATCCATGCCAAGAATCACATCAAATTCCACTAAAGGAAGGATCACAAGAATTGCAGGAAGCACTTTCCCACAAACTTCGATCGGAGAAGAATTATAAACTTCTGATGCGATTGATGTGCCATTAGGTGTTGTCACAACTAACTCAACATCTAATTGTTGAGGTAATACGGTGATACCCTTAGAAAATTTTTCATAAATAAAAGAGTGGGTGGATCCAGAATCAAATAAAACATTTGCTACTTTAGAGTGGATGGTAAGTGTACCTTTCACCACGTCGTTATCGTACTCCACATCGCTGATAGAAATTTCATGTGACTTTCCTTTGTCTTTAGCCTTAAGAGTTTGTTGACGTCGACCATCATCATCAACCCTTGGATTTGGGCATTGATTGGCATAATGCCCCATCTCCTTGCATTTGAAACATTGAAGTGTAGCAGGTTCATTCTGTGTATCCCTTCCTTTTTTTGCATCATTAGACATCTTCTTCCCATTATCACGGCATTCAAATGCCCGATGACCTTCCTTTCCACATTTAAAACATTTACTTGTCCCTTTAAGACAACTCCTTCCATGTTTCTTTCCACACTTTGAGCATAAGGGAAAGTTCATCTTCTTTTCCATGTGCTCTTTAGATTTTTCTTTGAATTCCATCTTCCTCTTCTTATCAACCCCATGTGACTGATGGGTTACTCCAATCTCCATCTCGACTTTGAGAGCACATCGAACGATTTCCTCGTAGCTATTGAAGTCCCTTATGGCTAACGCCCTTCGAAGACTTGGTTTTAAGCCACTAAAGAATCGATCGATCTTACTCTCAGGTTGGATAATAATACCAGAAGCGTACCTTGCAAGTCTTGTAAAATTTGCTTCATAGGTACTAACAGATTCATCATCCCTTTGCTTCAGTTCAAGGAACTCTTTCTCCATCTTTGTTCGGAGAATACGAGGGAAGTACTTATTGAAAAACAAGTTCTTGAACTCGTCCCATTCCATGTACTCAATTTCATCCCTTTGCCTCGTATTCTTAACAAGATTCCACCATTGATCCGCATCTCCTTCCAAACGATACACTGCTAGGATGACTTTATCATGCTCAGAACATTGAAGAACTGAAAATATCTTTTCAGTAGTACTAATCCATTGTTCAGCAACTAATGGATCAGTAGACCCGCTGAAAGATGGTGGACGCTGCCTCATGAAGGATTCAACAGAATGTTGCTCCCTCCTTTTTTCGTTTGGAAATCCTGCATGATTCATAGCTTGAGAAAGTTGTGTGAGCATGGCTACAAGATTTTGCATTCCAGCTCCCATATCGTTTGGTTGCTCAGGGGGACAATCATTGCATTGCCCATCGCATTCCGCATTAACACGGTTCCTTCGGGTTCCAGCCATTGACTAAAACCAAGAAGAATAGTGTGAGCAACACTAATTATAATAGGAAACCACATAATTCAAGAATAAAATTTTCATGCTTAAGGTCTTATCCTAGGTTATTCAAGGCCATTTCTAAAACACTAAGATTGTGTTCTATGCTTAGACTTATCCTTAGGGTTATTACTAAGGCTTTCACATCCTAGTTTCCAAAGGTTGACTATACCTTTCCTCTGATACCAACTATAACGACCCACACTTTACATACATTGTTAATACTTCAAAATTGAAGCACTCTTATTACAACATATGACAAAACCACAAAGGACCGTATAGGTATAGTGTCTTTAGAAACTGGGAAACATAAACAACTGGTTCATAAATCTTCTACAGTGTCTCCCATTTATTTCATCATATCTAGGGTCCCTTTTAGCATATTCTACTTAATATCCATCTTCCTGACCTGGGGAAAAGAAAACATAAAAGGGTGAGCTCAAATGCTCAGCAAGGGCAAATAAAGGAAATAAAAATCATATCATATCTTTATGAAAATCAAAACCTGCAAAAGAGATCATAATATCTTAACATGGAATAAATCATAGAAGTGAAAATGAGATCCCCATAATCATAACATAAAACTTGAATCTTTGTGGCATGCACACATAATCATGGAAAATCATTTCTTGTTAGTCATGACTCATTGCCAAGACTATCTTAGTGGACAAAGTCCCTTTCTGAACCGAGTTCACTCCCCGTTTCAGTCCTGTATCACTGAACCGAAATAACCTTCCGTTCCAGCCATGTCTATCTCATGAGATATAAAATCATTACCCAATGCATTGGAGGGAGATATAGGTCCCACCCATCTTATAATGAATCCTTTCTTATGTGTGCCACATAATCATAAAACATACATCATCGCATAACACATATAACAAAAATGGGATTCTTGAAACATCATGACATCATAAATCAATTCATATAAGATAAAGGAATTCATAAAAATAATTTCATCACAACATGATCAAATCAATGTAATAATAGGGATAAAAACAGAACCCTTTATTATCTTAGATGGAAAATAATTTTGAAAATCACTTGAACTCCATTCTTGAGGAAAATATCCTTTCTTCTTCAAAAACATTTTTCCTTTCTTAACATGTCATACAACTTTAAAATAAAAGAAGTTGATTAAAAATAAACTTGAAAACTTGTAAAGGAAGCTTCTTGGAAACAATGTTTTAAAAATCCATTCATGCCGTATAAGTTAAAAAAACATTCTTCGTACTTTTGTCGGAAAAGTCAAAAAGTACCTCGTACGGAAAAACGACAAAAGATTCCTTTCATATTCTTTACTAAAAACTCACCTAAGGGTAAAATTGGATTTAAACTATTGCAAGTGGATGGAGACAATATTACATATTGAGGGAACATGGATGTGGATGATAAAATACACCCCAGTAAATACTTACGAATAAACAATCTCGGATAAAAATGAGATTGTGATATTTCCCTTACCTTAGGTCCGATTTGCTTTGTTCATGTCCGAAGCTCCTGTATAATGGTTTAAATAATGTTATTGACTTATTCCAGAATCATACATATTGATATGAGATCATATATGGTCATATTATTAGCTTCTTGTTAGTAATATTTCATTGTTACTTGTTACTCGGGTCTTTATAACTTTTTGTTCTTATGCGTGTTTTGTCGAATAAATTATTATTCTTATCTTTAGGTCATAGATAATTCATTTCCAGAATGGTATTAGTGTAGTATATACCATATTCATTCATTCAATTCATTTATACAATCATTATGAAATGAAGATCATGTAGAACGAGTCGCATCACATCGTGGAGACGGTATTCCGTACGTACGCACGAGTGATGATATCGTTCCTATGATCGTGGAATTGTATTGGAGTATATATATATATTATCTCAGTATCAATATTACTTAATAATAATCATATATAGTTACTCATTACACCATTATACCCATTCTTGTAAGGTGATGGTGGAAAATAGATTACACCACGGCGTGGAGACGGTATTCCGTACGTACGCACGCGCGGTGATTTCATTTTTCCGTAGGATGGATAGAAGTTGAATTAGGGTTGTTTCATATTTATAATAACATATCAGTATGTAAGTAATACTGATGTTATTACTTTATCATGAAACAACTAAAGAAGAAGAAGTTGAAGAAGAAAGAAATTGAAAAGATCGGTAATGGATATTACCTCTTCTTTGGAATTCCTTTTTGAATCCTCCACTTAAGGAACTAAGATTGGTATTTGGAGAAGACCAGGACCTCTAGGATTATTCTAGGGAAGTGGAGAAGGGAAAATGGCAGGGGTTGGCCGAGATTGAGTGCTCAAATTGGTGTGAGGAGGAGGGGGAGGAGGTGCCCTTTTATAAGGGAGGAGAGGGGCACCTTAGGAATATCTCAAAATATTATTTTATATTAAAGTCAAAATCGGTTTATAATGGTTCCAAAGGGTCTTATTTCGAAGCTAAAGTGGGGATGGGTCGAAATCCTATCAACCAATAGAATTTAGACAAGTTTAGGATATTATTTTAACCTTATCAATTAAATTTAACTCTAAGTTAAATAATTTAACTTTTACCATGTCTTTTTGTTTTCTTTCACTATATGGTTAATACACTTACTATAACATGCCAAACGAACCCCAAATTGTTTATTATTAATATATATATCCTTATCTATGTCATTTGGCCGAACCTTATATTTTTAGGAATAAAATAACAATTAATAATATAATATTTGATTTAAAAACTATTTTGTGTCAATTTTGACACTATTTGATATATGATTTTTGTCAAAGTCATAACAGAATTATATGTTCGAACCAAGTTGATTAAATCAATACTAATATATCATAGTAACCTAGAAAATTAGTGGAATTCATAAAAAGTCTTAAATTACATTTATTTTGGTATTTATATTATCAATTTTGTCAATATTTCATTAATAAGATAATTACTGCATCATCTTTGTGTCATAAATAAATTAAATTATTTGATGTCTAAAAATTACAAATAAAATACCATCATGTAGGAAATCTTTTTAGCTTTCTAATGAATATTTAAAATCGAATTTATCTTATGTATAACCCTATATTAAAAATGATTTACTTATTAAACTTTGATTTTAACTATTTTAACCCTTCTTTAAATAAATTAATAATAAATGTCCTAATCTAATCCAAGTGGGACTAAATGGTCATATTTTATTCCAAAGTTTGTTTTTGGTCGAATTACACTTGTCCAATAGAATTAGGACATGTGTTAGGGTAATATTAATATCATATTTACCCTTAGTTACCCTATTTACTATTAACCGCGGTAAAAATAGTAAAAAGTTACTATTCACCAAAAAATTATTTTCATCTCATTGAACCACATTTTAGTCCTTGATATTAACCGTGTCTCTCGGATTTTCGAAATTCCATTCACAGAAGCGGTAAAATTAAGTTTTATGCAAAATTCAGTTTTTAACCTACCACTTAGTGGTTTCACTATTCATCAAAAATTGAAAGTTTTCAGAAAAATACCAAAATTTCACCCTAGGCTAATTTCGATATTCTGAGTCCAAAAATGAAGTCCATTTTGAAAAAAAAAATTAATAAATTTTCAAAAAGTGGTTATTACTATTCATAACGGCTAGTTTTAATAGCATATTGTTGTTTAGTGAAACTCGGTATTGCGTACGACGCAAGCTATCGAGGAAGGTCGCGATTGCGTGTAAAGCAAGCCAAGCAAGTGTTGTGTAGAAAAAGATTCCTTTGATGATTTATATAACATAAATGTCTCAGGTGTTACAATAAGGACCGTAAAATTTTCATTCCTCATGATCTTATCCACCTAGTGAATTAGATTCTATAGATATATGAGGGATTTATCAATAATTTTCATTTTAAATTAAAAATAACATTAAGAAGCTATAATGAATTGAGGTGATATGAGGTCTATGCACAATTCCTTGGGTGTCTTGAAACCTAGAATTTTCAAAAACTCTATATGTCCAATCATATTTAATACATGAGGATCAACTGATGCACCTTCTTTAAGGTTTTATTTAAATATTTCCTTGGAGATCTCATACACCTCTTATCTTTCCATCCCTTGGTAATGACCATAGAGATTGGATAACACAGTGTATTCATCAAAATATTTATTTGGAATCAATAAAACACTAACTATGGATGATAGTATGAGGTATTGGACATCCAATTAGTCATGCAAATGTGTACAAAAGAAAAAATTTGCATCCTCACATGGCTCCTTAGAAGGATCATTAGGAACTGGAGACTCTGGAATATAAAACATCCTCTCATAGAGTAGTATGATGCACAAGTGACTTTAACACATCGAGAAAGACTTTATGTTTATGAAAATTTCCTCTACAATATTGATCTTAAGGATAATTCCATGGTAATGTTACTTTCTATTTTCTATAATAAATAATTTCATATTTTAGTACTTAATCATGATAACCAAATATGTGTTATAACAAAGTTTATTTTATTAGTATCACACTATTTTATCAAATCACAATTTTCATCACCATTAGATTTATAATATCAAATCACATGGATATTATAGTATAAATTATCTATATTTCAATTATCATAACGCAAATAAGGGATTGGTAAAGTAATCCAAATGTGTGCATTTAGGTGTTCTTTCCAACTACAAAAATCAGTAGTTCCTTGATCCATTGAGTGGACTCCATAATCCTAAATCATAGAATTATATTTCCTCAACATTAGGAACCGAATTACACAAATTCATGTGAGAGCATCGAGTATTGATTTCAATCTGGTTAATTCTACCCAAAACAATGATAAGAAATATTTGATAAATAAAAGTATCTTGATGAGGGCCAGAACCAAACTTAGATCTATAATTTCATTCTTAATCAAGTAATCAAACAAATTTCTAAATTAATATTTCTTTGAAGGGTTTTTTATCATAATCATAAATTTACTTTTATTTTTCATTTTTATTATATTTAATATTATGTGTTCCTTTCATAATTAATTAATCATGTCCTGATAAAATAATTTATGCATTATCCATTTATTCTATTTTTTCTTATCATTTTTTTAATTTATTTACTTTATGTAATCTCTTTTAAAAAATAAATAAACATTGTATCACATAAACATTGAAACATATCCTCTTATCGAGATTTACTTCCTTTATATATGCATACTCACTTCTTAGTTAGGGGAACCATGGGTTTATGATTATATAAAATTAACCATAAATATAAAGGCATGTATATTAATGGAGGAAGGGATAATACATTGATCATTATATTTAATCTAATAAAAAATTTACCACAAAACCCATGAAATAAATAATTTAATTAAATATAATCCCAAGACATGAATAGGTCATTCTAGCTCATGATCATTCAAACATGTAATTATTACACATTTAAACTAGCTATAATTCATTTCAATTTGTATTTATATTAAAATATATCTATAAAATTAATAAATTAATTATATTATTAATTTATTAATTAATTTATTTATATTAATTATCTATCCAAATAGTCCATTACATCCCCATCCACTATAATTTTAAATTATGTAAATTAATAAATTTTGATTAAAATTAATTATATACCCAAAATATATTAGAGATGTAACAACCCAAAACTTCAATCGATGGAAATTACCTTCTTAAAATTATGTTATATAATATAAATCACATTAAATAACATAAATAAAAGAATATAACTTTATAAATGAATAATTAATGAAATATAAAGTATTTATAGAATTTAAAGAACATATATCGATGAAATAGTAACTTGGCCTTTGGAATATTAATGTCACCCTTATGATTAGTGAACTGTATAATGGAATAGTAACCTCACCTATGAAAGTATATATAAATTTTAAGAATATTATAAATGTTAATATAATATAATTATATCATAGTATAAGTAAATAAATGTTTACGATATAATTAATTAAGTGTTTATATTTTTATAAAACATAATTATTTAATTTCAATTTAATAATTAATATAATGTTTTAAAAGAAAATTTATTTCTATAAAATTTACTCATAAATTAATATTTTGTTATCTTATGATTATAGGATAATTTTACGAGACCTTTTTAATTTTTTAAAGTGTTATAAAATCTATTATAATTTTAAAATCTATATTTTTCTTTTAAATGGTGATTTTAATTAAAAATTAAAATTTTCATATTTAGATAATAATTTTAATAAAATGGAGTTCATTTTTTAATTCTAAATATTTAAAAATTATTAGGGTGAGTTTTTGAGAATTTTCTAAAATACTTGAATTCTTTTTGAATAGTAAAATACATTAATTTACGGTATTTATACATTATAAGTTAGATACACTATCAATTGAGTCTTCAAAAATGTAAGAATAATAATAAATAAATAAACATTATTATTTTAATATATTTGGTGATAATTCTCAAATTATTCATATTCTTGAGAGAAAATAATAAAATAATTAATAAAATAATGAGAAAACACCCCTCTCCTCCCATATAAATACCACCCCTCACCACCTCTTCTCCTGACTCCTCTCAATAATTTATATGTGTAAAAATTTTATCTAATAATCTTACCAGGCCCCTCCCCTACTTCCATGAGCTCTTGGTCTCATCAAAATACCAAAACCTTTACCCTAAGGATGTTTTGACGGAGGAGAATATCCATAGGCAAATTCCTATTTCATTTTCCATAAATTCCATTTCAATATATTTTATTTTCTTATTCTATCTTCACCTACCCTTATAAAAGTTACATTATAACCATATTATATTAAATATATTATAGTTTTATTATGTTAATTGAATAATCCATCATCTATACCCCTTCTACTCTCTTTTTGTTCTAAAAATAAAATCATCACCCGTGATGTGTAAATTTACCGACATCGTGGATGATGTGTTTTTATTTTTCATTAATTCCGTCAAGGCTAGTCATAAAACCATTTTTAATGGTTGAAAAGAATTTTTAAATTTATGTTAAAACGTTTTTATTTTTTAGAACTAATATGTATACATAATACTAAATGATAAAATGAAATGAGTTTGTTGTGATCGAAAGCCACCAAAATTAACTTAAATAATTATCATTAACTATTTATCAAATGATTCATACTCATGACATATAAACAAATGCTTTATAATATAATTTCTCTTTAATAATATTCATTAATAACTTATAACTTCAATTATGGGTTTTTATTTCCATTTTAAATGATTTTCTATACATGTATACAAGTAACCGATTATGAAAACTAAGAAAATGAGCACTCCTGAACGTTGAAATTGAAATCTCTAACTCATTAAGAAGGCCAAAAATGAACTTAATAAATTTAAAATAAATCAATTAAATGTATACATATTTCGTTAATTAATAATTAATTTCTCTAATTTGATTATTTAGGGTATTAAGATCTTGTGCAGAACCATTTTGAACAAAAAGTAAGAGATTCTACCTGAACTTCTATTTTTCATTCCGGTTACGATTTCTCTCTCTTTACCACAATGTATTGATTCTCAATTTTTATGTACATATTATAAATTATATTTATATGTTCCAAAATAATATATCCATATCACATCATCCCTCTTTTATGGGGGAATACTTGTTTTAAAAATAGTTCCCCTTTCAATTCTTCTCGATAAGCAAACCCGATTAAAGGGATCTTCCCAAATTCTTACCCATTTTCAAGTGCACTCCATGATATTTTTTAATCCACCATTATTTTTTGAAAATAAATAATTTATTTATGAAAAACATTATTGGTTCATTTTGGGTTTTATATAAAATATTATGCCTTTTCCATTTTAAATTCCCTTTAATACTTCTCTTAAACCACAATAAAATGTCTTATTTTTAATGTTTCATACACACTTTTTTACATGTTTTCACAATAGTTTGACTTTAATTATCACGATATATGACAATTTTTACTTTTTAATTCCCATGTATGATTTAAATCTATTATATCATGGCGAGCATTCTGATATTCCCTTTTGTTATGCCTTTGGACATGGTTAGGACACACAATTCTTTCCATAGATAACCCTTCTATTTATATTTGATTCCTTATGTATATTTATTCATGTGGAACACATTTTCATGAACATGTTATGATGGGTAAACTCAGATAGTGCTCTAATTTATTGGGTAATGTTTAGTCTTATGATACATCATGTTGGGATTGGGAGTGAACCTGATTCCTTTATGGCACTTGGTCTGCCATGTGATATAATCTTGGTCATTATCATTAAATCCTATATATTTCATGTTATATATTGTTGAAAAATTCCAATGATTATATGATTTTATGTTCCCTTCTTATAAATTTTATTCTTCTTTATTTTTTTTCATGTTCTATACCTTTTACGTCATCGTGTTATGCCTTCTAACCCATGTGTTATGTTTATTCCTATGATTATTCCCTTACTGGTTTTTATAGAACATCCCTTTTTTCATGTATTCCTCTGGTTATCCTATATAGTTATAGGAGATCAATGTAACCTAGGATCTCATTATTTTGATTTAATATAATAAAATAATGATATTGAATTATGTACCTATCTTCCAAAGACACTAGACTTTACAATCCTTGTCTTGTAATTTGATGTTTATTTACGCTTATAATCATGTACTGATATGGGTAAATGGATAGGGTCACTATAGTCGGTTTCATGGAATGTTCCCTTATAGTTATGTTAAAACACATTTATATTTTTTAACTTATTACAGGGCATGTAATATCACATCACATGATGTGTGACTAATATTATGTATGGTGCTTGTCATGTATTGTGTGCTTACACAACATGTATGCCTATATGAAATGTTATGATATACTGAGCATATTTTCTGTATGATTATTTTAATTGAGGTGTTTGACTTCACGAATTGTCTATACATACCCAGTATGTACCTCAAGAAATGTCTCTGAAGTAAAAAAGTTTATTCAAAATTTTAAATTTCATGTATCTATAGAATAAAACCTTGTCACATGGTGTTTAAATCTAGCTATACTCCATAGGGTCTAGTTATTTCTATAATAAATTGATTTCTATTCATGTTGACTCACTCAAAAATACCTCTATCAGTGTGTTCTTTGCTTGAGTTGTCTTGAGTTAGATGATGCATACAACTAGCTACATGGTATTTGATTCTATAATGGCCACCCAGACTATACGCCTGGGACTCAAGTTTTATTTCATCAAGGTTACCACATGTTTCATGGAGTGTACATCCCATAACATGTTGTGTATCTCAAGTGATGTGGAATCTCTCATCTAGAAGTCATTACATGGTGTTTATAAGTTAAATATTGTGTATTTGACCACATGGATGCTTTGATTTATGTGGGGGAAATTGTGTGGGGTTATATAGAATGTATGCTACCTACAGGTCATGTACTCCTTCTCACATCGCATGCTAATTAGATGTCAGTACATGGTGTGTAATAACATTGTGTACTAAACCACCACATGATTTGTAGTGATTTGTGTTACTCCTCGTAGTATAATTGACCATGTTTACATTATGTGTACATTTCTATTACATGTTGTGTAACTATATCATTTGTATAAAATATTTCACACCTATGGATTGGATCATCAATCATGCTTCATATTATCTTGGTTTTTCTAATCTATAAGAAATAGAATGGTCAAATTTTCTCAAATTATAGATTATGAATGAAAAACAAGAAATGAAAATATAACAATCAAATATATTATTGATCTATAATCAATGAATATTTTTAAATTAAAATGTGACCACTTTTACACTAATTTTAGGTTTTACAGCACAAAAAAAGGGGCTAGGCACCTATGTAATAATGTTTCTCAGCTATTTCTTTGGATAAATCCATAGAACTATACACACAAAACCGTGGAATATTTATTTAGAGGATATTTTTCACATATAATTTATAAATAATTTATAATAACAATTACCTTAGATTGATAATTATTTTATTATTAGTGATTAATTGAATTTACAATCTTCATATACCATTATTATGATAAATAATCCACATTATAATTCCTCGCGTTATATCTACACAAGATCAATGAATATTGAAATTTCATCTATGGAACATATGGTTCTATCATAGAGGTTATGATTATCCTTTATCATTCATTGAGTATCATGATAATAATTAATTCATGATTGAATAATTTTTCCTTATTCTCACAATCTTTATAGAGGAGAGTAAGATGACAATCTCTCATTATCAAGATAGTTCTTTAGAAGTTATCTTTAGGGATTTATGAAAAAAAATGTGATATCATTGTGGAAAACAATTATTAACTAGTCCTATAAATGTTATTTTCTTGGTTATATACTTAGGGTTATAAAATTAATAATTTCACAAAGCAACATATCTAATTATTCAAAAAATAAACTCCATGGAAAATAATAAAAAAGTTATTATTATAATGTTTCATGAAAAGCGTTAACTTATAGATATTTTAATATAATTTGTTAAATAAATAAATTAATATTTATTTAAATGTTATTAAATAAAATATATCATTTCATTCTGATAATTATATTGTTCCATCAATCCTCCATAAATTTATTGAACCATAAATAATAAATATTTATTTAATTAATAAATATCATTATAATATTGAATAAATAAATAAATAAATATTATATTTAGTTTTTCAGTGAAGAAATATTTATTTACTATTTAACTCATATATATTTTTAACGGAAAAACTAGTGATTGAATTTTTGTGATCAAGAAAATATGAATAATTATTATTCTTTAAACTTGAAAATAATATTTATTCATATCAAAAATTTATATTGAATATAACTGAGAATATAGATACACTTTCTGTGTGTGTCCCTTTAGGATTCTATCTCAGTGTAATTAGGTTGTCTAACCTAAATTCCATTATTAAATTCTAGAAACACATCAATACACCCATATAAAAGGATGATAATAATGTAATTTATGGGTTTCATTTGACCATATAATGATTATTGGAAATAGAAAACAATCAAAAAATATAATGATCTATCTCCAAGATATCAAACATTTATATTATCTTTAAATATTGGTATGCAATGTATCTGCCAAACTCAAGTTACATCATCCATATTAATTTTCCTTGGGAGAATATTTGAGGAATATCATAAGGAGAAGTAAATAGAGGCAGCCTACCTCTGTGGTGATACACTAGTTAAAGAATCCATTATCATATCATGAGGATACCCGAATTTCTGAAGGGGTGATTCCACTACTCAAGAGAGACAAGAAGATATCCGGAATAAGATATTTTTATATAAAAAACGTTTTATAAAAATGATGATCATATTACAATTGGATGTGAACAACCCACTACCCAATGAAGAGAAATCATCTCTTTTATAAGATAATCCTATGGTGCTTCATTATTAATAAATCATATATATTACTTCTCATTGGGTTAATTCATTGAAATCATTTCAATAAATAAATAAGAATATTTTAAATGAACCAACCTTTGGTTTGAAATTGACGAAACCCATTTAGGATAGAAATATCCAACTGTTTCATCACATGCAACCTATTGTATATTCATCTAAAGCATATATAATATAATATATATGTGTATATAAATATATTAACACATTAATCATTTTCATGAAAATATACATGCATCATATGCATGTATTAAATAAAAATATATATATAATAACACACACACACACAGATATATATATATATATCATGCATCATATGCATGTGTACAATAATCACATGCATGTACATTTTACTAAAAATCTAACAATATTACACTTACACTAAAATCCCAAAAGGTCTTTATGAAAGACTTCATAAGTCTGGGATTTAATCAAAACTCATTTGGATATGTATTTTCATCAAACACTACGTATATTCAGTAAATATTCTGTCCAAAATTTTAGCCTTATCCAAATTCCTAACTATGTATCCCTATGAGCCTTAGTAGCATTGGAAAAGAAATTAAATCCATAATTCATATCTATAAGAAAAGACATGCCTTTATTAAATAATATGAGCTATATAAGATACTAAGGGGTCTGGTGTGATCTTCATCAAACAAACACAAATCTCTTTAAAAACATATCTACCATCAGATATACCATATATATAAAATTTAAAGCTATGTAATCCATTTTTTCATGGCATCGAGTGACCACTAGACATAGAATAAATCAATCTACTTTTTCCATTTATATTTCTCAAATCTCTAAAAGAGAATGGCCATGTCAATGTATACATCACAAGTCATTCATCGATCCAACAATCACCTCATAATTCACTTGTCCATGTAGTAGATCAGATCATATATATCACAACTAAGTATATCCACTAATTTCTATAGTTTAAATCAATTGGTGGCCAAATGTATTTTCTTTTCATACAAGTGTAAAAATTCCATCTTGGTTGTGCTCTAACCACCAACTTAATCAGCAGCATACAAAACCACCACCACCACCACCCCCACCCCCCACCCCCATCCCCCGTATTATCTAAGTAAATATATAGACAAGTATAAGAAGGGTAAAAAAGCATGATGGTTTTTAATAACTGATATCTCACCAACCTTATGTAATAATGATTGATAATAAGCCTATACCCCTTAGTATATATATGATTTTATGATATTCCATGAGATATACTTTATAAGTTCTTTCAAATTAATAAGTCTTTCCTTATTACATCATGGATCTATTCTATATATCCTACATACAATACTTTATAATAAATAAAATATTATATTCATGTTAAACTAATCATATCATTTCATCCAATAATACTCTATAATGATAATTGGTTATGGGTAACTCAAATTCATAATTTTAGATGATATTATCATTTGACTATTCAAGTAAAAAAAATTAAAACACGCATAAATCAATGAAAAATTTATAAACATGATGTATTTATAATCATTTCAAAAAATCTCTCATTTGTCTTACACCCATATATTATACATGAACCTCATGTTTTGTTCTTTAATGGTTTCATCAATTAATCTACTATATTCTCATGTTTGTCCACCCAACTAATCATTATATTTCCCATATCAATTATTTCATATATGAAATGTTATTTTTGAAGGATATGTTTAGTTTTTTAGGGAGATTGGGGTTCCATAGATTAAGAATATACCCCATTGTTTACCCAATATTTCTCAATTTCTCCCATGATGTTAGGAACCACTCCAAGTTCATTAATGATCTTCTTGAACCAAATATCTTCCTTTATAGAATCATATAGAGTGATGTACTCTACCTCTACTTACAAGTCCTATATTTTGAATTTCATAGATATTTTCTTACATATTGCTTTACCATTTAATAAAAATTACAATATATATTTGAACCTCAAATCATCTTTTTTTAGTTTGGAAACTAGTATCTATGTAACCCCTAAGGCAATGTTCATCCTCTCATTAAATGACCACAAACATTTATTTATTCCTCATTAAGTGCTTTAAAATGTTTTTCATAGAAATCCATTTACTCTCACCAGGATTGGGTTGGTATCTAATAATAATTCTAAAAACCAAAGAGACGCCAGGTAAAGTAAATAAAAATTGAACACATGATAGATCATATGGAAAATACATAAGGAATCTTATCAATCCTTTCAATTATTTAGAAGGATCTTTAATCTTCTTAAGAATTTTACTAAAAACATTTCTAAAGAACCCATTTTGGATTTCTCCAAGAGAAACCACTTTAGAACTTTACCAATATATGGGTTTTGACTTGGTATAATAAATTTATTAGATCCATCTCTATAGATCTTTATACCCAATATGTAGGCTGCTTCACCCATGTATTTCATTGAGAAACATTTTCCAAACAGTAGGTTCATATAGAGAGGTTTTAGGAAATCATTTATAGTAAATAGTATTCCCTATAAATATAATAATAAAAATACAATTATACTCCCACAAACAATATTATATACATAAGAATATAGTTTTATTAAACCAAACTCTTTGATTACATCATCAAATGAATTATTCCATCTCTAAAAATATTGGTTCAGTTCATAAAGTGGCCTATGCAACTTTCAAACATTATTAGACAAATTTTCCAATTCAAAAATTTTATGTTTTATTGTATATATTCCCTTGATTATATTCCCACTATGGAAAGTATTTTTTGCATCTAATTTATATATCATATAATAATCATCATCATTTATGGATAGAAAAATCCAAATGGACATTATCATTTAAACTGGTGAAAAGGTATCTCCATAGTTAATACTCAGAATTTTTTTATTAATCTTTTCCACCATTTGTTCTTTATAAGTAAAAACACTATCATCCATATCAATTTTCTTGTGGAAAACCTACTTTAACCCTATGGGTATCGCCCCTTCGAGTGCATCCACTAAGTTCCAAACATTATTAGTGCACATGGATTCTATCTCATATTCCACATTTTTTAACCATTTATTAGAATTGGAACTATCAATATCATCATACTATGAAGTAGTTCCATATTTTATAAACATTACTTAATCATAATTTTCTATAATAAATCCATGTCTCTCTAGTTCCTAAGAATTTATATAAGATATTCAAGGTTCTTCAGTAACTTCATTCAGTTATTATTCCACAAATCTATAGTACTGACTCAAATTCTACCCTTAATAATAGATTATATTTGTTGATATTGAACATACCTTAGTTAAAATTTATTCCCACTTAAAACTTGACTCATTTGATCCCTCTCAAAAAAACACCATGTCTATCGACAAAAAATGTGTTTAGTAGGATTATAAATTTAGTGTTCAACCATTTATTTTGGATAAAAAACAAATAAGAATTTTTATGATTAAGGGTCATGTTAATCCAAATCCAAAAATTGTACATATACTTCACAACCCCAGATTTTCCTAAAACACATATTGTAAAATTTCTCATTCTATATCTCATATGGTGTCATTATGACTACTTTTTTATGCAACATGGTTAAGTAATAATGCAGCAATCTCCAGATCATGGCCCTAGAAAGAAATAGGATAGTCATACAAAATCATCAATGATTATTCCATGTTTAATGAGGTTTAGTTCCTCCTATCAGAAACACAATTCCATTTTTTTGTTCGGGTAAGAGTGAGCTATGAAATAATTCCACAATCTCTCAGATAAACTATAAATTCATAGTTGATTTATTCAGCACACCAATCGGTTTAGGGAATCCTAATGCTTTTTCAATGTTGGTACTATATTTTTAGAAACTCCACAAACTATTCAAAGGATTCATACTTTTGATTCACTAAAAACAAATTACCATACCGACAAAATTCAACAAAAAAGTAAAAATTGACATAAACCCACCACTTTCTTGGGTAATCATTAGTCCTTATACATCACTATGTAAGATATGAAATAGTCCACTATCCCTTTCATCCTTTCTACCAAAATTTTCCTTGGTAAGTTTTCTTCATAAAAAATATTTTTATATATCAAATGATTCATAATAAAATAAGTCCAAAAATCCAAATATATAGAGTCTTTCAATATGTTTCATATTTATGTGTCTAAGACGACAATTCCAAAGTCAGGTAGGATAAGAATCAACCCTAACATTCTTATTTTGAATCTTATAAACAATATTATCATAATATATAATTTATAAAAAAATTATTATATTACCAAAACAATAAAATATTTTATTATTATAAATTTAAAAAACTTTTTTTATTAATATTGAAGGAAAATACCGTCTTTTCAAAACAAGATACAGAAATAAAATTTCAATTTATAGAAGAAACATAATAAAAATTCCCCAATTCTAGGAATAATCCACTGTATAGAATTATATGATAAGTTCCAACTTCTAATGTAGAAACTCTTACTCCATTACCAACATGAATATATACTGCACCCTTCATCAATTTTATCATATCCCTATGTTTATGTTTTTCAACATAAGTATGTGACACACACCCAATCTCCAATACCCATGAGTAAGAGTTGGTGGAATTAGTCTCTTTAGCATTCACATTCAATAAATCTATATTTTTCTCCTTAATAACCCTTCTCAATCCTAGATACCAATTTTTTACTATTCTATAGGTCATTCCTATTAATGATATCAAAATATTTAGTTTTAATTATGTTATAACATACAACAATGATATATTAATGGGTAAGTATCATGTTTATATAGTTTTATTAAGTAAATTTAATGATAGTGATCAAACTAAAATTTATGTCCCCAAATATCTTGTCTATTTTGTGATGTATGATGCATATTTCATCATGAATTAAATTGATATGTTCACGTACTAAAGATATGATTATTTAGGTATGACATTGTCCCAATTATAATAGTTATGATTCTTGGATAATTGAGTAGACAACTCTTTATCCAATCTATCATATAGATTTACTCAAATCTATTCCTCTAGTATCTTAAATCATGTCTCGCACCACCAAAATGATAGTTTTGGATGAACTGAACATGAAACTAGAAACTTCCCAACTCAGGGTCCACTTAACCTATGCCTTGAGCTGGTGGGTCACATTTCCTTAAGCATGCCTCCCCATATTCCAAAGTATTCAGACTAACAGTGATGGTGTAAATGTGGTAGAATGTAGAGACAATACCCTCTTATCATATTGGAACATATGATACAATCATAAAAATACAATAGAAGAAGAATATAATAAACAAACAAAATAATAAATGAGTGGATAATAGAAAACTTAACAATTGAATAATACCCAAAATAATCTAGAAATTTTCATATACATGGATTCATGGAATACAAATATAAAAAAGAGAAATAGGGGAATTCTCATAAAAACATGAAATAAAAAAAGTAAAAAGAATAAAAAACTACTCCACTAGTATCTTTCGATAATTCTGGGTCATCTTCCCTAAGATATGTCTATAAGTCATGCATATCATATACTAGTAGCAGGGCTCTTTCCCATATCAGTACTGACAGAAACATAGTCTACTTTAGTAAAAATGGAATCCCGATTAGGGTGTGAGATAAAAATATTTGTAGGCCACCCCCAATGGGGTCTGTAAATAATCCAAGTAGTGCTCGTAACTAAATAGAGTGAAATCATAATTATTTAATTTATTGTACTGAATAAAAAAATAACCACCCACTCCGGTTCATAAAGGACACTTGGAGGCTCTACCTACTTCGTCCCATAGCTATAATGGAATCTGATTAGTCACTATATACATATTAATAATATATATAATATAGTTATATATTCCATCCACCTATATGAACCATGTATGTGTGGACTTAAGTAGCCATATGCGTGGAATACTAGTCATTGGTTGGACTGGGGAATAACGCAGACATTCATGTCTAGTATAACGATCCAATTAGCTCAAGCAATAGGATATATGCCCTACATCTCATAATAAGTGGGATTCATCATGCTCCTCACTCGATATGGTGAGGGTGCCATCATTTTAACACTTAGATAAGTAATGTGACATGTCAAGCCCAACATCTAACCAGTGTCAATGGTGTGAAATGTCATGATCAACACCTGATGTAAAGGAGTGTGATACCATCATGCTCAATAAATCCCTTATCGTCTTACCACTACCTCTATAAAGTCATAATCCTAATTATAACATTTATCCTGAGGAAATACCTCTCATTTTTCATGTTCACCAATCCCATATATATATATATAAGGAATATTCATGTATATAATATTACACATGAGGAAATATCTTTCATATGTCCCACTATTCATGTTCAGTTTCATTCAAGGAAATATAATTTACAATAACTATTTGATTAAACATAAACGAAATACATGCCTTTACCATCCTTTGTAAATAAATCCATCTCAAACATTAGATTCATTTAAATAAAGAAAATCATCATAAATTATCCATTCCACATAATTAATCCATTCAAAAACCTCTTAATAAGTAATTTAAATTTACAATGTTCAAAGATCCATTTATAAGGTTACAATTTCAATAAGTAAATTTCTTACATGGTTAATTCTAATTATATGTTGGTATAAACACCTATGAGGTGCCTCAGGTTCTATAAAAAATTTTATATCAGGGGTAAACCATTTAAACTCTAGGTTGATAGCCAATTAGAAGTTCTAAGAATTAGAACATTTAATCACAAGGGGTAATTCAACTTGAAACACAAAAGGGTTGTTCATAAAAGTTGTCAATACCCTCTAAACTACTAAACAAGCATCAAAGGATATGTATCATGGTGTGATGATCAATTTTATATGAATAACTCAATAAATGGGGGGTTATTAGAAAAATCAGTGTGTGACACAATGGCATAGCTAAAAGACATAAAAACTCAAGGGGAAAATGATGATATCACCTTCTTCATGGTCATAGATGAATATTTTCTTGTTATCATCATTGGATTCAGAGAAGGATGGAATATATTTAAGAAATTTTCCAATGCCTTGAAAATAGGGAAAATGGTCTTTCACCAAAATAGCATGCACTACTACAAAAACAGCATTTATAAGTGCTCAAAACGTGCTTTAACAGGGCTAAAAAAGCATTGTAATTATCAACGCTAATATAGGGGGGTCCCTTTTATCATCCCTATGAAAAGCACTGATAAGGGTCACTTTTATCAGTGCTAAAAAAAGTGATGATAAAATAACCCTTTATGAGTGCTTTTTTTAGCGCTGATAAAAGTGACCTTTATCAGTGCTTTTAAAAAGCACTGATAAAAGTCAAAAAAATTAAAAAAACAATTAAATAATGCAGGGAGAGATTTTTACAGTGCTTGACCCCCACCCCACCCCCCTTTATCAATTCTAGGAGGTCTTCTAAACGTTTCCCTTCCCGTGCATCCTCACACGTGCACCCCTTTGCTTCCACCCGAATTTGAACCCGCAACCTCCCCCTTTTGCGGTGGCACCATTACCACTAAGCTATTTCATTTTTTTCTCTATTTAATGATATATCTATTTATATATATAGTTCTATTTATTTTTATATTGATATAGATTCATATTAATATAAATATATTTATTTATATATTAGTATATATATATTAATTCGTATATTAATATATATTTATATTTATTTATTTATATTTTTTTTTGTTATAATTTTTTATTAGTATTTTTTTTGTATATTATTATATACTTATAAGATTAGTTTTAAATAAATTTATGAAATATGTTTTTTATTTGTGTTTATAATTAAACAAATAAATACATAGATACATATATACAACACACACACAGAGACACATATATATTTACGAATAAATACATATATATGTGTATTTGAAAAAGTCCTAGAATGTTAAAATGATCATAACATATAATAAAGATGCCCGTTTCAACTCCGAAAATTGAAAAATCGAAGAAAATGACACAATATTTGATATGATATGTGGTACAGGCCTAACAGAAATCTGGATCAGATGTTATATGTGTTTGAATGTTAACAAATCGGGGTATCCCGACTAAAAACTCATTTTTGGAGGACTTATGGGCCTTTTTCGCCTCAAAATATGTGATAGAATCTCTTCTTGGGTTACCAGCGTGTAGAGCTCGTCACAGGCTTCGATTTGATATGCTGTAGAGCTCAAACAGACGCCTGGATCAAAATTTATGGCCATTTGAATTTTGAGTTACATTTTCAACTTATTTTAGATTTTTTATGAATTGTTTTGACTTTTGTGTCTTCAAATGTTTATTAAATTATTTTTAATTGATAATAATTAGAAAATTATTAATTAATAATATATTTTTTAAATATTTTAAACCCATTTTCATTAAATTTTTTATATATTAATTTTAATAATCTATTTATACGTATATAAAACATATTTAAAATATATATATTATATTTATATCAATATAAATATACTTTTATAATAATAATTTATTTTAATGATTTTTTAAACATAAAATTTATCATTGGTAGGAAAAAGAGCTGATAAATCCCCCCTTTATCAGCACTACTAAAAAAATCACTTATAAAGGCCCCCTTTATCAGCGCTTTTTTTAGCGCTGATAAAGGGGTAGCACTTCCCTTGCCCATTTTAGTAGTAGTGATGATGAATTCAATGATAAAATTATATATTAATGGAGTGGATTCAAGATATCACCATAAGGAATCCAATGTCTTTTATGGATCTTGAGTCGGACACTAGACGAAAGAGTTATCTTCAATCATAGTTCATGTAGGGGAAGAAGCTACGGAAGGAGAAAGGTAGCTTTCATCCACTGGAGGAGGGGAGAGAAAGGTATAAAAGTTTTAAAAGAATAAATCATATAAAATTGTAATTACTACTCAAAATATAAGGTTTTATAGTTATGTCGCATGGTTTAATAAACTGTGCACAAACCATGCGCAAGTCACTACTAATGGATTTTTACCACACAGTTAAGGCACATGGTATCCCAAACCATGTGAAAACTATGAAAATCCCACTATAAAAAGTCTACAATTTCTTGTATGGTCGTGAGTCTTGGGTCTCATGGTTTCAAAAAATCCATGCGGTCTATTGGTTCCCACTGTCTGCAACCACACATATTATGTAAAACCATGAGGTCTGGGCTGCATGATTTCTCTAAACCATGAATCCCAGTCTTTTGATCCCATTTTTTGGATCTATTCTCTTAAAAAGCCTCGGACACACCCAATACCACCTTGAATTGATTAGGAAAAAATATTACATTCTTTTAAGAAATTTAAATTTAAAAACAAACAAGCCATTTCTTTTTGAAAATACAGGTCCTTGCAACATCCCCTCCTTAAAAAAATTCAACATCAAGTTGGTCTTCTAAGGGTAAAGAGACATCATCTATATAGTGTTCTGGCCATTGGGCTCATATATCAACTTCTGGTTCTAATTTCTTGTCTTGTACTTGACTGGGCATCCATAGAATATGTACTAAAGGAAATGGCATACCTCAGAGTTTCTTCACACTCCAATCCACAATATGAATTGGATACTCCTCAAATGAATCATCTTCATCCAATTCAACATCATCAGGATAAAACACATGCGGTGGGTCTAGATAGTCTTGGTAAAACAAAGATATAAGAAATAAATTATACTTAGAATAGTATTTATGAAGAAGTTTTAACTACTATTCCACCAGTATGTTTGTTTCACAACCTCAAAGGGTCCAATAAACCTCGGTGAGAGCTTAAACTACCTCTGTATACGTCTATGACCCAACATGTATGAGACTCACAAGAAAAACTGGTATCTGACCTCAAACATGAGAGTTAGTCGATGTCATTTTGGATAAGAATAATGTCCAGACTGAGCTTTCGTCATGCACTTTTAGATCATCTGGACCTAATCTATTATCTCTTGCATGAGACGTAGTGCGAGCATAATTTCCTCACCAATCTCTAGCCAGTATAAAGGTGAGCATAAAGGCTAACCATAAAAGGATTCATAAGGAGCCATATTGATGGTATCCTGAAATCTATTTTTATATGAAAACTTATTAATTGGAATTTGTTTCTCACAGATACCCCCAAAGTCAATGTCACATGCACAGAGCATGTACTTGAGCACCTAATTCATATTTTCTATTATTTCATCAGTCTTTGGATGATAGACCATGATTATAAGTACCTGGGTACTTAAGGTCTCCTACAAACACTTCCAGAACGATGGCGTAAAATGACTGTCTCTTTCAAAAATGATAGAATGAGGAGCTCCATCAAGAAGTACAACCTTCTTTATGTAAAACCACCCTAGATTTTATATTATAAATGTCTCTCACATAGGGAAGAAGTGTGAAAACATACTCATTATCATGAGCTAGTTCAATCAATGGTAATCCGAAAAATCCATTATGGTATCATCTTCCTTCTTGGAAAAAAGGACTGGTGAACCCCAAGGAGAATTATCGAGACATATAAAGCTATTAGCCTCCATGTCCTCCAACTACTTCTTGAGTTCCATAATTTCCATAGGTTCCATCACTAGTGTTTCTCCTAGAATAAGATCAATAGTAACCTATATCATTCGCACTGAAGGTCAACCAAATAAGTCTTTAGGAAATATTTCCCTGAAAATATCCATAATAGGAGGAAAAATAGAGGGTTGTAACCCCTAGTCATCCAGAAAAAACTGGCTAACAGAGATGTCACATTACCCAACCTCTGCAGCTAAGGTCTTGACCATGTAGCTTTCACATCCCATTATCACTTATGCATGTGCCTACTACGCACTGGTGATGTAAATTTCACCCTCTAATGATAGCAGTCAATATGGTCTTGATAGGGAACTTACATGTCCATCAAGATAATTACATCAAATCCATTCATGTTGAGGAAAAAAAGATTCCATATGAAAAGGTATATACCTATCTCAAGGTGGAATCCCTTATAATGGAAAACTCCATCTGGTCAGATACTTAATGGGGTATCTATTTTCATAATGCCATAAAAGTTATCAATATCAAGGCCCACAATATTAGTGATTGTCTCATATATAAATGAGTGAGATGCACCTATGTCAAATAAAGCACACAAAAAATTAGAGGCTACCAGAATAGTACCTCATACATTAGAAGGTTTAGAACTGTGATACTCTAGAATAAGATGGTCTCATTAAATTGGCCTTTACTAAGGCTCTAATTAACAACATAATTCTCTAATAAATCCTTCTCTACTGGTGCTGAGATTCATAAGTATGACTACCTCTACCTTGACCACCACCTTGACCTGATCGGTTTGTGGTATTTTAGTTTCCTGTCTGTAATGATACTAATGGTATTAGTACTGAACAAGGTGTATGATTATATCCTCAGTTTCTAGGAACTGATGGGAATGTTCTATAAAAGCATTGGATATTCCTCATCCTACTACAGCCTCTGCACTCCACCAGATCATGTAAGCATTGTGGTTTTTCATGACCCGGTTTCCCATACTAGTGACATATCAAAATAATATCTACACGTGGGGTCTGGCTTATACTACCTCCACAATAATCCTCAAAGAATCTCTTTTTTTCCCAAAATAAAAAGTATTGATAGATTTGGTGCCGAACCACCCTAACTCGCACCATCAACTTCCCCCAAATTTCTCTATATGATAAGGGCTTGGATGATGATTTTAGAAATCGTAGTCAACCTAAACATATTTACCTATGATCGAATGGTTTAAACCATCCCATCCTAGAATTCCCTTGTGGTCATAAGATCATTACCTTATAGTATAGGAGTGAACCACTATAACTCGGTGAAACGAGATGAGTATTCCATAACATACATACTTTCCTTCTGTAGGTTCATGAATTATCTAGCTCTGTCATCCCTTAGAGTCTGGGGAAAAAGTATTCATAGAAGATCGTTTTTAAATATTCATAGACCATATTAAGATTTTGATCATCTTGGGGGATAACATCCCACCACCACTTGGAAACATCACAAAGCATATACACTACAATCATGACCCTCAACTCTAGAGGTGTCTAAATATGCTAGAATATAGAAAGGATATCATCGATCCATCACTCATTAGTATGTATTCTAACATACCAAAAGAATGTGGGAGGATGTTGGTGCTGGAATTACCTAGTTAACTCTAACATATTGTGGGATGTTCGAGCAACACCATGAATATTCTATAGCATATATAGGAATCCCTCCTGACACTATGCTTTAGTTCCCATATCATGTATAGGAATAGGTTCCACAAGTGTTGTTGTAGGAGGAATCACTAGAGGCTCACGGCTCGCCACCTCAGGAGCATGGTCTTCACCTCCATCTGGGTGTACGATAGAAGGACATCATGGCATCATGATACTACAATGCTAAACACACACCTCAGAAGAGATTTAAGAAACTGAGACAATTGTAGATAGAAACTAGGATAAGTATATATCCTTCATATATAAATGATCATGCCTCTCTACCTTCTTCAAAATCCAAGTCTAGGTGGTAGAAGAGACTTGGGAAGTTCATAAAAATGGAAGATTCACCTATCTACTCACTATTGAGGTTGGATTCAGGTATGAATCTTGATTTCACATGTATAGGATAACTACTTTCAATTTATAAGTCATATTCATTTTGAATTTGTGCTTGTTCAAACAATTAAATCTCATCAAATGGATGGACTAGGTGGATTACCATTTTTCACCCATAAGGGACCCTACTCCTTATGAACCAAAATATGTCATCCACTTAACCCACACCATAACACATTCGAACCCACGAGACCAATGGTACATGGCTTAAAGTTCCAAAATTGATTGTTTAAAGAGTCTTCTTTAACCTATTCTGGAAAAAACTATTAGGATAAGGTAGGAGTTTTAATTATTAATTATTGTTTCCAATCCCTATAAGAACATTCAGCACAATTCATTACATATTCAAAGCCTTATCAATATGCAACAGGAAAATTCATGCTAAAATAGATGTGTCATGAAAAAATGCAAGGTATATTAATTCTATTGTTCTTAATAATGACGCATGGTCTAATGCAAAGCCCCAATTTCATTGGTCCATAATAAATAGATCATCATTTCAATAATACTGATATCAATAAAATTATAATACATGTGTGTCACCCAATAGTGAAGTGATATCAACTATAAATTTCATAATCAATAATAAAAATTTCCCATCCCATGTAATTTGGGTTTCCCCTTTACATGGGTTAGCTACGTCCAAGAACATGGTCAATTCAAAATACCATTAACTCATATTATTATATCTAATACCCAAATAGTAAGATAAAGGAAAATTTCCTCTAATAACACATTATAACATCTTGAGATGGGCTCCACTTAACATGTGCCCTGAGATGGTGGGTCACATGGGCTCAAGTATTCCTCCCCATAAATCAGAGTTTGCAGACATGCAGTGATGGCATAACGGTGGTATGATGGTTATATTATACTCGCTTATCAGAGTGGCTCAATAGATAAAATCATAAACATACAATAGTTGAAGAAGATAATAAATGGAAAAAATATTAAATAAGTGGAAGAATAGATAATTGAACAAATAGTAACAACCAAAATCCATTAAGCAATGTCAGGTAAATGGATTCATGGAATGCTGGTATAAAAAAGGAAAATAGGGGAATCCTCATAGAAAAATGATATATCAATAGTACAAAAATTGAAAAACTTTTCCACTAGAATGTCAAGGGAATTCATGGTACTGTAACCTAAGAACCATCTACTAGTCAAGTATATTAAATATCAGTATCAGGGCACTTTCCCTTATTAGTACTTATAGAAATATAATCTTCTCAGGAACCAAAGGTAACCCAAGTAGGTTATGTGATAATAATCACAATTGGAAACCACCAATGGTGTCTACATGTAATCCAATTAGTGCCTATAACTAAATAGTGTTCATGCATAAGTGATTAATTAAAAATAATTAATAAATAAATAACTTCCTTCTTAGGTTCCTAAAAGACACCTAACAGATCTACTAAATTTAAATCATGGCTGAAATAGTGTCTAATCAATCATCATATATGGAGTAATATATATATATATAGTTATAGTTATATATCACATCCACCTATATGAACCAAGTACATGCGAAAATAAGTCGAAAATTTCCTCTAATACCACTTTAGACATCCATGACCAGTCTAATGAGGCTACAAGATCAACCAATATGGTACATTCTCAACATCTCATAATTAGTGGGAGACGTCATTTTCATAGCTCAAGATTATGAGTGATCCATCATGTCAACACTGGAACAAGATATGCGATGCATCAAGCCCAACATCCAATTAGTGTCAATGGTGAAAGACCCACGCTCAACTCCTGTTGTAAGGTAGCATGATACATTCAAGATCAACATATCCATCACCATCATACCACAACCTCTATAAAGGTTTAATCATAATTATAACATTTATCATGAGACAATACCTCTCATGTGACATGTTCACCAAGCCCATATATATATATCAATCAAAAATATTCATGTTTATAATATATCAAATGAGGAAATACCTATCATATTTCAAATTAGTGAAGTTCGATTTCATTCATGGAAATACAATTTAAAATAATAATTTGACTAATCATAAACAAAATACATGGCCTTACCATCCTTTATAAATCATTCCATCTCAAAAATTCGATTCATTTAAGTAAAGACAACCATCATGCATTATCCATTTTACTTACTTAATTCATTCAAAACCTATTAATAAGAAAATTCAATTTATATGGTTTGAAGATCCATTTATAGGGTTACATGTTCAACAAGGAAATTTCTTTATGGTAAATTCCACTTATAGGTTGATCCAAATACCTAGGAGGTGACTGTGGTTCAATAAAAAATATAATATCAAGGGAAAACCATTTAAACTATAAGAAGATAAAAAATTATAAGTTATGGGTATTGGAACAATTATGAATAAGGGGTAATTAATCTTGGCACATTGAAGGGGTGTCCATAAAAAAGGTCAAACCCCTGTAAACTTCTAAAAATGGATAAAAGGATGTGTATCATGGTGTGATGATCAATTTGATATGAAGAACTCAATTAAAAGGGGATTCTCAGAAAATGATTGTGTGTGGAACATTATTATAGCTATGAGATATCAAAGCTCAAATGATGAGACCGCCTACCTCAAGGTTGTAGACAACTCCTCACTCAATATCAGTCATAGATTCAGACTAGGCTGGAAGAGATCAAGGAAGCAGTCCAACACTCCAAAAATAGGGCAAAAAAGATGTCACCTAAATGGAACAATATATTAATAGAGTAACTTAGAAAGTAAGGGAGGGAATTTGAGAGATCACCTTAAGGAATCCAATTCCTTTGACAGATCTTGAATCAAACATTGGACGAAAGAGTTATCTCTAACCATAGATCATGGAGGGAAAGAAGATATGGGGGTAAAAATGTGGTTTTAAACTACTAGAGGAGAGAAGAGAAATGATAAAGGGTTTAAAAGATTAAATGAGTGAAAATTGTTATTTCACCGAAATATATAGGGGCTCCTGGTTTACTAAACTATGCATAAACCTTGTGAAAGTCACTAATTAAGGATTTTCCACACACAGTTACGGAATAAGATTCCCAAAAACTATGTGCAAGTCACTAATTAAATGAGTGAAAGAAACTGTAGGTTTATGGTCACGGACCCAATATTCCTTATACGTCTAGTGCACCCATTACCCTATCTTTATCTCCTTATCATAGGTTCCCTAACTCCTATCATTCCAAACATTTGGTACCCTAATTTTGGGCCTATATATTGATGATCCTTAATGGTAATTCCAATTCAATGTCTCCCATATAGGAGCTTGATCAGTTGTTAGGTTAGCTCTAAAGGTGGCATTTTCGAAATAAACTATACACCCATGTCGATGGAGATTAATTATGAATAATATCTTCCCACCATGACACGGTCCCCCCTTGAGGTGTAAAACCCAACCATGTTAGATATGTATTATGTTAAGTTATCAATCCCCATGTCCTATTCATATGATATTAAATTGCATGAAAATTACATCCTCACATGACATTATACTATAGACTTACTCCGTATGATGAACATTGGATTCCCCATATACAATCATCATGGGATGAAACCATTTTCCCTACCATGGTATGAAACTCCATTACTAGGAAACTTACACACAAAAGCCACACCCTATCCTTCCCCATCAAGGGATATGACACCTATAACAGGGATCTTTCACACATAATCCCAACATCATCTTTCCCCACCATGAAAAGAAACTCTTACTCTATGTATCATCAATGTGTAAACTCCACACCATCACTCATCGATTCTCCTTTCACAACATAAGCATCCTTAAATTATGACATTAAATTTCATGGACCAAACCCATCAGATAACCTTAAACTGAAACATCGAACAATGTGGGTTTTGATCCATGACATGTAAACATGGTATGTACGAAACCTCCCGGAGGTTCAATCCCAAAATCATCTAGTGTGAGATTATACCCCTTGGAGGGACACACTCCATCACCTAAGTTTTAAATTTTCCCTCAAAGAGAAACACTTAACCACTGATATTGTCCCTATAATACATTATACCAACACCCAACCTATCCCCACAATACCTTAACCTTGAACACATCTCCACATGATGTTAAACTCATGCCCTGGTCCCTAATACCTACCCCATGCAATAACAATGGGATACCTAAGTTAAAAAATTCTCATAAAACATACACCCCTTGTGTTGATTTACTCATAATGGAAACAGAATGCCATTCGTTCCATTCCTATGATTTATCACACATGAGTTTACCTCCTAAATAGGAATACTTTATAGGTTCCCAATATACCCAATCTCCATACATCCCCAAACATTCCCAATGAGACTACTCACCCTGACTGATAGTTGCTTCCCTGTTGAGAAAGAATAAGTGTAATTTACTGGTTTCCACCTCGAGATAACGTAAGGAATGAGTTTCACGGACATTACTTAATATATAAGGGATAGAAGTACTATGAAATGATGCCCAATGAGGAATCTATAGAAGGAGGAACTAACACACCATTTCAATTTTAGAGCATACATCAATGATTAGTGTGATGGAAGCTATCAACCTTTAGAAATTGGGGGTGTTGCGCAATATAGACAGTGTGTGCGATGCCCTAGAGCCCCGGTGTAAGAGTCGGAATTTGAAATGGTAAATGTAACATGAAGTTCTTCTCCTAAACCATTAAGAATAATATCATTTGAAAAACCAATGGATTTTCATGTGGTCAGATCCCGATATTTGGGGCCAAGTCACGCCAAAAAAATGGTGGGCCCATATTGAAAGTCACCTTTGAATTTGGTTGGTTCATTTTAGACAACCTAGTTCTAAAAAATTGCCAGTGTGGATCCTTCCCTTCTTCAATAAGAAAGGAAACTATTGGGGAATTGATAATTGTTTTCCCTATACATGTATTAATATCATAATACACATGCCGTATAGGAATCAATATACAAGAAGCCAGTGACCTCGCACCGACTTGTGTAGGGGAAAGGGGATGTTAATGTGGTAATCCCACATGAATACACCCCAACTGCAACGTCCACCTAATCATCATTTTTTGGTCACCCACGACCCATCCCACCCATTGAGATTACTCAAAGTAGGGTGATCAACACCCTCTTTCTCTAGTATGAGTAGTAAGGGATCATTTCCACAAGGGATATGACCTATCAGGACCTCAAGGCATTGGTGCCTCGCCAAAACCACCTCCCACAACGGTCGTGCATGGGGAACTCACCCCACATTATGATAGAAAACCACATCGAGTTCCTCTCCCTGGAGCACTCTAATAGATCACTGTCCAATACCGAGGAGGTTGGGGGTGTTTGAGTTACACCTATAGTTACCACCACTTAGGAGCTACCTAGGAGGGCTCCCATCATGCCTCAATAGCTCAAGCACCGACCAGTCCCACATGTCAATGAACAGGTTGATTTTTTCCTCACTCTACCAGCCCTAGTCTATAATACTTGACATCATTATCAAGGGAAGACCTAGAATAGTTTTCAACAAGGGGAATCTTCTACATCTCATATGGAACCTTCCACTATCGGTATATCCCATCATATCCCTAGAATATGTGAATAGAGATCTATATTTTCTCTCTTGGGATCGAGACCCAAACCGCCTTATAGGAAGGCTAAGTCAACTCTCTCAGTCACCTGTACCATCAGAAGCTATCACATTCCAATCCATGATGGAGAGAACCAATGAAAAGGTCCTCCCCACACCACTACGTGTTATTATAATGGTCCTCTTCATGTTATCAACAACCAATTTGGAGGTCCTCCTCACACCATCACTAGTCAATAAAGATGCCCCCCCATGTCATCAACAACCAATGTGGACTTCCTCCACGCACCACTACTAGTCAGTATGGAGGTCCTCCAAATGTTGTTACAACTAATGAGGATTTCCTCGCCGCACCATCACCAATCAGCACAATGGTCCTCCCCATGTTCCAATTAATCTGCATAGGAGACCTCCCCATATTCCCATCAATCAACGTAGAGGTCCTCTTATTGTTCCCAACAATCAGCATAGAGGCACTCCTTTTTTCCACTACCAACCATATTCGATTTCGTCCATAAACTATCAACAACTAGTGAAGAGGTCCAAACTGCACTGTCATAAACCATTATGGAGGTCCTACTTGTGCTCCCACTAATCAAAGAGGAGGTACTCCCTGTTATCCCACTAACCAGAATAGAGGTTTTCCCTACTTCATCGACAACCAAAGTGAAGGTACTCTCCACTCCCCCAATAACCAAAGAAGTTGTACTTGAATATCTAATTCTAACCAGCATAAAGTTCATGCTCATTCCGAATATATTCTCTGCCTTGAAGAACTATCTTGGGGTAAGAGAGAGAATAGTAATCATCGGAGATGGAACCCTGGGAAGCAATATGTCACCATTGACCACTTGGATTTTGAGGTGATTTATGACTCAATGAAGGAACCTTCTACCCATATTCTAGAGACTAAGGTCAAATATTGGAAATTAAGGCTTACCATTCTGGAATCCAAGGGTCATAGGATCCCCAGATCCCTCCATTGATACTTATAGGTAGAGGATATCCTAGACCCTTTATAGGGACTTGTAGTGAAACCATATTTGTCATCACTATTTTACCACCTCTTTGACTCCAAAATAGATGGAGATATGTTAGGGTCTGGGTTTGTTCACTCATATGAAAGTGATCACTCCATTGAGCCATGTATGGATGATGATACCCTCGTACATGATGTAGTGATGGAAAACCTATCCTATATGGACATGATTTGGAAGCTGGATCTGACTCCAAGATATTTCCCAACATGTAGTGAATATTTAACCCAAAAAAACTCCCTCTTCTAGTAGATCAGTCACATAATAGGTTTACATCGGTGCCTTCACCCATATCTCTACCCCGCACGTATATAGACAAGGGACAACCAAGCGTAAGACCCTTACTCTTAAAAAAGAATATTGTTAGAGGTTATAGCCACCGTTAATCTATAAGTGGTGTTCTATACACCTAAAAATATATAATTTTACATCCTAGAGTCACTTATAGAGGACCAGGATGTGTGTATCCACTCGATCATTTGGTTAATGTATCACTACCTCCACGATCGTTAGTTGAACTATCCAAGTATCCTCAAACAACTTGATGAAATAAGCCATCAGTATGGAAAGGTTGATATCGTATCCCTCCTAGTAGCCTCGAATCTAGAGTTGTATGGACACCACTAGACTCTAAAGAAGTCCTTCGGTAATAGACTCATTGTTCTCCACCTGTTCATGGAGGAGGCATCTCCACACATATAGATCATAGGTTGAGGATAGTTTGTTTCTCTCCATTTTATCCCTATATTGTGATAGTCTATCCTATCCTATAATAAAAAAAATTCCCCTCCATATAATTTCATGTTAAATATGGTCATCCCCAACCCGCTAGAGAATCATAGGAATGGTTCCAATAATGTAGGGCATGGTAGGGGTGATCTGCCTCAAGGTACAGTATAGTATATGGTAAACCCCCCTGTAGGGTTTACTCACTCATTGATAAAGATAGTAATTATGCCTTGGGAGTCCCACAATTAGTCAATGTTGTCTTCCCATCGATACGTGGGAAATGAAATGGTCATGTTGAACCCTATGACCCATTTATGGTTGCGTCGAAAGTATAGGCAGAACCCAAGGTAGCTTCCATTCCCCACCCGCTTGAGGAATACAAAAGGATAACCACTCATCTCATTAATGAGTGGGATAAGACCATCATAATGAATTAAGGGGACCTATATCTCTTATAGTGAGGCACCCAATTCTACTCAATCAAGTTCCCCAATTCAAACTCTTTGGCCCCATGTACCCAGTCAGGGAAGAAGCTAGAGGACATATCAAATGACCAAAGTAAGATCCACCAACCACACCTGAGTTGGATGATTATCCTCCTAAATATTAGGTCTATAATACTATCCAAATCTATGATCCTATCAATGCATTTGTCAAAAGAGACCCCCACCAAGATGACATGATAGCTTTTCTCACTACCTTCCTAGCAGCTCCAAAAAAGTGAGAGGTGGCAATCCCACCTAAAGAAAATTTTTATCCAGCATGGGTGGAAAATGTTTGAGCACCCCCAAAGTTTGGTAATACCATATTAACCCCAATAAATAGAATGGGTGACCTGCTATAGCACCAGGACCACTTTTTTTAGGTGTATCCCAATTTTGGGGAATCCAAAATAGTAAGAGACTGTCAAGCTCTAGTTATTAGCATAGACATGGGAAGGGATTTCATTCATATTGTAAATCCAGCTGCCTATAGGGTCCATTACTAGTTGGGATGATCTTTGATGAAAATTCCTCTATCAGTCCAGCTCCACCACATGCAAGAAGAGTATTGTTTAACTCTTCATATGCAAGTAGATGTGCGATGAATAATTCATCAACTTTTTCACCTAGTGGAAAGGACTCATGTACTTACTTGACATTCCAGTCTCCTATGAATAACTACTCATAATGTTCATAGAGAAATTATGGAATTATTTGGTTCTTACCCTTATATACTTGAACTAACTGGGTGGAATTCAAGAGTTCAATGAAAAGGATTAGTGTCTGGAAGAAGCCTTACAGTGGACTTGACAACTTTCGTGCCCATTACCCCTTCAAAATCCCATGTGAAGACCTACGAAGGAAGATACTACTTCCTCCATGCATAGAGAGTTTCTTTATCTAGTATCCCTTCTGTCCCCCTTTTCAAAAATATTCTCATCAAGTATAACTCTATCAAGAACAGCCTCTCTTAGAACAACCTCTCCAAGTATAGACTTTCCAATAACAGCCTCCTCGATGAGAAAATGTGGCTCTAATCCTTAATTTAGTCTTGTATCCCAGAGTGTCTATCTTAGATAGAAGAAATATGAATTACTCCTTTAGGGGTTTAAAGGTCCAAGGATTCTTAATATGTGCCCTGGAGGAGGGAATTATGAAACTTCCAGAGTGCAAGAGACCCTAGGAGGACCATTCCATTTGTAGTATTGTTCAGTACATATACCATAGTATCATCGTACCCACTGTCAAATAATGATTCATGTTCAAATATTGGCTCTAAGTCTAAGTAGATCATGGCCTAATAAATTTGTGATATGTTACCGCACATGTGTCACATGTATCCTTTGATCCCAATAGTGTTAGTGAAGGCTCTGGAAAATGGAAGCAGGTCCCCATTCACAGGACACATAATTACGATTATTGTTTGGATCATAATGAATTTTCTCATGTTTATGGAATTATCTATTATTTCTTGATAAAGACTAAACCTATTGTGGTTCTTGTGTCTCCTCCTACCATTGCCTCTGTATTTTCATTGTAGCCTTATAGCACACAAAAAATGTGAACCAATGGTGAAAGGAAAATAAAAGTCCCTTGACAGTGAAAAATCCATCTCAGACTATTAGTGACTTTATGCCTCTTAATTTAGGAGATACACCCATGGTCCCCCCAATAGTAGACTATTCTTAATTAGAGAAGCATGATAGAAACTTTGTGAACACTATCAAGCTGGTAGACCACTTCACATTTCCCGATGGTATGGAATTCAATGTAAACCCCTCAGTTTCCCCTTATTGATGCCATAGAATGAAATGTTGAGTCCATATGAGCCATAATAATGTTGAGGAATGTGATTAAAACCTATCCATTCATTCTACTAGGACAAAGAATAAGGCCTCGTATAGATCTCAATAACCACAGTCTACCATGTCTATACTTTAAGGTATTCCTACAAAGCAAATAGTTTTAGTTGAATATGAATCTCCACTATGATTATACTATCATTAGCCACATCCATCCAGTGGAAAACCTAAGCTGGCAAAAATTTACCAGGTAGTTTCTCACATCAGTCCAGCTAGTCAGTAAAAAAATATTTCCACCACTAGTCAAACCCTAGTGGTCCTACCAAAGGCATCTGTTTCACCCCTATCTAAGGGAGACCCTCTTAAGGAAAGATTATTCCCCTATTATGGGAACATGATGTGTTGAAACACCTCCCTGGTATACACAATAGTATTTTGATCCTCAAGGATCTTCTCTTATCAAAGGAAATGTGTGAGGCCCTTTCTAAAGGTTTGAAAATCCCACTCTAGTTTGAAGATAAATTAGCTGCTATTGATGACTACTATGTATAGGATACTGACCAAGAGGAGTGTCAACCAGTCATATTATTTTCTAAGTAAGAATAGGGTCTCATAATGAAGGGTAATATACTCCCACTTTACATAACATTCCAGTTCAACAACATGGAAATACACCACTACATAGTGGATACTGGCTCCGAGATCAAACTCATCCCAACCCAGATACTCCATATGCTGGGACTGAGAAAAAGAAGATCTAACTCCCTCCAACCTAACAATTCAGGGGTATGATAAGACTGATTAGAAAATATGTGTTATGATATGGTTAAACTCTTAGTTCATTGGTATCATATCAATAACCATGTTTATGGTAGTTTCACAAGAAAATTCCTACAATACATTGTTGGGTAGACCCTATATTCACTTGCAAGTAGTGGTCCCCTATTCATAACACTGGTGCCTCAAATACTCCCTCAGTGATCGATTGGGGGTACTCATGGGTGAGGAATCACCATTTTACTCTTTTTAATCCCACTATATAGATTTCAGATATTGTAAAAGATAATGGAACAAGTTCAAACTGATGGGGTTGAGTGAAATAGTGCACCCAAGGATCTAGCATCAACTATAGTCAATCCTTTGGTATATTTGAAAGACATCATCATCCTCCCGATTCATCGGTTGGGTACCACAATGTCGGACATCGATGGTTGTTTCATTTTATCCAAGATGAATGGTTTCGGTTTCTCCAAGAAAAAAGGAACATCTGCACATTACCTCATACTTCTACACTGGACAAGTTTGGAAGGTACTAGAGTACCCTACTCATATTAAGTTCAAAGAGTTTCACCCCATGTCCACTAATCTGTAGTATTCCCACATGTTCCAAAAATCATGGATAATGATATGAAGGTACACTCATCTTCATTACCTTGACATTAAGGGTAGACCTCCAAGTTGGAGAACAAATGGAATTGGCTTGAAAACGTTTTTCACCATAGTCTACATGGAATGGAAACCCCAAATTGAGGATTCTAAATTAGCTAGTGCAGTCACTATTACTTCCCATGAGTCAGATCTCTTGGAAGAGTTTCTTCCTCCCTATAATACGCCTATCTTGGGTGAAAAAGAGGATTTGGAATAATCTCCTCTTGTATTTGAGGTTGGGTTTAAATGGCCTCCAAGAAAGGTACACCCCTCTAACATTTCTTTGATCAAGGTTATGGTTGATAAGATTATCAAAGAAAACTTTTTCAGGGAAGACCAGTGCCCCAGATGACTAGCCAAAATTGTCCCAAACATGAAGAATACTGGGAAGATAAGAGTCTGTATTGACTTCCAAGACATCGACCTCTATCTTTTGATGGATGATTTTCCCATTTAAATGATAGATATGTTGATCGATGGTACATAAAGGTTCTAATCTATCTACTTCATGGATGGACACTCTAGGTACAATCAGATCTGGGTGGATGAAAAGTATGAGAATTCCACTGCCTTTAGTGCACCCCAAGGGAGATTCTACCATCAGTTGATTCCTTTCGTCTTGAACAACGCAGGGGCCCCTTATAAGTGGTCCATGCACCACATCTTCAGGCATGTTTTAGGGATGTTGGTTCAATACTACATGGATGAAATGGTGGTAAAATCCCTCCAACATCAAAACCATCTCAAGGATATTGAGGAAGAATTTGGCTGCCTCCATTCTTGGAACTTGAAGATGAACCCCTTTAAGTGTCCATTCAGTTTCACCTTTGGTAAATTCCTCAACTTCATAATAAGATACAGAAGCATAGAAATTGACCTAAAAAGATATCATAGTCATCAATCAAATTCCTCCCCCAAGAAACCTTTAACAATTTATGTGTCTCCAATGAAATGTGGCCTATATATGTCAATTTATTGTAAATCGAGCCATAAAGTGTAATCCCTTTTTGAGACTCATAATGAAATGAACCATTTACTTGTGGTATGAGGTGTTCCAGATCACCTTTGAGAATATAAATCTATACCAACAACATAATTCATCTCGGATGCCACATATTTTGGTAAATCCTTTGGTCCTTTATGTGACCAACCTAGAATGATACCTCGGTTCCCTCTTATCCTAGAAAAATAATGAGAGTGGGGAAAACATTATAAATTATCTTATATACATGCTTCTTAACATGGGGACCAGACACTCCCCCATCGATAATAGTTGAGATGAGCTAGTTTTTTTAGTGGAGAATTTGTGAAATTGATTGTATCCTTATGAGATATAGTTGGTTTATTGATTTAATCCACTGAATTATATCATCAATTTCCCCATGTTGATAAAAAAATTACCATATTGTGTAGTGATCCTCCAGAAATTTGACATCGTGTATGTCCTGAAAATTGAAATCAAATGCTAGGTATGGGTAGACTTCCTGGTCACACGTCCATTCCAAAAATAAATTCCCATAGATGTTGATTTTATAGTTGAAGAAACTCTTTCATTGGATCAAGCTGCACTGTGTTGGTAGATTCATTTTGATGGTGCCTCTTAGTTTCTAACCAGTAGAAGTATCAATGGACCCAAGATCAGTAGTATAAGAATGGGGATTATCTTTATCTCACCAGAACAGGTCATCTTATCCTACTTATTTATTTTATTAGAAGGTTGCACAAATAATGATGTAGAGAATCAGGATCTCATTACTTTTCTTGAGTTTGACGATAAGATTGATGTCCCTAGTTTACAAGTAGAGGGATAATTGGATATAGTTCTCATGTATATCAATTGTAAAACCCCATGAATTTACAAATAGATTTAATATAGAATGCATGAAACACTGAGTCTCTACAAAAAACACTTTATTATAACCTAACCATTAAAAATAATTTTTCCACTTCTGTTATTCGAATTTTGAAAAAAAATGACATATACAGTTTCATTCAGTAATATATTTAGAGTTTGATATAATCAACTTAGTTTTTTGGTGAACAGTAATATACCCTTATGAATAGTAAAATTCCCTTATGAATAGTACTGATACTCTTATGAATAGAAATGAATAGTAAATTGGCCAAAAAAAGAGAAACTTCACCGATGAATGTATAAATAAAATTTAAACATATTATAACTTACAAAATGATCATAGTATAAGTATTGGTATTTTTTTAAGTAATAAATATTTTAATTAGAATTTTATGATTAATTTAATAATTTAAAATGGAAATGTATATTTATAAAATGTAATCATATATTTTTATTTTATTTTATTATGGTTATAAGATAATTTTTTGAGTCCTTGATTAATTTTTCAAGGTGTTATAAAATGAGTTATAGTTTTAAAATTTTTTTTTAATAAATTATTATTTTATTTCAAAATTAATTTTAAAAATATTTAGAAAAATGTTTTTTAAAAATTCATTTCATTTCTTAATTATACATGTCAAAAAATAATTGGGGTTAATTTTTGGGAGTTTTCTAAAATGCTTGAATTTTGTGAATAGTAAAAATACAGTTTTGAGTTTCCAGTATGTTTGATGACATCATAATGATGTAATAATTAATATAAAATTATTTTATAATTCTAAACGATAAAATATGATATGTGGTTTCCAAAGTGTCCAATACCATGGGAAAATACCATGGAAAATCCCATGGTTTGTCAAAAACTACTAATGAGTTGTCCTTTGAAATTAATAAAAAAACTCCCTCACTTTTACTATAAATACCTAGCCATTGATTAGTTTTCCTTACTTCCAAATTCATAATCCTAAAATATCTGGTATTTTTATCACCCTATTAGTCCTCCCAAGGTGTCCTCAAGCCCCCAAGGTTTACCTTCATGTTTTAGGAGTTACTCTACAAGGTAAGAGAATCTACCACCCTTCTCCTTTTCAAGCAACCTTTCTATCTTTTTCTATTTTAATTTAAATTTTATTTAGCTGGGATATTTCATTACATATCCTCATTAAATTTCATGTTATGTATTAATTATTATATACCCATTTTTCTCTCAAGGAAATATTTTATGAATTTTAAATGACGTCGTTAGGCTGCCGAATTTTCATAAGGGATTTTTCAACTCTTCTTTTATTTCAAGTTCATTTCTTTTATTTTTATTTCCTAACCTCCTTTAATCCAAATTTTAGGATAACTCCAGTACCTTAAATTAAATTTAGTTTTTTATGATAATTTAATAATTCATAATCACCTATCAATTCCCATTCTTTTATACAAAAAATGAAAACACCGTCTGAGATGTGTTAATTTATCACATTCAAGGACAACTAGTTTTCAATTTCTATTACTATCTTCATGGATAGTCATGAAACCCTTTTTTATGGTTTAACCAGATTATAATATATGTATTATAACTTATAAAAGGTTTTATAATTTTTGTGTACATATTATATTAATTTATAAATCAAAATGTGTTTTTGTGATAAAAAATTGCCAATTAACCCAAACAATTATCATTAATGTTTTATATAATGATACATCTTCACTCCCAATAACCAAATAAATTTTATAAACATGTGATATTATGAGTGATAAATAATAAAATACAACCTCTATTATGTAAAACCATTTTAATCTTACATGTTTATCCTTACATGTTATAAGTAAACCGGTCATGAATTCCAAGGAAGAAAACACTCCCAAACAATATAATTGAACCTCTTAAACCCATTAAGAAGGCCATGAATGAACTTAATAAGGCTATAATAAATCATTTAAATAAATAATAGGTTTTATATGTATTAATTAATGAATTTAATTGGGTTATCTAGGATACTAAGATCAATTCAAGAGCACCATTGGACTTAAGGTAAGGGTTTTCTACATGAACTTCCATTCTCATTCGGGTTACTATTATTCTCTACTTACCATAATTAAATTATTATTTATTAATATTTACTCCCCATAAATTAGGTTTTAATTTTATATATATGTGTACCAACCAGAATCCTACTTTCATTTATAGAGAGTTACATATTTTAAAAGTATCCTTCAAAAATTATTCCCGATAAAAATGCTTGAATCAGGGAACTTCTCGAATTCTTACTAATTTTCAGGTGCACTATTTAATCATTTTTAAGGCGTGATTTTTTTTAAAAGCACATACTTTATAATTAAAAACTATCTTCGTTATGTTTTGGTTTTATGAATGAAAACATGCTCTTCCACGTTAAAATCCCTTTAATATTTTCCTTCAACTGTACAAAAATGTTTTACTTCTAAATCTTGTTTAAAAAATATTTTTACATGATTTCAATTCAGGGTGATATAATTTATGACAAAAATATAATTTCAATTTTCATAACTCTTCTTTTCTGGGATATACATGTTTAAAAATATTATTTCATGACAAATACAAATGATTTTCCAAAAGAACTGTTCCTTCCAAAGTAAAAAAAGTATTTTTCTCATCTCACTTTCACTTTTATGAGATATATGACTTGGTCAACACGTATTCCTTGAATGGATTGTATGTACTGAACATTGGTATATCATATAAAGAGTCTCCTTTTTGTAATGATATTATAATGGATTATGATATGAATGTTTCAAGGTGGTATGGGACACTTTGGAATGTTTAAGGATTATTTCCTCAAGAAATTTTCAATGGTATAATTTAAAAGTATCTTCATTTTTGTAAAAATCCTTGTTGAATCTTTCAGATCATTGAGATGTATCTCTAATGATATCATCTAAAAATATGTTGTTTGATGTTTTTTTATAAATTTTTCTATGGATGTGCTATCTTGATACCATTCACCACATTACTCTGAATTGTTAGTGTTCATGTTAATGATTAGGGAAAGTTATTTACATTTCATATATTAGTTTCAATATTAATGTATATATTGATTATGTTCACCCCATTCATATGGGTAATTCATTGGAAATAGTATGTGATGGGTGGGTCCCACAATATCCCCTCGATGCATCAGTAGGTCTCATGATACAAACTTGGGTCTTATCACGAGTCCTTAAAAAATGTATATTTATGGTCTTGGCACGAGGCCTTGACGGTATGGTTATGATTTCTGGAATTATGAATTCCCACATTATAAAATTAATAATTGGAATTTCATGTGGTTATTCAACTAATAGAATATCCATGATTATGTTTTATTAAGGAAATATTTACTCTGTTCGTATTTCAGTAATATTATGTTCAATTTTATTTTTAAGGGAATGTGTTTTTAGTTATTCACCATGCTTAATGATTCTGTTTATGATATCTTCTATTTCATTTCTTACCCTTTCTTAGAATCTGAGCTCACCCCTTTCTTATGTTTCATTTTCTAAAGAAATGAAGAAGTTTATTATGAATAACCTGCAAAGATAAACTTAGATTTTCGGATTTTCCCAATAAAACTTATATGTTATATTTCATTTCAAGTTATAATGTTGAACCTATTTATGTATCTATTTTTAAAAAACTACAAAACTTCAAAGTAATTTAGGATTTAATTCATTGTAATCATGAAAATTTATTAAAATAATTCACCAGCTTTTGGCTTCTTGGGTCAGGAAATTAAAGTTGGTATCAAAAAAAATTTAATAGAAAACTTGGAAACTAGATTTAGAAAATCTAGATTATGGAATAAAAACATAAGAACGACTTTGAGGATAATCATACAAGAATTTCCTAGAATTTTGGTATAGAATAGATTATGTGGATATTTATAGAAAATACATCGCTGTTAGGATACTACAAGTGGATGTGGTTCTAGAACAGATGTACCTTGGAGTAACAACTCCGACAAAGAGTTTCAGGCATGACCTAGGGTATCTTGGTACTCAAAAATTTTCCTTAATATGCACCAAGTTTGACACTCCTAAGGTATGTGCTTAGGATAATTCACATTTTTTTCTTACATAGAATTGGGAAGGATTTATTCATACAAAGTATCCAAAGAATATGGTTCTAGGATTTATGATACATAAATTTATTATATGTGTTATACCATGTTTTGAGTTATAAAACATTCATAATTTTATGAGCTAATATATCATATGGAATTGATTTGAAATGTTTCTTAGAAAAAATAATGAGAACATCACCAATGCAGATGATGAAAATAGTAAGAAGGATCATATCTCTCATGGTCTTAATCCATAGTTTCTAAGGAATATAGTCTCACATGCATCTTCATCATATGAAGAAATAGTATCATGTGTTAACAAGGTATGTAGATAATTCTCTGAGTCCTATAGCTTTGAAGAGAAGAAAAATTAGAAGAGGATGGTAGAGAAAAATATGGATAAAGGGAATAATGGAAAGAAGGGTATTCTTACATGTGAATGCTATAGAAAGAATCACCCAGGTAAATGATTGATGGGGAATGAGTGTTTGTTATAAGTGTGGATAAAAAGGACACCAAGTTCATGATTTCAAGAGTAAGAAAAAAATTTCTAGTGTACAATTCTTCAGCTGCAAGGAGATGTGACACTATGTGAATCAATGTCCCAAGCGTTAAAGGAATATACCCAAAATGATGATACTAGATAATGATCAATTTATGATGTTGCCACAGATAAAGTAGAACAATTTATATTCCTAGTCAATATCATGTCATTTGAATATTTTGTTAGTAATTTACAAGTTATAATAATTATGAAATATATGATGATTGTACAGTAATACATTTTCATTAAATATTTGAAACCATAAGTTGAATGGTACCAAGAAAAGATATTTAGTTGAAGGTTGAACTTTTTGGAAAACGCATGATTGAGAAAATGAAAACCCTTTATATATTTCTAATAAATAATATAATGATGAAGAAATGAATCATTTGGATAGGTACTAACAACCTCAAAACTGATTTTTGACTTGTCAAAAAATGGTCTATGCTATCACTGATTGAGTTTACAACATTTTTTGGATATAAAGAATATATCCAATAGCATGAGTAAGGATGAATTCTTGTTTCCCATAAGGTTTTATGGTAATTTGAGTTATTAACATATTTTAAGAGTAAACATGATGAAGATATTCACATGTTTGGAATGTGAAAATTTTGTGTTTCATCATGATGATTAAAGGAAAATAATGTAGGCGATGCATTAAGTAGGATAGATCATGGATTTCTAAGAAAAATGACGATTTCTAAGGACCCCATGTACGTGGATCTAATAAGGATGGATATAAGAGTGATTCTATAGTATTGGATCATGTTCTTTTGGAAACATAAACCATTTTTGAAATGGTTTAAATTGATCATTGTATGAGGTTTTAGAGTTTATGGTCACTACATGATGAAAATTGTGCTAAGAGATGAAGTATATATATTTAAAGGAACACACAAAGGATAAGATTGTATTTATGAAATAGAAACGTGTATTTATAATCTTATAGAGTTGACTAATTCATCAACTCTTGGAAAAGATTCTTAAATAAAAATGTGGTCCTATTATTATTTTCTTCATGATATCAATGAAATATTTCATAATTATATTATATGATTTTGTGGTAATTATCTTTCATCTGAGCATGTTCTCTATTAGTTTCTATCAGAACATGATGGTTTGGTTATTATTCCATGACAATTTAGTCCAATTATAATGCATTGTTTTTTAGTAACTGATGAACTAACCTTTCATATTATTAAGTGGATATTCTAATTTTATTCTTGATGTGGGTTTCCCACAAGGGAATAATCAAGTATAAACCATTAAATTTCAAAGTTCAATTTCCAATTTTGAGGAAGAATTTTTTGTAAGGAGGGGAGAATGTATCACCCCAAGAATTTACAAAGAGATTTTACATAGAATGCATGAAACACTTAGTCTCTAAAAAACAACACTTTATTACAAACTAATAAATAAAAATAATTTTTCCACTTTTCTAATTTGAATTTCGAAAAACTGACATACACAGTTGCATTCAGTATGATATTTAGAGTTCAGTAGAATAAACATCATTTTGTGTTGAATAGTAACATACCCTTATGTATAGTAACATACCCTTATGAATAGTACTGTTACTCTTATGAATAGTAATGAAATGTAAAAACTCCAAAGAAAATAGAAACTTCACCCCCGAATGTATAAATAGAATTTAGACATCTTATAAGCGATAAAATTATCATAGCATAAGTATTGGTATTTTTATAAGTCATAAATAATTTAATTAAAATTTTATGATTAATTTCATAATTTAAAATTGAAAATTTATTTTCATAAAATGTAATCATAAATTTTTATTCTATTTTCTTATTGGTATAAGAGAATTTTACGAGACCCTGATTAATTTTTCAAGGTGTAAAATGAGTTATAGTTTTAAAGTTGTTTTTTTAATAAATTAAGATTTTATTTAAAAAATAAATTAAAAATATTTAGTAAATAATTTTCAAAAAATGGATATCATTTTTTAATTCTACATGTTGAAAAATGGTTTGGGTTAACTTTTGTGATTATTCTAAAATACTTGAATTGTTCATTAATAGTAAAAATACAGTTTTGAGTTTTCGGTATATTTAATGACAACATAATTACGTAATAATTAATATAAAAATATGGTAGAATTGTGTACATTAAAATATGATATTATGTGTCCCATGTTTCCAATACCATGGTAAAATACCATAGGAAATCCTATGGTTTTTCAAAAACCACTAATGAGTTGTCCTTTGAAATTAATAAAAAACTCCCTCACTTTTACTATAAATACCCACCCATTCCATCATTTTATTTCATTACAAATTCATAATTATTGAAGCTCTGGTATTTTAAACTCCCTATTAGTCCTCTCAATGTGTCCTCAAGCCCCCAAGTTCCCAACATGCATGTTTTATGTGTTATTTTACAACGTTGGGGAATCTACCACCATTCTCTTTTTCAAGCACTCTTCATATGTTGTTATTTTTTAATTTCAATTTGATTAAGTTGGGATATTTCATTATATATAATATTTAATTTCCATGTCATGTATGAATTATGATAGGCCCCTTTTTCACTCATCATAATATTTTATTAATTTTTAGTGACGTCGTTTGGCTGCCGAATGTTTGTAAGGGATTTGTTAACTTTTCTTTAATTTCATGTTCCTTTATTTCCTAACATCATTTCAACCAAATTTTATGATAAATCCATTACCTTACATGTAATTTAATTCTGTGATGATAATGGAATAATTCATCATCATATCTACTTTCTACTTCTTTTATACAAAAAAATGAAAACATTTTCCGAGATGTGTTAATTTATCACATTCAAGGACAATGGGTTTTCAATTTCTCTTACCATTTCATGTCGAGTCATGAAACCATTTGTATCATTCAAATAGTATATGATATATTTATTTTAACTTATTTAAGGTTATTTAATCTCTTTTTACACATGATATTAATTTATAAATCAAGATGAGTTCATTGTGATAAAAAACTGCCCATTAACCCAAAAAATTATCATTAATGTTTTATATAATGATTCATCTCCACTCCTAATAACCAAATTAATTTTATAACAATGATTTTTTATGGATTCCAAAAAAATAAATTACAAATTTTAATCTATACAACCATTCTCATCTAACATGTTTATCCTTACATGTATATTAGTAAACAAACACTCCCAAACAATAAAATTGAACCTCTTAAACCAATCAAGAAGGCCATGAATTAAATTAATAAGGCTATAATAAATCAATTAAATAAATAATATTTTTTTAATATATTAATTAATTAATTTAATTTGGTTACCTAGGACACTAAAATAAAGTGAATAACACCATAGGACTTAAGGTAAGGGTTTTTTACCCGAACCTCCATTTTCATTCGGGTTACTCTTATTCTGTAATTACCTCAATTAAATTATTATTTATTAATATTTACTAATTATAAATTCAATGAGATTGTTATAGATATATTTACCAATCAGAATAAAACTTTCATTTATGGGGAGTTACATTTTTTAAAAGGATCTACCAGAAATTCTTCCTGATTAACAAGCCTGAATCCAGGGAACATGTCAAATTTTTACCTATTTTTAAGTGAACTATATAATCTATTTTAAGAAATAATAATTTTTTAAATATAAAACAATTATCATTAAAAACTATATTGGTTAATTTCTGGTTTTATAAAATAAAACATTCCCTTCCACATTAAAATCCCTTTAATATTTTCCTTAAACTACACTAAAATTTTTTACTTCTAAAGATTCTTTAAAAAAATATTTTACATGATTTCACTTCAGTGGGACAAAATTTATGCCTCAAATATTATTTAAATGATATTACCAATTATTTTTATGAATATACATGTTTAAAATATGATTTAATGACAAATAAAAATGATTTTCCAAAATAACTCTTCTTTCCAAAGTAAAAAATTATTTTTATCATTTCACATTATCTTTATGAGATATATGCCTTGTTCACCACATATTCCTTAAATGCGGTGTATGTACTTCCCATTGGTATATCATTTAAAGAGTATTCTTATTATCATTATATTCTAATGGATTATGATTTTAAATTTTCAAGGTGGAATGGGACACTTTAGAATGTTTAAGGATTATTTCCTCAGGAAATTTTCAATGGTATCATTTAAAAGAATATTCATTTATGTCAACATCCTTATTGAGTCGTAAACTTAATTGATGTGTGTATCTTATGATATCATCTTCAATATGTTGTTGAAGGGTTTTTGATTTTTTTGACTATGGATGGGCTATCTTGATACCATTCTCCACATTACTCTGACTGGTTAGTTTTTATGTTTAATGATTGGGGAAAATTGTTTACATTTCATATATTAGTTTAAATATGAATATATATATTGATTATAATTACCCCATTCATATGAGGAATGCATTGAACTTAGTAAGTGATGGGTGGGGCTTGAAATAGCCCCTCTATGCATTTGTAGGTCTCATGAGAAAAAATATGATCTTGGAACGAGGCCTTGACAAAATGGATATTTATAGTCTTTGAATGAGGCCCTGATTGTATGATTATGTTGTCCCACATTATGCATTCCCTAATTATAAAACTAGTAATTTAAATTTGATTTGGCTATTATAATAGTATAATATCCATGATTAGGTTTGATTTTGGCAATATTTACTCCTCTCATATTCTATCCATATTATGTTCAAGTATATTTTTCAAGGTATATGTTTTTAGTTATTCACCATGCCTAATGTTTATGTTTATGATATCTTCTGCTGTATTTCTTACCCTTACTAAGAATCTGAGATCACCCCTTTATTATGTTTCATTTTCTTAGTACATGAAGAAGTTTATTATGAATGACATGCATAGATAAACTTAGATTTATGGATGTTCCCAATAAAACTTATCTGTTGAATTTTATTTAAAGTTTTAATATTGAACCAATTTATGTATCTGGTTTTCAAAAACTAATAAACTACTCAATACTTCAAGATTTCATTCATTGTAATCATGTCAATGTATTAAAATAATGCATCAGCTATCTGATTTTGGGGCTAGGGAGTTACATAAATAGTGATTAAATCATTATAAAGTAATAGAGTGTGCTTCTACTAGAGTGAACTCATTAGTAGATGGCCCAATTCCCATTCTATCCAAAGGTGAATCTTGTTCCTCAACTGTAAAATTTTCATGCCAATTCCTTGGAATGTTTGGTTGCATGCCTTGTAGATCCCAACTAGGATGACCTGTTCATTCATGTGGTATGTCATAGGGTCATTTCCCCTACCACTTCAGATGATGGAAACTATAAGGGGAACCAACTGGCTACTAGTACTTCTACATTAGGAACCTCAACCCCCCCCCATGGAAGAAGAAGCACCTGATCAGAAAACTCCCTTTATTGAGTATCTCCAACATTGTACTCTCCCTTTAGGTGGATCTGAGTAAGAGAAAATCTTTCAGAATGCAACATATTTTACCCTCCAGAGGGGTTCTAACCAGGAGAAAACCATTCTCAGATGTGCGTTGGATGTAATTATCCTGTATTTCATCCAAGGCGATGAGATAACCCAGGTTGTGCAAGAAGTCCATTTTATGTAATGTGGTTTCCATTAAGAAATATTAAATTTCTCCCATAAAATATATTGATTGGTCTATTTATGGCCCACCATGGTCCAAAAATTCGTAGAGTTCCCCAAGAGGTGTCATTTGTGTCAGATCCATGACAAATTTTTGCATTAACCAACAGACCTTATCTACACCACCAAATACTTCTGGATCTTTGTAGTATGGGGATTCAATGTTGTGGGGCCATACCCACCAATGGAGGCTCAACAGTTAATATTCTTCATGAACATGACTAACTTCTTCTTAAAATGGGTAAAATTAGTTCCCCTAAAGGAAGTCAAAACCTAGTCCATGCTTGAGTTCATGAGATCCCACATCATCCATCAATCTAGAGTTCCTCACACTATTCTCCCATAAAGCGGAACCAATTTATGGGATTCCAAGTTAAATAAATTTTATGTCAAGTGAAACATCCAATCCAACCATACTTCTCACAATCATTCATAGAAAAATGGGAATATTGTGACATTTTTTAAGACCATCTCTAACAAAATGTAGATGATGATGGGCTGGAACAATAGAATTTGGACTGAAAATCTCCACAAGGCCCTCTGATCCTATAAAAAAATGACTCATAACTCGACCTAGGAGACCCCATATTCCATGATATATGAAACAAAGGTATTATTTCACATCAAGGTTCAGTTTTCATCACATTGAACAGCTTTCTATGACCATCATATGGGAGAAAAAATCTAAGAAGCCCACCTAGCTTAGTTGTAAGCCCCCAAAGAGAATGGTCTTCAGGCCCTTCATAACCAAAAGATGCACCAGAACAAGATCAAAAGAGAATAAAACAATAAGGTCTACCTCTACTCCTTCCTATAGGGTAACATGGTATTATATCTCATAACATCAATGATACCCCGAAGAAAGATTCTAAAATTAGAGCCCAAGTATGAATGAACTTACATCATCCATAAGGTCTATTCCAATGGATCATACTCTTTGATCACCATGGACATAGATCTTATAACACATCAAACCGATGATAATATTCTCAAGTAGTACTTTTTCATGAGGCACCAATGGTCCTATCTCTATGAACTTAAAACTAATATCAACCATGGTCAGATCTCTATGACCATAAACTAACAGTATCCACATAGTCAAGGAAGTATTCCCTTAAATAGCTTTCAATCTATCGAAACATGATGAATTTAAACTAGGATTCATGGTCCAAGAATTATGACCTTATACTATTTGAATCCCATATAGTCCAAGCTCAATGACTTTTAACAAGTAGCAGCCATAGCCATAGACAAACTTGTATGACTTTAAACTATAATCCCCAACATCCATGATGAAAAATATCAAACTGAAATATTATGGGTATAAAATCGGGATGCATCATACAATAACAGTTGTATGATGATGAATAAAAATACCTCGTATAATGTTTGGATGCACCCTATGATGAATATGGGATGATCACAAACTAACATCCTCAATGCATGATGTTAAACCACATCCTAACCCAACACAATGAATGCATTAGGTCTCATATGAAAAGCATGAGATAACAAAAAAGGAGAATTTCCACAACACATGATGTTAAAATATAGCATTAACCCATGTTATAATCATAGGATTCCCACAAAAATCATGGTATGCATCAATTCCCTCGCCAGAGAGGATTTACCCTACTTCTGGCATTGGTCTCTTATTGCACTATGTCTTTATAAAACTATATGTGGATTGATTACAATTCTCACGGGATATGTATTAATGTCCAAACATCCCATATTTGGTACTAGTTTTAAATTTACCAAAACAAAATTGGCCCTTTTCCCCGACCATTAATCTAATAATTATGACCTTAAACTATGTGAAATTTATCTCAAGGTATTTATGTACTTCATAAGCATGTATACTCTCATTCACATTAAGTTTTACCTATTTCATACCATATAGATACCCTTGATACAAGTATCTTCCCAGTCCAAGCATAATGACTTTAAACTATTCACCATGGTCAAGGATTTACAACACTAATTTGACCACAACTAGTTTCAGGATTCCCATGTATGGAACAAAGACTCTTTAGCTCCATTCATGTTGGTTTTTAACTCTTTCTCACCACACGAACATCCTAAAAGCAGACACACCTATGTTTTATGATCTATTATAATGAACTAGGATCCTTATTCTAAAAATTATGACCTTAAACAATGTTCATATGGCTAACTTGGCCCTTCACTTACACAATTTTCTTCATCCCTAGTGTTTCTACAATCATATACCCCACCTATTTCTAGACCGACACATGGATTGATTACAACTCATATAATATATATGGTGATTCCCTTACCTTCTATCTCTAGAACTATTTTCAAATTTACTAAAAAATTATCCATGGTTTTATCCCCCCCCCCAAAATAACCCCATGGGCCTCCTCTCCAGGTATAAGCCCCATTCAAATTCTTGGTCCCCTTAGTGGGATAAGATGCCCTCATGACCCAACATTAGGAATGGATGAATGGGCAGCTCATTGGATAATCCCCGTTGTGGTCCTAATCATACAATGTTAAACTATAGCCTTACCCCTTACAAAATTTCCATTCCTTATACAATAAGTATCAGATTGACATAAAAAACCTTACCCATACAAAACTGGGATTCTATATATGATAAGTATTGGATGACCAAAAAACATTACACCATATAAAATTGGGATTCCTACGATTATGAGATGATTTGATATAATCAACAGAGTGGATTTCACCCCTCTTGTGTTGGTCTCCTACTACACCACCTTTTCAAACTACGTGTGTCTTGATTCCTATTCTCATGTGATATGTAGTGATTCCCATATATTTCATCCTAGGACCATCCCTCTTCAATGACTCATTGTGGGGTCCTCTCTTCCCTAGTTGGATGAGGTTGACCTAGGATATGGTTTGTCGATTTTTTTTTGAATGAGGGTCCTCTTGTCCCTACATTCATGTTGTTTTTTTCACTCCTTCATTCCACACAAGCCATACTATGGACACTCATTCCCCTATTTGGTCAAAGCTACGTGACCTTAAACTAGAAAGATCCCCATTGGCCCAAACTCTATAACCATAAACTAGGATCCTAATTCTTTTCATCGTGACCTTAAACTAAGTACAAGTTGGGTCATATATTTGTTTCCTGTATCTGGTGGCCTCCTAGGCCCCCATTTTCACATTAGGAAACCTTTATTTAATGTCATTCATTTTCCATCGAGACAAAAATCACATTGTTCTAAGACTTATGACCCTATACTATTTTCAATTGGTCTAAACTCTACAGGCTTAAACTACGATCTCAGTTCCAAGTATAATGACCTTAAACTATGTGAAATATGTATCTAAAATATTTTCTATGGAAAGGGATCCTAGTATCCTCAGTCATGTTTAGTTACCTCTCCCATATTATATACATATCTCCATTGATACAAAAATATGGTTTTAACTCTACAACTTTAAACTAGGAGCCCAACGTCCTAGTCATAAGAAGTTAAATTATAAAACGAGATGTCCCAATCACATATTGTTGAACTATGTAATACATAATCCTCACCATACAATGTAAAACTATTGGTCCATCATCCTCATTACATGACATTAAACTGAAATGCCTGTTAGTCATGTATCTAAAATGTCATTTCCTATGGTGCCTCCCACCTACTATATCCCTAATGTTCTTCGATCTTTATTTATCAACCAAGATGATGTTCCCCTTATAATAAAATTATAGTCTCTTTCCAAACTGATACACTAACCCAATGTTCTTAAATCCATGGTGAAATAATTTTAATAGTTTTGGATTCCATTCAAACATTCCATCACTTCTTCTCTATGCTTCGTGTGCCCCAATATTTTGATCCTCATCCTCCTCTATGTCTGAATGCCCCCTGATGGCATAGTGCTATGCCACACTAGCTCAACCAGCATTCTGGGAACACTCCCTAAAATACTTTTGATGAAATTTAAAGATACATTTCATGTTATGAACATGGTCAGTGTTCAATCCTCATTTTTATCCTCATCCTCAATATGATGATAATAGATGTTGTGTTTAGAACATATTTAATATTTTTCTTCCATCATCAAACTACCCCCCTTTATTTTATAAATTGTGGGTGTCCCAATTCACACTTTTCAACCCCATTTTTCGGGTAAAATTCAACTCCACTAGCGTTACCCCACTCATGAACTACCTTGAGTTGGAAAAGAAAGTTTATTGTTCATATAATCTCATCCTCTTTTTGTAGTCCCTCTTAGACTAGACACTCTTTGTGGTCAATCAAAAAATTCCAACCCTGAGTGTTCAATAATTGTATGACACTCCAATATAAATGAGAAATCACATGTTCTTCAATTGTTCCTCACACATAGTACGACTCATGTGATATTAGGGATTTATTTTTGGTTGTCTGATGAGTGGTATTGATTTGAGATAGTAAAGTGAAACAAAATTAACATTTACATGCATATAAGGGATTAAAAAAATAATCTTTAGTAGTTTAATAGGTTCATCTGAACACCAGAGCCTCTCTTATTCCCCAACAAAAATACCCCCTGTGGATTAGACCTAGAAATCGACTGCTCCATCCTAGCCAGCCTCTGGCATGTGGCCTTGAGGACCTTCTACAACCAAAAAATCTCCATATCCTCATCCTCCTAAACCATAGGGAAGAGATTTTAATCCCTAATATACACTCAATCCTAATAATCCTAGTACTTAGCTATCTAAGATACAGCCTCATTTTCTTGAGCCTTGGCCACCGCTAACTGAGCCTTGAACTGACTAATGATATTTTCCTAAGCATTGATGAAGTTCATGTGCTTATTCACATACTCCATTACATGTTGAAGATCATGATCATCCTCTTAGAGATTCCTAGTTCCATTAGATTTATCCTTCTTCCAAGAGATGTTAAATTGTAAACCCTTCTCTTGCACCCTTTTATTAAGGAAATTGTGAACCAATTAATTGATAGTGTGAGTGTCCACCCCTCTAGTGCCAAGGTTGAACAACTATAGGAAAAGGGACCCCATATGGATCACTAGGTATTTCTCTATTGTGTGGGTGATGAAGTGGTGTATGCTCTTACATACCCTTCATTGGATGATGTCATTCTCCTCATCAACATCAGACATAGAATCTTTTAGTTCCTCGGGTGGTGAAGGATCATATTCTAGGAAGTCTGTAAGGACATCAATGTTAAAGCCTCTTCCAGGATCCTCTCGGATGGGTCAATATCTATGTTCAGAGGGCGTATTCATTTAAACAATATTTGGTAGCACCACCTTTTCTAGACTCATGCTCCACCCCTCGAGCTACATCACTCGCGACTATAGTAGGTTTCCCTTTTAGGACCAAGGTTAGATCCTCTTGGATTAATAGCTCCCTAAGAATCAGCACAGTCACGGAAATAGTCACCCTATGTTCCCCCACCGTGGACACTTAATGGGAGTACACCCACCCAAGAACTACTTGAAACTAATCATTTCAGTTAGTCTAACTAGTGATGATGAGTTATGTAATAATGGATTATGTAAGTATAAAATACTTTCATGGGGAAAGTGTTTGGGAAAGACTATGTCCCTATGTTTTGATATGGAGTTCAACCATAAGAGACCCCTCGACATTGGTCAGCTCTTCAGCGGCTACCACTAGTCCCCACATTTATGGTTGAGTAGAATATGCATAAAGGAAAAGAAACACTTTGATATGATAGAATTAGATAACTCTATGAAAGTTTGATAAGGATCAGTTTGATTGAGATTTAGTCTTACCTTGTAGCATTGGGATCTCAATAATGAGTCACCTCAGGTAATCTACCTTACCGTAAGTAGATGTTATAGTCAAGATGTCAGGGAAATGTCTCTTTTAGAATATTGGGAGCATTATGGGCTCCAATTCCACCAATTTTACCTATTTTATAATCTCTCTAGTTAAATTAGACCTGGGAATAGATTATGAGTTGTAACCACCAATATCAATTGGGGAACCCTCATCCTCTCTAACTGGGAACCCTTGATCTCCCAAAGCTATCTCTTGAATATGTAAAATCCAAGTTTGTACCTCTGAACAAAAATAATAGGAAGTACTAGAAGAGGAAATTGAGTTAACTATATTACATTAGAATAGATAAACTCATCCAAGTATTCATCCATATGGGTGACTTCACCACTCTCCTCGGGAGTCTCTTGACTAGTGATCGGCTCCCAGGATTCTTCATCATTGGATCCCTACATATCATCACCAACTAATGCATCCTACATTTTTTATTTTGAAGATGTGGTCTCCATAGAATTGGGCTCACCACAAAACATCATGTGCATTAAGAACAAGGTAAAATTAGGAACCCCATGTTTGTGTTAAAAGAAATCCATGGATACCATGTATAATAAATTCTCATGGACGCACACCTTAGAAGTGATCCCCAAGAGCCACACCTCCAACCGCTCGGTCCATTCTTGAGTTGACCTCTTCCATATCTACTTTATTGTCAGGTTCATCCTTATAATACCCAATGATACCTAGAGTGTGGGGAAATAGGTGTCATAGTTTTCCTATAGTAGGAACTATAGCTTCTTTTTGGTAGCCTCATATCTCTACCTATTATAGCCTAAGATCCCTCAGTCTACTCCCAAGATAGCTTCTGGGGGAATTCCTCTTCTCTAGGATGTGGGGGAACAACATAACCTTGAACCACCCACATTTTAGACTTATTTGAGTCACCTAGCATTGATTCATCCCCTCAAAGAGCTACCAATCTTCTACCCTACTAAGCCTACACATCGCTTTCTGATGTGACTACCCTCACGCACTAACGCGAAATCACACTCGAGTATACCTCTACCCAATTTATGGCATATGTTTGAGAGATTTTATTATTGACATTGTTCTGAAGTAGAATGATGACCTCATTTATGCCTTTATCGGTGAACATCCACCATATATGACGAAGGATGTAGGGATTTATTTCCTCATGAATTCCCATGTAGATTATCTTCATTGGCTACTAGTTGCATCCAAACTGTCAAGTGAAATGAGATAGAGTATAAATATCACAATAATTGTGTTCATCTATTCTGTCCACTAGAACTCCACCTTGGAAGGCATATAAAAACATTCTCTACTCAAGTATCCCCTTCATATTGTCAACCATCTCACCAAAAGGAGTTGAGAATGGGTAGAAGTTGATGTTTTCAAAGTTCCCAATACCGACTATGACCCTGACTTCATTGAGTTACACCATCCAAACCCCGATAATGTAAACAAGTGAGGTCTATAGAGTATCATTTGGAGTAGTGATGATGTATGGAAATTCATAGCCTCTAAAGTGAACTGAGACCCACTCATCCAAGAATTGGAATAGACCACAAATACTCTCGGGCATGCTCCATTAACCACATAGCCTAACTAGCTATTGTTTTGGGCCAGCACTTGTACCCCTAGGATTACCTGGTTTCAAGACACCCTGCTAGTCATCATCACAAGAATTCCTAGGTACATACCCATGCATGCATCCCTAATCAAAAGAAACCATCCACTATGAAATGTTTCCATAAATTTAGAATAATGGACCATCATCTTCCAGTCCTCTACCATGTTATAGACTATGTACTCTTAATTTTCCCCTCTAATATCATCCAATATGATCTCATCTTCCTCTTATATTGTGCTTTTGAAAACATATTCGGCCACCCTAGAATTTTCATGGCCAGATCTTTCTTTAGTAACATTCATAGCCATGTATTAAACAAGATGTCTCCATGGAAGGGGTTATGATGCTTCATTACTTTTTTCAATGTGTCTAAAATGTGGTGTTCCATTAGTAGGATCACTTCCTATCACCATAGGCAATCGGTTCTAGAATGAACCCATCATAATGAAATATAATTACTGGGATTCCATCGATTGAATAAAAGTCCCACAGAATGATTCCCACCTCCCTGTGATTGAGGTGGAAGGTGTTGGTATCCAGGGACCAATAGCTAAGGGGATCTAGAAGTTGATCATGTTTGTGATATGCAAGAAATTGGGATGTCGACACTACATCATATAATTCAATATGTAGTATATCATCCTAATATTATTAGTAGGTGAATAATACCTAGTACGCTCAGGACCACTCATTAATAAATATTCCTCTGGCCAATAGATCCTAGTCCTTATACCAACCCTTGTTATTGTCCTGGATGCTGGTCTGGAATATACTAGCATAATGAGATGGAAAATACTCATTCTCTATCTGCTCCCTAGTGACCATTCCCTCCCATCCACTCAGAGTGTAGATAGTGTTATCCTCATTCTTCGGAGCAGGGTGACCAAGAGCATTTACATTCTAGTGGGAAATCACATCATAACGGTTGAACTAGAAATTTTGTGTATTAACATCAATGGATAAGATATACACCTCATACATTATCTGAATGTTTTACAGTAGAAGTTGGTTTCTTAATAGATAACCAATTTAGGCTTTGGTCTGCAATACCAAGAGTGCATGTTTGTTAGATACTAATATTCTATGATGAATAATTTCGAGGTTCCCTACCATCTTAGCCCTCCGAATGATAGTACCAATATCAATATTATCTTGGTTTACATGGTTAAACATTTTCAAAAAATATTTGGGTTCAAAGGATATATCACACAGGCCTTGAAAATGATCAATTAATGTAATTTGTGTTGTGAACAAATTCAAATGTTCCAAAAAAATTCTTTTGAGTGGATGAAGTTATTTCGTGAAAGTATAAGTTTCACAAAGTCATGACTGTGGCTCAGGACTTCATGAAAAGGGTTGAATTATGTGAATGAGAGACAAAAAATCATTCATAGAATTCAGATTCCTATACTAAGGGACCTTAAACATATTTATAAGTTTATCCCTACCATATTGCATGAACAATGAAACATAATATCACTCCCCAAGAGGGAAGATGAAAAAAACATGGAAATCTTCCACACTCTTCGGTGTTTCCCTCAAAACCAGACCTTCCAGTCCCATGTATGCTCCAATTCTGAAGGGGGCCATTTATTAATTATAAAAACATGTCTCAAACCCTAAAAGACTAGTTTTTTTACCTAAAGTTGAAACCCACCCAAAGGAACATTCCTGGGCTAAGAATCATATTACATAAAAATTTCAAAGGTTCCCTACAAAAAATATGGTTTTTTGTGCAAAGGCCTTGCACACCAAAGGTGATACAAAGTTCTGTGTATAATATAACTCTAAAATGAAGCCCAAGGAAAGTGGGAACAAAAAAGGATTTCCATGAAGAATTCTTTTAGTTGCAGGGCCAAATATTTCTGAATGAATTGTTATGATAAATCCAACAGGTTGCACAGCCAAGCCCCTAGAATCTGAGTCATGCTTGCACAAGAGATAAGTGTTGTGTGAAAACCCATTGGAAAAATATCTACTTACATGACAAAGAAAACATTGAACCAAGGAGGTTGTCTGGTCAGGCTCTAGTAGTAAAGGACGTAGTAGCGTGAAACCCTATTATGTACCCAATGAAGTTGTGTTCCACCAAATGAGGATTTAGACTATAAATAAAAACTCACCTCCCTATCTTGGGTATGGATCTCTTGAAGATGAAGAAACTCTATCATGCATTCAAACCACTCTTTCATGACTTAATGAAATTTTAGAAATAATCAACCCTTAATGGTCGATAACTTTTATGACAGACCTCTTTCAGGTTCAAAATTGACTTGGCCTATGGTTGAGTGATCCTCACACAACACCTCTTATGTATAGACATATTTATGCAAGAGATATTAGATTAATGAAACTTTTATATATGTTAAACTTTAAATATTTTGGGTATTAATTACCAAAAACAATCCATGTGTTTTTCAGGGGTTGGATCTCCTTGCTCGTGCAACTCAGTTGCACGCAACACAATAATGTTTTGTGCAACAACATTCTTGTCTCAGACCTAATGTTCCCTATGAATATATCATAGACATTATCCTACCTTTTACTCCTTATAATTGGTACCTTAATTCCTATCAATCTTTAGAATACGTATTCTAATGTCAAGCCTCTAGATTTTTACTCATCCATGGTTGTTCCAATGCCATGTCCCACTCAAAGGTGCATGAGTGGTGGTCATGTAATCCCTAGAGGTGGAATCTTCAAGGAAAAATGTGTGTCTCTATCAGTAGGGATTCCTTCTGATGAATCTATTCATACCATTACATAGTCCCCCTAGTGTTGTAAGACCCAACAATATCTGAGTTGTATGGCATAAAATGTCCAGCTCCAGATCCAAGTCATATGATATTAAACTCCAGGAAAATGTCCTCGGCACATGACATTAAATAGTATCCTTACCCTATGTGAGGAGCACAACTTTCTCTATTTACTATCACCATGGGATTCCACCATTTTACCTTACATGGAATGAAACTCCATGCATGGGAAGCTTCCATGTGTAATCCATGCACTATCCTTTCCATTTAGTGGATGAGACACCCACTATAGACAGGTTCCATGTGTAAGCCCCAAACCACCTCTCCCCACCATGGGATGAAACTCCTACTTTCAAAATCTTCCATGAATAAGTCCAAAACCTTCCCTCTTCTATGCTCTATTCATGAAATTAACATCCTTACTGCATGATGTTAATATTCATAGATCAGTCCCATCAAAATTCCTTAAAGTACAACATTAAACTACATGGTTTTTTATACCTATCTATTACATACGTTACATATGACACCTCCCAAAGGTTCAATCCTAGCATCATCTAGTGTAATGTTATCCCCATTGGGGGGACACACTCTATCACCCAAATTTTAAATCTTCCCTCATAGGGACACACTTCACCACCCAACCTATCCCTATAAGACATTATATCTACACACAACCAAACCCCACATTACTTTAATCATGTTCCAATCCCCAAAGGATTTTAAACTTGTTCCCTAGTCCCTGATACCTTCCCCATGCAATAATAATAGGATTTATGAGGCAAAAAATCCTTATAACACTTATGAACTTGTTTTTAATTACATTAAAATAAACACAGGATTCCTTTGGTTCCACACCTATGATGCCTCACACATGATATGCCCTCCCAAAGTAGAAAACTTTATCGGTAACCAATATACCCAAGGTTATAAAATATCCTAACATACCCAATGTTTCTACTCACCCTGTCTGAACGTTACTACCCTTTTGAGATAGAAGCAATGTAATTAACTAGTTTCCACCTCGAGATGGTGTCGAGAACGAGTTCCGCGAACATGACTTAATCTATGAAGGAGACATGGACTAAATAATGAGATATAATTTGGAATCAATGAAAGGAGGAACTGACATCCCATCATACTATTTTTATCAAGGAGTATACCTCACTGATGAAAGTGATGGAAGCCACCCATCTTATGAAAGTGGGAATGTGGGTGAATAGAGATAGTGCTCAAAATGTGCTGGTGCCCTAGTGAAAGCATCAGAAACATTCATTTCATAAAACATCTTTATAGTTATAAGGTGAAAATCCTATTATTAACTATAAAAATGTTAAAAGATTTAATTTCACAAATATAATGGAATGAAAAATTTTCCTTGAAGTGGATAATAGAATATTATGGAAGAAACTAACTAGAAATGGTCTCCCAATCTTAAAAGGTTTCCCAAATTCATCTTATCTCATCATCCTATTACTAAACCTATTGGATAGACTCAATGAGAGATGTTGATAACTGAACACTAGTCAGAACCATTCTTAAAACATCCACCCATGCGTCCAGATGCAAGTGAGTTAAGATCGTCATAATTTTCCATGCTTCCATCAATTACAAAATAGCCTATGGTGGAAGTTTCTTATTGAGGGAATCCATGATAAAATTCCACTTCTTTGGGGTATAGGTGTTGGAAAATTCAAAAATAAGAAGGTATTAAAACCACAAAATCTATTTGATATTGATGTAATTATGAGATAAAATATAGCTCATGATCTTATGATAAAAAAATACCATGTCCCTATCCCCAAAAAGATAGTGCAACCAACATTTAAGTGAATTTGTAACTATGAAAGTCTCTAAATCAGGATTGGGCTAGTGTTTATCATGTTTACAAAATAGACATGATCCATAGGTTACAAAATTATCGCAATTCATAATCAAAAGACTCAGGATAACACTAGAAGCATAATAGTACACCACATACTCCTTACCAGGATCAAGTAAGATCAAAATAGGAGCTGATGTCTGAAGTTGCTTCAACTCAACAATATAATACTATCATATTATGTCCCAAGTGAACTTCTCCAATTTTCAGGGTAATAGTGGTAAAGGGTGGTTCCAAATTTAATAAATACTTGAATAATGCTTGATAGTGTCAAAAAAAACTGAGGAAACATCAAATCTCGAGGAAATTCTGTGGTTTTTCCCATGGTAAAGAAGCCTTCACCTTATTAGGATTGACTGAAATTCCATGTTTCTAAATCAAGTTCCCCAAGAATATATATTATTGGATATAAATGCATTTTAATAGCTTCCAATAATGAAATTGACTACTATATATCTATAAAACAGAACTTATATGGTTACCATACCCACTCTCGGATCTCGGATAAATGAAGATATCATCCACAAACACCACAAAAAAGGTTTCAAGGTATTGATGGAAAATCTAGTTCATCATATCCATAAAAACTACATAAACATTAGTTAGGCTAAAAAGAATCACAATATATTTATAATGGATATACCTTCTCCTAAAAGTGGTCTTCAGGATATCAAAATCTCAAACTCTAAGCTAATGATAACCTAATCAAATATCAATTTTCAAAAACCATAGCACCTCCTTTAATTGATCTAAAAACCCATAAATAAGGGGAAAATAAAAATTAGTATTAATAATAACCAGGATTTATTATTAACCATCAAAAATTTAAACTTTTGATAGTCCATTCATAAACTAATTGGACCATTTTTCATCTTCATATTGAGCATGGGGTTTCCCATGGTGAAAAAATAAGGAAAAAATAAACTTTCACCATCATATCATCAAACTAAATCTTGATACCTTTCATCTTTATAGGTTTTATATGATAAGAGGGTATTTATATCATCTATATACCCACCACCAAATAAATTTATAACTCTATATCCCTCTATGGAGGAAGACTTGAGAAATCCTCAAGGAATATAGTAGGAAGGTCCTTAACAACTGAGGAAAGATCTCCAAAATAAGAAACGTCATCTGGAAAAACTACAATATCAGCCATAAAACTCTTGAGATCTAGGTGGGAATGTTCCACATGACCAAACCTCATATCGAAATATCCTTTAAACACCTCATTTCTACCATTGAATGTAAGGAATAAGATATTCTAATGATAATAGTCAGTCTCATCTCGATAAAAAACTTTATGATCCATCTTTATGATGACCTTAAATAGTTCTATATCAGGAACTAAAAAATCATAGACTAAATCTATATTATCTTTAAATAAATAAAATGATTGACATCAAAACTCTTTCTCTTACCTATTAACAAGAGGTGTCTCAAACTCCATAACAAAGGAAATTATATTGGTTAGAAGTTTTAACACAACAAAAAATGGGTAGATATAAACAAGTGTGAGATGTTAGTACCAAACAAATAAGTTACTATAAAAGAGGCAAAAAATGGAAACTCTCGTTATCACTAGGCTCTCATAAACCTCCTCTATAAACTCATCCATTACATGAAAGTTCTTTAATCCAGATCCCTATGGAGAGATCCCTATAGAATTTGAAGCTTCTAAATACACCATAGAGGATTTTGGAAATGAAGACCCCTGACCATAATGGGGTATAGACATAACATGGAAAAACCTCTACAAATATCCTTGGAAACTACAAGCATTGAATATCTTCATGGGTTTAGGAAAAGTAAGACAAGTGTCCCCTACCTTTCCGCATTGATGGAAATTAAAGACCACATTTTTTGTTGGTTATGATGATTTATAGAAGGCATGTTTCTGAGAAACACCTTCACCACCCTTATAATTATCATTCCACTTCCAATTCTTCCCCTGAGAACTATTAAAACAACCACTTTGTGGAATATAAGAAGCAGTGTATCCAATTTTTTCCCATCTTATCAATTTGTACCATCACAACCCTATATACTGTCTCCACATAGGTGGTAATATTGATCAAATATTCCTAAAATCTGATATCAAATCACAATCCTTATAGGTATTAATGAGCTTTAAGTTGACCGTTCATCACCACCACTAGAGAAAAACAAACAAGAACTATAAAATGATTAGTGTATCCCAACACTGAATGCTCTCCCTACTATAAATAGAGGAACTCTAGCGACTTTTCCATTATTAGAGACTCTAGTAATATCTATTAAAATAATAGGATCTTTAAGCCCTTATGATCCAATACTATGTACTAATTTTATTATACCATGGAATCCCATCATCACTTTCTATGACCCTCAAGTCTAAATATTTCACACTTCACCTTGATATCATTAGGATTATCCAAGTGGTTTAATCTCTGATCGATCTTTTTTCATCCATTCCACTAACCCTTGGGGCTCATTCATACCCTTATTGATGGGTGATTCTCATATTGGAAGTCTCGAGCTCAATCTCTACCTCCCCCTACTCCTATATATACCTCAAAATCTGGGTTTTGGACCTAATGTACATTTTTATCTATGTCACAAACTTCAAAATAATTAACTTCTTTAATATTCTAATCTAAAGGAGGATTCACTTGAGGAGTATCTCGTGTTTCAACCTCTATTGGAACCCAAAGAAGATATCTCAGAGGCATGTAACTACACTGCAAATATAGAATAAATGATCACAAAATGGGATAATATCAGTTTAAAATGGAAAACCATAACAAAAAACTAAGATTAAGGATAAAAATTAACATAGGAGCCACACATCCCCAACATCCAATGGTAACTTGAGTCTCTTCATGGAAAGGGTTTTCAATAAATGCACTTCGACCTACCTATAATGTTATAATAATCACATATACTTTCTACTATAAATCATAATCTAAGGAAACTCATGATTAAAACTCATTTTGTACCATCTATAATGAACTAACCCGATTTAACCTCTAAACAATCACTTGAACCGATTCGACACTAACTCGAATGGAGGTTCTAATCCCCAAGGGATGTAAACTAGCACTTGGTCATCAAACAATAATAGACAGGGAATTATTTCACCCATCCTAGAAATTGATACATGGAATATATATATAAAAGAAACCTGAATCAGAGAACATTACATAATCAAAGGAATATAGCGGTAGCAATATAACTCAAAAATAACAAGATATAACTCCAAGGTACATGACCAGTAACCAAAAAAATATAACCCTAAACATATAAAAACTACTCCATATGATATGTGGGAAATTTCCCACCATCTCACCACTATCTACCCAAACCCATCTAACAAAAGCCCGTCACCCTATTATGACACCTTGCTTATCCCTACATCAAAAGAAAATAGAAGATCTACACACCCCTGAAAGAGTGTGTTTAATGTGATCTAAATAGACCCAGTAAGATCACACTTTGGTTTTCTAAATCAAGTCTCTATACAACATTCCAAATATGATCAATTTTAAAAAACATGGCATAATCAGCAGTTAAATAGTTTTATATCAAAATCATGATAAAAAGTTCCCTTTTTAAACAATTCCAAAACAAATCTAGACATTATAGTTTCAAATTAAATTTCAAATAACAACTTTCATTTATCAAGGCATGTATATAAAATCCAAAATGGTTCAAATTAAACCACAATGGTAACTATGTTAAGGATCAAAAAATATCAGGCTAGTTAGAAAACGTGTTCAATCAACAAGACTAGTATGTACTCGTGTACATTGGATATGGGGAAAAGGGAATAGGGGATCACCCCTTGAGTGAACCACCTGTAGTGTCAAGATCAAGTCCCTATAACCTATACATCTGGTCTAGAGATCATAGGATCACCCCAAAAATTGAACACCCCATAAAATACAAATGGTTGAGGCCCAATACAAAACATTCCAACTAAGTACACAAGACTTCTCATGGGATTCATTTAACAAAAAAAATTAAATCGATTATCACATTTAAAAATATAGTTGCAAATAATCCTTTTTAACAAAAAAATGCTTTGAGAACTGCTTTTATACAATCCATTACTCAATGATTTTAATAAACATTTGTTTTACCAAAACAATGGGGAAACCATGTTTTCTCAAAAACCCAGTTACAAACACAAATTATTTATATATTATAATTCATTTAGAAAACCTATTAAAAAATAAATATCTTTATCGGTTCATCAAACATAGGCTACACAAGGAACGACCTACCTCAATCTTGTATTTCACACCACCTACAATAGGGATCCACACACTAAGAATGGAAAAAAATAATAGAGTAATTAATAGAGTCCATGACATCAATTATATCATTTTAGAATTATATTTTTTAAGTAAAATAGTAGGTGAAGAGGTTATATCAAAAAATTCCCTAGAAATATTGGACACCACAATACAAAAACCACCAAAACCTCCCCTCAAATGATAAACCCAATAATGAAATTATAATTTATTAAGAGAGAGATAACATATCTATCATTAGCTTCAAAAAATTCATCCCAATGCCAATTACAAAATATAATAATTGAAATAATTAGAATAAAACAAACTCATTTAATGAAAGAGAAATTACCAACCAAGATATAGATTGATAATAAAATAGAGAAAATTATAGGAGTAGAATCATCCCAAATGTTCCTGGGAGAGATCTAGGGTTTAAGGGAGAGAAGGGTTGTCAAATATGAGAGGAGTTAGGTGAGTAGAAAATAAAAACCCACTGGGAAGATGGTATTCACATAATGAATTGATGATTGATGATTTGAATTTAACATATTAAATTTATACCAAAAAATGCATCGCCTTCTTTTAAAAACCTAAACACAAAATTCATGATGTGAATTCATTTAACATAGTAAATGTTTTTCATGCCTTAAACTATGAATTTAGGGATTCTACACTGAACCAAATTCATTCCATGAATCTATTTCATAGTGTAAATTGGTTTTGTAGCCAGCACCAAACATAGGTACTATAGAAAACTCCTAGAACTCCTCATATCATCTTTGATTCCCTATGAACCTGAAACAAAAACTCTAAATTGTTAAAATATTTCATAACTTTTACTTGGATGCTACATCCTTACTTCCTTGATAATTAACTTTCATCATTAATCTTACTATATAGTAATCCTAATGGTCTATTACTAATTATTATACCACTAACTATCATAATACCATATGGTTATGTTGACCAAAGGTCATAGTTCACAATAATCATATTGACCCACGATCAAAATTCCCAATGGAAATATTGACCAACTATCATAGTAATCCTTAAATATACGCCTATATCTAAATCTATTCATAACAATCCCTAATTTCATAAATCATATAAATTCCAATGTTTATTTTTTTCATAATAGAAATTTATCTCATATACTTGTTACTATTTCTACAGTATGATCCATCGGAGTACAGTGTTACAATGTTGTTTCAATTTTACATATGCTAGAGGGTGTTGGTTTTAGATTTTATTATAAATTTTATTAATTATTGTTTTTTTCAATATGTGTTTTAAAATTATAATAATATAATAAAGAGTGCATTGTGAAATAATCATATGATGAAATGTTTATTTACTATTATAGAGTCTAAGGTCTTACATTGTCCCCCTTAAATAATTTCAACCAAAAAATTGTAAATCAATTTGAAAAAAATATGGATAATTCCTTCTCATTCCATACTCTAGATCCCTTATTTCCTCTTCTAAAAGATGATTCCTTTAAATAAACCTCGTTCATTGAGTCATTTTTTTTCATACAACCTGTTCTCCTATATCAGAAATCTAAATGGACTCAACTTCGTATAAAATGGATGGATCCAACTGAACAAGATCAGCTTTTATAACATGGGTATAATTTTTCATGTAATTCTTTATAAGTGATATATAGAATACATCATAAACATGGGATATGTTTGGTGGTTTGTAAAAACAATATTCTACCACTCTTATCTGGTATAATATTTCAAATGGATCAATATATATTGGACACACCTTCTGTTTCTTTCCAAATATTATAAACCCATTCCATGGATATATCTTTAAAAATACATTATCTCTAACTTGGAATTCATGATCCTTCCATCGATTTTTAGTATAATGTTTTTGTCTACTTTGGGATTCCTTGATAGGTTTTGGGGTGGATCTAAACTTCTCAATTTAATCGTCATAAGTTCTAATCCCAAAACATTATTTCTATGATTTTATTCTAGAATTTCAATGTTTAACATATATTTACATAAAATGAATCATATAGTGATATATTAATATTGGAGTGGTAAATTATATTGTAAGAAAACTCCACGAGATGTAAATATTGATCTCAACTTCCTTGGAAGTCAATAAAGAATGACCTTATCCTGATTTCTAATGTATTGATAGTATATTCATGCTACCCATATATTTGGAAATGAAATTTCATACTAAGATTATGATCTATATTTAAATAATTATTAAAACTTATCTAAAAATTTTATTTGAACTTGGGTTCATAATCAGAGACTACTGATAAGAGTTTTCTATAATGTCTCACAAGTTTATTTATATAAAACATTGAATGATGATCTAGATAAAAAATTTATTGAATTACAAGTAAATGTATTTACTTTCATAGAATATAATCAATGGTCCATATACAATTATTCTCCTTGATTTCATAATATGGACAATAATTAAATCTATAGTAATATTATCCTACTTCCACTCTGGTATAGGTAGAAGCTTCATTACTAATTTTTAAAATTTTCATTCATCCTTTACCTGCTGGAATAGTTATCATATTGTAGTATAATCTATAATTTCTCTCTTTATATTTTCTAACCAATAGTGCTATTATATATCCTTATACATATTTTTACTGTTATTATGTATATAGAAGATTGAGATATAACCCTCATCCAACAAATCATTCTTCAACTCTGGTACTAATAGAACACATAACCTATTAAGAAAATGTAAAACTTTGTCATCAAAAATGTTTAACTATAGTATTTTCCAATGTATCACATGGTCCATCATATTTTTTAGGGAATTATCACCATGATGATAATTCTTAATCTACTATTGCAAATATTTTTAGATAATTACATGGAATAAGAATGGTACTTCCCCTTTCATTATAATACCCAATTACATCCTTACAAGGCCTTTGATAATTGGATTGTTCTTTACCCTCAACATGGATAAGATACCTTGGGTTTTTCTACTCAAATAATCTGCTACCATTTTCACTTTCCTTGAATGATAATTGATTTAAGATTCATAATCCATGAGTTGTTTTAAACCTCTTATCTTCCTCATAATAATATCTTTCTGAGTAATGATATAATTATAACTTTTTTTGTATGTGTGTATATCATATCTATCTCTTTAGAGGTAATGTCTCCATATCTTTAGAGAAAAGATTACTACCACCAATTATAAATCATTAGTTGTATAATTAATCTTATGGGGTTTTATATGTCTTGATGTGTAGTTCACAACTCAATGATTTTACATTAGAAATTATCCAAGAACTATCCTTGATACATCACTATAAATAAAAAATCATTCTTTGTCAGATAGAAGATTCAATACAGGAACATTCACCAATTTCCTCTTTAATTCTGTAATACTAACTTCACATTCTTTTCCCATGTGAACTTAAACCCTTAAATGTTATATTGGTTAAAAAATTATCCAATTGAGAAAAGGTTTCAATAAAACATATATAGTATCCCACTAATCCAAGAAAACATTGTATTTCCATTATGTTTTTGTGTCTTGTCCATTCCTTTGAAATTTTCATTTTTGAAGAGGGAATAGATATACCATCCTAGGATACAAAATGACTAAGGAAATAAACTTTTTATTGGAAATATTTACGTTTAATAAATTTCCCATATAATTATTTTGTTCTCTATAACTCAAGAAAAATTCATAAATGAGTATCATGCTCTTCAAAACTCTTAGAGTATATAAGAATATCATTAATAAATTCAACCATAAATTTATCAAGGCAGTATTCAAATACCTTATTCATCAAATACATAAACATCATGGGTGAATTTTTTAATCCAAATGGTATTACTATGAACTCATAATTATCTTACCATATACAAAATGTTCTTATCGGAAAATCCTTCTTCATAATGTTTTTTTGGTGTTGTCTAGAATGGAGATTAATCTTATAAAATAATTGATCCCATTAAAGTTGATCAAATAGGTCATCAATATGACCTAATGGGTTTTATTTATTTACATTAATTCCCTTGATTTCCCTATAATCAATGAATAATCACATTTTCCAATCCTTCTTCTTCATAAACAAAATAGTTTCTTTCTATAGTGAAAAACATAGATTAGTTATCCTTAACCATATAAGTATTGTTTTTTCTTCTTCAACTCAATTTACTTCACTAGATCCATCCAATACGATGGTTTAGATATCATTGAATATGATATCAATGAATAATTGAACTTCTATATCAAGGGTAATCTGGGTAATTGATTAGGAAATACATCAATATATTCTTACACAACTAGTTCCCCATCTATTCTCTAAAAACACTTACACATCATAGATTTAATTCCATACATATCCTCCCTAAGAATATCATTATGAAAAGATACTTTGTGTGGTTCAAGATTAGATTTAGGCAATGACATCTCTCCTCAAAAAATAAGTATTTATTTAATTTCCTCACCAATTATTAATTATTTATCATAATAATAAATTATTGATTTGTAATTTGAGATCCAATATATCCTCATGATTACATAAAAATATACCATAGGTATGATGATTATATTTGTAACTAGACAACACCCAGGCATCCTAATTCGAACCACCTATTAAATATTTGTTGCAATCAATGTACTACTTGGTATTCGAAATAATAAATCATTCCTTAGTGTTGTAGGGGTGATTGAATATTATTTACAAACATGCAGGATATAAAGGAATTCATATATGGAAAATCAAACAATGTTTTAAAAAAATTTGAATGTATAATCAAATTACTTACTATCACATCACTTTGATCTTCCAATTCATCTATTATTATTTAAATGGAATGACCTTAATCCATATTCCTCTTCTATGGATGATTCCCTTAGTTCTTAGGGTATTTATTAGAGTCATTCCCCATCTATTTTCAATTTAATCTTTGTATACTGGTTTATTGCATCCTTTCTACTAATGGGCCATATGACCTTTCTCTATAAATTTTAGCTTTACCCTAAATCACCTTAAACAGGTTATTGAGTGCTTTTCCTACATTTATTACATGTAGGTAACTCTAATATTCCTTTCATTACCTTCCTAGACACTCTTTTTTATAGTAATCTATAACGTCCTGAATTGGGTGTCCCACACTAGTTCCCTAAGATGGTCGGTCATATGGCCTCAAGAGCACCTCCCTGTATGATAGAGGTTGTGACTAGAAGTGAGATTCCAATTTCAATCATAGGGATCCTATACCATCTTTATCAAATTATAACAACAGTGGAAAAAATAAGAAATGACAAAATTATATAACATAAACAGAATAGTACCAGTATCATAAGATAACCAAAACTAGAAATACGATATCAAAACTGAATAGTAGATATTATATTCTAAAGTACAGTCTATGTGTCAAAGTGAAAATACAAAAAGTAAAGACACTGAAAACTCCCAATAAGGTCCCAATCCACGTCCAATTCCCTCATCTATTCTCCATCCCAAATCATCCATCTAACATGGCGCATTTTCCTTTATCCTATCCAACAAACATGAAGTCTATTCAGGTACAGATCAGGATTCCCAAGTAGGGTGTGATCACAAAATAGTATTCCACTACCAACAACATCTAAAACAATATCCATTAAATCACAATTTATGCAGTTGTATAAATAATAAAACACAATCAATCAATAAATAGAGTAAATTTATTCAATTACTCATTATTTTACCATTTAACATGCTTGGGTACCAGAGCACACCTAAACCTCAATACCTACTTTGGAACGTTCAAGATTTTGAACTATCCGTAAGAAATATCATATTTCCAAATGCAAATTTCACTATTCATAATCTTAATTCACATCATAGCCAACTAGAACCATAGTCCAATGCCAAATCATGTGAGTATAATTTTATGTCTAACTCCCCGTGGGTATCTAGAGCCTTTTTCCCTCTCTCAACACTCAGTATCAAATGGGTATTTGGAGTCTTGGTCCTTGCCCCATACTTGTAATCTCGTATAGATATCTGGAGCCTCAGTCCCTATCCCACACACATGTAACACGCATAGGGTTATTTGGAGCCTCAATCCATGTCCCACACACATTTAACACACATATGGGTATTTAGAGCCTCAGTCTCTATCCCACACACATTTAACACATATCAGTTTTTGGAACCTCAGTCCCTATCCCACACACATTTAATGCCTATATCTCAATATCACAATTTCACATGTTTCATAATATCACATTAATTAATCAATCAATTAATTAATCAAACTAAAAAATTGCATATTCACATAAATCCATTAATTAATTGAACAATTAATTAATCACATCAATTCCATTAATTAATTCAACAATTAATTAATTAAATCAATAACTCAATTTCCTAATAACTAATTCAACAATTAATTATTCTTTTAAATTCCAAAATCTCAATATCTCATTAATTACCACAATCACACATTTCATTAATTAATCCGAAAATTAATTAACCTGAATTCTCTTTCAATTAAAAAATCCCCATACCCCTCTAATTAATTAAAAAAATTAATTAATTTAATTCCACCATTCAATTTCCCCATTTAACCTAAACCATTAACGCAAGGAAATCAAAACAAAACAAATCAATCATTAATAAAATTTCCCAATCACTGCAATTTAAATTCTAACAATTACATACACATAATTAAATAAATACTATGAGATTTTAATTTTTACCATCTACCTCAATTTTATGATAAACTATCGCTAACATAAATACTTAATTTGAGGAGGATTAATCAAGAACACAATGAAGAGCATGATCTATATCTGAAACCTAGATCCATGTTCAAACAAATCAACATATAAGAAAACTAGATCTAGGTCTAGAACCAACAACAGATAAAAATCATTTTAAGTATTGGAGAATATTGGAAAAGATATGGGAAACCAATCGGGGTAGGATTCACTTACCAAGGGAGGTGCAGATCTTCGATATGGACAATGAATTTCCAATAATGGAGGATGGGATTCATAATAATTCTTATTAGAGCCTCCAAAATCAAGATGAATCATTAGGGGTGAGTGGAGGTAGATTTTAAGTTAATATGTGGGTTTGGGTATTTTAGAAAATAATTTTTTGGTAAATTAAAACTGCGTGCATGGTTTGTTGGGTAGGGGCACGTGGTTTTCAAAACTATGTGCCTTAACCATGCACCTATTCTTTGGGGGTACATGGTTTCTATTTTTAGGGAACACAGTTTGAAAAACCACACTCCAGCTATAAAAACACTTTCTTTCTAGAATTTTATGGTTTCCTAGGCTAGGGAACACATTTTGGGAAAACAATGGACTAACCATGAACTTCCCTTTTTTCCCTTAAAATTTCTCAAAATTTCACCCAAAAACACCAAAGGTAAAACCCAAGAAAAATATTCAAGTCCAGGTAAAACTTTACCTGAAAACAAGCTCAAGAAATCTCCATAAAAGGTCAAGTTCTAAAAATCTCCCCACCTTATAACAGCTCATCCCCGAGATATACTGCCAAGCATATCATATATTTTGAGTCAAAAATATTAGGCCACTGACCCCATAAATCCACTTCTCTCTCCCATTTTTCCTCCTTAACATAGCCATGTTTCCAAAATACAATAACTATTGGAATAGTATTTCCCCTCAATACTTTCTCACTGTGATATTAGACACACATTACTTGCTCCTAAAAGGACTCATCTATCTCGAGTTCAACATCATTCACACAGATCACATGAGAAGGGTTTGGGTGATAATGTCAAAGTTGTGACACATGGAAAACATCATGCATGTCACAGTACCTCCATGGGAGATCCAATCAGTATGACAGAAGACTGGTTCTCTCCACGAAATCAAAATGTACGATGAATCAAGGTTTCAAATTTCCCAATCTCTATATCATGCGGTGACCCAATCAAAGAAACACATGACGGAATACACGATCACACTATGTAACCTATTATGTTCATCAATGAGGATTATCATATGACTTCTTTCTAATACAATCTATATTTATTCAATTATAAATTAATTGAACATGTTCTAATGTCCCCTAAATGATACATGGTCCCAATAACTCTAACTCTCCTACCTCCATCCAACATAGTGGTGATATGCATGGCCTACAACAAAGTGAATCATATGGTTCCATCTATATGGTTTCCTAATAAATATTTTTATATGATAATTCCACCAAAGAAAGGTGTTTCTCCCAAATCCAACCAAAGTCTAGGAAGTATTCTTGTATCATATCCTCACGCACCTGTATAGTATGTTCTGACTTCCCATCTATCTATGGGTGTAAATTTATACTCAATAAAACCTATGTACCATGAACATTCAGCTAGACCTTATAGAAGTTTGAAGTATTGTGTGAGTCACTGTATTAAATAATAGTCTGTGGCACCCCAAGTCGACGGACTATTTCTTGAACATACAAGTCCCCCAACAGCTCCAATGAAGAATTATCCCATATAGGAAATAAATTCACTACCTTTTTTAAAATGTCTAAAATCACCCATATGGCATCATTATTATGATGAATCCTTGGGATACCCACTATAAAATATATGGTCATGTCATCCCACTTCTATTCTGAAATGGGAAAGGAATATAGAAAACCACTAGGTCGTTTATGTTCATCCTTCACCTACTGATAGGTTTGGAATAGTGTAACGAAGCATGTTATCTCTTTTTTGATTCCCGACCACCAAAAAAATCATCATATGTCATGGTACATTTTGGTAACACCTAGATTCACTTCCCACTTAGAGGCATGAAACTCCGGAATCAACTCCTCCCATATACTCATAGTCACAAAAACCTGATTTTTGACATAGATGATATTGTTATCTTATATCCTCTAATCATGAGGTGTTTCCCCTCCTTCAAGGCTTTCCATCAAGGAAAAACATTCTGGATCCTCATACTTTGTATCTCTTATCTGACTTAAAAGTGTAGAATAAACTCAAACTAATATGTGATTCATCTTCTCCTAAATCTCTAAAACCTAAACATGCATCTCAGTTAGTAAGTTCATCATCTTCCAATCAACACTAGAATCCTGAATTGCCCGATTCTATGTTTTCCTGCTCAAAGAATCGGTAAAATTGTTCCCCTTAACGGGTTTATATGCCATCTAAAAGTTGAAAGACTACATATAATCCACCCACCTCTACTGTTGAAGATTATAATATCACTATTAGAAGAGATAGTTAAAGATCTTTTGTTTCGTATACATAGTAAATTTAACTCCCAGTAGATAATACCACCAACACTTCAAATCATAAACCACTACATCTAACATGGGGTCATGTGTAGGGTAGTTATATTCATGTGGCCTTAACTTCCAAGAAATGTACCCCATTATTCGATCTCCCTACAATAACAATTCTCTAAGACCTATCCTAGAACCATCAGAATACACCATATACTCCTCACCTGGCTCAGGTAGGATCAATGTTGGTGCTGAATTCAAACTCTTATTAAACTCCTGGAATACATTCTCACATGATTTCTACCAGTCAAACTCTATCCCCCTTTTGGTCAAGCCCAAAATTCATGCTACCAATAAGGAAAAGTCTTGGATAAAACTCTATTAATATCTAGATAATCACAGAAAGATATGGATATCAAAAATTTTCTTGGGATGCTCCCAAGATACAACTTCCTAAACCTCTATTGGGTTCACTAACACACCTTCCTCCAAGATGATGTGACCCAAGAAGTGTATATGATCAGTCTGAAACAAACACTCAGTTATCTTTCTCTATATCGGATTCTCTCTCAGTGTAAACAAGATGATGTCAAGATGTTGGGAATGATCTCCATGATTATTGGAGCACACCAAGTTGTCATCCCCAAACACATCCAAAAATTGATCCAGTTATGCAAGGAATATTTGGTTCATCAAGTCCATAAGAACTGTTGGTGCTTTGTCAACCCAAATGATGTTATGATGAACTAGTATAGGAAATACATGCTTCTGAAAGATGTCCTCGATATATCATATGGTATAATTCTCTACTGATGATACCTTGATCTCAATTAAATCTTGTAAAGTATAGAAGATTACCTCAACTTGTCAAATAGATTGCTGATACATGGAAGATGGTATTGGTTTCTCACAGTCATCCAATTCAACTTCTGATAGTCAAAACACAAGTGCATAGTCTTATCTGCTATCTTAGAAAACAAAACTAGAGAACCACAAGGAGGCATTATTGGATAGATAAATTCCTTATCCCCTAACTCTTCCAACTGATTCTTAAGCTCTTTAAGCTATGTTGGTGTCATTTTGTATGGTGGGATATAAAATGGATCATCCCCCATTATGATCTCAATTGTAAATTCTACATCTCTCTCAGGGTTTAATCCCTGATAATTCTTTATGAAACACATACTGACATTGTTCCACTAAAGGTGGAAAGAAATTGTGCTTCACACCCTCATCATCTAGAAAAAAACATGTAACTCGGGTGGTAAAATCCCCCAGTTGCTGGTGAACTAGCTTTATATATCCCACCTTGATATCCCATTCTCTATAGTGAACTAAGTCCTTACCCTCAGGAGACATAAAATCCATTCTCCTCTATTAATAATCATTGTGGGATAATAATTCTACCAAAAAATCCATTCCAAAGATTAGATCGAAGCCTGACATATCTAGAATGTAAAGATCCCATAGAAATTGATGCTCCCCAACCTCAAGAGTACACACCTTGCACAAATAGATGTCTCTGGATTGTACTTTCAAAGGTGTATCAATCGTCATATCCCCAATCATGAATTCAACCTCCATGTTCAAACCATTAACATGTTGTGCAGAAATTAAGGGATAAGAGGCACTAGTATTAAATAAGGCAATAGCTAATGTACAAGATACAAGAATAATACAGCTCGCTATTGATGGTCCAGCCTCATTGTCCACAAGTGTAGGTTTAAAGGCATATAATTGTCTTTCCCTATTCCATGGGATGCAGTCTAATGCCCCTCTGATACACCAATCTACTGTGATGGGTGCTCTTTCTCAGAAGCTCCATGTCTACTACCTCTACCTCCAAGACTAGTATAACTCCAACTTATATAGTAATATGATGTATGAGACCCCATTCCCAGACTTTGTTTCTTTATAAATCCTCTATTACTACATATCTTTCATGAGTTCCTATAGAACATCTACAAATGTCCCATCCTACTACAGGCTCAGCACTATACTGGTGGTCAGGGAAAATGTTTACAAAAGTGTCCCATCCAACCACACTGGTGGAAAATCACTTGGGTAAGATCTTATGTAATATATCTCTCTGTCTAGGTACTCTTATTTATACTTCCCTAACTAAAATTTTTATAATGACTCTTCCTTCTCTCGGGATACGTACCTCCTGGTCACCAAACACGATCCATCTGTCCTGCACTAGAAGCTTACATCAGGTTCCCCTCAATAATGAGAGCCTTATCTTCTACTTCAATGAACTTCTATAACCTAAATAGGTTAACATGGGAGTTAATCTCACATTTAATCCCATCCTAGAAATGCCTTGTTGTAGTTTTCCAATCCCCTACCAGTGTCGGAGCAAAGGGATGAAAATCTATAAAGCATCAAGCATAGTATATTAAAGACATACTACCATATGTTATCCTCATAAACTCATCTTCTCTCTCTTATATCAGCATCTCTAGATAATCGTATTCTAGGACCTTATCAAAAAAGGCATTCCATGCCATCCCATCTATCTTCCCTATCTAGACCTGAACATCCCACAAATACTTCACTAATCCTCACAATATATAAGAATCCAAATAGACCCTCCTATTAGGAGTCTCAAAGTGGTGATGTATGGTCTAGATAGACTCAATCTAGAACTTTGTTGCCTCATGTCCACCCACTCGAGTGAAAGTCAGAGGTTGTTGCCACTGAAACACCCTCATCAAATCAGAAATGATCTTTACCACATGTCATGTGTATCTCTCCCTAAAATACATGAAGTGGGAGAATTTCTATTAGAATTCCCCTTCTTCTTCCTCATCCAATATTATCAATTCCTCAAGTTCCACTATTGGATGATCATCTCCAGTCATGTACTCCTATCGTCATCTCTGCAATCGCAGCCGTGGAGGAAAATCTCTACAACTCCAAACATGTGTCTCAAGACAAATAACTCAACAATATCACTTTTATGAAAGAGTAAAAATCACAACAATCCATAACAAGTCTTTTTCCCAAACATTGCCACATGGTCAAAACCGAGGCGCAATCACTACCCTTAACCATCCTATATCTAGGTCATGGTTAACAAAGGGTAAACTCATTAGCATCATTCAATTGTCTTATTTAGATACCCATTTATACATAATTTTTAACATTTAAAATTCTCAACTTCTTGATAGGAACCATTTTCATTTCACTTTCACAATCAAGTAAAAATATTTCATTTTCATTCAATTTACACAAAACCCATTTTCTCGTGCATGCCTAAAATGATTCATGATACAAAACAATCATGAGTTCCTAGAATGATGCATGCATACTCAACTCTCATTCCATTCTAGGCCAAAAGTCAAATCAAAGAAGGAAACTGAAAAACGATAATCACATCACACAAAATGTGCATTACTCGAGGTGAAATAGAATCCAACTTTAACAAAACATATCAATAAAATTAATCCCATCCAGGTCACTTGGCTTTTACCCTTGTACATGGGGTAGCTGCTCCCATGCAAGAGCTCTTAACCAAGGAATGACTCATCCTATTCTCCTATATACCTTTCAAAAATATTAAGGCAACTGAAAAGAAAATAAACCCCCTTTCATACCATGTTGTAACATCATGAACCTGGTACCACACACTAGTTCCCCGAATCGGTTGGTCACATGGCCTCAACCACACCACTACATATGCCAGAGGCTTCCAACTAGAAGTGAGTGTCTTATATAAATCATGGTGAGACTATACCCTTTTTATCAAAGTAGTAAAACATTAGAATAAATAAGTAATAACCAAATGATATAACATATCCAGAATAGTACTAATATCACAATATGACAATAAATAGAAATACAATTCCAAAATTGAATAGTAGATATTCCATGCTAAAGTATGCTCTAAGTGAAATGTGAAAATTCCAAAGTAAAGACACTCAGAACTCCAAAGGGAGTCCAGAACCATGTTTGGTTCCCACAACCATGCTCCATCCTAAATAATCCATCTTAAATGGGGAATTTTCCCTTATCATGTCCTGTAAACATGAAGTATATTTAGGTACCGATCAGGCAGCCTGAGTAGGGTGTGATTACAACTCAGTAGGCCACCACCAATGGGGTCTAAAAAATATATAGTCAATCAAATTTTATGTAGTTGTTTAAAGAATAAAATACAAGCAATAAAGTAAATAGTTTACATTTATTAAACAACTATTTATTTAACAACATAACACCCCTAGGTTCCGGAGGACACACGAACATCAATACCAACTTTGGATCAAGCCAGAATCTGAACTATCCCCAAGGAATATCATATTTATAAATTCCAATGCTACCATTCTTCATTATAATTCACATCATGTCTAATTGGAATCACAGTCCAATGCCAACCCATGGGTTTAGAATGTCGTTTCTAATGCCCTATGGGAATTTGGACCCTTTGTCCATATCTCATGCCTCAATATCACATGGGTATTTAGAGTCTCAGTCCCTGTCCCATAATTGTTATCTCATATGGTTATTTATATCCTCAGTCCCTTTCCCACACACATTTAACACGCATATGGGTATTTAGAGCCTCATTCCATGTCCCACACACATTAAACACACATATAGTTATTTGGATCCTCGATATATATCCCACACACATTTAACACATATGGTTATTAAGAACATCAGTCCCTATCCCACACAAATTTAACACATAAATCACAACATCACAATATCAAATGTTTTTTTATAAGATGGTGCCTGTCCAGAAAACCAAGTCACTATACATATAAAGGAAAAGAGTTAAAAAAGTCTAAAAGATGGAAACATATTACAATCTTTATTATGAAAAAGAATTAAGTCAATAGGAAGTTCATCAAGCAAGGTAATGTCTTGATTGACTCCCTTTTTTTCAACACCATAAAAACCCATGTTAGCTTCATGATATATATGAGTGATGATGTAGTTGATGTCGTGAAGAGCACAGATACAGTTCATCTAACGGGTGGTGATTGGCCATGCAAGATGAATCACACCATTCCAAACGGCTTTCACAATAGAGGTCGAATCACTCTCAATCCAGAGGTTGTTCCAGCCATGTTGTTTGAAAAAAGAGACAACATGAATCATACCCATCATTTCTTCTTCCAAAGAGGGAGAAATTCCACAGCTACTATAGAATAAACCAATGATCTATCCAGCATGATTCCTAAAGATGGATCCAGAACCCGCAGGACCAGGATTTCCTTTGGAAGATCCATACACATTAACCTTAATACATCCTGGAAGAGGGTCATGCTAGAAGAATTCAAAAGTATGGCGTGGTTTGAAATAGTTTCCAACAATACGTAAACATTGAAGGATTATAAATTCTTACATTGTGTTGTTGCAGTGACCCTTTTGGATCGAAGAATCTTCACGAGTGGCAATGAGAATCTGAGTTTTTCCTACATTAATATTGGATGAGCATATATTTTGAATAATATCATTTCTATCATACCAGATCACATGGTGAAGCTCAGCGACAATGGTGAGAAAAAAGTTTCTAATTTTTTGAGAACTATTAAAATCGGCACATCTCTTTAATTGAGTTTTGATAGAGTCATTAATCCACCATCTATAATCTAGAATTACAAAAATATAATTCCAAAGAGCAGAATCGGTGGCATAATAAATTAAGAGATTATTAGCATCTTCTCTGTGCTGATTGTAGAGGATGAATTTAGAAGAGAGTTGAAAACTAGAAAATTGAAGACAATTATCACTGGGACGTCTGTTATGAGAAAGTCGCCAAATAAGAGTAAATCTTGGGGGTATTATTCAAGGTTTGTTAAAAAGTTTTAACCACCAAAAATAAATTAATTAATTCCTCAATTAATTAATCAAACTCAACAATTTCATTTTCATGAAAATGAATTAATTAATTCAACTGTTGATTAATCACATCAATTTTATTAATTATTTAAAAAATTAATTAATCACATCAACAACTCAATATCCCAATAAATATTTCAATAATTAATTATTTCATTAAATTCCATAATCTCAATATCTCGTCATTATCCACAATAATATATTTAATTAAATAATTATAAAATTAATTAACTTTATTTCTTATTCAATTCCACAGTCACCATACCCCATTAATTAATTAAATAATTAATTAATTCAATTTTACCATTCAACTTCCCCAATTTACCTAAATCGTTAACACAAGGAAATCATAACAAATCAAATCAACCATCAATGAAATTTCCCAATCGTGGGAATTGAAATTCATAAATTTGAATAAATATAATTAAATCAAGAATATGGGATTGGAATTCTGATCACCTACCGCAATTTGATGATAAACGCTCCCCAACAAAAATCCCTTATTTGAAGGGGATTAATCAAGAATGCAATTATGAACATGATATAGGTATGAAACCCAGATGTACATTTAAATGAAACAATAGCTAAAAAACCTAGATATTTCTCTATAACCATCAATGGATAATAATCATTTCAAGAATTAGTGAATAATGGAAAAGAGATGAGAGACCAATGAGGATAGGATTCACTTACCGAGGGAGGGGTAGATCTTCAATATAGTCTTTTAATAGCTATTAATATAGGTTAAGAGCCCTTGGAATTCGTCTAAGAGCCAGGAAAATTCATAGGAATCATTAGGGGATAAGTGGGTGTCAATTTTAGGTTAATAAGGTGGTTAGGGTATTTTAAAAACTAATTGTTTTCTGTTAATTAAAACTGCAAGTACAGTTTTCTAGGTAAGAGCACCCAGTTTTCCGAACTATGCACTATAAACATGTTCCTATTCTATATGGGTGCATGGTTTCTCATTTTAGGGCACATAGTTTTACAAAAAAAATCACCATCTATAAAAACTCTCTCTCTCAAGGGTTTAATGGGTTTCTAGTCTAGGGTGCATGGTTTGGGAAAATCATACGCCAACCGAGAACTAGCCTTTTTCCCTTAAAATTTATCAATATTTCAACTAAACACACCCAAGGTAAAACCAAAAAAAAATTACTCAAAACAATGAAAAAATAGAACCTAAAAAAAGCGATATGCATATCTATAAAATTGAGGTTTCTTACCTAATTTCATATCCTATTCTTCTCGGTTTTCCCTTTATAAAAAAATTGGAGAACTATTTTTTGTTCTTGATAGGGTTTTCTACTATTTCAATATATGTTGAGAAATTTTGAGGTATAAACTATCTTAAAATACTAGTAATTAAACCGTTAAAAAAGTAATCAACCTTTGTTTTAGGGTTTTGTAGATAATCCAAAACATACCTTCATAACTATGTAAAATTTTCCACATACATAGCCACCATCTCTTATTATTATTTTCTTAGGATCAAGAATTTCCTCTCAATATTTTCACATTTCGTTTGAGGAAAATATATTTCTATAAAAATAACCATGAATTAATTCTATTTCATGTTCTTAATATTCTATACTTCCTTATTTATTTTAATTATGGACCACCATTGGCCAGTATCACCTCTTAGATAATACATACCCATAATGAATTTTTCCCTCTTACAGTATCCTAAAGCCAAAAATATTTTCTCTATAGACTTAATCTATTGTTTTGCCTCTATGGGATTAGTGGTGAAACTAAATGGTAGAGGTTGTTTCCTCATAAAACGTTCCAAAGTGGCTGATCCCTATGGAATTTCGATTGGATACACCATTTGGTAAAGGATATTTGTCATAAACTAAGTCAATTGTCCTAGAATTTTCATATTTTTATCATTATAAATATTATCTCCATTATCAATATCATTAAAATAGTCAACACATTGACCTTGGTTTTGGCCTGGTTTATAATTCCCCTACCAAGTTCTATTATCTAAAAATAATGTTTTTGATTAATCAGTAAACTTATAACATGAATTATAAAAACAATTCTAGAAGAATTTCTAGAATTTTGATACTGTTAATGTCTATGTTCTCAACCTATGGTTTCCCCAATCTAGTATCTAAGGTTTCTACATAACCTTAACTTGATACCAAATACAATTCTACCAAACCTGGTAACCAAAAGATGTTGGGTTATTAATTACATGGATAATAGAGTATAGGATATTACATTCCAAGGATCAAGTTTTAGTTGTCCCCATGAGACTCGATTTATAATGATTACATAAAAACATGATATTTTACAACATGGAAGTATGAATATTTATTCCCCAATACTATCCTTAGAGATGTTCAATTGTATTATTCCATATCATTACCCATAAAAATAGGAAAACAAAGTAAATTTGGTGAGATTAAATTCTCTATAAGGGAAAAATATACTACATAATCTAAAAAAGGATAAATATGTCATAGGAAACATCATGGGAACAATTATAGATATGATAATGTATATATAAGTATAATATATATAATAAATAGAAATACATAATTACATGGACCACATATTAATCTAAAATATCGAATTGTATAATGTCATAGATCATAAACATACTATCAAGGCCTTATTCCAAAACATTATACATAAAGCATAAAGGTACTCTCATTACCTTATCATAGGTATCCCATGAGGCCTACCAATGCACTTGGGGGCTATATAATTTTTGGACCCACCCATCACATAAAATTCCTATGCATTCCATCCTATAACAAATAATAATAGTCTATACATGTAATAATGTTCACGGATGAACATCTTAGAAATATATAACAGATTCTCCTTACGGAACTTATCATGCATGATCTTATTATATGGAAAAATAGATTATATAGGTTAGTAATAGATTTCCACATTAAATTAATTAATAATAATTTCAATGAGAATTAACTCAATGTGTATATGGAATAATTTGGGATTCACATTTTTCAAAAATTATCCACAAAAACAAATTTATATGAAGTTATATTAAACTTGTACTTAGTATGATTAAGGATTTTCAATATATTTATAAAATTGTATTTTAAATGGTAGGATATCCAGGAAAAAATTATATCCTAAAAAAATATATAAATTATATGTTTTGGTTTGTAAAGTGTATGATAATTATCCCTATTATTTCCCCTCATGACTTTCAAACCAGGTGTGCAGTCGGGGCCCTTTCACTATGCACCAAGATGATGATTGGAATATACCTGACCAACTATTTTTGGCATTATTAAACATAGATGAATCTATGAAAACACCACATAAACTGTTTATATCTATAAAATGATTTATGTTCTCTTAAAGTCACACACTTTTTACTTAACTAAAATATAAGATTTTTATGGTTGTGAAGAGGTTTAGGCATAGAAATGGATTATGAATTTGGAATAATGTGGGTCAAACTAAAGATTACATGGGTGATATATCTTAATTATGGAACATAAAATGAAATAAACATAATAATGGTATAATAACTTTTGGATTTAAAAGGATATGAAATTATTATTGTAGATATGAATTTTAAAGAGAGAGAAAATCAACCCTTACTTTGGCATAATAATAACTTGAAAAAAGGGTATAAACTAAAAGGTTTTGGTAATGTATCCATGATAATAGTTAAATGGGGTGATAATAATGTGTATAAATATCAATAAATCATATAAAATGAAAATTTAAAATGATTTTAAAAATAATATAATTAAAATAAGAAATTAAGAGATATTATTAGGAACCCTTACCTCTCTTGAGCTTCTTAGATTGGAACCCATCCGTATATCAAACCAAACTCCTGAATAATGAAGAGAGATATTAGGGAGAGACTTCTTAAGTGTGAAATTAATAGTTAAATTTTAATTTTTTTATAAGAGTATGAGTATTGGTGGGTATATATAGGTTTGTTGAGTGGAATTCCATGGAATAATTTATTAATAATTTTCGTTTTCCACTTTCCTTTAGTAACCCGCTATAACAATTATGCTCCACTACAAGCCTTAATGTTTCAATATACTATTTAGTTAGAAATAATTTAAAATATATCTTTATTGTATAAAATTATTCATTCATAAATAAAAATTAGTTCATATATATCTTATTCATAGTATTTTACCATATTCCACCATTTTTACCGTGTTTACAATTTTTGACCAAGAATCCCCAAATTTCATCCCTTCGATAATTTTGAAATACTTATTATAAATATAAAATCAATTGTATAAAATTAATTCTTGAATTACCTACATTTTACCTTTTATGTTAGGTTTATGTATTCATCAAAATTAAATTATAAATGTAAAAACCTTTTAATTTAATAATAAATTTATATTATAACACAACCCAACCCCTATATAAATAAAATATAATCACACTATATTATTCCCTAATTTTAAGGTGAGAAATTGTATTAATTTCAAGGGGTGGTTTGTCTAATCTTGATTGGGTGGTAATCTTTGCAAACATGAACTTCTTCCATAGAAATTTATACTCTAACTTCACTTATTTGTGTTCTACTTGGGATTGGTCAAGGGAGAACCCCAGTTAAACTAACTACTTGAAAATATTTGATAAATAAACTTTATAATAGATTTTCCATCTATTATAGGACATATTTTCTCCCTTCTATGATAAATAACATTCATCATTATGATTAATATAGACCAATCCTAATGTCTGTCCTTAATCTCTGTAACACCCCAAGCTTCCACGGTACGTTTCCCTTCGAATAATGCGATAGCGTGTGTTGTACGCAACCTCAAGTTCTAACACACACCACAACTAATTAAACTAGCCGTTGTGAATAGTAATACCTACTTTTTGAAATCATATATATTTTATATTTCAAAATGGACTTCATTTTTGGATTCGTAATATTGAAATTATCCTAGGGTGAAATTTTGGTACTTTTCGGATAACTTTTATATTTTGATGAATAGTGAAAATTACTAAATTTTAATTAAAATCAACTTTTTTAATCAAAATTATTAATATTGATAAATTATGAATTTGAGTGGTTTTAAAGTATATTTAGAATATATTTTTACCATTTAATATAATGTTGGTCATTGGACATAATTTTACAATTAAACCGAACATAAACAAATGTCAATCTTTTGATAGTTATTATCTCTTAAAAACACGCTTTTAATTTTAACAACGGGAATTAATTTTAAATTAATTTCTGCCACTTCTGTGTTTTGAATTTAGGAAAATGGATTCCACATTTGGAATCAGGATTTTCAAATTGTGTAAATAGGTAACTTTTATTTTTAGACATTTTGAATAATTACTGCGGTAAATATTTTATTTACCATGGTTAAAGGGTAAATCCGGTAAATAAGGGTTAAAAAATAATATTATAATAATACAAAATTACCCTAAAACGTGTCCTAACCTTATTTTTGGACACATAGTCGACCATGGGCATCCTTGGGTCGATTTGGGGACCCCTTGGAGCCACTTGTATGTGGTAGGGACACATTATATTAATAAAGTTAAAGTAAAAATAAAAATTGCATAAGCTTACATCTTTTAGAAGAACAATTTTTACATAGGGTTATACATGTTGTATTTTCTATTATAAATATTCATTAGAAAGCTGAAAAGATTTCCTACATAATGATATTTTATTTATAATTTTTAGACATCAAATAATTTAAATTATTAATGACACAATAATGATTCAATTTTTACCTCATTAATAAATCATTTAAATAAATAAGATTATAATGATTAAACTATTATCTAAAACCTGTCCAAATCTTATTGGTTGATGTTATTTAAAATATTAGTCATCTTATATTTGACCTCAATGATTTTTGGACCATTATAAACAGAATATAATTATATTATAAAGTAATACTTTCACTCTTTCCTAAAGAGCCCCTCCTCTCCCTTATAAAAAGAGACCACTTCTACTCATTCCTCACACCTCTAAAGCCACTTGGCTCGTCCAAACCCTGACCAAATAAGCTCCACACATCCCTCTCCTCCTCCTTGAAGCTTTCCCTTAGGCAGAAATCATTTCAAGAAGTCCTTTGGTTCCAACCAAAGTGAGTTACCTAAATTAAAGGTAACGATTTCTCTTAAATTATTTTCATTTATTTTGCTTCTCCAACCCCCAAACTCTTTTTATTTCCTTTATTTTGTAACAACACCAGTATCCAAAATATACTAGGATGTTGTTATAAGAAGGATTCAAACTACACATACACAGAACTCCATCTAATGGATGATGAACATAATGTTTCTGTGGATGACAAACTAACGCCTCACGAAACGATGATTGTTCAAATACATCTTACCGCCTCTCATGGTGGCCATTATGATGGCACTGTAATTAAATATGATATTAATGATATATATTTTATATATAAGCCTCTGTAATTCCATTTTATTTCATACCATTATTTGTTTCATGTTGTATATACATACGATAATTTCATTTGAGGAAGTGCGGACTACCGCCCCCTTAAAATGATATGACTCGTTCATACCACACATGGAACGTATAAAGAATGGTGTTAATGAACTTAAGTAACATATATAAAATATTATATTATACTGGAATAGTAATATAACTATGTATCATTTGGATTCGATTCTTTTAAAATAAAAATTAAATGGAAGTAGCGTTCGTGCGTACGTACGGACTACCGTCTCCACGAACGCGATGAGATTCATTCTCCATCATATCCATTAAAGTCTTATTCTAATTTTAGGGTTAAAAATAATGTTAATATAATTCTGATTATGAATAAGATATAATCTATCCATTACAAACATGTCTTACGCAACCAAACATTTAAGAAGAACGAATCGATTACCACCCGAAACGACGATAATACTAAGATATTATTAATAAAGCAATGTTAAAAGATCATATATGATATCATATTAATGTATATGATTCTTGTATAATTTAATAACAATTATTTCACCATTATACAGGAGGTTAACCTACCCCAAAAAAGGAAAAGTACAAGGTAAGGTTTTATTTCGCAATCTCTTCATTATCCGAGGTTGTTTATACATAATTATCTACTGGGACCTCGTTATCATCCACGTCCATGTTTCTTCAAAATGTATTTCAAAACATTATTAATATTTAAAAGAATATGGGTTAAAGTCATCTATACCCTTTTTTGACTTTTTATAAGAGGTTTATATGGAAATCTTTCCGTCGTTTTCCAAACAAGGTGCTTTTTAACCTTTTCGACAGAATTAAGATAAGAATTTTTTTTTACTTATACGGCGGGTGCGGTTATTTTCCGCCGTTATAAAATCGTCAAAGCTTCCCTTACAAGATTATAAGAATATTTTCAAGAAATTTTTTTATTTTATATGGCTTTTAAATGATTTCAAAAATAGAAAGAGATATTTCTCTAAAAAGTGTTTTGATTTTATCTATGTCAACATCCTTTGACGGATTTTACGCTTATTTGAAGTTGATTTATTATGATACAAAAATTCTATATTGTATTGAAGGTTTTGTGATATTTTTGACTGTGGATGTGCTATTTTTATACCATTCATAGTTTATGGTGAAATTATTGACATTTCGTATGCTAGTTTTAATACGAATGCTTATGTTATGTTTAAACCTTTTCATATGGGAATGCATTGGACTTAATATGTGACGGGTGGAGCCCGCTATAGCTCCTCAATGCATCGGTAGGTCTCATGAGACAAACTAGTGTCTTGGCACAAGGCCTTGGCAAAATCTTATTTGTAGTCTTGGCATGAGGCCTTGGCTATGTGGTTATGATAGTCTGGCATTATGCATTCCAACATTATGAAAGTGGTTATTGATTTTTGCATGTGATTATTCGATTAGTAGAATATCCATGTGAATAAGTAAATGGCATTATTTCATTTTACTTTTGCCATACTATGTTGAAGTTCAAGTTTAAAAGGCTTTTGTTTTAGTAATTCATTGCCTTAAATTTTTATGCTTATTTTTGAATGTTCCGCTATATTGTTATCCTTACTGGGCATTTGAGCTCACCCCTTTTCTCTGTTTTATTTTTCCCAGGATGTGAAGATGTAAGTTATGAATGACCTGCAGGGATATTATGAGGGGATTATAGTGTGGACTGTGGAAACATTATGTTGTTGTAGTAGTTTTTCATTTTATGATGTAATGTAAAACTTATGAATATATCTAGTGTTTCCAAGGCTACTAAACCAATCGGTCTTTCGAGATTTGATCTTTCTTGTGATCATGCCAATGTTATGTAATAATGCACCGACTCTGGGTAACTGGGGTCGGGGCGTTACAGTTGGTATCAGAGGAAGTTTAGTACAATCCTTGGAAGCTAGATTTAGATAAACTCTGATTAGAGCACGTAGACCTAAGATGAACTATGAGGATTAGTATAGAAGAACTTCCTAGAATTTTGGTATTGTAGAGATTTTGTGAGTTTTCTGAGCAATACATCCCTGTCTGGATACGAGCAGGTAGAGGCGGCTCTGGAACAGATGTACCAAGGGGTAAAACCCGAAAAAACCGCTTTGAGCTAGACTCGAACGGGAACTGGTGCACGACAACGAGCCTTGATGCACTCTTGGTTACGACACTCCCGGGGGATATGCTTAGGATAACTCTCATTTTCTTTACAAATCATTTTGAAGGGATTATGAGTATATACTTCCTCAAAGAAAACATTCTTATGATTATAGATTATATCCATAAATAGTTCAATTTATGTTAAGTGTTTTATAAGTATGGGAGTATGTGTTTTGATTCATAAACTGATCTAGTTTATGCCATTGTTTAGAAATGGCGCCTAGTGGAAGAAATGGAAACCGTATCAATGCACGCACTCCATGTAGGGATTTCCCTCCTACTCAAGATAATTATAGTGGGGCTGGTGATGAAACTGGTGCCGATCAGCTAATCACCATACTGGGACAACTTACTCAGGTTATGAATAATAACCTTACCCGTATGGAGCACCCTGATCCGCAGCATGGAGGATCAATGTTAGATCGATTTATGAGGCAACAACCACCAACGTTCAATGGGAATACAAATCCCTTGGTAGCTGAGCAATGGATATTTTCCCTAGAGAAAATATTTCAGGCTTTGGGGAGCAGTGAAAGGGAAAAAGTTATCATGGCAGTTTACCGCCTCACTGGAGATGCTGATCAATGGCGGTCATTGATTCAAAATACGAAGGAAGATGATGAAGTATCAAATATGGAATGGAGGGAGTTCAAAGATCTGTTTTTAGAAAAATACTTTCCTCGTGACCATCGAGCAGATATGGAAAGGCAATTTCTAAGTCTGAGACAAAAGGAGGATGAGAATGTCACAAAGTATGAGGCTAACTTTACAAGGTTAGCAAGGTACGCTGGTGATTATATACGTAACCAATGAAGTAAGATTGATTGTTTGTTTGATGGGTTAAAACCATTTCTCCGTCGAGCATTAGTCTCACAATCCTTTTCATCGTACGAAGACATTGTCTCATGTGCTATCAAGACCGAAAAGGAATTCTCTAAGTCTTATGACTTTAAAGCAAAGCAAGAGAAGAAGAGACCTGCTGATCAATCTAGGAATGGAAATAAGGGGAAGAAGGGAAAGGTTGAATATCCATCTTGTGGTAAATGCGGGAAGAAACATCCTGGTACTTACTTGAAGGGAATGGGAGTCTGTTACAAGTGTGGTGAAAAAGGCCACCAAGCTCGTGATTGCAAGGGGAAGAAGGAAGCTACCAACGTTCAGTGCTACAATTGCAGGGAGATGGAGCATTATGCAAATACATGTCCTAAGAGTCAGGAAAACTTACCTCAGAAAAGGCCAAGGGATCAAGGCCAGGCTTATGCTATCACTACTGCTGAGGTAGAAGCTCCGAAAGACGTGGTGGCAGGTAATTTAATGGTTTCCTCAAGTTTAGAAAATGCATTATTTGACTCTGGATCGTCACATTGTTTCATATCTTCCCAGTTTGCTAAGAAAATTAGATATTTCCAATTTGATTTAATAAGGGAGTTGTCAGTTAAAACTCCTAAGGGAAGTATCATTGCAACAATGTTTTGTGAATCAGTCCCCATTAGAGCACATAAATTTTCTTTATCTGCTGATCTCATCGTCATACCTATGATTGAGTTTGATATAATCCTCGGTATGGACTGGATTTCGGACTATGATGCGAAGATTTATTGTAAGAAGAAAGAGGTTACGATTCTTGATGATAATGATAATGAACACCTTATTTTTAGAGCAGAATCGTCACCACCTAATTCTTATTTAGATCCACCCCCAGTAGCTCAACATAATTCAATTATTGGGGAGGAAGAGAATGAAATAACTATCGGTGAGGAAAGGAATGTTCAAATAGAGGATGTACCTGTTGTGAAAGAATTTGTATATGTATTTCCGGAAGATTTACCTGGACATCCTCCAGAACGAGAAATTGAGTTTTCCATTGATTTGATTCCTGGATCAAGGCCTATATCGAAGACCCCTTATAGAATGGCCACTGTAGAATTAGTCGAACTAAAGAAACAACATGAGGAATTGAGTAATAAGGGATTTATTCGCCCTAGTGTTTCTCCATGGGGATCCCCTGTTCTTTTTGTTAAAAAGAAAGATGGATCTATGAGGTTATGTATCGACTACAGGGAGATCAATGCTATAACGATAAAGAACAAGTATCCCCTACCTCGTATTGATGATTTATTTGACCAACTGCATGGAGATAAATACTTTTCAAAGATTGACCTTCGATCTGGATACCATCAGTTGTGTGTGAAGAAGGAAGACATTCCGAAGACAGCATTTCGAACCAGGTACGGGCATTACAAGTTTACCATAATGCCGTTTGGATTGACTAACGCACCCACTGTATTCATGGATCTGATGAATAGAGTTTTCAAGGAGTATCTCGATGAATTTGTGGTGGTATTTATTGATGATATCTTGGTATACTCCAAAACCTACGAAGATCATGAAAATCACTTGCACATTATCTTGAAGACTCTGAGGAGGCATGAATTATATGGGAAGTTTAGCAAGTGTGAATTCTGGATTCAGGAGATTTATTTTCTTGGCCATATTGTCTCTAAAGATGGAATCTCTGTTGATCCTTCTAAGACCAAGGCAATCCAAGAATGGCCAGCACCTACGAGTATAACTGAGGTACGTAGTTTTATTGGTTTGACAGGTTATTATCGACGTTTCGTCCAGAATTTTGCCCGATTGGCTAACCCATTAACGAAGCTCACACGTAAAGGGGTTAAATTTGTTTGGACAAAAGAGTGTGAAAAATGTTTCGAAGAACTGAAGAGAAGATTAGTCAATGCTCCTATATTGACTCTACCATCGGGGAATGATGGGTTCGTTATTTATAGTGATGCATCAAAGAAAGGACTTGGTTGTGTCCTTATGCAGAATGATAGAGTTATTGTCTATGCATCACGATAGTTGAAAATTCATGAACAAAACTATCCTACTCATGATCTCGAGTTAGCAGTTGTGATATTTTCTTTGAAGATATGGAGGCACTACCTCTATGGTGAAAAATGTGAGATTTATACTGATCACAAGAGTTTGAAGTATATTTTCTCACAAAAAGAACTCAACATGAGGCAAAGGAGATGGCTTGAATTACTCAAGGATTATGATTGCACGATACACTACCACCCGGGGAAAGCGAACAAGGTGGAAGATGCTTTGAGCAGAAAAGACCATGGAGTTTTGAACATGATGAGAATTGAAAGGGATCCAATTTTCATGGATCTAGTGAAGATGGACATGGGAATAACCAGGGAAGGTGAAACATCAATTCTTTTTCAAATGGTTGCCAAACCATCTTTACTAGAAAGGATTAAGAGTTCTCAGACCGATGATGAAGAATTTCAGAAGAAGATTGAAGCTGTGAATGATAGGAGATTCAGAGACTTTGTGTATGAAGATGGAATTTTGAAATTCGGGAAGAGACTTTGTGTTCCCGATTTACCTGATCTAAAAAGGGAATTGCTGGATGATGCTCATAGTTCCAATTTCTCTATACACCCTGGGAGCACCAAAATGTATAGAGATTTGAAGGAACATATTTGGTGGGACAACATGAAGAGAGAGATTGCTGATTTTGTGTCAAGATGTATGGTTTGTCAACAAGTGAAAGCTGGAAGGCAACAGCCTGGAGGAGTCATGCAACCTCTTCCCATACCGGAGTGGAAATGGGACAATATTGCGATGGACTTTGTCATGGGGCTACCAAAGACTCCTAGAAGGAACGATGCAATATGGGTTATTGTTGATCGTCTTACCAAGTCAGCACATTTTCTTGCTATAAGAGAAGATCTACCCCTGGAACGTCTAGAAAGACTATATATTAATGAAGTTGTGAGACTTCATGGAGTACCCTTATCGATTGTTTCTGATCGTGATCCCCATTTTACTTCAAGATTTTGGAAAAGTCTTCAGAAATACCTGGATACTGAACTTCATTTGAGCACTGCTTACCACCCTCAGATAGATGGACAATCAGAACGGACTATTCAGACCTTAGAAGACATGTTGAGATCTTGCTCACTTGATTTTCAGGGTATGTGGGATCAATATTTACCACTGGTAGAATTTTCCTATAACAATAGCTTCCATTCGAGTATTCAGATGGCACCATATGAAGCGTTATACGGAAAGAGATGTCGTACACCAACCTTTCGGGATGACTTTGGTGAAAGAAAACTTGTAGGCCCAGAACTGGTGGAGGAAACGGTGGAAAAGGTGAAAGTAATCCAAAATCACATCAAAGCAGCTCAAAGTAGGCAGAAGAGCTATGCCGATAATCTAAGGAAGGATTTGGAATTTCAAGTCGGTGATCATGTTTTTCTGAAGGTATCTCCATTGAAGGGAGTCATACGTTTTGGTAAGAAAGGTAAATTGAGTCCCAGGTACATCGGACCTTTCGAAATTCATGAACGAATTCGGGCTGTAGCTTACCGATTGGCAATGCCGCCAAGTCTCTCCAAAGTTCACGATGTGTTCCACGTATCTCTGTTGAGGAAATACATGCCTGACCCAACGCATGTACTCACCTATGAGGAATTATAACTGGAACCCGATCTGTCTTATTGCGAAGATCCCGTCAAGATTCTTGACACGAGAGAACAAGTGCTGAGAAACCGGACGACGCGTCTGGTAAAAGTTTTGTGTAGAAATCATAAGATGGAAGAGGCAACGTGGGAACCCGAGGAACTTATGATGAAGAACCACCCGAGTATTTTTATGAAGTAATACCCTAGAAATTGCGAGGAAGCAATTATTTGAAGGAGGGGAGAATGTAACAGCCCAAGCTTCCACGGTACGTTTCCCTTCGAATAATGTGATACCGTGTGTTGTACGCAACCTCGAGTTCTAACACACACCACAACTAATTAAACTAGCCGTTGTGAATAGTAATACCTACTTTTTGAAATCATATATATTTTATATTTCAAAATGGACTTCATTTTTGGATTCGGAATATTGAAATTAGCCTAGGGTGAAATTTTGGTACTTTTCGGATAACTTTTATATTTTGATGAATAGTGAAAATTACTAAATTTTAATTAAAATCAACTTTTTTAATAAAAATAATTAATATTCATAAATTATGAATTTGAGTGGTTTTAAAGTATATTTTGAATATATTTTTACCATTTAATATAATGTTGGTCATTGGACATAATTTTACAATTAAACCGAACATAAACAAATGTCAATCTTTTGATAGTTATTATCTCTTAAAAACACGCTTTTAATTTTAACAACGGGAATTAATTTTAAATTAATTTCTGCCACTTCTGTGTTTTGAATTTAGGAAAATGGATTCCATATTTGGAATCAGGATGTTCAAATTGTGTAAATAGGTAACTTTTATTTTTAGACATTTTGAATAATTACTGCGGTAAATATTTTATTTACCATGGTTAAAGGGTAAATCCGGTAAATAAGGGTTAAAAAATAATATTATAATAATACAAAATTACCCTAAAACGTGTCCTAACCTTATTGGTGGACAGATACCCGACCATGGGCATCCTTGGGTCGATTTGGGGACCCCTTCGAGCCACTTGAATGTGGTAGGGACATATTATATTAATAAAGTTAAAATAAAAATAAAAATGGGATAAGCTTACATCTTTTATAAGAACAATTTTTACATAGGGTTATACATGTTGGATTTTAGATTATAAATATTCATTAGAAAGCTGAAAATATTTCCTACATAATGATATTTTAGTTATAATTTTTAGACATCAAATAATTTAAATTATTAATGACACAATAATGATGCAATGTTTACCTCATTAATAAATAATTTAAATAAATAAGATTATAATGATTAAAATATTATCTAAAACCTGTCCAATTATTATTGGTTGATGTTATTTAGAATATTAGTCATCTTATATTCGACCTCAATGATTTTTGGACCATTATAAACCGAATATAATTATATTATAAAGTAATACTTTCACTCTTTCCTAAAGAGCCCCTCCTCTCCCTTATAAAAAGAGACCACTTCTACTCATTCCTCACACCTCTCAAGCCACTTGGCTCGTCCAAACCCTGCCCTAATAAGCTCCCCACATCCCTCTCCTCCTCCTTGAAGCTTTTCTTTAGGCAGAAATCATTTCAAGAAGTCCTTTGGTTCCAACCAAAGTGAGTTACCTAAATTAAAGGTAACGATTTCTCTTAAATTATTTTCATTTATTTTGCTTCTCCAACCCCCAAACTCTTTTTATTTCCTTTCTTTTGTAAAAACACCAGTATCCACAATATACTAGGATGTTGTTATAAGAAGGATTCAAACTACACATACACACAACTCCATCTAATGGATGATGAACATAATGTTTCTGTGGATGGAAAACTAACGCCTCACGAAACGATGATTGTTCAAATACATCTTACCGCCTCTCATGGTGGCCATTATGATGGCACTGTAATTAAATATGATATTAATGATATATATTTTATATATAAGCTTCTGTAATTCAATTTTATTTCATACCATTATTCGTTTCATGTTGTATATACATACGATAATTTCATTTGAGGAAGTGCGGACTACCGCCCCCTTAAAATGATATGACTGGTTCATACCACACATGGAACGTATAAAGAATGGTGTTAATGAACTTAAGTAACATATATAAAATATTATATTATATTGGAATAGTAATATACCTATGTATCATTTGGATTCGATTCTTTTAAAATAAAAATTAAATGGAAGTAGTGTTCGCGCGTACGTACGGACTACTGTCTCCATGAACGCGATGAGATTCATTCTCCATCGTATCCATTCAAGTCTTATTCTCATTTTAGGGTTAAAAATAATGTTAATATTATTCTGATTATGAATAAGATATAATCTATCCATTACAAACATGTATTACGCAACCAAACATTTAAGAAGAACGAATCGATTACCACCCGAAACGACGATAATACTAAGATATTATTAATAAAGCAATGTTAAAAGATCATATATGATATAATATTAATGTATATGATTCTTGTATAATTTAATAACAATTATTTCACCATTATACAGGAGGTTAACCTACCCCAACAAAGGAAAAGTACAAGGTAAGGGTTTATTTCGCAATCTCTTCATTATCCGAGGTTGTTTATACATAATTATCTACTGGGACCTCGTTATCATCCACGTCCATGTTTCTTCAAAATGTATTTCAAAACATTCTTAGTATTTAAAAGAATATGGGTTAAAGTCATTTATACCCTTGTTTGACTTTTTATAAGAGGTTTATAAGGGAATATTTCTGTCGTTTTCCAAACAAGGTGCTTTTTAACCTTTTCGACAGAATTAAGATAAGAATGTTTTTTTACTTATACGGCGGGTGCAGTTATTTTCCGCCGTTATAAAATCGTCAAAGCTTCCCTTACAAGCTTATAAGAATATTTTCAAGAAAATGTTTTATTTTATATGGATTTTAAATGATTTCAAAAATAGAAAGATATATTTCTCTAAAAAGTGTTTTGATTTCATCTATGTCAACATCCTTTGACGGATTTTACGCTTATTTGAAGTTGATTTATTATGATACAAAACTTCTATATTGTATTGAAGGTTTTGTGATATGTTTGACTGTGGATGTGCTATTTTTATACCATTCATAGTTTATGGTGAAATTATTGACATTTTGTATGCTAGTTTTAATATGAATGCTTATGTTATGTTTAAACCTTTTCATATGGGAATGCATTGGACTTAATATGTGATGGGTGGAGCCTGCTATAGCTCCTCGATGCATCAGTAGGTCTCATGAGACAAACTAGTGTCTTGGCACAAGGCCTTGGCAAAATATTATTTGTAGTCTTGGCACGAGGCCTTGACTATGTGGTTATGATAGTCTGGCATTATGCATTCCAACATTATGAAAGTGGTTATTGATTTTTGCATGTGATTATTCGATTAGTAGAATATCCATGTGAATAAGTAAATGGCATTATTTCATTTTACTTTTGCCATACTATGTTGAAGTTCAAGTTTAAAAGGCTTTTGTTTTAGTAATTCATTGCCTTAAATGATTATGCTTATTTTTGAATGTTCCGCTATATTGTTATCCTTACTGGGCATTTGAGCTCACCCCTTTTCTATGTTTTATTTTTCCCAGGATGTGAAGATGTAAGTTATGAATGACCTGCAGGGATATTATGAGGGGATTATAGTGTGGACTATGGAAACATTATGTTGTTGTAGTAGTTTTTCATTTTATGATGTAATGTAAAACTTATGAATATATCTAGTGTTTCCAAGGATACTAAACCAATCGGTCTTTCGAGATTTGATCTTTCTTGTGATCATGCCAATGTTATGTAATAATGCACCGACTCTGGGTAACTGGGGTCAGGGCGTTACAATCTCTATACTACCAACAGTGATAATGGCCAATGGTTATACTAACCAACGAATATATTGATCTTTATATATAAACCAACATATAAATACATTCACAAAATTCACTAAATTATTACACAATTTCTATTATATTTCTTATTATTTTCTTCTTAATAGAAATGTGTCTCATATAATAGTTATTTTTTCATGTATGATCCACCGGAGTACTAGATTATGGTGTTGTCACATGTTATTAAATTATTTATGGTACTGATTTTAGTTTTTATTTTATACTTAATTACTTGGTGTTTTTATAAATATTTTTTTCTATTATAATAAAATAATAAAGTTTGCATTGTGAAGAAATCTTGTTGTGAAATGTTTATTTACTATTACAGAATCTCGGTTATTACATATGTGGTCAGGAAAAAGATGTCTAAGATCTGGATAAAGGTTAATATTTAACTTACCATCCATATGTACATCATTACCATCCAAAAGAGTATAAAAGTGTAGAAACTACGTAATGTGATTATAGTAAGAAGAAACCAACGTTGTCCTCTACTAAAGATCTATAAACTCATGAGCTTAGTCCATCTTCAGTATGTTAGGAAAGAACTCCTCAAAGAAATATCCTTCAACATATCCCAAATAATATCATCACACTCAAATATATATTATATAATCCCTCACTACCTCCTGGAGGGTCCCTTAGGCATAAAGGAAGGAAATTGAACCCTCATGTCTACTAGAGTCTCTACCGGGTCAAAGATTCTTTGATGATGTCATTCCAGTCCTCAATATCTTGTGTACCACTAGTGCCCTATAATTTTGTTCGATGTGGGAGAAAAAATTTGTAGGTATAATCAACCATAATCCTATACTCCCCTCCACCTTTAATAGGCACAATCTATAAGACTCCAAGATAGAGTGATTTTATCTCCTGATCCACCAAAGTAGGTTCTGGAGCATACTCAGGTGCATCCTCTTGTATAGAATATAGTGAAATTAGAGTGTCCTCTCTAGTAACATCACTATGGAATACTTTTTTGAAAGTGAAAATCAATTATTAGAGTTCCTATACCAACTTTATTATAAGAACAACTCAAGTAGTTACAAGGCAGCATAAGGGATTTCTACCAGAATACATATCCTTGGAGAGAGCCACATACAAGGTATAACCCTTCATGTTCTACCCAATACTCAATATGAGTCCTCTAAACCTGAATGTTTAGTCACAGTCACATACATATCATAACAGTATACCCAAGTTCAAATAACTATTTTGATCACAAATATATCACAAAATTAGAGAACATAGATATATCACTCAATAGGTAGAACAATGAAGGAATTTAATAAAAGAACTGTTATTTAGTACCCAACTAGCTTATATATGACATTTTATCCAAAATTCCTATCCATGATTCATGAACACACCCATATACCATAAAATTGTAATAGAAATCTCATCATGGTAACTCAAAGTTCTGTTTCACATGAGTTGGCTATGTATATGGAAACTCCCCTACCTGAGTTCTAACAATCAATTTATTATATATCATAACTCAATAGAATAGAAAGGAAACATATCTTATGATAAAATTTTGTAATTACCCATCTTGGATTACCTGGTATGGTCTGGAGTGACACATGAACTCATGTGTGCCTCCATGTAAGAAATAGTTTTTTGACTAGTAACAAGGGTCCAAACATCATCAGTGGGGATACTATACTCTCAGGTTCCAAGGATGAACATCACACCCATAATAAGTATATAAAATAATATAGAATAACATAAAGTAATGAATAATAACAATGCTATATCAATTGACATGGAAAGTATCTCAAGTCATGCATGTAATAAACCAAGTACCCATAAAGTTAGTGCTCATACCTGAGTATAAGAAATTATTTGAATGTAAATAAAGACACAATGGTAAGACTCTCAAGTCCACCTAGTACCGCATATGAACCTCATTCTCTATATCCTATACTCCATATCACTAGGACCTTTCCCTTCCTCATATCCCTTATCATGATGTTTGTATGCACATTTATATTTTTAGGAAAGGTGTGAGTATATACCCAGTAGGGAACCACCAATGCATCCTTAACATAAATTCACATGAATAAATGTGTATTCCATGATAATAAGGAAGTTCCCAATCAAGAAACAATCAAACATTTGTCAAGCAGTCATGCCCTAACCAAGAATCCACAAACCTTATCCATACCTCTTCATCTCTATATCTAATGGAAAATCATAATGAAAGTAGTGAACTAGGGTCAATCTCAGGGCCTACTCACATATCCCTAAGCATACACAAGGTTAAAAAGTATCCACTCATGCCACAATTCCATCAATACCTATCTCTATCTCAGGTTATCCCATAAGACTATAATACCCAAGACACTACCTCAGGTCAAGCTAGAAGGTCATTTTATGCCACCTCTTTATCATATCAGGACATATAGACATCATATCCTGACACTACCTCTGGTCAGACCATATGGTTTTCATTCCCAAACCCTGTTTCTTAGTATATCTTCATCATCAACACATGTTGCACATTATCCCCCTATAAGGGTCAACCAGGATATGATGGTCTACATGTCACATTCTACCAGAGTAAAATCTTCTAAATCCATACACGACATGGTATAAAATATAATTGAACAACATATAAAATCATGCATGAGTCTCAATATCCATACGCGCACACACATGTGATCAATATCAAACATGGGTATCATGAGTTATACATGAACACATGTATGATCAAACTCAAGCATGGGTATCACAAACTACCAACACAAACACATGATTTCAAACTCTATAATGGGTCTCAACTTAAAAGAATAAACCATCATATCATTTTTACAAACATACAAAATGGATCTAACTAGTAAGGAACTTACTACCTCAAGCGTTTCATCGTCAATGTCTAGATTCTTCATGAGGGTCATCACCTGAATCACAAATTCACAATAATTGAAACAAAACCAAATGACAAGACACCATAGAATTTATTCTAATCTAACATAAAAATAGTACCTGAATGGTGTTCAAGAAGGGAATCAATCCAAAAGTTCAGAACCATATCACTTACCCAAAAAAATCCACCATTAATGGTGGATCTATTTTTGGTCAAAAAACAGACAATATCACTCTGAGAATAGTGACTATAGAAGAGAACCTGATATCCCCATGAGTCTATATTATCATGAACTATCCCCTGAAGGAAGGTATTTCTTTATTCCATCAATTAAAAAAGGTATATCAACCAAATTTTTACACTTGGTTTATCTGAAAATCATCTGGATCTCAAGAACTCATATGAAATGAAGGATGAATTGAATGATAGAGGGGAAATTTATTCAAAGGTAAATAAATATACTTCATTGAAAATTTTGTGTGTTTACTCTTCCAATTTCTTGAAATCTACAAATATCTATGGAAATTTCACCAATTTAAAATTTATGAAACTAGAACCAACATTGCATAGATAATTACACCATGCTTATGGTGAACATGATCATGATATTCCATTGATCTCCACCACTTCAATCCACTATAGTGTTCAATAAATCTCATTCCCATTTTGGAATCATCACCCCTTACACCATGGTGTGGTGATTCCAATCTAGATAGGGTCCATAAAAATAATCATAGTTCTCTATTATCTAACAAGTCATGTTGGTATTCACCATTTCACAAAATTTATTTCCATGTATTAAAACGACATACACTATTGTGTGTTCCTACCTGTGGTGTTCCCTAAACCTCCCAAAAACCATGTTTTATCCACCAAGAACATCCAATACTTTCTGAACACAAATTAAACCATCATGAGGCTCAAAAATGCATTCCTTTTAAAACGTAGAAATATAAATTTTTAAAAAATTATCTTCTCATGTTTAATTCCATTTTTATATACATGATTCAAAATACTTATTTTTTTGAATCTTTATTTTATCCACTAAATTGATGTGTTCACACCACATTAATGTGTAACTCTTTACACAACCCACATGTTTTTTTTATTAACAAAAAATAGAGTCCAAACATATACATAAATATCTGAATGCAACATATTCATAAGGTATAGGAAATATACATATAAAAAAATATAGTTATATGAAATTGGTAATCTCCCCATGAGTAAGACAAAGAGATATTTATCCAACCCCATTCACCTTTTTAGAAAAGGGATATCTTCTAAGATGATAGGTTTTCTAACCCAGGTTCTACACCCTTTGGAGACTTTACTAAATAAATATTTTAATTCACGATACTTCTAACAGCTAATATGCACAAATTATATTCAATAATTTGTATTAAGTTCATAATTCATATTAAAAACTGAGCTCTAGGTAGAAGGAAACTAAATTTTATGGAGTCATGAAAAGCATTTAATACATGGTTTTAACTCCTAAAATGTGTTTACTAGTAAAATTAAAGTATACACAATATTAACATTTCATAAAAAAATTCTAGACATGAGTAAATCATGGAATAAAATTTATATACATGAAAAATTCAAATATTTTAACACAACATAAGAATTTTTGAAAAACTCATAACAGAACCTAACAATTAATATTTCAAATTAGATAAACATTACACATATTCCATAATTTTGAATTAAAAAAATGTATATTATTATCAATATGAACTTTTAAACATTTTGTATTATATATAATTTATATGATATTAGATGAATTAAAAATATAAATTCAATATATATTATAGAAATATTTTATATAATCTAAATATCATATATTCTGTAATTTATAAACATTTAATAAACTACCCAAATGATTTATAAATAAACCCTTATATTTCTAGATCATGATTCATGCCATATATTATTGTAAAAGGTATTTTAATATCAAATTTATTATTTGGGAAAAATATTTCATAAAATGTTAATTAAATCATTATAAACATTTTATAATTAGTTAATTGCTTATAAATTAAATATTCTCAAAATGCCTTTTGATGTGATTTTTAAAATTATTCAACCCGTATAGAACCGTTTTAGTCATTAGTTTTTTAAAAAAAAAGTAAAATATTTCTTCTTACCCTTAAGAAGAAACTATATTTTTTAGTAGGGTAATCGCCCACTACCCTTATATAGACTATCTGTGTAAGGGTAGATCATCTTAGCTTTTAGGAAGAGAATACTTCATCAGGGTACATCTCTTTTACCTTTATATTAAATCATTCATGTAATGGTAATTTTCATAATACCTTTATGTGAACTTCTTCATGTTAAAGTAAGAATTACACTACCTTTATGTGAAAAGTCATGTAAGGGTAGGTTCCAGACTACCTTGGATTGAACCCTTCATGTAATGCTGAGTATCAGTATCCTTTACATGAATCCCTCACGTAAAGGTAAATATCATATTACCTTTAAGCATCTCATATAATGGGAATAAATCCTATAATATATTTAGAAAATTCTAGAACATTTTTTTCTTAAAAACCACTATATATAACACATTTAAATCTTGAAGAAATTTTATTTGATACCACTGAAGGGATTTGTTTGATCATATAATGATCATTGGCAGTAGAAAAAAAAACCTCAAAAATAAAAGGATATATCGTTAAGATATTCAATGTGTATATTATCTAAAAAATAGGTAATCACAGTACGTCATCATCATAAAAAGTAAGAAGATCACAAGGAGTAGTGAATAAAAACACCCTTTTTCTATAGTAATACACCATACTAGGATCCATGGTCATATCATGAGGATACCTGAATGTCTAAATGGGTAATAATTCCTACTTGGTATAGACAAATAGAGCTCGATAAGAAGATATTTTTCAATAGAAAACTTTATATGAAAATGATGATTGTATCACCTTAGGTAGTGAAAGACCCACCACTCAATAAAGATAACTCTTATATTATATCGAAAAATCTCGAGGATCCTCATTCATTATACATCATCTGTGTTACTATGAATTATTCTTAATTCATTGATATCATTTTAATGAATAAATGAAAAGATTTTAAATGAACCAACAATTGGTTTGTAATTAAACAAAACCATTTGGGAGAGAAAGAGACAGTAATTTCATCACATGAAAACTACTATTTATGAATCTCATATATATCATATATATATATATATATATTAACACATGATTCATATTCATGAAAACCTACATGTATCATATGCATGTATTAAATTTATAATATATACAATATCAATTATATATATATATACTATATAAATCATATTCTTTTTTACAAGAATCTCATTCATATACATTTTATTTCACATAAAAAAAATTAAAATAACCACATATGGATTATTATTATGTACCATATCCCATTTTAATCGATATCACATCAAGTTGGTAGCACACTAGTTCCATCAATATATATGCTAGGTATATATTTATTTAACAACATTAAATATACTCTTTGATAAACCACCATGGACAAGGACTTAATCAACAAAATTCAATTTCAATAAAAGGGTATCAGATATCATCTTCTGGTCTTGCAAGGGAAAAATAATTTTTTTACTTATCCAATTAATTTAATATCACTTATGACACAACCAAAATATCCTACTTCTCCATGAGAATATTTATTCATAGCTTTTGAAAATGCATCAATGAATGTGATTCATGATATATATTAATAATAATATTATGTATAAGTACCAATATAATCATTTTTATATAGTAATATTCAATGAAACTTATAACATGTGTAATTTTTTAGGTGATTTTTCCTCACGACATCCACTCTTGAAGATTTCAAAGTGAAAATTTTCTTGAGTTTAACCCTTATCTACTAATGATTATTGAACATGTGATTAGAAAACCATAATTTGTTTTCTATCATTTATATGTCATCAAGACCATAGTAATTATTTTAATGAATATTTTTATAGCACTTTAAGGTCGTCATTATATAGGAGAAATGTTATAACCTTTCAATGTGACAAATACTCTATGGAAATTATCACATAAATGTTATGAATAAGAGAAATAATCATGTGATGATATATTTTTTAATATTTACGACTTTTAATATATAGGTATCCAATAGTATAGAGTTAATCAGTAATAAAAAAACTACTCTAATAGTATATGAATAGGAGGTGGCATGTTTTTTGGAATTGTAAATGGTTGTGTGAACGTAGATATTGTATGTTAATAGGAGGAAACATATTTTATAGAATCATAAAAGTATATCCAAAACCAATAATTGTATATGAACAAAGGTGTTATATTTTTTAGAATCACAACAGACTGAGAGTAGGACTAGTTATGCCTATAAATAGGGCCTAATCACATCATTAGAATTATAATCAATTAATGAGTAGACTTTGCAAGAAGTTGACTAATATAATCACATGAATACATTTATATGATAATTTAGCTGTCTGCAGAAAATAGTTGAGTATCCTAAACATAAAATTTCAAAATGTTTAGTTTACTTGACATTCTAGTTTTTGAAGATAAAAAAGATGAGTAACCAGGATAAAAAAGTTCATTAAGTTTAGTTATCTGGATGTAGAATTTCTATAAAATAATGAATCTATAAGTTTCCTATAAGAAAAAGTTATATAATATTAGAATGTTTATTTTCCCAAATGTATAATATTTGAAGATAATAAAATTGAAAATCCAAAATAATTTGGTTCAAATATTAATGTTTTAATTAGTTATGTTTCATAAGTTGAGTTTTTGGGTTCTGTTGGACACATAAGTTCTAGAAGTTGAATTTTTTGATATTAATGTTTCAAAAGATAAGTGATTAGGTGCTGATTTAAATTATTATAGAGGATTTAAAGAGGATCATTAGTTCATTCAAAATTATTTTGAAGAACAGTTAGATCATGATTGGTTATTTGTATCTCTGAAAAGTGGAGGGAAATAGTTAATCAAGTTTCAAGATTCATATTTCTTGAGTAAATGATGATACTCTTCCACACCAATTGTAATCATTGATTGATTTTTATATAAAAATAGTTTCTTGGACTCAACCTATACATAATAGGGACATAATCAACCACATTTGGGGAGAACCTTGTAAAAATATTATGTTCAATTAATTTATTTACTATTATTGTTACATATGATAAAGGTTATATAAATCAATTAAGATTATATAGACTCTAAAAAGTCACATAGTTTTATTTTTAACCAAATAAATTATAAAATAGTACCACTGATTCAACCCCACTTCACAGTGTTACATCATATACCAGGATGATTCAGTTAGCATCAATGTAACCCAGGTTCCCTTTGAAATATCTGCACATTTTTTAAGAGGGAGAATATAAATTTTTTGAATAGTATAGTTATTGTGAAACTTTATGGAAAAAATTATCATGTATAGAAGAATATGATATATCCTAATATTCTTTCACATGGCCTAAAAGTTGTAGATGCTGAAACTGTGGGATTTCCTCCAATGGGGGAATATTATTATATATATTTTTCTGATAATAGAAACTTATATGTTGATAGAAAGGATAGGAATTAAATCCTTATATCCTTATCAAAAAAATGATGATAAAATGTTTATATCACTTTTAAATGATAAGGATATTTATCTTAAAATTCAAAAAAAGAATTAATAAAAACATGAAAGTTAAGGAAGAAAATATCACAGTTGAAGAAGAATGTTTGAATATATAAGGATAAATGATGAATAAATAGTTAATTAATACTACAAAATATTTAATAAGATAACTAAAAACATCATAGGTTTTAGAGATAAATTGGAAGAGTCCTTTATTAAAAATAAATTTATATGAAACATCCCTCACAGGATTGATGTTATATTTTTTCCATTAGAAGATAGATATGATTTATCTCTTAATGAATTTTATAACATACTTTAGGTTTATGAGATGAGAAAATATAAAGTGTTTAATAAAAAGATAAATTAGGAGATGGAATTAAAATCCATGATAAATTTTAAAATAAAGGAAAATGAAGATGTCTACTCTAGATAATTTAAAGATAATAAAGTAAAGGATAAATAGTATCAAAGGATTATAGATATTATTTCAACGAATAATATAAAATGAAAAATAATGTAAAAAAAATAAAATTACACCTAAAATATTTAAGTGTGATGGAACTGGTCACTTATCTATTAATTTTCTAAGAAATAAGGTGGTGATTATAAAGATAATGAGAAATATTAAAGGAATCAAATAATAGAATGGAGTCACTGTTCAAAGTCAAAAAATACGATGAGAGAAAGAGAATTTTCCTTGTAGGAAAATAAGAAGTATGTTGAGAAAAGAAGAAAAAGGATTCTCCAAAAATATTTGTCATTCTAAAGAATAATATTCTAAAAGTTTTAGGAACTTAATGGGTCAAGATTAAAAACATGAGGAAACATCGAGTAATATAGAATAATAATGTGAAGATACTTACATGGATTGTATATTTAATGATGAACTTGAATATTGTCTTAAGTAACATACTAAATTCAAGAAGGAAATTATGCTTTTAAATAATCAATATGAAATAAAATTATATTAAAATAAAAACTTCTCAAAAAGGAATACGGCTACATTGATGAAATTAGAAGCCTTAAGTTGAAGGTTATGGAACTATAAAAAATGTTGAAAGATATTGACGAAAAAATTGTTTTAAAGGAATATAAGTTATGTATTAATACATAAAGGGGAATTAAATCTAAGATTAATCTAAATTGTATGATTTAGGGATTCAAAAAAAAATTGAAAATTAAATATGAATCATCAAAAGTAGCAAAAAATGATAGCCTAAAAAGTAAGGTCAGATATTCTCCTTCTAGAATTAAAAATAACTATTTTTTCTAAAAGTAAATATTATAAAACTAAGAATATTAAATTTTAGACTGATAAAAGTGATGAGAAATAAAATTTCATGCCAAATGAATATTGGGGTATCTCAAGGAGAAATACCTCCTCAAGATAGAAGGAAGTACAATATATGGAAGGAAAATCCCAACTAATTTTTCATCACAAATCTTATCAATATTAAAGATCTGGATTTAGGTGTCAGTTTTTGTGTTTTGTAATTTTTTGGCACAAATTATATTGTTTCTAATGTAACATATCACTCCATTTGATTTAGTAGTAAATAGGGGAACAAAACTGACAAGAAAATGACTAACTTTGAAAAGGTAATAAGAAATTTTGGGTTGAAGAAAGTGGTGGATAAAATCTTAACAATACTATCCACTCATAACATATTTGACTAAATATAAGATATCTATATAATATGTATCAAAAAATCTAATCATTCTAATAAATTTATGACTACAATTTCAGGAAAATTTCCTTATACTGAAAATGGAAATTATGTTCATAAAAGGCTAAAGAGAGAAAACCCTATAATTATTGAATTGGACTTAAAATACTATAGTAAAATTAATCCATAGATACTTGATTGTGATTTTTCCACTCCCATGATAGGTGATACAAAAATTTAAAGAACATTCAATATCATGGTGGAGGTGTAGTTACTTTTTATAATTATATCTCCTAAATGATCATAATAATTGATATAATAGAGGTTAAATCTCGAAAATGGAAATCCAAAGCTATGATTTCTTTTGATGAGTTCAATCATAACTGACTAAGTGTTATAAAAATATATAACTATGGGAATGAATTTATTTTTCAGAAATATTAATTTACCATTAGGTTATCAAATTATGGATTAATTATCACCAAGGGAGATATATTTAGTGGTAACATAATCCAAGTTTATGATCCACGTAACTCTTAATATATAAGTCCCATGGATAAAAATAAGATGTGGTATTGAAGACTTGGATATATTTGAAAATGAGGTTTGAGAAAAACATCAAAATAATATTTAGTGAGATAACTATATTAACTGAAGAGAGAAAGGTATTTTTTTTTGAAATCTGTTAAAAGTGAAATATGGTACAATTAATACATAAAAGAGTGGAAATATAGTCTAATAGGACACTTGAATTATTTCATTCTTATTTATGTGGCTCTATGAGGCATCAACCCACTAGATTTGATCTCTACTTCATTATATTAATTGATTATTTCATTAGGATGAAAAATTTGATTTTCATGAAGCCCATGTATGATTTAGTAGAGCTATTCAAAATATTTAAGATATGGGTTCATAACGAGTTGGGGTATATATCAATAAATTGATAAGTGATAATAGAATATATTTAACTATTAATTCATCTAAATCTTGTCTTACTAAGAATGAGATTAAGCATAAATAATTTCATTCTTATACTCCTTAGTATAATGATGTTACTGAAAGAAATTATATAAGTATGGTTGAAATGGGAATAAACATGCTTGTTGAATATAAACCCTCAAAATTCTTATAGGGGAAGAGGTATGTATAGATGTAAAAATTAAAAATAGAAGATTTTATAGATTTGATTCATGAATGAATACTTATGATATGTATTACAAGAAAAAACCTACTATGAAATGCCTTAGATTTTTTGGATGTCCATGTCTAATGAAGATCAAATGTTTAAATCTAGTAAATTTTGATGAAAAATATTAATAAGGTGTGTTTATGGGATAACTATCCGATACAAGAGGTTATAATTGTTGTAAAAAAGGCTATATAACTTTTTTAATTGTTATTATGTGAATTTAATTCAAAATAAACACATCTTGAAGAAAAAAAGTTAAGAATATTTTAAATAATTAAAGGAAGATAGCATGATGAATTTCAAAAAAAAATCAAAGAAAATAATGTTTATCATGAACATAATAATTTCATTCTTAATTAAAATATATCTAGTGATTATTGGAAAATTATTTAAAGTATAAGACAAAAGTTTCAAAGGCCTAAAAAGCGTGTTCAAACAGGAAAAAAAATCATTGTGAATTAAGAAACTCCGGGGTATACAAAAATAAAATTGTTTATTTTTAACTAAACAACCCTTATTTGAAATTTTGAACCATAATTTGTAGATGAGGATTTTTATAACTATGAGTAGATAAATTATATGAATGAATATATTGATCATATTGAGAATAATATTAAATGGAATATTATTCCCATACCAAAAGGTAAAAAATTACTAAAACCAAGTGGGTGTTTAGAAATAAACTCAATTAAAAGAATGATGTTAAAATAAACAAGTACAAATTATATTTCAATGGTTATTCATAGGTGAATGGTACAAAATTTGAAGAAAAGTATTCACCTTTTATGGGACTTGAATCTATAATAATGTTTTTTATGGGGGAGTCTTATAGCTATAAAAAAGTTTATCAAACAAATGTGAAGTATGATTTACTAAATGAATATCTTGAATAAGAGATCCCCATTGAGAAACCTAAATGTTTTTTTCATGGTACTTATGGAACCATGTTGTGAAAATTTAATAAATACTTATATGGGATAAAATAGGCTCTTGAACCATGGTATTCTAAACTCAAAACTTTTTGAAACAATTAAACGTTCCTAAAGGAAAAGTTGATAGAAACTTATATGTAAAGTATATGAGAATAGGTAAACTAATTTTTAGTTTTTATGTTGAGAATATAATTTTTGTCGGAGATAAGAAGTATGATTGTAAATAATTTAAAAAATAAATATTTATTCATTTTTAGATGTCAATGTTCCAATATATGAGTTTCTTTCTAAGATTATGAGTTATTTAGAATGAAAACTACATCTTATTATCCCTAGAAAAATATTCCAAGTAATTATTGATGAAAATTGGCAGGGATTATTATGAATAAGTATAAACATAAATAAAAGATGGTATGAATATGAGAAAATAAGAATCTTAGAAAAGTGTGAATCAAAATGTCCTCGAGAAAATAATTAGAATCTTTATTTATCTTACCACATCAAGAAAAGATATTGGGTATGCATTAACTATGTGTGTTAGGATTCAAAGTGATCCAAAGTAATCACACATTTTATATGCCATGATAATTATTAGTTATATCAAAGGAACATTAAAATATAGTCTGATGTATAAAATAATTCAATAATTGAACTTATTATTTTTTACTAATGTTGATCGATCTAGATATTTCAATGATCATAAATAAACATTAAGATAATATTTATTTTTTAGAGATACTTATGTTGTATACTATGGTAAGAAATAATTTTTTATAACATTGATTATAACTAAAGTTGATTATGATTTTTCCACACTTTCTTTCACACAAATATTTTGAATGAAAGTGTAGTTAGATTATTTGAAAGTGAAAGTTGAGAAATAATTGAGAATCACTTATAATAAAAAAAAGTTAAATTATTATCTCTAATAATTTGTTAAAACACCAAAAATATTGATATCAAATATCATTTCATCAAGGAGAATAGAAATGTGAAATTGAAGTACATTTCAAAAAAATATAGTATTGTTGATTTGGTCAATAATGTTATTACAAAAAAATATATTAGAAGAGTTAAGTATAAAAATTAATGTTCATCTTTTCCCTATTACTTAATATGGGAATAGAATTTACCCCCACTATACTTTGGATTCTATTTTCAAGGTAGGGGAGAAGTTCACAACTAGGTACTTTATTTTTTTGAATCTAAATATATACTTATCATAAAAATAGAGATAAAGTTAAAGTGATTTGATTAAGGGGTTGAATGTAAAAATTATTAGACACAAATTTCTTATCAATGAGTGATGGAATTATCTATAAATCATTACTTTTTCCAAAAGTGTTTTGGTAATAAACTTATCTTTGATAAAGGATGTGAATTTATGAAAATTTATGTGTAGTTAAGAATTTGTAAAAAAAATAAAAAGTAGGAAATTGAATAACCTAATGGAATTATTTAAATGTTGTATATATGTTTTATTTATTGTCAAATTTATGTGAGGGAATTTTTGGAAAAGATAAGTGAACAGTTTCTAAAAGATTGAATCTTTATGATAAGGAGTGATGGAAGGTTTTCTAGAAGTTACATGTCCTAAATTTACAAAAATATAAATCTAAAATAGGTGGTTGGATCTTGAAGATACAATTTGCAGCTAACTTTATTCCATGTCCAAAACCTTTCCATTCCCAATACTAAAATATTTTTCCTATAAGTTACTGGCAGAGTTATTGAGGAAGATATAAAGTTCCTAGTTGTTTTATGCATTTGGGAGTCCTTTGATAAGAATAAAGATGTTATGTTGTGAAACTATTAGAATTTATTTAAAATTTTCAAAGTAGAAAAATATTTCTTCCATAAGTTAAGATCACAAAAAATTAACTCATAGGTTTCAATATTGAAGTGTGATAAGTGGAATGAGTTCCATGAGATGAGCTATGGAAGTTAAAATAGATGATTCTATGTTGATAATTCAATTTATAAACAAAATTATGGTTTGATAATAGTTTATGATTCATACTAACTCTAGAAGCTGTAATATTGAATAATGTGTTGTATCTAAAAGATTTAAGATCATAAGTTATGCTCGGTGGTATTTTAGGAAGATATTTTGGTAAATTCAAGAATGTATAAAATTTAGGATAGAAGAAGTGGCATGTTCCAAAGGATTTCATGAATTAGAATAAAAATCATTTCATGATGATAAAATTCCAAATTCTAAGAGTTTAAAATTTGATATATGAAACTTATAGTTTTCATAGGCATGATGGGGGAAGTAATAAGTCTATATTACTAAAAAATAAGAACTCTTGTTATATGGTAGGAAGAGTCGCATGAAATTAAATCCATGTGGAACTTGTGTTGGTTGAACCCATGTTTCATATGTGAATGTGATGTTGCATGTTTTCTAGAATCACAAAAGTTTGGACAAACACAATTTTCATATACAAATAGGTGTCATCATATTTTCAAGAATCACAAAAGGTTGGGTGAACCCCAAAATCTTACGCAGACTTGAGGTGGTATAATTTTTTAAATCATAAAGTACTGGTTGTAGGACTGGTTATTCCTATAAATATAGCTTAATCCCATTTTTATAAATTCTATCAATAATTGGTAGGGATTTAAGTAAATTTGACTACTCTGATTTTACAAATATTATTATACAAACATTCAGGTTTTTATAGAATAGTGTCGAGTAACCTTGATTTAAAAGTTCTAGATTTCAAGTTTCTCTAATGTAGAAGTTTTATAAGACAAAAATGTTGAGTAACCAAGATATAAATGTTTTATAAGTTTAGATTCCTAATAGAAGAAGTTCTGGAAGATAACAATTCTTAATACCTAGAAGAAAATGTTCAATAAGACAACAAATTTCATTTTATAGTATGTTGAAAGTTTAGAATATAATAGTGTTGAGATAATAAAATCATAAGTTCCAAATATTGAAGCTCCAAATAATAATTATTTGAATGTTGAGTAGTGGGTCATGCTAAATTAATAAGTTATAGAAGATGTGGTTTCATAAATTAAAGTTACAATGTTTAAGTGATCAGGTGCTTATTTTGATTAATCTAGAGGTTTAGAGGAATATCATATATAATACCTGGGATTATATAATAGTAAATGAACATTTCATAACAAAATTTTTTCACAGTGCACAATATATTATTTCATCATAATAATACAACACATATTGGTACAAAAAAACACTGAATAATTAAATTTATAAAAGAAGCTAAAACTGGTACCATAAATCATGTAACAATATGTAGAAATACCATAATATTGTATTATGGTGGATCATACTCGAAAAAGAATAACAAGTATATGATATAAATTACTTTTAAGAAAAAAAATAAACATTGGAATTGAAAAGGTGTATGAAAACAGATTATATTATGAATGGATTTAGATTTTGTTGTATATATATTGATCGATATTACCATTGGTTAATATGACCATTGTTCATTATGATTATTGGTCAATATGACTATTGGGAATTATTAACATTGGTAGTATAGTGATTAAGAAAAGACCATTAGTATTAGTTTATATTAAGGGTAATAATGAAAGTAAATTATCACCAAATATTAGAAATATGGATTTGACCTATATTAATATCCATAATGAAGTTCATTTATCAGTTCATGGGATGGAGGTTGCTTCACTAGGTTTTACATTTGTCAATGCTGAAGCAGAACTGCAAAAAGTGAAGTTGGAGAAGAAACATATAGGGGATAATATCATGTTAGTGGGGTTCAAAACGTGATAAATGTTTTCTGAACCACCCCATGAAAGTACCATCATTTCAAAAATTATCCTCAAAGAATATTCTGGTATGATTAGAGGTCATGTAACTAGGGGTTGAGTTGTGTTATAATGTAAATTCATTTAGATATTGAAATTATGTTTACTCTTATACTTTATTTTTTATGAATCTATAAACCTAACATAAATGGTACAATGTAGGTAATTAGAGAATTAATTTTATAAAATGGATTTATATTTTGAATCATCTCATTTAAATTATCAAAGGATTGAAATTAGTTAATTTGTGGTTAAAATAGTAAAATAAAGTAAAAATGGTGGAATATGGTGAAATAAGGTAATAGAATATACATGAAATTCTATTTATTTAATCTTCACTAATTTCAGAAAAGGAAATTATATTTAATTAATCTTGGAACTAGAGACTATATTAGGTTATTAAGGGTGGTATTGAAGCACAATGTTTATATTGGGGCACTAAAGGAAAGTGAAAAAATAAAATAATTAATAAATTATTCCATGAAATTAAACTCACCACACATAAAAATAACCACACTATCCTCTCATTATTACACACAATATTTGAATATCCTTATTCATTTATCTCTAAAGGAGTCTCTTCCCTATCTCTATATTCATTATTGAAGGGTTTGGTTAGATCTATAGTCAGGTTCCAATCTACGAAGCTCAAGAGAGGTAAGGGTTCTTATTTCTCTCTCTTTATTTCCAATATGAATTTAATTATTTGTAATGTCTATTAATGTTTAGTTTTATATTATTAAAATATATTTATCCATGTTACTATCTCCCCCATTTAACTATTATCAGAGATACATTACCCAATCCCCTTTCTTTATACCCTTTTTGCAATCCATTATTATGCCAAAGTAAGGTTTGATTCTCTCTCTATTTACAATTCCTAATTACATTAAAATTTTCATATCATTTTTAATCCATAATTTATTATCCAATTATTATGTTCATTTAATTATATGTTCGATTATTAATATATCTCACCCATGTGAGAATTACTTTCACTCACATTATCCCCAATTCATAAGTTGTTATTTTGCATAAACCTCCTCATACCCATAAAAATCCATTACTTTTGTAAAGTAAAGAGTGTGATACCTTTCAAGAAAATAAATCCTTGTATGGATACTACAAGTGGATTTTATTTTGTAAAAGATTCATATTTGTATGATAACCTAGAAAATAGTTGGTGGGCTATATCTCGATCATCATCCTGGTGCATAGTGAATGAGCCCTTACTGTTCACCTAGTTTGACACCCATAGGGAATATGTTACTGATAAATATCATACTCATTATAAAAAACCATAGAATTTATTTAATGGAATATAATTTATGTGTTTATTTGATCGCAAACCATTTAAAATAAAATTTACTAAACACATTGAAAATCTTTAATCTCGATAAGTACCAGTTAGCTATATCTTCATATAAATCACTTATTGTGGGTAATTTTTGAAAAGTTTGAATCCAAAAATATTACTTATATGTGTTTATTAAATTCAATTATGAATTATTATAAATTCATCGAATGGGGAAATCTATTAATGACTCTTCTAATCTATTATTTCAGATAGTAGGATCATGTATGATAAGTTCCATTGGATATGTAACATCTCGCCCCTCCTATTTGGCTTGAGACGAGGTGGAGGTGCTATATGGCCTTAAGAAACATCCCTAAGGTGCCAAAGGTTATCAATAAATGTTGAGGGATTTATGAAATGTGGGGGAATATTTTCCATTGAAATAACAACACCCAAAAAACTGTTTCATTACCAAACAACTACATGATGCATGTCAACAATGTATTACAATTCATCATTTTCCAAAGACCAACAAAACCAAAACCATCATAATAATATAATCAACATGCCAAGAATAAGTCTAAACTAAAAAACCCAAAGAATACATGACACATGTCCACATTTCCACACCAAACTCTATGCTCCAAGCACCACAAGACCACCCAATCATCATGATGAATCACTAAAGAAATGAGATACTTTACCATTACCTGTGTCACGGAGTACAACATATGAAAAAGAAAAAAACTGTCAAAAAAGGGGGTGAGTAATAATAATTATTAAGAATTAACCAAATTACTTCTCTATACAATACACTAGTATATAACTAGTTAGAACATTTATATAAAATAATTTATTTAAAACTATCAAATAATGCAACAATTTCTAGCAATCAAAACACACTCATACTAACCCATTTTTCTAAATCATCACAACACCAAGGAATGAAACCAAACATATCATTAACAATTCAACCAACCCATATTGGAATAACCAATTTCACCTTTCATGGAAACATTCATGTTCCAATCATATTCACAAGTTCCAAAACACACACACCCAAGCTCGGTGTAACCATGATGGAGGAACTTCATGTCTGTACCCATCCATATTTAATTATAGTGTTACTTCAAACCCAATTATCCTTGATGGTGGTCCTTCACTACCACTATCCAAACCCTTTTTATAGTGGTAATTCACTCCAATATCCATCCCTTCCTACACATGCTTAAACACTTTAACCAACAACTTTTACAACAACGTTTACCAAAAATAGAACTACCTAAAAAGAAGCAATTCCAAAACATGCCAAAACCACTTCAATAAATCACCCATTTATTGAAAATGCCCATAATACAATATCCATTCCAAATCACATTTAAATAAAACAATAATTTTATTAAAAATCTTTTTTATAACCCAAACCAAGAAACCAATTTTAAAATAAATATTTTAAAATCCAACAACAATAAATATTTTAGAACAATAAACCATTTTCCCCAAGATCCACAAATCATCAAAAAATGGGTTTCAATCAATATTTTTACATCAAATTCACAATGAATTTCAATAAAACACAATTAATTAAAATTAAACATTCTAATTTTAGAAAAATGGTGCTGAGAGTGAATCCACTTACCTTAGGGTTTGGGTGAAATCGACCCACTGCACAACGGTCCACAAAATCTGGGTGAAACGTCCACAAAATCATATTAGATCTCTTTCCAAAACATCAAAAGTTCTAAATCATGCCATTATAGGACACAAAACCCCTATATATACAATATATTGATGTAGATATAAGAAATCGGTAGAGAGGGGATAATAGATATAATAAAAACCAAACAAATACCAAGATAAGAGACTTACCATGGGAGAATCGCCTTCAAAGCACCTTGAAACCCCTTCGAATCTGTAAGAACCCAAATCTCTATTTTATGAATGGATCATTATTTCCATTTTTTATTAGGAAAAATGAAGAAATGAAAATTTCTAAGTACATGTCGTGTACTTTTGAGTACACACCGTGTACTCGGTTTCCGAATGTAGATGTGTACTAGCTCTGTAATGGCCGAGTACATGGTCATGTTGGGGACCTAGAAGACAACCTAAAGCGGGTGTCAATTGTGGCTAGTATACAACATGTACAGTAAATGAACATTACATTCACTTTTCTTTTTGTTATGACGAGTAAGATCAGGGTCGCGTCTCATCTCCACAAAACATTTCTTCTTCCTTTGTTTCATATAGAAGAGCGACGAGACAACCTTGAACTTCAAACCCCTACATATTCTTCATCTAAACTCCTATTGTAACACTTCCGATTGAATTGGATTCCCACAAGTGAGTTCTTTCTTTCCCTAGAGCCTCTATTCTTGATTTATTTTATCTCATGAGTTATCGAGGGTTTATCTTTTATACAATTTTTATAGATCTTTGTCGTTGTAGGCCGATTCAAGGGTTGAAGTTCAATAGTGTTCATCATACAATATCAAGGTAGGTGGTTTGTGCCTTTCTTTTATTGTATTTGGATTATATATGCATAAAGAGCCGAATAGCCATGTTGGGGTATTGTGTGTTTTTTTTTAATTTAACCATGTTTAATACCTGATTTTGTTTGTTGATTGAGAAACGTGTGATTGCTTATGCATAAGGTTTTATACCTTATTATGGGACACCCCATGGGTGTGTTCCCTAGAATGATTTTTTATGTCTGTTTGGTCAAAAATTTCATGTTATGATTGCTCTGTTTCCATTCCTCGTTTTGTTATGATGGAGTTTCTATTTATTTGAGATGCATGTGTTTAACATTGTTAAAGTATGACCAAGGGGAATTGAATATGATATCTTTCCAAGGTAGGGTCGTTTATGTATAATTGTTATTATGTTTACCTAGAGATATTGACTGTGAGATCTATCAGGTTGTAATATACCAGAGGGGTTAGTATGTGAGAGTACCTAAAGGGTTGTTATTAAATTAATGTAGATCCTTAGGGAATTGACTGTGAGAGCTACCAGGTGGTCATTATAATTTTTTGTTGTTATGCATTCCAAGGGGGTATTGACTGTGAGATCTACCAAGGTGGTCATTTATAAATGATTAGTGCTATGTGGGACCAAAGGGGTTAGACTGTGGGAGATTCCTAGAGGGTCTTTATTTATTCATTGATGGTATGTTGAACCAATGGGATTATATAGTGATAAATTTCTCAAAGGGGTTCTTTTAAATAATTGAATGATTGTGATGAGTCTGCCAATCCAAAGAACAAGCTTGGACTTAGTCTTTCTAGTTTGTTTAGATGGTCTTTTGAGATGTCTGTTGTTATTATTATACATGGGGATACAGAGCTTAGTAAAGATCATGAGGTTAAATAATTAAATGGATTGAATAATTAATTAATGTAAATGAATGTAATTATAAAATGTTGGAGTGTTTACTTTTGAGTACTTACTAGTTTAATGCTTCATTTTTCATATTTCATGCTATATATATTCACTGCTAGTTAGGCACAGATATTTTGGTTGTTGTATAATAGGATTCATATCACACCCTATTTGGTTCATGATTATGGGACCAGAGAGATTATGTTGTTGCAGGTATTGATAAGGGAAAGCGCCCTTCTTCATTGGGTAATTAATTGTTGTTGGAGCTGGAGAGCATGGGACCAAGATAAGGCTTGTGATTTTGTTGGAGTTTACTATTTTATGTACTTATTTTTCAGTATTTTATTTATATAATTGTGACTTGTTTGGATCCTTTCCTAGATACATGTGACATGCATCATTTATTTATATATGATGTTGTGGTTTATACTATTAGTCTTCAACTATTTACTTTTGTTGTATGGTATTACTACTTCCGCTACTATTTACTATTTGTTTCTATTATGTTACTCTTCCAATGAGGGCATATTTTCTCCAATATCACATCCATGGTCCTCGCTACTAGTAGGTAGCCTTTGGTGTTCATGGAAATTCACTTGAGGCCATTTAACAAACCGGGTATGGGGAACCTTTGGGAGGAACTTGGAACTGGGACGTTATAAAGTAGTATCAGTGGGGTTTTATTTTCTGCTTTGCCTTACTATTTTGAGCCTATAAACTGGGATAGAAAATAATAGGTAGTTGGTAATAATTTATTCATGGGAGTAGCTAACCCTTGTATAGGGAAAATCCATGTTACCTCGAATATTTTAATTTTTCTAGTATTTCAATTATTACATTTGATTTGATTTCACAATTGGGTGACACACTTGTTTTGTGCTATTATTGTTGATATAATTTTGGTTATATTTTTGTTGTAACCTGATGAGATGAGGGTATGTCATCTCATGCATCATATTGGTACTTGCTAGATATAACATTCCATGCATTCTTGTCATGCCATTTAGGGTGCATTATTGATTTCATGTTGTTGTGATAGATGTGGTGTTAAATATGCATGCTATTGTGATAGATGTCATGATATAATACCTTTTATTTTGATACAGTATTAGTATATATAAAGTTTCCTTTGGATGGATGCCAAGATTTGGTCCCTTAGGTTTTATGGGCTCTCTGGGATCAGAATTTTGTGGATCATGTTTGAACTTTAGTTGAATTTTTTCATGTTATGATGTGAAAAAGGAAGCCAAACATTGATTTGTGGAGTGTATGGTCTCTCTATGGTTGGAATTTTTAATTCCTTGGACAAAATTATAGGTTTTTAGGGGTTATGGAGAAGTTTTAGAGGCTTACTATCCAGAAACATATACAACACGACATGTGGTTTTATGAACACACACCATGTGTTCTTCTGTTCTTGATGAAATAACTTTTCGTAAGTACGCAACAAGTACTGGGAGTACACATTGTGTAGTGCCTGATCATGTGAATAACTTTGTGAGAAGAGACACGGGGTTGGGAAACTTTTCATAGAACATGTCGTGTTTGGATTATACAGGTCGTGTTTTAGGAAACTGTGTATCCGACCGTGTGACTAAAGACACAGGTGGTTATAACATAAGTAGTACACATCGTGTCTAGGGTGGACATGTTGTGTAGTGTGGACCACGAGAGAACCATGTAGTTATAGCCAATTAAAAGAACTTGGGCAGGAGGAAAAATTTAAGTACACATCGTGTCATTGAAAGAATATGTCGTGTGTAGGGGTGTTACACGACCAGGTTTGGTAGAGGTACATGACCATGTTACAACTTAAAGGGAACACGTCGTGTGGTATTTATACACACTGTATAACCCTATTTTCTGGAACATTAATGTTTTCTTATACTATTATGTTTTTTCACTTCTAAGTTGTTGTCCTTTATAATCTTGAACAGAGGTGTGTGCTCGACCTTGCATAGTCATGCCACCAAGACATCCTTCGATTGTATGTCAAGTTTTGGGTGATGACTAGACACCAAAAATGGTAGATCAAGGACTACTAGTAGATCCTCCCATCGTGCCCATTTTGGCACCAGCTGTTATACCATACATAGATGCTGATGCACAAATCTGTGAAGGCTTTTCGAGGATGTTACAGACTTTTCAAGGAGCACCGCATCCTGTCCCATCTATAGAAGAGCTGACGCGGGTGTTCTAGAATCATCATCATACCACTTTTTCTAGGGATGTAGGACCATTGGCTGTAGATTCATGGTAATATGTCATTATTTATATCTTTTATCGTTTAGAGATGCCTCGGTAGAGGAGTTTGAAGCTTGCGATGTACATGCTATGTGATTCCGCCCAAAGATGGTGGGATGTTATCTCACAAGCAGGGAATCATTAAGGTATGTCTTGGGAAGAGTTTCAAAGTACCTTATATGAATAATTCTATCTTGAGACGTTGAGGGCTGATCAATCCTGATATTTCATGAATTTGGAGTTGGGCGTTCTTTCAGTGATGGATTACTCTTCTCATTTCATAGAACTTCAGAACTTTGTGCCTGTTCTAGGAGGTGATGAGTTATCCTTGGATAAGAGATTTGAGGATGGTATCATGTATGACATCTGTTCGTAGGTGAATTTATTTAGGATTACTTTGATGATGTCTATGGTGAATCAGGCAATAATTAATAAGCACAATATGAGGGATTTGGGAGCTATGAGCCAGGGTAGTTCAACATCCAGGGCTGGAACTCCTTCAACAGATAGCAGGAAGCCTCATAGGGAGATTTATTGCGATGATTCTTAAGGTATCCAAGTGGTATTATACCAGTACGGGAAGAGTAGGCATACAAATACCACATTTCCCTGAGTACCAAGTCAAGTGTCGATCATGAGGAAAGATGGGTCACCTTCATCGTTTTTGTCGGTTTTTCTCACCAGCAGCGAGTGATAGGGGTTCTGTTATGACTCCACATTCAGGAGCAGGACCACCAGTTTCTCATCAGTTAGGGAACTGGAGTTCATCGGGCCTTTTAGGATGAGGAGGAGGTCATGGACATAGTATCCAGTCAGTAGGCATCCATTAATAGTAGGGTGGATCAACTCAAGTTAGTCAGGCAGGGTCACAGGGCCTCGGTATAGGTCAAACGTTTTTAGTGGAGAAGACCCATCAGGAGCAGGATACCCTCTACAATTAGAGTTATGATTCTAGTTGCCTTATTTTTATCTTTCTTTATTTTCGATACAGGGGATTCCCATAGATTTATATCTATTGTCGTTGTGGAGATCGTTGGGCTCTTTATCATTACTTCTGAGGATGTTATGATGTTAGACACTTCGTTGGGGATTAGGACAACTAGTGTACATCAGTTCAAGGAGTTCCCTCTTGAGGTTGGTGGGTGTCACTTCTTATGGGATCTCCATATCTTAGATATGACAGGCTTGTATTTCATCCTCAGAATGAACCGATTATCCTCCTTTTAGGCCTTTTTGACTTTTATCGCTGCAGGGTGAGTTTTTCATCACCATATGGAGGGTCTTTTCTACATAAGGGTGAATGGGATGTACAGGAGAGTAGAGCAAGACCTAAGAATCATGGGTTGGGAGGAATTATAGCCCAGATTTCTAGTTTATATCTGGATGACCAGGGCACTTGACATATGGAATTTCATCTAATAGTGGATCATTTTAGAGATGTCTTTTGAGATAACTTTTTAGGTTTACCACCAGATTGTGATGTATATTTCTCTATTGATATTGTATGAGGAGAAGCACCAGTTTCCATTTCTCCTTATAGGTTGGCTACACCAGAGTTATAGGAGCTCAAGAAGCAGTTAGAGGAGTTATTAGAAAAGGGTTTCATCTGACACAGTACTTCTCCTTGGAGTTCGCCTGTCCTTTTTTTAATAAGTTAGAGGGTACGCTCGGTATTTGTATGGATTATTGGAAGTTGAACCAATTGACGGTCAGGAACTGATATCCCTTGCTGAGGATTGATGATCTCTTTGATCATCTTCCAGGAGCCTGGGTGTTCTCAAATATTGACTTGTGATCTGGTTATCATCAGATTTAAGTTAGACCATCAAATATACCTCTTACATCCTTTCAGAGTAGGTATGGTCTATATGATTATTTGGTTATGCCATTCGGTCTCACAAACACGTTAGAAGTTTTCATGGAACTAATGACCCGAGTTTTCCATCCTTACTTGGATTATTTTGTGGTAGTCTTCATGGATGATATCATTGTGTAATCTCACACTAAAAACCAACATTCCCCCCTATCTTGAGATCATTTTGAGTACACTAAGAGAGCATTAGTTATATGTTAAGCTCTCAAAAATTAACTTTTGGATGGATCTGATTCACTTATTGGGGCATGTTATCTCAGAGACCAGGTTATCGGTAGATCCAGAGAAAGTGAAAGAAATACTTTCTTAGGATCATATAAAAAATGTCTTTGAAGTATGGAGTTTTCTAGGAATGGTTGCTTACTACAGATGCATTGTACAAGACTTTTCACTCTTAGTAACACCAATGAAGGGCCTGAATAAGAAGGGTGCAAAGAACTTGTGGATAGATTCCTACAATTGAGCATTTCAAGAGCTAAAAAAGAGATTGACTTCAACACTAATAATAGTTTTTTCAGAGTTGGGAAAGAGTTACACCATCTACTATGATGCATCAAGTATCAGACTAGGAGCAGTTCTTATGCAAGGGGAAGGTGTTGTTGTGTACGGGTCTTGGTAGTTGAGGACACATGAGAGTAATTACCCGATGCAAGATCTTTAGTTATCTGTAGTGTAACACCCCGAGCTTCCACGGTACGCTTCTCTTTGAATACGCAACTTCGAATTCTAACATACCCCAACCAATCAAACTAGCCGTTATGAATAGTAATACCCACTTTTTAAAATTTTATAAATTTTATGTTTCAAAATGGACTTCATTTTTGGATTCATAATGCCAAAATTATCTTAGCGTGAATTTTTGGTATTTTTATGAAAACTTTCAATTCTTGATGAATAGTAAACAACACTCAGTTATAGTTTAAAACCGAGTTTTTATTTAAATAAATATTTTTTTTATTTAAATTTATTTTAGGTCAAAATAGATACATAATATCTATATAAGTTCAATGTGATTCATTGGAGTCAGTTTGTAATAATTTTAGATATATAAAAATTTTATTTAACTTTTTACCGTCTTTTACCCACCTCCTAGAAGCATTTGAAAATTTAAATTAAACATAATATTACCACTTCTGTGAGTTGAATTTCAAAAATCTGATAGTCATGGTTGATATCAGTATGTAATATGTGGTTCAATTAGATGAAAATAATTTTTGGTTAAAAGTACCTTTATACTTGCATTTACCACGGTTAAAAGTAAATAGGTAATTAAGGGTAAAAATGATATTATTATTACCCTAACACATGTCCTAATTCTATTGTATAAGTATAATTCGACAAAAAACAACCTTAGGAATAAAATATGAAACTCTTTGTTCCACTTGGTTTAGATTAGGACATTTATTATTATTTAATTCAAAGAAGATTTAAAAGACTTAAAATCAAAGTTTAATAACTAAAACATTTTTTATATAGGGTTACACATAAGTTAAATTTGACTATAAATATTAATTATAAAGATAAAAATATTTAATACATAGTGGTATTTTATTTATATTTTTTAGACATTAAAGCTTTTAATTTATTTATGACACAATGATGATGCAGTAATTACCTAATTAATGAAAGATTAAAATAATTGACATTATATATATCCAAATAAATGTAATATGAGACTATTTAGGAATTACACTAATTTTATAGGTTAATATGACATAGTAGGGTTGGTTAGATGAATTGTTTTCGAAATAATAATGCTCTTATGAATTTATAAAAAACAAAATACCAAATAGTGTCAAAATTGACATAAAAGAGTTTTTAAAAAATTATTATATTATTAATTTATATTCTATTCCTAAAAATATAAGGTTCTGAAAAAAGTCTTATATAATGATAGGTATATCATTAATTAACCACTTTCGGTTCTCTTGTAATTATATAGTAAGTTTATTAAATATATAATATAAAAATACAAAGAGACATGATAAATGTCAAACTATTTAACTAAGAGTTAAATCTAAATGATAAGGTTAATATAGTGACCCAAACCTGTCTAAAACCTCTTGGTTGAGTGGCTTTTGACCCATAATCACCTTAGACATTAAATATTACATTTGGGAGACATTATAAACCGAAAGGTATTTTATTATAAAATAATATTGCTAGCTTTTCCTAAGGTGCCCCTCACCACTCTTATAAAAGGTCACTCCCCCTTCTCTCTAATTCAAACCTTCAAAGCCATTTTGTGTGGCCAAACCCTATCCAAATACCATATAAACTGTCCTCCCTTAATCCTAGAGGCCTTAATTTAGTCATAAAGAAAACCTAAGGATCCCTTTTGAACAAATCAAAAGGAAGAACTCGAAGAAGAGGTAAATATTTCATCACCTCTATCAAGTTCTTTTCTTCTTCCGCCTCCTCTTTATTTGTTGTTTCCATTCTAAAATAATATCTTCAGTATCATCTATATAATATGATGTTATTATAAATATTGTACAACCATATTCATTATTCTATCCATCCTTTGAATGACATGTCACTATGTGTGCGTACGTATGACTTACCATCTCCACGTCGTGGTGTAATTGTTATTCAATACATTATTGTTTGAATGGGTATAATAATGTTGTGTAATTGATGTAAATAAAAAATATAACATGATAATTATTATTTATATATGATATAACATCAAATTATATATTATTTTAATATCAAAAGAATGACATTGTCGCTCGTGCGTACGTACGGATTACCGTCTCCACGAACGTGATGAGATTCATTCCCCATCGTATCCATTCAAGAATAATTTTCATTAGATGATTAAAAATAATGTCTAAAGACTTAATATAATTATGAATATGAATAAGATATATCCTATCCATAACAAACATTACTCACGTAACAAAGAATATAAAGGAAAACGAATCAGTTAACACCCAAAATGACGATAATACTAAGATATTATTAACAAAGTCATGTTAAAAGCTCATATATGATATCATATTAATGTATATGATTCTTGAATAATTTTATAACAATTATTTCACCATTATATAAGAGGTTAACCTACCCTCGACAAATTAAAAGTACAAGGTAAGGGTTAATTTTACAATCTCTCCATTATCCGAGGTTGTTTATACGTATTTATCTATTGGGACCTCTTTACCATCCACATCAATGTTTCTTAATAATGTATTTCAAAACATTTTTAATATTTACTGGACAATGGGGTAAAGTCATTTATGCCCTTATTTAACCTTATATGTTTTTAAAGTAATCTTTCCGTCATTTTCCAAATAATGTATTTATGACCTTTTCGACAAAATTAAGGTAACAATATTTTTTTAACTTATACGGAAGTTTTGGCTATTTTCTGTTGTTATAAAATTGTCGAAGCTTCCCTTACAATCTTATAAGCATATTTTCAAAATAAATTTTTTCTTCATACTTATTTGACTGTTAAATGATTTCAAAATAAAATGATATATTTATCTAGAAAAATGTTTTGATTTCATCTATGTCAACATCCTTTGATAGATTTTATGTTTATTTGAAGGTGATTTATTATGGTTAAAAAACTTCCATATTGTATTGAAGGTTTTGTGATATGTTTGACTGTGGATGTGCTATTTTTATACCATTCATGGTTTATGGTTAAAGTATTTACATTTCGTATGCTAGTTTTAATACGAATGTTTTATTTATATTTCAACCTTTTCATATGAGGAATGTATTGGACTTAGTAAGTGATGCGTGGAGCCCTCTATAGCTCCTCTTTGCATCGATAGGTCTCGTGATACAACTAGACATGGAATTGGTTGAGGACTTTCCCAATTTGATATATGGTTTTGGCCAAGGCCTTAATCATTTGAGATTTCTTGGCTGAGGCCATGAAAAAATGTTTCAGAATGTCCAGCATTATACATTCCCTTATTATGAAAATAATCATGATGGTTCATGTAGTCATTTGACTAGTAGAATACCCATGATCATGTTTTATTATGGAATTATTTACTCAGCTCATATTCCTTCCATAAAAGTATTCATGTTTATTATTGGTAAAGGCAAGTGGTTTCAATTATTCACCATGCTTAATATATATGTTTTCTTTCACAATATTCCTTACCCTTACTGAGCGTTTGAGCTCACCCCTTTTTTATGTTTCATTTTCCCAGGATATGAAGAAGTTAGTTATGAGTGACTTGCAGGTATAATATAGGAAGCATTGATGTTTCTAATGGAATAAATTTGTGATGTATTTCTTTTCAAGTTGTAAAGTTGAACTTATGTATGAATCTTGTTTCCAATAATACTAAACTGATCAGTCTTTTGAGAAATTATTTCCTTGTGATCATGCCAATGTTATGTAATAATGCACTGACTGTAGGTAACTAGGTTTGGGGTGTTACAGTTGGTATAAGATGAAGTTTAGTACAAACCTTGGAAACTATATTTAGAAAAACTTTGATTAGAGCACATTACCCTAAGAAAGACATTGAGGATTAGTATAGAATAACTTCTTAGAATTTTGTTAATGTAGATATTTTTTGAGTTTTCTATGCAATAAATCCATGTCTGGATACGAGCTGGTAGAGGCGGCTCTAGTACATATGTACCTAGGGGTAAAACCTAAAAACACCACTTTGATCTAGACTTGAACGGGAATTGGTGCATGACAACTGGCCTTGCTGCACTCTTGGTTATGACACTCCTCGGGGATATGCTTAGGATAATTCTCATTTTATTTACAAACCATTATGAAGGGTTTATGAGTATATACTTCCTCAAATAAAACATTTTTATGATTATGGATTATATCCATAAACTGTTAAATTTATATTAAGTGTTTTATAAGTTTGGATTTATGTATTGCAATTCATAAACTAATCTAGTGTATGCCATTTTTTAGAAATGGCGCCTAATGGAAGGAATGGAAAATGTATCAATGCACACACTCCATGTAGGTATTTCTCTCATTCTTAGGATAATTATATTGGAGGTGGTGATACAACTGGTGCTAATCATCTTATCACCATACTGGGACAACTCAAATAGGTTATTAATAATTACCTTACCCGTATGGAGCACCCAGATCCACAACGTGGAGGATCAATGTTAGACTGCTTAATGAGGCAACAACCACCAACATTCATTAGGGGTAAAAATCCATTATTAGTTGTTTAATGGATAAATTCCTTAGAGAAAATATTCCACGCCTTGGGGAGTAGCGAAAGGGAAAATGTTTTCATGGAAGTTTACCACCTCACTAGAGATGTTGATCAATGGTGGTCCTTGATTCAAAACAAAAAGGAAGATGATGAAGTATCAAATATGGAATGGAGGGAGTTTAAAGAAATTTTCATAGAAAAATACTTTCCTCATGACCATCGAGCGGATATGGAAAGACAATTTTTGAGTCTGAGGATAAAGGAGGACGAGAATGTTTCAAAGTATGAAGCTAACTTTACATGGTTAGTGAGGAATTCTATATTTTATATACATAACCCAAGAAGTAAGATTGACCATTTCTTTGATGGGTTAAAACCATTTCTCTGTCATGAATTAGTATCACAATCCTTCTCATCATAAGAAGATATTGTCTCATGTGCTATCAAGACAGAAAAAGAATTCTCTAATTCTTATGAATTTAAAGAAAATTAAGAGAAGAAGATATCTGATGAACACACTGGTAAACGAAATAAGGAAACAGGGAAGAAGGGAAGAATTGAATTTCCACCCTGTGATAATTGTGGAAGGAATCACCTTGGTTCCAGTATAAAAGGAAAAAGAGTATGCTACAAATGTGAACAGAAAGGACATCTTGCTGGTGATTGTAAGGGAAAGAAAAATTCTACCAATGTTTAATGAAACAATTGTAGGGAGATGGGACATTATGAAAATGTATTTACTATTATTCAAGGAAAATTACCTCAGAAAAGGACAAGGGATCAAGGCCAAGCTTATGTGATCACTACTGCTGAGGTTGAAGCCCTAAAAGACGTGGTGAAAGGTTATTTAATGGTTTCCTCAAGTTTAGCCAATAATTTATTTGATTTCGGATCATCACATTGTTTTATATCTTCCAAGTTTGATAAGAAAATTAGATATTTCTAATTTGATTTAACAACGGAGTTGTCAGTAAAACCTCTTAAGGGAAGTATCATTGCTACAGTGTTTTGTGAATCAGTTCCCATTAGGGAATATAAATGTTCTTTATCTGCTGATCTCATCTTCATACACATGATTGAATTTGATATAATACTTGGTATGTATTGTCTTTCAGACCATGATGCAAAAAATTATTTTAAGAAGGAGGTTACTATTTTGTATGACGATGATAAATAACACCTTATCTTTAGAGCAGAATCGTCACCACCAAATTCTTATTTAGGTCCACCCCCATTAGCTCAACTAAATTCAATTATTGGGGAAGAAGAGAATGAAATAATTGTTGGTGAGGAAAAGAATTTTCAAATATACGATGTACCTATTGTGCAAGAGAATGTTGATTTATTTCTAGAGGATTTACCTAGACATCCTCAAAAACAATAAATTGAGTTTTCCATTGATTTAATTCTAGGATCAAGGCCCATATTAAAGACCCCTTATAGAATGGACATTGTTTAATTAGTTGAACTAAAGATACAAATAGTGTAATTGAGTAATAAGGGATTTATTCACCCTCGTGTTTCTCCATGGGGAGCCCCTGTCCTTTTTGTTAAGAAGAAAAATGGATCTATGAGGTTGAGCATTGACTATAGGTAGATCAATGCTATAACAATAAACAATAAGTATATCTTACCTCGCATTGATGATTTATTCGACAAACTTCATAGAGCTCAATACATTTCAAAGATTTACCTTCGATCTGGATATCATCAGATGTGTGTGAAGAAGGAAGACATTCCGAAAACAGCATTTCGAACAAGGTACAGGCATTATGAGTTTATAGTAATGCCTTTTGGATTGACTAATTCACCCTCTGTATTCATGAATCTAATGAATAGAGTTTTCAAGGAATATCTTGATGACTTTTTAGTGGTATTTATTGACTATATCTTGGTATACTCCAAAATCTATGATGATCATGAAAATCACTTGCACATTATCCTGAAAACTCTGAGAAGACATGAATTGTATGGGATGTTTAGCAAGTGTGAATTCTGGATTCAAGAGATTTCTTTTCTTGGCCATAATGTCACCAAGTATTTAATCTCTATTCATCCTTCTAAGACCAAGGCAATACAAGAATGGCCAGCACTGATGATTATAATAGAGGTATCCGGTTTTATTGGTTTAGCAGGTTATTATCGGCGTTTCATCCGGAATGTTTCTCGATTGGCTAACCCATTAACGAATATCACACATAAATGGGTGAAATTTGTTTGGAAAAAATAATGTGAAGAATGTTTTGGAGAATTGATGAGAAGATTAATCAATTCTCCTATATTGACTCTACCATTGAGGAATTATGGGTTTGTTATTTATAGTGATGCTTCAAAGAAAGTACTTGGTTGTGTCCTTATGTAGAATGAAAGGGTTATTGCATATGCATCACGATAGCTAAAAAATCATGAGAAAAACTATCCTAATCATGATCTTGAGTTATCATCTGTAATATTTTCTTTGAATATTTGGAGACACTATCTCTATGGTGAAAAATTTGAGATTTATACGGATCACAAGAGTTTGAAGTATATTTTCTCATAAAAATAACTCAACATGAGGCAAAGGATATGGCTTGAACTACTCAAGGATTATGATTTCACAATACACTACCACCTGAGGAAGGAAAATAAGGTGGAAGATTCTTCAAGAAGAAAGGATCATGGAGTTTTGAACAAGATGAGAGTTGAAAAAGATCCTATATGCATCGATCTAGTAAAGATGGATATGGGAATCACCCTGGAAGGTGAAACATTAATACCTTTTCAAATGGTTTCCAAACCATCTTTACTAGAAAGGATAAAGAGTTCTCAGACTGGTGATGAAGAGTTTCAAAAGGATATTAAAGCTGTGAATGATGGGAGATTGAGTGACTTGTGTATAAAGATGGAATTTTGAAATTTGGGAAGAGACTTTGTCTTCCAGATATACCTGATCTAAAAATGGAATTGTTGGATGATGCTCATAGTTCTAATTTCTCTATACACCCTGTGAGCACCAAAATGTATAGATATTTTAAGGAACATATTTGGTGGGACAACATAAAGAGGGATATTGCTGATTCTGTGTCAAGATGTATGGTTTGTCAACAAGTGAGAGATGGAAGGCAATAGCCTGGAGGAGTCTTGCAACCTCTTCCCATACCTTAGTGGAAATGGGATAATATTATGATATAATTTTTCATGTTACTACCAAATACTCCTAAAAGGAACAATGAAATATGGTTCATTATTTATCGTCTTACCAATTCATCACATTTTCTTGCTATAAGAGAAGATTTTCCACTTGAACGTCTAGAATGGATATATATTAATGATGTTTTGAGAATTAATGGAGTACCACTATTGATTGTTTCTGATCATGATCCCTATTTTACATCATGATTTTGGAAAACTCTTCAAAAATCCCAGGATACTGAACTTCGTTTGAGCACTGCCTACCACCCCCAAACTGATGGACAATAAGAATGGAATATTAAAACCTTAGAAGACATGTTGAGATCATGCTCACTTGACTTTAAAGGTATGTGGGATCAATATTTACCTCTGGTAGAATTTTCCTATAATAATAGCTTCCATTCAAGTATTCAGATTGCATCATATGAAGCGTTATACGGAAATAGATGTTGCACACCAACCTGTTGGGTTGATGTTGGCAAAAGAAAACTCATAGCACCAGAACTTGTGGAGGAAACGTTGGAAAAGGTGATGGTAATCCTAACCCACATCAAAGAAGCTCAAAGTTTTCAGAAGATCTATGCCAGTAACTGAAAGAAGTATTTGGAATTTCTGGTAGGAGATCATGTTTTCTTGAAGGTATCTCTATGGAAGGGTGTTATACGTTTCGAAAAGAAGGTAAAATTAAGTCCCAGGTACATCGGACCTTTCTATATTGTAAAATTAATTGGGGTTGTAGCTTACCATTTGGAAATGCCGCCAAGTATCTCCAAAGTTCAAGATGTATTCCATGTATCAATGTTGATAAAATACATTCCTGACCCAACGTGTCTACTCACCTATGAGGAAATTGAACTGGAACCCGATCAGTCTTATTGTGAAGAGCCTGTCAAGGTTCTTGAAATAAGAGAACAACTGTTTAGAAACCGGAAAACTCGTCTAGTAAAATTTCTATGGAGAAACCATAAGATGGAAGAGGCAATGTGGGAACATAAGGAACTTATGATGAAGAACCACCCAAGTCTTTTTGCGTAGTAATACTCTAGAAATTTCTAGGATGAAACTATTTGAAGGAGGGGAGAATGTAACACCCCAAGCTTCCACAGTACGCTTCTCTTTGAATAATACAATAGCGTGTGTTGTACGCAACTTCGCATTCTAACACACCACAACCAAACAAACTAGCTGTTATGAATAGTAATACCCACTTTTTTAAATTTTATAAATTTTAACTTTTAAAATTGATTTCATTTTTGGATTCGAAATTTCAAAATTAGCTTTGGGTGAATTTTTGGTATTTTTCTGAAAACTTTAAATTCTTGATGAATAGTGAAAAACACTGAGTTATAGTTTAAAACCGAATTTTTATTTAAAAATTTATTAATTTTATTTAAATTTATTTTAGGCAATAATAGATACACAATACCCATATATGTTCAATGTGATTCATTGGAGTCAGTTTATAATAATTTTAGATATATAAAAAGTTTATTGAAATTTTTACCGTCTTTTACCCACCTCCTAGGAGCATTTGTAAATTAACATAAAACATAATTTTACCGCTTCTGTGAGTTGAATTTCAAAACTCCAAGAGACATTGTTGATATCATTATGTAAAATGTTGTTAAATAAGATGAAAATAATTTTTGGTTAATACTAACTTTTTACTTTTATTTACCACAGTTAAAAGTAAATAGGGTAATTAAGGATAAAAATGATATTATTATTACCCTAACACATGGCCTAATTCTATTGGATAAGTATAATTCGACCACAAAAAACCATAGGAATAAAATTTGAACCTCTTTGGTCCACTTGGTTTAGATTAGGACATTTATTATTATTTAATTCAAAGAAGAGTTAAAAGAGTTAAAATCAATGTTTAACAACTAAAAAAATTTAATATAGGGTTACACAAAAGATAAATTCAACTATAAATATTAATTAGGAATATAAAAGTATTTCCTACATAATGGTGTTTTATTTATATTTTTTATACCTTAAATAATTTAATTTATTTACGACACAATGATGATGTAGTAATTACCAAATTAAAGAAAGATTAAAATAATTGATATTATAAATATCCAAAGAAATGTAATTTGATACTTTTTGGGAATTAAACTAATTTTATAGGTTCATATGAAAAATTATAGTTGGTTAGATGAATTTTTTTTTGAATTAATAATGCTTTTATTAATTTAGAAAAAACACAATACCAAATAGTGTCAAAATTGACATAAAAGAGTTTTTAAAAAAAATATTATATTATTTGTTGACATTCTATTCCTAAAAATATAAGGTTCAGACAAAAGACTTATATAACAATAGTTTTATCATTAATTAACCACTTGGAATTCTATTGGAAGTATATAGTATGTTTATTAACCATATAATATAAAAATACAAAGAGACATGGTAAATGTCAAACTATTTAACTAAGAGTTAAATCTCAAAGATAAGGTTAATATAGTGACCCAAACCTATCTAAAACCTATTGGTTGAGTTGTTTTCGACCCATATCCACCTTATAATTTAAATAATCTATTTTTTAACCATTAGAAACCGAAAATGATTTTATTATAAAATAATATTTCTAGTTTTTCCTAAGGTGCCCCACACCCCTCTTACAAAAGGGCACCCCCCTTCTCTCTAATTCACACATTCAAAGCCATTTGGCTCAGCCAAAACCTACCCAAATACCCTCTAAATTGTCCTCCATTCATCCTATAGGCCTTACTTTAGTTAGAGAGCCAAACTAAGGAGCCCTTTTGATCAAATCAAAAGGAAGAACCCGTAGAATAGGTAAATATTTCATCACCTCTTTCAAGTTCCTTTCTTCTTCCACTTCCTCTTTCTTTGTTGTTTCCATTATAAAATAATATATCTAGTATATTATATATACTCTGATGTTATTATAAATATGGTACAACCATATTCATTATTCTATCCATCCTTTGAATGACATTTCACCATACGTGCGTACGTACGGCTTACCATCTCCACATCCTGGTGTAATTGTTAATCAATACATTATTATTCGGATGGGTATAATAATGATGTGTAATTTATGTGAATAATAAATATAACATGATAATTATTCTTTATATATGATATAACATCCAATTATATATTCTTTTAATATCAAAAGAATGATATTGTCGCTCGTGCGTACGTACGGATTACCATCTCCACGAACGCGATGAGATTAATTCCCCATCGTATCCATTCAAGACTAATTTTAATTATATGACTAAAAATAATGTTTAAATACTTAAATAAATTCTGAATATGAATAAGATACATCCTATACATAACAAAAATTACTCACATAACAAAGCATATAAAGGAAAATGAATCAGTTAACACCCGAAACGACGATAATACTAAGATATTATTAACAAAGAAATTTTAAAAGATCATATATGATATCATATTAATGTATATAATTATTTTATAATTTAATAACAATTATTTCACCATTATAATGGAGTTTAACCTACCCTCTACCACGGAAAAGTACAAGGTAAGGGTTAATTTCACAATCTTCTCATTATCTGAGGTTGTTTATACGTAATTATCTACCGGGACCTCTTTACCATCCACATCCACGTTTCTTAAAAATGTATTTCAAAACATTTTTACTATTTACTATACAATGGGGTAAAGTATTTTATATTCTTATTTGACCTTATATGTTTTTAAGGGAATCTTTCCGTCGTTTTCCAAACAAGGTACTTTGTGACCTTTTTGACAAAATTAAGGTAAGTATGTTATTTTAACTTATACGGTGGGTGCGGCTATTTTCCGCCATTATAACATCGTCGAACCTTCCCTTAAAATCTTATAAGAATATTTTTAAAATAAATTTTTTCTCCATAATTATTTGACTCTTAAATGATTTCAAAATAGAAAGAGATATTTCTCTAAAAAAAGGTTTTGATTTCATCTATGTCAACATCCTTGGATGGATTTTAAGTTTATTCGAAGTTGATTTATTATGATAAAAACAATTCTATATTGTATTGAAGGTTTTGTGATATGTTTGACTTTGTATGTGATATTTTTATACCATTAATGTTTAATGGTTAAATTATTGACATTTCATATGCTAGTTTTAATATGAATGTTTATGTTATATTTCAACCTTTTCATATGAGGAATTTATTGGACTTAGTAGGTGATGGGTAGAGCCTGCTATTGCTCATCAATGCATCGGTAGGTCTCATGAGACAACTAGATGTGGAATTGGCTGAGGCCTTTCCAAATTTGATATATGGTTTTGGCCGAGGCCTTAATCATTTTTAGATGTCTTGGCCGACGCCTTGACAAAATGTTTCAGAATGACCGGCATTATATATTCTCTCATTATAAAAATAATATTGATGGTTCATGTGGTCATTATACTAGTAGAATACCCATTATTATGTTTTATTATGGAATTATTTACTCAGCTCATATTCCTGCCATAAAATTATTCATGTTTATTATTGTTAAAGGCATGTGGTTTCAATTATTCACCGTGCTTAATATTTATGTTATCTTCTGATTTATTTCTTCCACTTACTAAGCATTTGATCTCACCCCTTTCTTATGTTTATTTTTACCAGGATATGAAGAAGTTAGTTATGAGCGACTTTTAGGCATAATCTAGGAGGCTTGGATGTTTCTAATGGAATAAATTCATGTTTTATTTCATTTCAAGTTGTAAAGTTAAAATTATGTATGAATCTTGTTTCCAATAATACTAAATAGATCTGTCTTTCGAGACATGATTTCCTTGTAATCATTCCAATGTTATGTAATAATGCACCGACTCTAGGTATCTAGGGTCGTGGCGTAACATGCAGTTTTGCATGCTTTACACTATTAGAGACATTATCTTTTGGGAGAGAATTTTATGTTATTTACTAACCACAAAATTCTCAAGTATATCTTTACTCATCGTGATCTGAAATTGAGATTGTGAAGGTTGGATGAGTACCTTGTGTATTTTGACATTGATATTTCCTACACGCATGGGAAAGGCTACACAGTGGATGGTGTGTTGAGTAGGAGGACTCCGATACAGATTGTTCAAGATGCTAGTAGTGAGTAGCAGCTTATAGCTCTATTCTCTGAGATGCTTTTGGAGGTGCACGATAGACAGGGGTAGTCATTTATTTCTTCTATAGTTTTTTCTTCTACTCTTATGGATCGAGTGAGAATGAGGCATCTATCAGATTCTGAAGGCCTATTCTAATGGGATAGTGCGACAGGAGATAGCCTTACTCCTAGATAGACCATTGGTGAGGATGTGGTCTTACGTTTTCATGGATGCGTATGGGTGTTAGCAGACATACGTGAGGAGTTGATGAATGATTTTCATCCCTCAATTTGAGAAATGAATCCTAGTGTCATCATGATATATCAAGATCTACACCATTAGTATTGGTGGCTAGGTATTAATAGGGATGTGTCTAGTTTTGTTATGATATGTTCCACCTATCAGTTAGTGAAGGCAGAGTATCAATGACTGGAAGTGATTTTGCAAAAGTTACCCATTCCCAAGTGGAAGTGGAATGATGTCACGATGGATTTCATGACAGTTTACTGAGGTTAGAGATTAATTTTTCTTACAGGTCACACTGAGGTTGGGACACAAGAGGATTAAGAGATAGGGGAATCTTTCACTAAGAAATTTCGGGTCGTTTGAGGTTTTGGAGAGAGTCAGCCGGGTTACCTATTGTTTTCAGTTACCTCAGAGGTACCTGGTAATACACGACATCTTTCTTGTTTCTTATCTATGGTGTTAATTCTCAGACCCATCTAATGTTTTCCAACCTAAGTAGGTTCAGTTGGAAGTGGGTGCATCCTTTGAGGAGCACCCTATTTAGATTGTGGATCGCAACACGAAGGTTCTCTATGGTTAGTCTATTCCTCTAGTACCGGTGCTATGGAAGCACGATGTAGTACATGATGAGATTTGGGATAGGGAGGCTGATGTACGATCATAGTGTCATGATTTTTTTGAAGTTTCTTCTTCACCACCCCTAGAAGAGAAATTCATGGATGAATTTATTTTTGGGGAAAAGTTTATAAGAACCAAGATCTTCATTTCAGGTATGGATCTTTATTTCGGGTTGTTTTCTAGGAAAAAGTAAGAAATAGAAATTTTCTAAGTGCACAACATGTACTTTTTAGTAAACATCGTGTACTCGGTTGTCATGCATAGCCATGTACTGGCTATGTAACAGCTGAGTACAAGGACTTGTAAGTGACCTGGAAGACCATCTAAAGTAGGGGCCAATTGAGACTAGTACACGATGTGTACATTAAATGAACACACTATGTAATTTTTCTTTTATTTTATGACTTGGATCAAGGTCACATATCATCTATAGAAAACATTTATTCTTCCCATGTTTCATCCAGGAGAGTGACGAGATGGCTGTGAACTTCGAACCCCTATTGATTCTTTGTCTGACTTCCAATTGAGATGACACTGATTGTGTTAGAATCCCAACGGTGAGTTCTATGTTTCCCTAGATCCTCTCTTCCTTATTTCTTTCCTGTAAAGATTTATTTAGGGTTGATCATTTTTACTCTTTTCATAGATCCATACTGTTCTAGGCCGATTCACGGGCCGTCGTTCAAGATTGTTCATCATACAAAATCTAGGTAGGTGGTTTGTTCCTTTATTTAATTGTACTTGGATTATATATGCATAATGATATGAATACCCATGTTGGGGTATTGAATTTGTTTTGGAATTTAACCCTGTTTAATACCTACTATCATTTTTTGATTGAGATAGGGGTGATTGCTTATGCATAAGGTTTTATACCTTGTTATGGGACACCCCATGGGTGCATTCCCTTGATTGATTGTTTATGGTTGTTTGTTCTAGAATTTCCTATTGGGCTTTCTTTTTTTCATGCCTCATGTTGTTAGGATGGAGTTACAGTTTATTTGAGATTCATGTGTTTCGTATTGTTAATGTATGACCAAGGGGAATTGACTGTGAAATATTTCCAAAGTAGGGTCATTTATGTATAATTATTGTTATGTTTACCTAGAGGTATTGACTGTGAGAGATACCAGGTGGTTATAGACCATAGGATTTAAACTATGAGGGGTACCCAGGGGTTCATTATTAAATGAATGTTAGACCTTAGGGAATTGACTATGAGAGCTACCAGGTGGTCATTATAATTTATTGTTGCTATGCAGACCAAGTTGTATTGGCCATGAGAGCTACCCAGGTGGTCGTTTTTAAATAATTAGTGCTATGTGGGACCAGAGGGGTTAGACTGTGTGAGATTCTTAGAGGTTAATTATTTATTTATTGATGTGTTGAACCAGAGGGGTAAGACTTTGAGAACATTCCTATAGGATTTCTTTTAAATGATTGAGTGATTGTGACGAGTCTACCAAGCCAAAGTACAATCTTGGACTTAGTCTTTTTGGTTTTTTTATGGTCTTCTGAGACATCTATTATTTCTATTATATAGGGGGATAAGGAGATTAGGCTAGATCACGAGGTTAAATTATTCAATAGATTTTATAATTAATAAATGAAAATGAATGTAATTGGAAATTGTAGGATTTTTTACTTTTGATTACTTCATAGTTTATTGCTTCATTTTTCATATTTCCTGCTATATATATTCATTGATAGTTAGGCACATATATTTTGGTGGTTGCCTACTGGGATTCATCTCACACCCTGTTTAGGTCAAGATTTTGGTCCAAAACAGATTATATGATTGCAGGTATAGATAATTGCATGTTCCCTTCTTCCTCAGGTACATGACTGTGGTTGGATCTGGAGAGCATGGGACCAAGCTGAGGCTTTTAATGCTGTTGGAGTTTACTATTTTCTATAATTGGTTTTCAATATTGTATTTCCATAATTTTTACTTGTTTGGATGCTTTCCTTGATACATGTGACATGCATCATTTATTTATATATGCTACAGTTTTTTATACTATTAGGGTTCCGTTGTTTACTTCTGTTGTATGGTATTACTACTTCTGATACTATTTACTATTTGTTTCTACTGTTTTACTCTACCAATGAAGGAATAGTTTCCCCACTATCACACCTAAGGCCCTCGCTGCTAGTCAGCAGCCTTTGGTGTTTGTGGAAATGCGCTTGAGGCCATGTGGCCAACCGGGTACGGCACACCTTTGAGTGGAAACTGGAATCGATACGTTACCAAATCACTTAAAAACGAATGGGAGGGCCTCCCTAACCATTAAGAAGAATAAATACGGAGTGGGGTTTGAGTGAGAATGGAAATGAGGTGTTTAAAGAAAATCCTGAGCCACTTTGTTTTTCTAAACCCTTTTTTAAAGTAGCAAACATTTTAGCCACACAGTTTGAAAAAACATGCGCTAACTATGCATCTACTACTAACTCAAGAGGGACCCTGAATGGTTGGCCTGCATGATTAGACAAACTATGTACCAACCATAATAAAATCTCACTGTCTCAAGTTGAATGCTTTACCTAGGGTGGATTCATGGTTTATAAACCCCACAAATTAATCGTGTACCATCTCCCTTTCCTTTACATCAACTTGCACGGTTTCTAGGAGATTCTTCATGGTTTTCACTAGCTTTTCTAAAACTGTGTGCCCTTATAAAATCCTCAAAACCTTCCTAAAACCCTTCCAAACTCTCCCAAACATTACCCAACCACTTTATACACATAAATGGGAAAAAAGAATTATTACATACATCAAACCTAGGGTGATACATTCTACCCACCATTGTAATTTCTATCCTCATGAAGTATAGAAGCATTGATTGGCCAAAATAATTTGGGCCAGTTCTCGGACATCTCTTTCCCCCACTCACAAGCCTCTTATTGAATCTGACCATGTTTCCACAAAACCCATACCATACCGATACTTTTACCCCCACAATACATTATCTTGTCTATCTATAATCTTCACTGGCACATGTACCGATAAAGCATCTGGATCTACCTCAACACGATCCCATTGAAGCACATGGTCAGGATCTGGTTCATACCTCTTCCACTAAGAAACATGAAACACATTGTGCATCACAATTAATTGTGGTGGAAGAGTAAAAAGATATTCCACCTCTCTATCCCACTCAATCATCTCAAAATTCCAAATAAACCTCATAGATAACTTACCCTTATTTCCAAAAATACAATTTCCAATCCTGGGAGACATTTTCAAGAACACATGATTACACACATCAAATGATAGTGGTCGTCGATGGTGATCTGCATATGATTTTTGACGACTTTGATTTGTCTCAATTCTCTTCCTGATTAACTTAATCTTTTTTGTATTCTCTCAGACAATGTTAATCCCCACCATCTATGTCTCACTTGTATCCACCCAAAATAGTGGGTAACGACATGAACACCCACACAATGCTTTAATAGGATCCATATGTATTGATTCCTAATAACTATTATTATATATGAACTCCACCAACAGAAAGTGATCCTCCCATGAACCACCAAAATCCATGATATAAGCCCCCAACAAGTCTTATAATATTTTTATCATCCTATCGGATTGAAAATCTATATGAGGATGATATGTTATAATCATCATCAACTATGTCTTAAGGGATTTCTACAAGGATTTATAGAAACAAGATGTAAACCTTGAATCTCTTTCAGATATAATCAAAATTGGCACACCCACATCACATATATAGATTTTGGATAGATCCTCCACCATATGATATTCGTAAATAGAGATGAAATGGGCTTACATTGTGATCCAATCCACTATCACCCATATAGAATCATGCTTCTAAACTATTCTTGGGAGACCTATTAAAAAATCCATCATTATTTGTTCCCACTTCCATAAAGGGATAGGTAAATACTGAAACATCCCTACTAGCCACCAATTATCTTCTTTGACTTTCTGGAAAGTCAAGAATCTAAAAACAAACTCATCCACTTTTATTTTCATATCATCCCACCAAAACTATGATTTTAATTCCTTATACATTTTCTGAATTCCAGGATGGACCGCCCATCTAGAATAATGATAATCACTGATAAGTTTCTCATAAAAATCCACAGGTACAACCATATGATTCAAAAAACACAACATTGAATTCCCATCCAGTTTCCATCCCTCAATGGTCTTCCCAATGTTGGTTTTTGACCTCAAATCTACACACACTGAATCGGACATATGTGCATCTTTAACCTAACCAACCATGTCAATAACCAACAAAATTGGAAGGAAAACCACTATATCACCCCCATTATTCACATTCCAACCACATGTCATCTATAAACGACATCAACTTCCACTGATATGATGCATTTTTACCACATTATCATATTAATTTCTACATAATGCATCCACCACTGAATTGCCTTTACCCGGTGCGTATATCAAGTGAAGGGAAAACATCGAGAGATACTCCATCCATATCCTCTGCCTCAAATTCAAATCTCTTTGTGAGAAAATATGATTCATTCTCTTATGATTGGTAAACACTGTGAAATTATCACTGAAGAAATAATAATTCTATGTTTTCAAAGAATGACCCACAACCGCTAACTCCAAATCATGTGTTGGGTAGTTCTTCTGATGAAACCTCAATTGTGGTGAGCAGTGCACAACAACATGATCCCCTTGTATGATAAAACACGCCAACCCTAATCTCGATGTGTCACTATACACCACATACTCTTTACCAATTTCTAGAAACACTATAATAGGTGATAATGTAAGGCAACCCTTAATCTCTTAAAAATAATTCTGAAACTGATCATTGCATTGAAATAGATCATTCTTCCCATTCAAAGCTATAATCTGTGAATCTAGTCATGAGAATTCTTGAACAAATAATCATTAATACCCAACTCGGCCAAAGAATATTTTTATCTCAAAACCATTCATTTGAAGTTTCCAAGAGATAACAGACTATATCTTCTATGGATCCACTGAAACACCTCACTGAAAAATAACATGGCCAAGGAAACAAACCTATTTTATCCAAAAATAACAAATTTATAGTTTGGAATTAAACTAATGATATCTCAAGATCTTAAACAGTTTCTCCAAGTGTTTCTCATGCTCATCCCTTGTCCTAGAATACGAAAATATATCATCATCAAACATCACCATGAAAAAATCTAGATATCTATAAATATTTGATTCATCAATTTCATAAAGACCACTGGTGAATTCACCAAACCAAATGTAATAACCAAATACTCATAATGGCCATATCTACTTCTAAATTTTTTTCTCAGAATATCCACCTTCCGCACCAGCAACTAGTGATATCATGATCACAATTCAATTTTGGAGAACCATTGATATCCCTATAATATATTGAATAGATCATCAATGTGTGGAAGTGGATATTGATTATTTATCATAACATGTTTAACTTACAATAATCAACACATAGTTTCAGATTTCTAATCACCTTTTAAACAAATAACACTGGTGCTTCCCACGAAGACTTATTAGGCCGAAAGAACCCTTTATTTTCCAACTCCTCTAACTACACATTCAATTCCCTTAATTCTGTTGGTTTCATATAGTAATATGGAATTGAGATAGTACTTCTCCCTAAAATGAGATCAATTGTAAACTACAATTCTCTTACGGGTGGTAACCTTAAGAATATTTTGGGAAAGACATCCAGAAAATGATCAACAACTGCTAGAAAACTACTCTAATAGATTTCTTCCATTGATTCCAAAAAAGGCACAAACTGATACGATATCATCCCAACATCTAGGTTGAAAAAGCCTATTTCTCACCCCTTTAAATTTTTCTCTCCTTTAAAGAGATACTTGGTGCCATTATCCATCGTGAAACTAACTGTTCATGCATAATAGTCGATGTAGGTCTTAAACATTATCAAATAATACATAACTAGGATTGTTTCATAAACATCTATATCCAGAACTGAGAAGTCCCACATAAACTCAACTTCATAAACTATTATACAACATGATCTATAGAGAAACGCTCGACACTCTCTTTGTCCAAGTAGAGTTTGAAGTTTCAAAACATATTGCATCATTTTCATATTTAAACCCAAAAAATAATCAACACATGAAGAAATGTAAGAGTGAAATTCACCTATATCAAACAAAACTTTCATACATGTATTATTTAAAATAATCAAACCTCTCACAACGGATTTTCCCAACTAATCATCCACCACAATGGGCTCAGCTCCAAACAGCAACATTCTTCCCACACTCTTCTCTATTCTCCTACTGAAATTTCCCTTACTAAGGAGTCTTGGTATTCCTAGAATCACCATGAATAACTCTTCTTTGTTGATGAGGGTTATGTTGTTGCCTGCACATTGTCGAGGTATAGGATTCTTGTGACCCATAATAAGTTTCAAGAACACCCGAACACAGAACATTGTGGTAATAATGCTGAATATGACCCATCTTCTTGTAGTTATGACATACTCAAGGTTTTTCCATATAATCCCACTTCATGAGGCCTATAGAACCACACTAAAAACATCCCATCTTACTTTGAGGATTTATAGGAATATTCTCCAGTACTACCCTCAAATTCTAAGATATACTCTCACCCAAGAAATAACGGTCCCTCTTCCACTTGATCCCCGCGGTAGAGTTCTCACCATTTTTGGTGGGTGCCAACGTTATTCCCCCACATATAGTCCCCAATATATACCTTTCAACCAATTTTTCTCTATTTACCATTTTTTTATAATTCATTATACAGAGCACCAAAATTTTGAAATGAATATCTTGCCTCAAACCCAATTCAAAGATCCATCCCTTCAAGGATGAAATCACCACAAACTTATGTGAAAATAAGACTAAGTTCATGAACTTAGCTGTATATTCTATTACTGATAGGTTCTCTTACTTAAAAATAAAGAAATATATGGTTCACTATATTCTAAATGTGTGAGTATATAATTAGTTATTAAACAATTCCTCAAAATCCACCCATGCCATACCTTGGTCCCCTTTATCCTGGAACACTAACTCCCACCTCTAACATTACAGATCTTCCAATATATATGAAAATAACTTAACTTTCATATTTGATGGTGTTCCTAGGAAATCGAATATTTTATTCATCATATCCAACAATTATTCTTCCATTTTTGGTTCCAAAATACCCCTAAATATGGGTGGATTCTTCTTCTAAAATTGAACTAAGTGATCCATATGATTTGGCTTCTCCATTCTTTTCCAACATTCCATTTCTTATACATCTTGTGATATGCTCTGAACTATCTTCTAGTTCACCTTGGGCTCAGGTGAAACCACATTTTTAGAAGCTTCCACCAGTTTGTCTCTAAGACACCTACCCAATTCCATTTCTATCAACAAAACACAAGCACCATAAGTATTACACTCTAGAAACTGATGTCTTAAAATTTCAAATTATATCACATTTCATCTATCACAAATGTGCTTTCCAAAATTTCCATTTTTCCACATTAAATCATTTTTTAAATATCAACTACATTTTAAAAATCAATCCATTTTCAAAATATCACAAGCATTCACTTTTCAAAAATACACAATTGAAAATAATTTCCATATTTTTCAAAAATCAACACATTCATACCACAACATAAATCATTATGCACAATGAAATATGAAATCCTAGTGGGAAGTCATTTATACCATTCATGTCATTCCCATATCATTGGCTACAGCGAGTAAAATGAGATCTTTCTCCTATAAGTGTATCCAAAACACGAATGCACCCAACTCCCTGGTAACTTGAAGTTCAGCATATAAGGGATAGATGCATTATTTTATTATATAAATTTAATATTCTGAAAATCCTACTCCTTAATACCATAACTACTTTATGAATAACTAATAATGAGTATAATCATTAAATAACTCAAAAAAACTACTTTCACTTGAAAGTCAAGTTCTGAAAAACTGATACAACTTGTAACATCTTGCCCCACCTCAGTTTGTTCAGTTGAGATAAAGGTGTTACTTGGCCTTAAGTGACATATCCAGGGTGCCAAAGGATGGAAATAAATTCTAAGGACTTCATAACAAGTGGGGGATTATTTTCCCTTTAAATAAAAACACCCAACCAACATGATGCATGTCAACAATTTATTACAATTCCACATTTTCCAAATACCAATAAAACCAAAACCATCACAATACCATAATTAGAGTACTAAGAAGAATAATAAACAAAAAAACCCAAATAAACCATGACACAACTCCATATCCTCACACCAAGCTCCATGCTCTAAGAACCACAAGACTGCCCAAGCATCATGATGAACCACTTAGAAAATGAGATGATTTACTTTTACATGTGTGGAGTAAAAAATATTCAAAAGAACCAAAGAAACAAATAAGGGTGTAAGTAGTATTACTCAGTAGGATTTCCCCAAATGAATTCCATACACACACTAATATTATAGAAGTCGTTAGCATATTTATATAAAACTTTGAAACAATGTAATAATTTCCAGCTAGCCAAAAACACCCTTACCAACCAATTTTACCCAAATCATCCCAACCCCACGAAAAGAAACCTAAATGTCATTAACCATTTTCCCAACCCATATTGGCATAACCCATTTCACCTTGCATGGTCGTACACATGTTCCAATCATATTCACAAGTTCAACACACACACACCTGAGCTCGGTGTAACCATGATAGCAGCACATCACATCCAAACCCATCCAACATTAATTATATTGGTACTTCATAGCCACTTATCCTTGATGGTGGTATATCATTCCCATTAATCATCCCATTTTTATAGTGTTACTTCACACCACTATCCATCCCTTCTAACACATTCTTAAACACTTAATTCAAAAACTTTTCCAAAAAACATTTACCAAAATCACAACAACATGAAAATCAATAATTCCATAAACATGCCAAAACCACTTAAATAAAAAAAAACCCACTTATTAAAAATTATCTTAATCCATTATCCATCCAAATAACATTTCAATAAAACAATATTTTTATTAAAAACCATTTTCATAAATTTAGCCAAGAAACTAATTTTATAATCAACATTTTAAAATCCAACAACCAGGAACATTTCGCAATAATAACCAATTTTCTCCAAGATCCAAAAATCATCACAAAATGGGTTTCAATCAAGATTCACTCATCTAATTCACTATAAATTTCATGAAAACACAATTAATTGAAATTAAGCCTTCCATTTCTAGAAAAATGAAGTCAATATTTAGGCCACCTTCCATAAGGTTTGGGTGAAATCGACCCACCACACAACTGCACACCCAATGCGGGTGAAACTTCCACAAAATCACCTTGTATCCCTTTCCCTAACATCAACAAGAACAAATATCACTATTATAGGAAACAAAAATTTAATATCAAGCTGTAACAGAAGTAGATCTAGGAAACTAGGTGAGAGAGGATAGTAGATCTAAGAAATACCACCAAACTGCCAAGAGAAGAAACTTACCATGGTATAATCTCTTTCAAAGCACCTTGAAAACCCTTCAAATCACTTCTAAAATGAGTTCGAGTTCCTCCATAAACCACGAGAAAAAATAAAAACTATGTGTTGTTTGACTGGGAGGAGAAATGAGGTGTTTAAGGAAAATCTTGATCCCCCTAGTTTTTTAAAACCTTGTTTTAAAGCACAACACGGTTTAGTTGTATGGTTTAAAAAATTGTTCGATGGTCATCCACATTCAACTGCCCCAAGAGGGACCCCGTACAGTTGCCCCACACGGTTAGACAAACCGTGCACCAACCATTCAAAATCCCATTGTCTCAAGTATCACACTTTACCTAGGGTTTCCACACAATTTATAAATTGTGCACCTTAACCGTGCCCCATCTCCCTTGCCTTTGCCTCAACATTCATGGTTTCATAGATATTCTGCACAATTTTCACTAATTGTATGCCCTTAGAAAAGCTCCAAAACCTTCCAAAAACCCTTAAAAACACTCCCAAACATTACCCATCCACTTTATAAAAATAAAAAGTAATATAAAAAGGTTACATACCTCAAATAGGGGGTGCTACAAGATAATTGTGCCATGTATTTCTGTGTTGTTCATCATTTGAACATTATTTCTTGTATAGCCTATATTAATTTGGTATATGATATAATTAATTATAATTTTATGTGAATAGTAGATCCTTGAATTATATATCATCTCAGTGAACTAGTAGGTCTCATGGGATAACTAAGATAGGGTAATAGGAGGGTCTTTACACTTTATATATAATTTCTTGGCATAAGGAATCGAAGATATTTTTATGATGTCTGGTATTATGAAATTCCATCTTTAATATTATTATGTGATCCATTTGATTATGTATTTATATTTATTACATGGATTATAATTATTTATTCATTATTATATATATAATTATTCTCAAGATGTTTTATATTTGATATTTATACTCTATTAGCTACTGTTGTAAATTTTTTCCTTACCGGGGAATTTAAGATCACCACTTTTACTTTATTTTTCCATTTCCCTAATAAATAAAGTAGAATAATATGATTGAATATCTATAAGGATATAATTTTGGAATAAGTATTTATACACCTAGTTTTAAAATATTACGTTGTAATGTAATATTTATGTATTTTTTCTCTTGAAGACTACTAAACCATGATCATTGGAATGTAATATCTTTTACCCTATTATACATGTAAAAAATAACTCATCAGCTTAGGGGAACCAGGGTTGTGGAATTATAGTTTATATTAGGGAAAGGTTTAGTATAATCCTTAGGAACTATATTTTAGAAAATATAGGTAGGGAAAATAAATTTTTCCACTAGAAAAATTATATAAATTATTTAATAATTTTTTGATAATTCATGTTATAAGTTTACTAATTAATGGATAGCATTATTTTTAGATAATAGAACCTACTATAAGAATAAAAATCCAAGACAATAAATGTAGTTAATGTGATGGATGTCTGCATAATCAAGATAATTAATTTAATATTGGTGTTGAGAAAATTATGATTATTCTAATATAATTGACTATAGTTCAGACAATTAAATTTTTCTGCATTGATCATCCAATTACCCCATTGTAGGGATCAACCATTTTGGTTAGTTTTATTGGGAAACAACCTCCAAAATTTAGTGTCACCACTAATCCCGGAGAGTCATAAAAATTGATTAAGTCTCTAGAGAAGTTTTTTTGGCTTTAGGAAGCTCTGGGAGGGAAAAATATTTTTGGGTTTGTAACATTTAATAGGTTATGTTAACCAGTAGTGGTCAATAATTAAAAATAATAAGTAAGATTATGAGATTTATAGAATGTAATGGAATGAATTCAAGGTGGTTTTTCTATGAAAATATTTTCCTCAAGAGAAAAGAGTAGATATTGAAAGAAAATTTTTAACCTAAGGAAAAAAGAAGAGACAGTGGCTAAGAATAGGGCCAATTTTATGAGGATATCAAGGCATGTTGTGGATTATTTTCACAACATAAAAATTAATGTTGGTAACTTATTTTATGGTTTAAAACATAGTATTTGAATAAATTTCTTATCTAAAAAAATATCACCATATGAGGAAATGGTAGCAAGAGTTATCAAGATCAAAAAAGAGTCTGTCATATCTTTTTTTATAAAGGGAAAACTAGGAATACGAGGGTCACTAATTTCCATACTAAAATAGTTTATGGGAAGGAAAATAAAGTAATAATAGATTTACCTATGTATAATAAATTTGGGAAAAAATTCTAGGAACCAATTTGATGGGATTATGTGAATGCTTTAAATGGAGAGATATAGGTCATCAGGATCATGAGTGAAAATGTAAGGAATTATTTATCAGTTGGAATGCTAAGTGGTACATTTATTACAACTAAGGTACACCAAGAAATTAAATTAGGATGGATGGGTTTTGAGTAGTTTAAAATATAATCATAATACCTATGGTTGATTTGATGTGATATTTGGTATGGATTGGATATCGAAATACAAATATAGAATTTATTATAGAGAGAAAGAAGTTATAATTGGCGATGAAAGTAAGGTATTAATTTTTTCAATGAGAGATATCATTACATAAATATCATCTTGAAACACCCCTAGTAAATCAACTTAATGAAACTCTTAGGGAGGATGTGGATTTAATTCAATCTATGGGGGTAATATTTTTCAGATAATAGAGGTGGTACCAGTTGTATGAGAATAAATTGATGTATGTCCTAATGTATTAGTTGTATTACCCCTAATTAAGAGGTTGAATTCTCTATTAATATCATCTTTGATGTGAAGCTGATATTTAATCCACCATATAGGATGGATCCAATGGAGTTATTTTAGTTGATGAATAAAATACAAGAATTTGGTGATAAAGGATTTTCTTGTCTAACTGTTTCACCATAGGGATAATCTATGTTGTTTCTGAAGAAGAAGGATGGGACAATTATATTATTCATTAATTATATGTAAATAAATAGAATTACTATAAAGAACATGTATCATTTTCCACATATTGATGGCCTATTTAATAAACCTCAAGAGGATAAATTATTTTAAAATATTGATCTTCATTCTATATACCACCAGTAAAATGTTATGATGGAGGATACTACAAAAACAATATTTTGAATGTGCTATGGTCATTATTATTTCATATTAATGTTTATTATTGTAATAAATTCTCCCTTTGTGTTTATGAATTTGATGAAAAAAGTATTCAAAGACTAACTTTAATAGTTTTTGGTGGTATTTATTAATTAAATACATATATATTATAAGATATTTGAAGATTATGATACTCATTTATGAATATTCTTGAGGTGTTGAGGACAAATTAGTTATATGTAAAATTATCTAAATTTTAATTTTGGCTTCAACAAGTTTCATTCCATTGAAATATTATATCCAAGGATGGTATATCTATTGACCCTTCAAAAATGAAGGTTTTAAAGGAATATCCAAGACCCACCAATATAATATAAATATGATGTTTTCAGGGGTTAGTTTAATAGTATCAGTATTTTGTTGAAATTTTTTTCGGATTGGTTAATCTATTAACCAAGATGACACATAATGGGGTTATGTTCTATAGAGACCCAAACTTCTCACACATAAATATTACATCTTTATATATAAATATTCATTACATTATACAAATACACACATGAGGTTCATAAAGTTCTAGTGCCTTTGGAAACATGGACACGTAAACAATGGGTCCATAAATGAGCTATGTCATCTCCCACTATGTTCTTTGTAATTAGAACCCTTATTATATATATCATACATAATACCTTTCATCATAACCTAGAAAAAATGAACATAACAAAGGGTGATCTCAAATTCTTAGTAAGAGGAAACAAGGGAGATATCAACATATCATGATAATTGGGTATGAGAACATGATAATAATAGTTGAAAACTATACCATGCATATCATAGAGTATAAACATGAGTCATGGAATAAGTATTGGTAGTCCATAAGACATGAATCATAATGTAATCAAAGAATAATAACCATGAGAGGATAACATTAGCATAACACATGGAATTATAGAATACACATAAGCCTTGAAAATAATTTCCATAGTAGTCAAGGATCATTTCCAAGGCAATTATAGTGGAATTGTTTCACCCCCCAAACCATCATAGTAGTCATGGTTCACTCTCAACACTATCATAGTGTAAAAAATTCATTAATGAACTGGGGTCACTCCCTATTCCAGTCCTATTTATCTCATGAGATCTCAATCTTTACCCAATGAATTGAAGGGAGATATAGGTCCCATCCATCAGATACTAAAAATCATACATATGTGTGCCATGATATCATAAAATATTTATCATATCAAAACCCATGAAAAGAAATTAATTTAATAAACATTTCATTATATCATAACCAATGGAAAAGAAACTAGTTTCATAATCATTTCATCATTTCATCATAGCATACCCAATTTAGGAAAAAGAAGGTTTCATATATATTTTATTATGGTATAACCCATGGAATAGAAATAGGTTTCATAAAAATATTTTCTTTATAAACATAAATCTTTTAGATAAATAATAATAATAGTTTCCCTAGATCATATCATAAATAAATCATAGGTTACATCACAAGATCTCATCTTTGATGGAAAATGACTTTTAAACATTACTTAGAAATTTTATTGATGAAAATAATAATTCCAATTTGAAATAAAAAATTTAAAACATAAAACACTATCAATATGATATTATTTGAAAGAAATTGAAACTTATAAAGGAATATTTAAAGCTCCTTTAAAAAACATCTTGAGGAAAATATACTTTCTACTATGAAAAAAGTTTTTTTAAAACATAAAACATTTTAAAATTTTAGTTCATTGAAAAAAAACTATTAAATTTTAAATTATTCATCAAATAAAATAATGTTCATGACAGTGAAAATCTTGTTCATTCCATACACATTAAAATAAATATTCCTTTTATATTTTCAGTAAAATCCCAATGGGCCTTGTTTGGAAAATGACCTGAAGATTTATTTCAAAAAAAATTATAAAAAACTCAAAAATGGGAAAAAATTCATTTAATAAATCATTTATGTAATTTTAAAAACATTTTTTGAAAACATTTTTATAAATATTGGTTTTAGAAGAAAAACGTGTTTTTTAGCGAACATAGAAATAAAGATGGATTTTCTAAAAAACAGTCCCTTTAACTATTTAGTACATAAAGAGATAAAATGAGGGGAAAACATGTATTTTCATGACATAATCATAGTATAATAAAATTTATGAGTTCATTGAGATATGGATTATAATATTTCATCATTATAAGAATAAACAAAAATAATTCTGATAAACAATGGGATTGTGTCATAAAACTATTACATATTTTTTACCCTTGAATCATAAGCCCCAAGAAATAATAACAATGAAACATAATATATAAAAAATACAAGTATATTATTTATATAACATTATATATGGGTATTATATACACCTAATAAAATAAGGTGGGTCCATAACACAACATATGTCTCAAAGAAAGAAAATTTAGAAAAAAAATCCCTTACTACGTTGGTAAATTTTGAAACTTAAACCCCATGAAATAGAGATCCCCAAATTGATATAAAAACCCCAATAATATTAAATGTAATAATAATAAAATAAATTAATGGGTAGTATATACACTATATACAATAATTTTTTAGTGAATATGGAAGGTGTCTCACGTAAGTAAAAAGTGAGACGGAAATATATTACCTTAAGTCTTCACTTCGTTAATACATGTACTAAAAACCTATAAAATAAATATAAGTTTATTATAAATATATTACATAAATATACTTATATATATATCATTCCATATATTATTTATTTATGAACTTTTATTACCCATTTATTAAAAGTATCTGTTAAATTCATGTTTCAAGTAATAACTACTTTGTTTTTCAAGTATGTTTTGATTTTTTATTTATGATCCTATTAATTTTGTCATGGTTTCATAATATAAATAATTTTAAACATAATATATATTAATTATATAATTATTTTTTTTAATCCATAAAATTTATAGATAGAAAATCAAATACATCATTCATGGTGATAGTGGGTCAAACGTATGCATGGAAATTATTTCCATTTTCATGGAGGATTGAGATAAATGAAGGTAAATAATATATTATATTTATATATAATTGTAATTTCATATATATCACATTTATTAAATAAATTTACCATTTTACCTTCTATGAAAAGTGTTAGTGAAAATGAATCACACTGTTTCAAGAGACGATAATCTGTTGTACACAAGAACAACGTTATCATAACCCTCGTGGAATGGAATGTAAGAATATATATGTGATATATTTATTTAAGATGAAAATTTATTTTAAAATTATCATATATATTCATTTAATCTATCATTATTATCATTCACGTAAAATGTAAAAAACACATCACATCGATTCATGAGGCAGTAGTTCGTCGTACATAAGAGCGACATTGTTATTTTACAAAATATTAAGAGGTAAGAAGGTATATGTGGTATTATAATTATTTAGGTTTAATAATATCATAAATATAATATAAAAACATTAAATATTTCATTAAATTCATAAGTGATATGTGGTGTTGAAAAATGACTAGCATCGGTTCGTATAACAGTAGTTTGTCGTACACAATGATGTTGGCTTCATAACTCATTTGGTGGATGAGGAGATGGATATAGGTTATAAAATTAACATAAAAATATTATTATATTTAATATACTAATTTTATTATATCATCCTATTTTAACAATAATTTAATAAGGTGGAGGAAGAAATAAAATAAAATGATCGGTAAGGGATATTACCTCTTCTTCGAACAACTTCTTTTGGTTTACACCAAAAGCCTTACTAGGTTGGGATCATAACCAAAATAAGTATTATATTATGAGATAATGGAATTAAAGAATCAATTTTTTTATGTTTTGGTCTGTACAGTGGGTTTTTTAAGTGTGGAGGGGAGAGGAGAGGGGGGGTCCTTTTATAAGTGAGGTGAGTGGCACAATTGTAATGTTTGAAAAGAAAATGGTGTACCCACATTTCTCGCAAGAAATAAGTCGTTAAAAAGTTTAATTATTGAAAATATAAGATATAAGGTCTAAATATGGCTTGAAAGTTTCCTTTTTAAATGTTTTTTGTAATTTTTAGCACATATCTCTTTAGTTTGACCTCGGTAAACCCATTTTTACCTTAACTAGGGTAAATAATTTTTACGGTATTTACTAATAATTATGGTAAAAATTTAAGTTCAAATTATTATATAATATAAATTATCCAAATAAAAAATATTTAATCCATTTTTAAAAATTACATTGACATGATTGTAAATTTTTAGTTTAAAATTAAACCCACAGACCCGATGAGAAAGCGGTTTTCTAAAGAGAAATGATTCAAAATCTTAAAAAGTTTTTAAATGAAAATTCAATAGGAAATTGATTAAATATCTAAATTATATTAATACATATATAATTGAATTAATTTTACTTTTAAACCCATATTAAATAACTTTTATGTTTTTAAATTCTTTAAAATATATGATCATTCTTAAAAAATCAATATTTTCACTATTCATGAAAAATTTAACTTTTCAGAAAATTATAAAAAATTCAATCCAAGATAATTTTAAAATGATGGTTTAAAAAATGAATTTAGTTTTTGTAAAATATATTTTCTAAAATTTTTATAATTTAATTTTAAATAAATTGTACAAAATGTGAAAGAATTTCTTTTTAGAAAAATATAATTTTTAACTATAAAATATGATTTATACATATCTCATATCTATAAAAAAAATAAGATAAATAATAAAATTTTGATTGAATATATAATATATAAATTTCATTAAAATAATTCAAAAAAATTATTTATTTAATTTATTGATTAAAAGACATTTTTGGGCATAAAATAGTTTTTCAGAAAAAGATTTTCTTTATTTTCAAATGATTTTTTTATTTTCATTTCTAATTAAGATGTCACAAAAAGATGATTATATATACACGTGTAAATCATACATTCTTATAATTTATTTATTCATATTAATACCCTTTATACCCATTTCTTGGTAAAAATTATCATATTAATTAATATTATTTTAATATTATTTCAAATTTCGTTTAGACTCAGGGTTTTGTGTTATGAAGACTATACTTAGTGTTGTGTTTAATGCAGGCTATAACCAGTGTTGCATGTAACACAAGATAAACATGGTGTTTCATGTAATTCAAAAGATCAAAAAGATTAAATTTATTTGAAAAAATATATTCCCCAAAATCTTGGGGTGTTACATTCTACCCCCTTAAATAAATTTTGACCTCACAATTTGATCTTCCACTCGGTAAAAAAGGGTTTAAAATTTGAAAAACCATTTTTTGGGAACCCAAATCTTAAAAAGGGTTTCTAAAATTTTCTCTTTAAAAGAGATAAATGGATGTGAGAAGGTCATCTAGAATAAGATAGATTAGGTTTCCACATAGGAAAACATATATGGTAAGTGAAGATTTAGGCATGGAAGGAAAGAGTGATGTCCAAATAATAATGGAGAGTTACATGGATAATTGATCATAATAAAGTTAGTGATCATGTTAAAATAAAAAACCACAAAACCATAAACCAAATATGTGTGTAAAATGTCGTTGATATCATTTGAAATGATGGTATTTAATAACATTTTATTTCAATATTCTTTTCATAAAGTTGGGGAATTTTCAAGAGAATGTTTACTTACATGATTTCATTCCATTTAATAAGCACAATATTATCCATCGGTTTTGATTCAATTATTTTTCCCATCATCTCTTAATTTTGGAAATGAGGATGCATTTTTTCTATGCCTAAATAACTAGTGGATCATATGATCCATAAAAGAATGATGATTCATTCCTTATTTCTCTAGATATTATCAAAAAAAATTGTTAGCATAGGTTATCCAAAAACATCCAAAGTTCAACATAATCCATTTCATGAATAGTTAACCTTAAGGATCATCCATGTGTGGCTAAAATTAAATTCAAAAAATATCTAAATAACATCACTAAATTTCCAAAATAAACTCATCATTAATCCTTAAAAAAATATAAAGAAACTATTAACATTACATACCAAATTTGTGAATACATTGATCATATATCTTCTTGAAACATTGTAATAAAGAAAATTACCATAGAGCCTTAACAAAAACATATATACTTACTCATTCCTTGAATAAAACTGTAGATTATTGATTATATTCCATAAATCCAAAAATGTTGTAAACTCTATAAATGATAACATAGGACAATTTTTTCATAAATTATTAATATGTTCCAAGGTCATCAATACTATCCAATTTAATTTATCTATAACAATCATCTCTTTATCCAAAATAAACACTATTTTCTCAACATCAAGAACATATTAAGAGATATCTTCCCTTAAACATGTGTTCTTTGTAAAATATCACCTTTATATTACATCACTTTTCTAGGTAATCAGTACCATTAAACATATTGTTGAAAATACTTAACAAAAAACTTTTAATAAATAATACTTTTATATTTCATGATTCATATAACATAATTCTTGATTTCCAATACATAAATAATTCAATCATCCCACTTCATTATTAAACCATTAACTATGCTTCATCATCTTACTCCTTAATACCTCTTTCCTATAATATGTAATATTAATCAGGTATTAACATTCATCAACCTCAATTGAATCACACTTATTACATTTAACATCAATAATACTATTAAAATAGTCCATACATTTCATATTTCATTTTTGGTCTCTTCATCATCAATTTTATAACCATTTCTCATACGACCTAACTCGTTTGGCGCAATGAGGGTTTGGGATAGCCTCTCTGATGGCACCTCAAGCTAGGGTTTCACCCCATCCATGATGGTTCCTCACTTATTAGACCATAATCTTGTGTTGCGCTCCTCATATGGTTCTAGGGAAGACTAGTGTGTAGTCTCAATAGTGATTATTTCCAAGAAGGTTGCATCTAAGAGGAGTGGTTCTCAATGAAAGAAATATGGGGCTTGGGTGCGTGTTGTCTCAGTGAATGTTGGAAAACCTTCATCTGAGTGTTATTTGTCTGAGAGGCATGGATCTCAATGAGTGGTGTATCGGTGGCCTAAATCAAATAAAGTCATGGTCGAGAAGGATTTCATAGGTCAGAGGGTTTATGTGGATTCTCATATTTAGGCGGTGGTTGTGCCTAGTTCGATTTTAGGGGCTTCGGTGGGCGGATCTCATAAGACTGCTACAACGCTCCGAACCTGAGAGATCCATGGTGCTCTAAAAGAGGAAAACATGTATAATCGCCCTTTTTCTAACTTCAAATGAGTTCTTGATTATTACATTCGAGGAAAAGGTAGTATTGTGTATATCAAAGCTGACCGCAATGTGGTATTTGAGTGGCTCAAAATGGGTGAGTTCTTAATCATTGCTTGTTTATTTTTTCCTAAAATCTCTCATCCTCTAAAAAATTATGAAATCAAGGATAGGATAATGATGATTTGGGGTTTTTCATCCTATAATTTTGTATCTCTAGGTTGGGGATACTTTCACATGCCCTTCCCCATGGAATAATTGAAGGTTTGAGCCTGGGGATTCAGTTCCATAGTGCTCAAACCTGGTATTATTCATTTACACGAAAGGGATAAAAAATTTAATCCCTTTGAGTTTGGTAACACCACTACTCAAATTTTGTTAACTGTTTATTGGTTATAATTGATACTTTGGAATCCCAAAATATTATATGATTTTTCTCTATCCATTAGCATCCTTATTAAAATTGATAAGGAAATATAAGTGGCTCATTTTGGGCAATTCATCAGGTTCTTGGTTGAGGTTGAACTGCGATCGACTCTTGTTGACAGGGTAATTCTTGAAACTGATGATGATATTATTGAGATAAATATAATTTATAAAAAATTGTCTAAATTCAACAAGTAATGGAATGTTATTGGTCATGAATAATCTACATGTAGGTGATCTATAGTTTTTAGCTTATGTTCTTTGTGTGGACTTGGTGTGTGAGAGTGTCTCAAAAAGAGAAAAAGTGCACCTGCTTGGAAAGATGATGATCTTCCTCCACTATAACAGAATGAGGATATAAATATAAATATAAATATAATGATGGAATGGGTATTACTACTAACAATGTTGAGTAGAAGATAGGGGTGCAGGGTGTTGTTTCTGGGATGGGTGACCACCCAAGTGTATATACCTTTTTTTTTCAAAGGTGGGGCTAGGCCCCAAAATATTATATTAAAAGAAGGTCAAAGGAGAACACCGAAGTCAACATGTAGGATAATACATCAAGTTCCCTGTCCCGGTGAACCAATCTTTTTCCTTACCTTGTCAGCAATTAATCTTTCTTTCTCTCTCCATTCGTTCCATGTTTTGGCACTGATATGCCTTCGACCTCTTCCTCTCGTATAGTGGCTTTCAAGCTCCTTGGCTTGCTGTAGCAATGATTCTACATCTTCATCCGAGCTGTCAGCTTGCACCTCCTCCTTCATCTTCAAGGCCTCCTTTCCTGCCCTTTTTTGACTTCTAGTTCTGACTTGTTGCCAAGTACCTTCATCATCTCCATCTTTTTGGTGACTTTTCCTTGGTTTATCTGATTTCTGTTCTGTCTCCTGCACATCCAGTGTAGAGATAAGAGATGAATCTTTCAAGGCGTTACTCACCTTCCCCGCTGGAGTGGCCGAGGTGTTTTCCACCACTTCATTAGCCGGAGTGATTGAGTCTTCAACAGCCACTACAACAGGTTCATAGATTGATGGAGCCAGAGAAAGAGAAGCAGAAACAGCCTTTTCAGAAAATCCAGGTGAAGCAGTAGCTTCACAGTTTTTAAAACACCCACTCAAGTCAGAAGGTGTATGCTGAATTTCCAGCAGTTTTTGTGGGTGCAAAGTCGTGGTTTCCACCTCTTTCCGAGGAGGATCAACAATTACAGCCTCTAAATGGCCTGCAGCACTACATGGAAAATTGGAATTTCTCGCATGCTCATGAGGAGAGATCTGCCTATCATCCTTGCCAGGTGAGGGAAAAGTGGGTGATGAAGCCCCAATATCCCCCTCAACTCCAGGAGGAACAGCCACAGTGGGATCAGAAGTTGGATACAAAGGCATTTTTCCATCTTTTTTATCAGCACAAGAATGTGTGTCAGAGGAGGAAGAAACTACTTTCACCAAAAAAGAATCATCTTGAACCTTGGGCAGGGGGGTCTGGGAAACAGTGAGCCCCACCTTTGCCGGTACCTGAGTGAGGTCCTTGGCAATATGGGTCTCACAATTCTCCCCGTGCTCAACAATATCAGCCCAAGACCGAGTGCCATGCTGTCCAGTGATCAACTGAGATTGATCATGCACAAAAGATGGATCCACAATATGATCTGCTGTGTTATCTGCCAAAGTATTATGCATAGCAATAGGCGGAGGTGAAACAACCTTCTTTTGATTATTATCAAGATCACATTGGACATAAGGAACAGACATCGTCTGAGCAGTATTAACAGAAATCAGGACATCCCCATTAAGACCAGCAGTCTGTGTAGTTAAACCAGAACTATTGGTCTTCTGGTGATGTGATTTTTTGAAGCAGGAATGCATATCATGACCACGTTTAGCACAGGAAGCGCAAACAATTGATCTTCTACAATTTGAAGACTCATGACCTATAGTCTTACAGTCTGAGCAAAACTTGGGGAGGTTTTCATATTCGATTTTCAGTTCCAATTCATCAACATCAGTAGAGAGAAAGACCTTATCAATTAGTGTAGAACAAAGATCAATTTCAACTAAAAACCTGGCATAGTGTCCATACCTGGCAGCTTCCGTTTCCTTGTCCAATTTGATTGGAACTCCCATTGCTAGAGCAATATCATAGAATTTTACTCTCTAATGATTTCTATTACATTTCATGATTCTTCAAATCCAATAATAGATAATGAATGATTTCATATTATCTCTTAAAATAAGAAAACATCCCTATTTTCCACTCCAATGGCGGTAGAATAATTGATTGCAGGTAAAACTGCTTCTTTCTCTGAGCAGAAAGACAATATCGTTGAGATGAAGGATTCAATTCTGAATTCTACTGATGAGAAAAAGAACCAAGAGATTTTGGATTCAGATGAAGTAATGTACATAGAGGGGATTCCAGTGAAAAGAGATTCATCTATTGACAAATTCTATGAATGACCGGAGGATAGCTCTGATTCTGAAAGCATTGACGTTGAGACACTTTTCAAAAGGCTTTAATATCTTCCTTCAAGTATGAGAGATCATGTGTCGGGGTTCAATCATGTAAGGGTCAACTAGCATTCACTTTTAGAATGAGAAAGGAGTATAACTGCATGACTGTTGAAAATTATAGGTTTGTATTTTCTACTTTGGGTTTTTCCTTGTTTTCCTGTACTCTTCTCAGTTCCAAACTTTTACTTTCTTTTAATAAAAAAGGATTATCCTTTATCTTTCTCAAAAAAAACCTTACTTGTTCTCCTCATAATATTTCCCCCTAGGATATAGATTTTTATAATTCCCATAATTTCTATATTTAAAACATTCAACCATTAATGATATCTCAGGGTGACCATTATTCGCATCCATTTTATCAACTGAACTTTTCATTTTTTTGAGAAAAATACTTCCTTTATGCCCATATTTTCCACACTCAAAACATCTTTCCTTTCCTATAAGATATTAACTTGGTTGATTATTTCCACATTCTCTACATATATGAAACTACATATTCTTTCCTCTATGGTCTCCACCACCTGAACTCTCAATGAAATCTATCCTTTTCTTTTATGGTGAGTTCGATAGTTATTTTAGGTTCATGTTGTTAATAATATATCATGATAACTTATGACAACTCTGCTTTTATTACAAACTTAAACATTATTTATTACATAAAACTTTACTTGATATAACAATGAAGATAGAGAGATTTAGTGTCTTTGGGGATTAGGATCATTACATAAAAACATACAACATGAAATACAACATCTTTATTGAAAACTTCTTTTACATGACCACTACATTCCCACGTACTTAGCATTTCATGGGATAACCTGAGGATATGCATAATAAAAGGGTGAGCTATAAATCCAAGTAAGGGATACACATGGAATAACATGATAAGTAAAATACATGTTATACATTATGCGTATCAATAGAGAACAAGAGAAACTTGAACATAAACGCATCATAAAGAATGATAATCATAACATGGAAATGTGGGAACAAAACATATCATTGAATTAGCATGAGCCAAGCCTCATTGCACTGATCATGAGTAAATCCTCATTGCACATAAATCATGAGTAAACCCTCGTTTCACTTGAATTAGCATGAGTCAACACTCATTGCACATGACGTATCATGATATTATACTTTACCCAATTCATTGTAGCGCTATAAGGGCACACCCTTCTTAAACATTTCATTTCATGCATAAGTGTGCCACATGGATCATAAACATAGATTCATAAAACATAATCATTTATTCCATGATAAAGGAATGTGGAATTCATACATTAAACTTTATAATCAATAAGTAAATGTGCATAAAGTTGAATACCCTTGATGGAGAAATGGGCATGGTATTCTCTACACAATGACATTGGCTTAGAAAATCGGTGCGATTTCGGCAGTGTAACGGCGTGACATAAAAATTCATAAAAATGGTTGATGAGAGAGAAAAGGGTTTATCATCATATTTACATGTAATTGACAATATATAGGTTATATAGATACATGGACCAATAGTTTTAATGGAATTTAGATTCATGATACAGAAGTATTGCTTGAATGTAAAAGAGGAGAGAGAAGTTCCTTTCAGAATTTCGGTATAGTAACGGGTGTACATGGGAGGCATTTATTGAGAGAGAAAAGGGTCTCCCATCATTCAAACATAAAGAGGGAAGTATGATGGAGGTGCGAAACCATACCCCAACATTCATAATTGAAATTAAAAGGCAAAAAAATTAAAGAAAATTGGACAAAATGAGAAAGGAAGAAAAAACCCTTACATGGAAGTGTGCTTCCAAAGGCTAGAGAGAGGATTGTGATAGGCTTATTTGGAGCTTGGGGCACCTTGGGAGGATTATAGAGAGATTAGGGATGAGTTTGGATGAACTCCAACGTCTTTTAGTGAGGATTAAGTCGGAGCATGGCTGGGTTTTTATAGGAATGGTGAAGGAATTCTTTATTATTTAGGTTTGGGACCCCTTATATTAAATTAATCCAAACCACAAACCATACCATGGTTTTTGCCCATGGTTTTTGGAAAAGGGAATAGGAATATAATATTTTATAATTCCAAAGTCCAAACTTCTTAAAATAATAGGGTTACTTCTGTGGAGGTGAGTCGGACTCCTAAGAAAAGAAATTTAAAAGAAAAGGTGTTTAAAAAGTCTTGAGGGGTCCATTAATGCTTTGAAAAGTATATCAAACAAACCCAAAATCACATTATTTTAATGGTAAAACATATATTGGAAGAAAATAAATATTATAGTATTTTATTAAATCACTATTGGGTCATTATGATGTCATAAACCACAATATATATTTAAACGGTATTTAATTTTTACCCAAAAATTTGACTATCTTAGAAAATTATGAAAAATTCACAGTTGGATAATTTCGATGTCCTGATTCCAGAAATAACACTTATTTTATCTAAATAGTTTTCTAAATATGTTAATTTTTACTTTTAAAATAAAAACTGACATTTGTCGAAAATTCACGGGTTTTGACAGAAATGGGTTTCAAACCTTAATAAAAATTATAATTGCATTCCTAAAATTATAAGATCATTTATATTTAATAAAAATTAATTTAATAATAATAATAATATTTCATTAAAATATTATTTAATTCATAAATCCCTTAATTTAATAAAATATAATTCTTAATTAAATAATAACTAAAAACATTATTTGTACTTTAAAATCAATTTACAATGTATCAAAAATGACAAGAAGGTATATTCATTATTATATACAAAAATAATATACATGAACATAGTACTAGCGATTTTTTACATAACCTCTTAAGAAAGCCGCATAAGACCTAAGGGTAAGGTGTGCGATAGTGACAGACTCTTGGGGTGGCTTGAATAACATCGCTTGAGTGGTAATTTCTATCAACCTCCACTTCTCCCGTAGACGGTCTTGTTCGAGCTTGACATGATGAAGCTCATCTTGGGCTTGGTCAAGAGCGATGCCCAAAGATTCCACCTCCTTTCCGAGCTTTGACAAATGGGCTTCGTATGGAGCAATTCTACTGGATGAGGCCATCGCTTCTTTTGTCTATGTAAATTGGATTTGTTAAAGCCCTATATTTATACTAATCGTGTGATCACTGTTCCACGGCTGTATTAGCAACGGTCATAATTCATAACATAAAACCGAAGAATTTTACATTTTATATAAACAGAAAGAGACTATTAATTAGATCAAGAGAGATTTCCATTAATGAAACTTTGAGTCGTTACAATATTCCCCCCTTAAGAAATTTCACCCTCAAAATTTCATTTTTCCCACACTTAAACAGATTTGGGTAACTCAGCTTCATAATTTCCTCTGATTCCCAAGTCGCTTCTTCAAAGTTTTGGTTTCTCCACAATAGCTAGATGAGGGGCATTGTCTTATTTCGTAGGAATTTTTCTCTATGATTAAGATCTTCACTGGTTTCTCCTCATAAGAAGGATCATCTTCCAATTGTACCACCTCAGAGGAGAGTACATGTGAAGGGCCAGGTATGTACTTCTTTAATAGGTATACATGAAAGACATCATGTACTTTGTCCATGGTAGGTGGATGTGCTAGTTGATAGGCCACAGCCCCGACACGATCAAGAATCTCGAAGGGGCCAATGTACCTTCGACTTAACTTCCCTTTCTTTCCAAACCTCATGACCTTCATCCATAGAGATATGCGTAGAAAAACCATGTCTCCAACATTAAACTCAAGGTCACGTCAACGGTTATCTGCATAACTCTTCTGTCGACTCTGGGTTACCTTGATATGCTGCTGAATGGTTTTCACATTTTCCACCATTTCCTCGACCATTTCTGGTCCAAGAAGCTTACGTTCACCGACCTCATCCCAACATGCCGGTGTTCTGCACCTTTTCCCATAAAAGGTTTTATATGGTGCCATTTTAATGCTCGAGTGGAAACTATTTTTGTAGTAGAATTCAACCAGTGGAAGATGTTGATCCCACCCACCTTTAAAGTCCATTGAGCACGCTCTCAACATGCCCTCAAGTGTTTGGATAGTCCGCTCGGATTGGCCATCAGTTTGAGGATGATAGGTCGTACTGAAGTTCTGTTCAGTATTCAGAGCATGTTGAAGACTCTTCCAAAACAGAGAGGTGAATCATGGATCTCGGTCAGACATAATATATAGTGGTACTCCATGCAGCCTTACTACTTCCCTGATATATATCTGTGCCAGTTGATCCAATGAGAAATCCTCCCGAATAGCATTAAAGTGTGCAGTCTTTGTAAGACGGTCCACAACAACCCAGATTTCATTGTTGCCTTTGGATGTCCTTGGATGTCCGGTGAAAAAGTCCATGGTGATGTTCTCCCATTTTCATTCTGGTATGGGCAATGGTGGCATCATCCCCTTAAACTTCTGCCTCTCTACCTTCACTTGCTGGCACACCAGGCACTTTGATGTATATTCAGCGATCTCCTTTTTCATATTATCCCACAAAACGTTTTCTCAGATATCTCGATACATCTTTGTGCTCCCTGGGTGAATAGAGAAATTTAAACTATGTGCATCATCCAAAATTTCCTTCTTCGGCTCCGGACTCGATGGGAAACATAGTATTTTCCCAAATCGCACAATTCCTTCTTCATTAAAATTAAACGTCGAGGATTTCCCTTTATCGATAGCTTCCACTTTTTCTTGAATTACCACATCATCCTTTTGAGCATCCATTAACTTTTCCAAAAGATACGGTTGATCAATCATTTGTGAAAGTATTGATGATGTTCCCTTATTTATGATTCCCATTCCATCTTCATCAAGTCTAAAAAGATTGGATCCTTCTCAATTCTCATCATTGATAGAATTGATGGGTCCTTTCTACTTAGGGCATCTGCCACTTTGTTCGCCTTCCCAGGGTGGTAATGTATTGAACAGTCATAATCCTTGATGAGCTCTATCCATCTTCTCTGGCACATATTAAGCTCTTTCTATGTGAATATATATTTAAGACTCATGTGGTCAGTATATATCTCACATTTGTCTCCATAGAGATAATGCCGCCAGATTTTCAAGGAAAAGATCACTATTTCCAACTCCAAATCATGTGTTGGACAGTTTCTCTCATGGATTTTCAACTACCTTGAGGCATAGGATATCACTTTATCATTCTGCATTAGCACACAGCCTAAGACCTTCTTTGAAGCATCACTGAATACCACAAAAAGTTCCCCACTTGTGGGTAAAGTGAGCACGGGTGCAGTGATAAGCCTCCTTTTAAACTCCGTGAAGCTATCCTCGCATTTATCACTCCAAGAAAACTTTACTCCCTTCCTAGTTAGCTTGGTAAGAGGGTTGGACAATCGTGAGAAATTCCTCACAAATCGTCGATAATATCCAGCTAACCCCAATAAGCTATGGATATTCGTTACCGATGTTGGCCTCGGCCATCCCTCAATTGCATCTTTTTTGGAGGGATCCACAGATATCCCATTGCTTGTGATGATATATCTCAAGAATGAGACCTCCTTCAACCAGAACTCACACCTGATGTACTTTTCATAGAGCTTCTCCTTGCGCAAAGTCTCTAGTACAGTTCTTAAATGATCCTCATGATCCTCCTTGGTTTTGGAGTATATTATAATATAATCTATAAATACTACCACAAATTTGTCTAGGTAATCTCTAAAAAATCTATTCATTAAGTCCATGAAGATTGTTGGAGCATTAGTGAGTCCGAAAGGCATTACTATGAATTCATTGTGCCCGTATCTTGTGCGAAAAGCAGCCTTGGGGATATCTTCCTCCTTCAACCTTTCTTGATAATATCCCGACCGCAAGTCCACATTGGAGAAGTATTGTGCTCCATGCATCTGATCAAACGAGTCATCAATTTGTGGGAGAGGATACTTGTTCTTTATCGTGATTTTTTTTAAGTTCACGATAATCGATGCAAAGCCGCATTGACCCATCCTTCTTCTTGACGAAGAGGACTGGTGCACCCCATGGTGAAGCACTTGGGCATATAAACCCTTTATCCAGATTCTCCTGTAGTTGTTTCATCATCTCTTCAAGCTCTACAACATCCATTCTATATGGATTCTTGGATATTGGTAAATCCCCAGGTATAATTCCAATTGAGAACTCAACATCTCTTCTAGGAGGAAGACCAGGCAGTTGCTCGGGAAGCACTTTAGATAATTCCCTCACAATAGGCATTTCATCAAGGATGGTTTCTTCCTTGGAATCAATCATCTGAGCCAGATACGCATGCTCATAGGGCAGTAATATCCATGCTTGAGATGATGGAGATAAAGGAGATTCATCTTCCACTTTACACTTGTAAAGAATCGGGGGTCGATTCTCCATATGAAGTTTGATTTCCCTCTCCTGACAATTTATGTTGGCTCTATATAAAGAAACCAATCCATGCCACAAAATTGCAAAAAATTCCACCAGAGGGAGTATGATGAGGTTCTCTAGGAAATTCAATCCACAAATTATAATAGTGGAGGACTTATACTCATGGGATGCAATGATTGCCCCATTTTCCGTACTCACCGACATCTTCACTTCCATGATTTGTGGTGGTGCTGGGATTATTCTACTAAACTTTCGAGATATAAAAGAATGTGTATAACCTGAATCAAAAAGTATGTTCTCTATTCTTGAAAGAATAACTAGCGTACCTATCATCACTTTGTTGTCAGGGTTCACTTCTGCAGAAGTGATGGCAAAAGCTCTTCCTTGCTTCCTTAGAGGTTGTTGGTTTCCTCTGAAAAACCTTGTATTAGGGCACTGATTTGACAAATGCCCCGGTTATTTGCATTAGTGGCATTGAACAATGCGTTGAGGTTCGAACGGAGCGTTCCTCTCCTCTGTCACAGCTGTGAGTCTTTCTTTCCGACAGTTAACAACTATGTGCCCTTCTCTTTCACACCAAAAACAATTCCTCGTCCCCTTGAGGCAATTTCCAGGGTGCTTCTTTCCTCACTTTTGGAAAGTGGGGTGCTGGATCTTCTTAGCACCGTTGGATTTATCCATCGAACCGCCAGCATTGAAGTAGACCATACGCTTCTTGTCCCCATGATACCCATGTGATTCCCCGATCTCCATTTCGACCTTGAGGGCACATCAGACAATTTCCTCATAGCTGTTGAAGTCACGAATCTCTAATTCTTTCTGCAGGCTAGGCTTTATCCCACAAAAGATGCGGTCAACTTTTCATTCAAGGGTAACGACAAATCCGGAAGTGTATCATGAAAGCCTTGTGATGTTTTCCTCGTACGCTCCAACAGATTCTTCTTCTTTTTGCTTAAGGTAAAGTAAGTCCCTTTCCATATTAACTCGGAGGGTGCGTGGAAAATATTTATCGAAAAACATCTTCCGGAAATTCTTCCATTAAAACGCCTCGATCTCCTCCCCAGGCTTCGTATTTTTTGTCAACGTCCACCATTGATCAGCTTCACCCTCCATATGATAAGCCACCAGGAGAACCTTCTCTTGTTTAGAACATTGAAGGATGGAGAAGATCTTTTCAATGGAGTTGATCCATTGTTCAGCGATCGTGGGATCAGATGATCCACTAAAAGTAGGAGGTTTTTGTCTCATGAAGCTCTCGATAGCGACTTGTTCTTTCTTAGGGGGGTTAAACGTTCCTCTTGACCTGTGTCTCTATTCAAAACATGAGTTTGCTGAGAGATAAGAGTGACAAATTTCACGATTCCCACTCCCATTGGATTGGGCATCTCATTAGTACAGTCATCACACTGATCTTCACAACGGTTGTTAGCCCGAGTCCTCCTATTACTGTCCATTGGCTGGAATAAAATGAATTTTAGGGGTAACACATAAAGGGTAATACAAAGACAAAAGTTTATGACTTATAAATAAACTCTTATTTCCTTAACTCATGAGTCTATAGGCTTCAATCTAGGCTTTTAATGATCTACTTTCTAACATATATTCTTATGGGCATTTTTTTACTTCCCTTAATAAAGGATCATACTAAGATTGTGAATTTATCAAAACAAATCCCCCTGGAGTGTCGTAACCAAGAGTGCAGCAAGGCTCGTTGTCATGCACCAGTCCCCTTTCGAGTCTAGCTCAAAGTGGTGTTTTCGGGTTTTACCCCTAGGATACATCTGTGCCAGAGCCGCCTCTACCTGCTCGTATCGAGACAGGGATGTATTTTCTTGATAGACCACTTACTCAGTACTTACCAAAACGTAGGGATGTTTTTATTATACTTAGTCTTGTCTCTAAGTCTTTACTAGGGTTTTCTAATCCTAATCCCAAAAATAACTAAACCTATCCTCTGATACCAACTATGACAACCCTGCTTTAATTAAAAACTTAGACATGATTTTTTACATAAAATGTCACTTGATACAACAAAGAAGATCAAGAGGTTTAGTGTCTTTGGCGCTTAGGATCATTACATAAAAACTTAAAACATTAAATACAAAATCTTTATTGAAAACTTCTATTACATGACCACTACATTCCCTCGTACTTAGCATTGCATGGTATAACACGAGGACATGCATAAGAAAATGGTGATCTATAAAGCCCAGTAAGGGAATACATATGGAATAACATGATAAGTACAATACATGTTATACATTAGTCATATCAATAGAGCACAAGAGAAACTTGAACATAAAGGCATGATAATGCATGATAATCATAACATGGAAATGTGGCAACAACACTTAACATGGAATTATCATGAGCCAAGGCTCATTGCACATGGAGCATGAGTAAATACTCATTGCACATAAAGCACGAGTAAACCCTCGTTGCACTTGAATTAGCATGAGTCAACACTCATTGCACATGACGTATCATGATACTATACTTTACCCAATGCATTAGAGCTCTATAAGGGCACACCCTTCTTAAACATTTCATTTCATGCATAAGTGTGCCACATGGATCCTAAACATAGATTCATACAACATAATCATTTATTCCACGATAAAGGAATGTGGAATTCATACATGAAACTTTATAATCAATAAGCAAATGTGTATAAAGTTGAATACCCTTGATGGAGAAATGGGCATGGTATTCTCTACACAATGACATTGTCTTAGAAAATCGGTGCGATTTTGGCAGCGTAACGGCGTGACATAAGAATTCATAAAAATGGTTTATGAGAGAGAAAAGGGTTTATCATAATATTTACATGTAATTTAAAGTATATAGGTTATATAGATACATTTCCCAATAGTTGTAATGTAATTTAGATTCATGATACAGAAGTATTGCTTGAATGTAAAAGAGGAGAGAGAAGTTCCTTTCGGAATTTTGGCATAGTAATGGGTGTACATGGGAGGCATTTAATGAGAGAGAAAAGGGTCTACCATCATTCAAACATAATGAGGGAAATATGATGGAGGTGTGAAACCATACCCCAACATTCATAATTGATATTAAAATGAAAAACAACTTAAAGAAAATTGGTCAAAAATGAGAAAGGAAGAAAAAACCCTTACTTGGAAGTGTGCTTCCGAAGGCTAGAGAGAGGATTGTGAGAGGCTTCATGGGAGCGTGGGGAACCTTGTGAGGATTCTAGAGAGAGTAGGGCAGAGGTTGGATGAACTCCAAAGGATTTTAGTGAGGAGGAAGTGGGACCTTGGGTGGGTTTATAAAGGAAAGGTGAAGGAATTCTTTATTACTTAGGTTTGGGACCCCTTATATTAAATTAATCCAAACCACAAACCATCCCATGGTTTTTCACCATGGTTTTTGTCAAAGTAAATAAGAAAACAATATTTTATAAATCCAAATCACGAAATTATTAAAATAATATGGTTTCTTATGTGGAGGTGAGTCACACTCCCAAGGAAGACAATTTAAAAAGACAAGGTGTTTAATAAGTCTTGAGGGGTCCATTAATGCTTTGAAATTTAGTCAAACAAACCCAAAATCACATTATTTTAATGTTAAAACATATATTGTCCGAACATAAAGATTATAGTATTTTATTACATCACTATTGGGTCATTATGATGTCATAAAACCCATTATATATTTAAACGGTATTTAAATTTTACCCAAAAATTTGACTGTCTCAGAAAATTATGAAAAATTCACCCGTTGGATAATTTCAACATCCTGATTCCAAAAATAACATTTATTTTTTCTAAATAATTTTAAAAATATGTTAATAATCACTTTTAAAATAAAAACCGAAATTTATCGAAAATTCACGGGTTTTGACAAAAATGGCTTTCAAACCTTAATAAAAATTATAATTGCATTCATACATTTATAAGATCATTTATATTTAATAAAAATTAATTTAATAATAACAATAATATTTTATTAAAATATTATTTAATTCAAAAATCCCTTAATTTAATAAAATATAATTCTTAATTAAATAATAGCTAAAAACACTATTTGTACTTTAAAAACAATTTACAATGTATCAAAAATGACAAGGAGGTATATTCATTATTATATACAAAAATAATATACATGAACATGGTACTAGAGATTTGTTACATAACCCCTTAATACATCCGCATAAGGGCTAAGGGTAAGGTGTGCGATGGTGACAGACTCTTGGGGTGGCTCGGATAACATCGCTCGAGTGGTAATTTCTATCAACTTCCACTTCTCCCGTAGACGGTCCCGTTTGAGCATGAAATGATGAAGCTCATCTTGCGCTTGGTCAAGAGCGAAGCCCAAAGACACCACCTCCTTTCCATGCTCTGACAAATGGGCTTCGTATGAAGCAATTCTACTGGATGAGGCCATCACTTCTTTTGTCTGAGTAAATTGGATTTGTTAAAGCCCTATATTTATACTAATCATGTGATCACTGTTCAACAGCTATATTAGAAACAGTCCAAATTCATAATATAAAACCAAAGAAGTTTAAATTTTATATAAACATAAATAGACATTTAATTAGATCAAGAGGTATTTCCATTAATGAAACTTTGGGTCGTTACATAACAGATTATGCATAATCATAATATTCTTCACTCTAGTAATCATCCCAATTAGTGTCTTATAAGTACAATCATTTCATTATTTGTTTCATTCATCATTAATATGGTTCTTTCAAGATCCAACCATTGACTAAAACCAAAAATGATAATGTGAGAAATAATATTCATAGTGGAAACTACATAATAATTAAAAATCATTTATTGGATGGCTAAATCATGAAACATTCATTTTTAATCTATAACACCTTCATTTTAACAAAGGTTATTCCAAGTCACCATATATTTAAATCCTTCATGATGTTTTGTAAAGAGTTTGTGAATTTCAAAATCATATCCCCTAGGAGTTCCAAATGATGTGTGAATCAAGGCATGTTGTTGTGCACTAGGTGACAATCAAGTCCATCTCAATGTTCCAATTTCATATTTATTACCCATAAGTACCTCTATACCAGATCCACATACACATGTAGTATCCAGAAAGTTATGTAATTTTTTTTAAACCACTCTCTATCCTTTATCAAAATTATAGGACATTTTCCAATACTTTGACCAATCCTTAGACTTATCCTCAAACATATCCTTAGAAATATCCTTAGAGTTATCACTTAATTTGTTCATATCTAAGTTTCCAAAGTTTAACTAAACTTTCCCTCTGATACCAAATGTAGAGACCTGAACTTATCAGCTATACATATAAAAAATTAATATATGAATATTTGTTAAATTACACAAACACATGCATGTGGATAGTAACGGTATAGTTCCATTGGAAACATAAACACCTAAATAACTGGTTTATTAATGATTTATGTCATCTACCACTATGTTATTCATAAATATAACCATTATTCAATATATCAAGCATAATACCTTTCATCATAACCATAGGAAAGAAAACATAAGTAATAGTGATATCAGATGATCTATAAGGATAAATGAGGGAGATATCATCATATTATGAGAATAGGGGTATAAGAACATTAGAATAACATTTGAAAACCATACCCTACATATCATAGATCATAAATATGAGTCATCGAATAAATCTTAGAAGATAATAATACATGAATAATAATAGAAACAATGAACACGAACCATAATAAAATATCTTTGGGAAAAGGCATAGAATTTTGGAATACGTATAAGTATAGAAATTTATTTTCCATATTCTTCAAGGATAATTTCCAAGGCTATTAGAGTAGAATGGGTTAACCCCAAAAACCATAATAGTAGTCCATGTTCACTCCCAAGAATATAATTGTGAAAGAAATCCATTACTGAACTGGGTTTACTCCCCACTCTAGTCTTTTATATCTCATAAGATAGCAATATTTACCTAATGCTTTGGAGGGAGATATAGGTCCCACCCCTCACATATTGAAAATCATGCATATGTGTGACCCATGATCATAGAATATTTATCATATCAGAACCCATGAAATGAAATGGTTTTCATAAACATATAATCATAACATAACCTATCGAAAAGAAACATGTTTCATAATCATTTCATTATTTCATCATAGTGTAACCTATTGAAAAAGAAGCGGGTTTCATATGAATTTTATCATGGTTTACCACATGGAATAGAAATAGGTTTCATAAAAAGATTTTCATCACAAACATAAACAATTCAAATAAAGAATAATAATAGTTTCCTTGTATTATATCCCCATTAAATCATAGGTTAAATCAAAGGATGTCATATTAGAAATAAAATTATTTGTAAAGATTACTAGGAACATTTATTGAGGAAATTATAATTTTCAATTTGAAAAAAACTTTTAAAACTTAAAAATTTCAAAATACTTGTATTCTAAAATAAATTTGGTAACTTATAAAGGAATCTTAAAATTTCATTTAAAAAAATTCTTGAGGAAAATATTCTATTCTCTTTGAAAAACATTTGTTTAAAATATAAAAATTTTAAAAATAATTTTATTTAAAAATAAATATGAAAAATTATAAATGAATATTCAAAGAAAATAATTTTCCAGATGATTGAAATTTCATTCATTCTATACACATTAAAATAAATATTCCTTTCAAATTTTCGGTAAAATCCAAATTGACCTTTTTTGGAAGAAGGCATGATGATTACATTCAAAAACCTTTGAAAAAAAATTAAACATGTGTAAAAGTGTCTTTAATAAATCTTTTTATTAATGTTAAAAACATTTTCTAGAAACATTTTTAGAAAAATTGATTTTGGAAGAAAAATTAGTTTTTGACCGAAGATAGAGATAAATATGATTTCTTCTCAAAAAAATTCCTTTAAACACTTGAGTACATAAAGAGAGAAAAATTCAGTGAAAATATGTTTTATCAGAACATGACCAAAGGATAATAAAATTCATGAGTCTCTTTATATATGGATCTTAATATTACATCATCAGAAGTATAAACATAAACAATCCTAATAAACGATGAGGTTGTATCATAAAAAAATTTCTATTTTGGTAACATTGAATTGTAATCCCACTAAAAGAATAAAATTAAATGAAACTTAATATATCATGAATATATATAGATTAATTATATAACATTTTATAGGGGAATTATATACACATAATAAAATAATATAGGTGAATAACACAACATGTGTATCAAAGAAGGAAAATTGAGAAACCAATCTCTTACCGCTTTGGTGACTTTTGAATTGTAAACCCAATAAAATATAAATCCTAAAATGTATATTTAAATCCCAGTAATTTTTAAGATAATTATAATAAAATACATTATTAGGAATTATATACACTATATAAAATAAATAGGTGGTGAATATGGTATGTGTCTCACAGAAGTAAAAAGTAAGATGAAAATCCCTTACAATAAGTCTCGACTTCCTTCATACACATAAAAACCACTTTTATAACAAATATAAGTTTAATATAAATATATTAAAGAACTATAATTATTTATATCATACCATATATGATTTACATATGAACTTTTATTACCCATTTATTGACAATTCCTTTTTAAGTCTTTTTTCTGGTAATAACTTGTTTATTTTTGTGTATGTTTTCATGTGGTATTTCTGTTCCTATTAATTTTATCATGGTTAAAGAATCTCTATAATTTTAACCATTATATAAATATAATATATATTCCTCATATATTTAATTATATTAATCCATAAAATTTATAAATAGAAAATGAAATACATTGTTCATGGAGACGGTAGGTCATACGTATACAAGAACGTTGTTTCCATTTTTTTCACAGAGAGAAATAAATGAGGTTAAATAATATATAAACATTAAATATTATTTTTTTATGTAATATAAATCACATATATTCAATAAATATGTCATTATTACCTTTTATAGAAAGCTTTAGTGAAAAATGAATCACACAGTTTCGCGTGGTGCTACTCCACCGTAGACACAAACAATGTTATCGTATCCCCCATCAAAAGGAAAGTAATAAGGTTTATTTGATATATTTATTTAATAATTATAACTATTTTATAATTATCATATAAACTCATATAACATATCCTTATTACAATCCAATAAAAATAAAAAAACCCATCACACCGATTCATGATGTCGTAGCCCTCCGTACACACAGGCGACGTTATCTTTTTCCAAAAGGATGGGAGGTAAGAAGTTATATGTGATATTATAAGTCCATAAGTATAATAATATCATAAATATCATATATAAATAATAAATTCATCATTATATCTAGATGTGATAGGTGTTGAAGGAAAACGAATAACAATAGTTCGGGAGGTGGTAGTCTGTCAAACATACGAATGAGGATTTCATAACCCATTAAATGAAAGAGGAGATAGATATAGTTCATGGAATTAACATAAAAACATCTAAGTATTTTAATATAATTATTTTATTATTCAAAAATATTTTAATAATAATTAAATGAGTTATAGGAAGAAGTATAACAAAATTCTTGGTTAGGGACGTTACCTCTTCTTCAGACAACTTCTTTTGGTTTACACAAAAATCCATACTAGGTTGTATTTTTAACATAAATAATGCTTATAGTATGATATAATTTAATTAATTTAGTTATTATTGTAGGTATTAGATGAACCAATGGGTTTTGGAAGTGATAAGAGGAGAGGGGTGGGGTGGCCTTTTTTTGTGAGGTGAGTGGAAAACTTGTAGTTTTTTAAATGAAAAAGGTGTACCCAGGTTTGTGACATGCCAAAAGACTAAAAAATGGTTCATTATAGAACCTGTAAGATATAAAATATAAATATTGATATTAAATGTGTTTTTTACATGTTTTGGGTCATTTTTAAACCATATCTATTTAGTTTACCTCCTCAGTAAACCCATTTTAACCTTAACCACATTGAACAGTTTTTATTGTTTTTATTATTAATTATGGTAAAAAATTATGTAGAAATTACTAGATAATAAATATTATTATTATTCAAAAATATGGAATACATTTTTCTAAATTTATTTCATATAATTGGAAAATGTTTATTTAAAATCAAACCCGTAGACCCAATGAGAAAGTGGTTTTCTAAATAGAAAAGTTTCAACAGTTTTTATATCCAAATTAAATATTAAATTGATTAAAATTACCTGAATTGGATTAATATATATATAATCTAAGTAATTTTTCTTTTAAAACCATTTTAAAATAATTTCATTTTTTTAAATATATTAAAAGAATTGAAAATTCTTAATAAAAACCATTGTTTTCACTATTCATTGAAAATTTTATCTTTTCAACAATTTCTCAAAAATTCACTCCAAGATAATTTTGAAATGATGATTTATAAAATTAATTTAATTTTTTCAAATAAATTTCCTAAAATTTTCAAAATTTAATTTTAAAATAAGTGCGCAAAATACGACAAAACTATTTTTTAGAAAAATACAGTTTTTAAGTATAAAATTTGATTTATTCTTATATATGGTATAAAACACATGGGATGAATGATAAAAAATTTATTGAATATATTATATATAAATTTTGTTATAATAATTCACTAAACGGAATTTTTTTTAAATTTAACGTGGTAAATTGTTTTTTTGCGCATAAAAATATTTTTTCAGAAAACTATTTTCTTTGTTTTCTAATATTTTTTTTATTTTAATTTATAATTAATTCATCACAAAATAATTAATTATATATACATGTGTAAACAATACATTTTCATAATTTAGTTAATTCTATTCATACCCAAAATTCCAATAGCTAGGTGATTATTAACATATTAAGTAATAATATTTTAATAGTACGTCATGTTTCATTTAAACTCAGTGTTTCATGTAACGTAAGATACACTCAGTGTTGCATGCAATGAAAGTTAAACTTACTGTTTTTGGAAAGTAAAACTAAAATTGATTTTGTGTGTAATAAAAAATATCAAAAAGATAATCCTTATTTGAAAAAAATATTTCACAAAATCTTGGGGTATTACAAGTTAACATGGAAAAAGGAATGTGAAGACCATTTTGAATAATTAAAGAAAATATTAGTGAATGTTCCTGTATTGACTCTTCCATATAGTAAATACCGATTTTTTATTTATAGATATTCATCGAATAAAGTTTTTGGATGTGTTATAATGAAAAATTATAGTGTTTTCACCTACATAACAGGATATTTGAATCCCCATGAGATTAATTATCTGGCTCATGATTTAGAATTCACGGTAGTAATATTTTCTCAGAAGATATGAATAAAATACCTCTATGGATAGAGATGTGAAATAAAAATAGACTAAGAGAGTTTTAAATATAAATTTACTCATAAATATCTTAATATGAGAAAAATAATATGTTTATAAATACTCAATAATTTTGAGTTTGCAAGCCATTATAATCCAGGGAAAGAGAACAAGGTGGTGAATGATTTGACCAGAAAAGACCATGGTATCTTATCCATGTTGAGGGTAAAGAAATATCAAATTCTCAAAGGCCTGGTAAAGATAGAAAAAATTATTATACCAGAATGGGTAGCATTCACTAGTACAAAAACATTTTTTACGTCACCATTTTTCACGTCGGTTTTTTAGAACCGACATGAAAATATCTAAAAATCGATTTTTCACGTCGGATATTATATAACCGATGTAAAAATACATTTTCTCTGAATTTTCACATCTGTTATATAATAACCGACGTTAAAAATACATTTTATCTGATTTTTCACGTCGGTTATTATATAACCGACCTAAAAAATCAATGTACATCACTTTTCCACGTCGGTTATTAAATAACCGACGTGAAAAATCCTTTTCCAGAAAAATATATTAAATTTTCACTTATTTTTCAAGTCGGTTATTAAATAACTAACATGAAAAATATTTACAGAAATGTATTTAATTTCTCAAGCTTTAATTTGACTGGTCACAGAGCTCAAACGGAGTTACATATTAAAAGTTATGGCCTTCAGAAGTTGATCATCTCTAAACGATGTCTTTAGGATGTCCAAATTCTAAAGGCCATAACTTTTAATCCGTAACTCTGTTTTAGCTCCGTGACATGTCAAATAAAATCTTGGAAAATGCAATACATTTTTGTAAAAAAAATTCACATCGGTTATCAAATAACCGACATGAAAAGTAACTTTTAACGTTGGTTATTAAATAACCGACGTGAAAAAGTCATGAAAATCGATTTTTCACGTCGGTTATTTAATAACCGATGTGAAAGAGTGAAGAAGATTAATTTTTCACGTCGGGTTTATAATAACAGACTTGAAAAATAAGTGAAAATTTTAATATCTTTTCACGTCGGTTATCATAAAACCGACATGAACGATATTTTTAATATCCCGCGAACGCGAAATTTCAATTTTTTTACATCACGGCATCTAAATTTTGCATTGCCGCCTAAAATTTTTAATACCACGTTTTCTCATAGAATCTCAATTATATGTTTCCATTATAAATCCATCCTAATTTGACGATCATTAATTTCAACCATTATCGTTCCCCTAAATCGACTCTTTTTCTCTCGAACGTGAATCAATTATTTCTTCTTTCCGCGGTCTCATCAAGGTATATTTAATAATACATCCATGATTTATGATTTTTATGATTTTTTTATTAATTGATATACCATTTTATGATCATTTCATTCAAACATCATCGTTCCACCGAATCAACTTGTTTTATCTTCAACGTGAATCAACGATTTCTTATTTCCGCGACCTCGTCAAGGTATTTGTAATTATTTTCCCATGATTTATATTTTCTATGAGTAGTTTTCTTAATTGATATACCATTTAACAATTGTTAATTTATTATAACGATGGATGATTCTTTATATCATGATAAAACTACAAACCCCCCTACAGATTCAAAAATTCCTTCTAATATGAAGCTACGGTTGGCTCATTCAATCATTCCTCGAAAAAAATATCAAACTTATGATGGTCATAAAGTTTGATATGTAAATCCATTTAAGCTCTATGACCTGTCAAATGAAAGCTTAGAAAATTTTCTACAAGATAGTAAACTTGTTTTATGTCGGTTATTTAATAACCGACGTGAAAATTAACTTTTAACGTCGGTTATTAAATAACCGACGTAAAAAATGACTTATAATGTCGGTTTTTTCAAAAAACGACGTAAAAATGGATTCTTATCGCCATTTTCTAGAATTTATTTCACTTAGGTTTTTTAAAAACCGACATTAAAAACTATATTACCCCGTTTTTAGGTCAGTTATTAAATAACTGACGTAAAAAATCATATTTTTAACGTCGCTCACAATAACGTCGCTTAAAAACCGACGTTAAAAAGAAAAAAACCGACGTAAAAAAACGTTTTTTGTACTAGTGATTATTACTATTCTAAATAATTACCTAACAATATTTGTTAGATAGAATTAAGAAATATCAACCTGGGGATAAATCCCCACAAAAGATGATAAAAGATGTGATACATGGGAAATTATTATAGTTTGATATTGGTGATAATGGAGTTTTCTGTTTTTGTAAGAGGTTATGTATTTAAAATATACTAGAGTTGATGAAGGATAGTTTGGATTTAGACTATAGATCAAACTTCTTTATATATCTTATCAGTAGAAAGATATATAAGGATATTCGAGAGAACTTTTGGTGGGAAAATATAAAGAGAGAAGTTGAATATTATACTATAAGGTGCTTATTTTGTTAATAGGTGAAATATAAAATTAAAATTCCCAAAGGAGTAACACAGCCTCTACCTATACCATATTTGAAATTGTATAACATTACTATGGATTTAATTGGTTGGCTTCTTAAGACATCAAAGTAGAATAATGTTATATGGGTGATTATTGATCATCTTAAAAAGTCAACACATTTCCTTACAATTTGATAATTTTATTATCTAGGCCATATTACAAGGTTATATATTAATAATGTTGCGAGACTTCATATCACCCCCTATCGATAGTCTCTGATTTTGACCCAAGGATTACATAAAAAAATTGGATGAGTTTTCAAATGGCTTTAAATACAGATCTTAATCTTATCACGACCTATCACCCTCAAATATATGGAAAGTCCAAAAAAATATCCATACATGGGAAGTCATTCTATGTTTATGTTCTATCAACTTCCTTGGAAGTTGAGATCAGTATTTACCTCTTTGAGAGTTTTCTTATGATTATAGTTACCACTCCAAAATTAACATGGAACCATATAAATTTCTATATAGAAATGGATATTGAACTCTAATGTAATAGGATGAAGTTAGAGAAAGGATGTTTTGGGTCCAGAATTGGTGGGAGAGACAACTGAGAATGTAATATACATCTAGAAGTATATTTAGGTATCCTAAAGTAGATCAAAAAGTTATGAGGACAATAGAATCAAGTATCTTACATTTCAAGTGGGAGACTATACCTTCTTGAAGATATCTCTATGGAAATTGGTTTTGAGATTTGGAAAGAAATGAATGTTTTTTTCATGATATATTGGGCCATTTTAAATATTGGAGTAGATAGGAGTAGTGGAATATCATTTATCAATTCCACCAAACCTATACCAAGCTTATGATGAATTTTATATATAACTTCTAATGAAGTATATATCAGATCTTACCCATGTTTTAAAAATGCATCATACTTATTTGGAGCCATAATTATCATATAAAGAAGATTTCATTTGGATTCTTGATAGAAGGGAACAAGTTTTATGAAATACATTGACTTGATTGGGGAATTTCCTTTAGAGGAATTATTTTCTTCAAGAGGCAACATGGAAGCCATATGATGATATGATAAAGACTTTTCCACATTTTTTAGATTGATTTACAATTTTATGGATGAAATTTTTTTAAAGTTGGGAGAATGTAATACATAAGATTTTATAATAGAAAATCATAAAAATCATAAAAATTTTCACAATGCACAATTTATTATTTCATCATAATCGTATAACACATATTGATAAAACAAAAAAACTAAGTAATTAAATATATAAAATAAGTTAAAACCAGTACCATAAATCATTTAACAATTTACGGTAATACCATAATGTTGTACTCTGGTGGATCATATTCAAAGAAGAATAAAATATCTATGAGATACATTTCAATAAATAAGAAAATAATAAACATTATCACTGACATGTTGTAAGAACATAGATAATGTTAATGATGTGTGTGATCATTTATGTGCTGTCAAAATTTAGAATTTAAAATCTTCTACTCACAACTATATAGTAACAAGGAGGTTAGATCCATGGGGTAGGTAAGAGAGATGTTCTAAATGATTATTTAATCATATCTAAAAAATAACTAAAATATTGATAAATTTATGTGAAATATGTGAGTGGTGTTTGATAATGATACATGTGGTGTGATTGACATGTTAGTGTAGTTAAACCTAATCTATTTCAAGGAGAAGGGGTATGCTAGAAAGATGATGAGGTAAATAAAATTGAAGAAGCTATGTGAGATAGATATTCACTAGGAAATTGGAATCAATATAAATTTATAACAAACACAATTAATGAATTGAACTCTCATTGAATAGTAAATTCTCTTTCAACTGGTCCTATAGTGAAATTCCTCAATTATAACCACAAGGAAACAATTCAAAATTTCTTTGTCGTTATTATTCACATCTCAGTTCTCCAAAATAAAAAAATATTAAATCAAAGAGATTTTAATAAAAGAATAATGAGTATAATCATAGAATAAAATAATAAATAAAGAATTTATTGATTTATCAAGCTAGCTCAAACATAATCCCTCATGAAATTAAAAATAGTGCATATTTGAAGAAATTAAGTATATAGCATAAACACAATCAAATTAATATTAAAAATCAAATAAAGGAAAAATAAATATAAAATATTCTCTATCGAGTTTAGGTGCATCTCTATCTACATGATATATAATCTTCTCTCATAATAAATATATTTCTCATGCTTCCAGAAAAATCACATTGATCTCAACTATGATGATATAGTGTTCTTCAGGAGATAGGATGTATATGTGAATGATCGGTGTTCTCTCCTATAAAATTATCCACTAGAATGAATTAATTTCCCCATTTATCAATGTGTAGTGACTTCCAACAAGTTTAAATAACAAAAACACCAACTTAGTTCAATATTTGTCTCAATAGCTTCTAGGTGAAATTTTTCACAGAATTTAATCAATGATATCTAACCTAAACTAAACTCTTCAAACAGAATCAACACATCCATGTAAACCTTAATTTAGTACTAAAACAATAAAGATAAGCATATATTTTACTCTATTCACTCTTATTTCCATCCTCATTGATGATATTTTAATTCTTACTAACACTCATTCATGGTATATTCAAGTTTCTTATTCCCTAAACTCTAACAAATTCTCCAGTATACCAAAACTCATTCAGCTTCCACAGCATCTTCCATGGAAACACCATCGATAACTTGTAGATCCTGGATTTTCATCACCAATATAGTTGATTATATTATATGAAACTCCAATTTATACAGAACCATCAAACACATCCATCATCCATAAAATATTCATCAAGGATCCTAATTCAACCAATTCTCTTTATTACTTATCAGCATTTTATTTTTTCATGATCAAATTGATCTATCTTTGAATCTAAAAACTATAATTTGGTTTTCATAATAAATCACCCTTTATAGAAATATTAACATTATTAATCGACACTAGTAACCATATTCAAATCTTATGTAGAGATCTATATTTCATCGGTTTACTAGCTCATCAATCCCCAGTCGAACTTAGGGATTTCCCGTGCATCAAAAACCCATGTGGTTCAATATAAGTTATTTAATCGAACAACAAGAATGCACTAGGATTCAAATAAAAAAATATAACATCATAGAACCAAATCTCCATCCTCCTTCATTGATAATCCCTACAATAAGAAAATAAAAAAATAATGACATTCCAAAACTTCCACAAGCTTGGCATCAACATCGATCAATGAATATCAAACTTGAGATCTTTCTAGATCATGTTATTCAATGTGATAAAACCAAATTATATCCCTAAAATAACTAAGAATAGAATTTCAACTCTCAAACTAATATTTTCCTTTAATTTCCTATAATTTTTTCATCATCTTTATGTACCAAGCTTCAGGTGCGGTTCAATTTATACAAATATATTTTAATTTATAAATCAGAATTCCTCAGTCCCTCTAGTCTTCCTAAAGCCTGAAACATCTTGGTTTGAGACATTTCATATGTGTATCACATTAATATCTATCATGAATGGGATTTAATGTCTCAAAAAGGTTTCTAAATGTTTTTGTAGCCTGATTCTTCTTCAATAATAGATATCTTTGAGAAAATCATTTTCTATATAGCCTAAATTTACTTATATGTAGCTTTGATGAATTAGGAATCATAGTTCTACAATCAGTTACAAACTTCTGTATTTTTTTTGTGACAACTGGGCCCCGGTGACAGCACACACACCTTGCTTTCACATGGTCGTCGGGTCCTGGCCCGCCAGGTACCACCAGTTGCCCTGTAGACACATGGTCCCCATCCTGGGGCCCTCCAACGTGCCAGAATGGGTCATCTGACTAATGATAGTCCCCATAGTCCAACACATGTCCTTTCTAGTGTGTTTTTTCCTCACTCACACGCACCCTAGGAAACCTACCATAAGGTCACCCATCCTGATCACTACTCCAATCCAAGCATGATTAACTGTGGAGATCTAACTCGGTAGGCTCCTGAAATGGAAGGTGCACTTTATTTACATGAGTCATATTATTTAGTCATTTAACCCTTTATCATTATGGGGTGTCACATTTTGGACATGGTTGGTTTAAAATGTTCATGTGGCAGGTTGACATCCTCACCATGAACTATCAATTAATTAACGGTTTCCCTATATCTTACAGTAATTTGGGGTGAGCATATGGTATATTGGTAACTTCAATAGGTGTGGTCACTTATGGGACCATGGCCCTTCTTGCAGTAACTTCATAAGACTTGGACATTGTAGAATCTCATGTAATATGGTCTCTTAGGTTTCCTTCATCTAGAAACTTTTCACGGTCACTTCAGGGATCATGACCACTTCATACAGTAACTTCAATATGTGGCCACATGACTCTTTATTAAATATTATATGCACACAATGAAAATATTTGAACACTTGAAGAACAATTAATTAAAAATTTTAAAATTAAAATTAGAAACAGAATAATTAATTAATAGTAAGAATTTTAATGAATAAATTAATTTCAAATTCATAACATAAATATTCTAAATAAATCATGGATCAATAATTAATAAATAATAATAGACATGTAAAAAAATATTATTATAATTAAATGCTCCCCCTAATTAATTCAATATAATTAATACTAAAATAAAATCAAATAAAACACATAAAAGAATTAATTTTTCACAGAATTTTAATTAATAAATTAAAATAAATCATTTACAGAAAAAAAAATTGAATATATTTATAAAATTTGACAATTTAAATATATTTAATCATATAAATATAATTAAAACCCATAAAAAATGTGGTAACTTGTAACAAAATATAGCCACACCAGTTAATATGGGATTTTGATGTTGGTGTATATATATGGTAAATATAACTGTTGGTCAATATAACTGTTGGGAATTATGATCATTAGTAGTATAAAGATTAAGAACAAACTATTAGTATTAGTCTATATTTAACGTAATGATGAATGTTAATTATCTCATAAGGGAGGAAATATGGATTCAAATAGTAGGAAGATCCCTTACCAAGATTATTTATTAGATCTTATGAAGGAGGAAGCTTCACTCATGTTCACCCTCGACCAAGCCCAAGTAGAACTCTAACTAGTGAAGTTGGAGCAGAATCGTCTATAGGAGAAGTCCAAATTAGTGGAGATCACCACCTGATCAATGTTGCTTATACCAATCCATTAAAGTAATACCATTTCATACCTTAACCTTTGGATATATTTTAGTTTTTTTATATTTTATGGATCATGGTTTTAAGTTCTATTATAATGTAAATTCTTTATGAAATTAAACGGTTGTTTACTCTTATAATTTATTTTTATGAATGTATCATCCTAGTATAAAAGGTGAAATATAGGTAATTAGAGAATGAATTTTATAAAATGTATTGAATATTTTGAATTCCTATATATAAATTATCTAATGGGTGAAATTTGGTAATTTTTTGTTAACAATAGAAATATATGGTAAAAATGGTGGAATACAATATAATAAGGTAAATACGGTATATATAACATCATATTTATGTAATCACGACTCATTTCAGACATGTAAATTCTATATCACTATTTTGGAATTAAAACTAAAGTGGGGAATTACGGGTGGTAGTAGAGCATTATTATTATAGTGGGCCACTAGAATAAAGTATAAAAATAAAATAATTAACAAATTATTCCATGAAATTTAACTCACCACACCTATAAATACCAACCTTATTCTCTCATTATTACACACAAAATTTTATGTTCCCTATTTATTTATCTCTTCAGGAGTCTCCCCCTAGCTCTATATTTATTCTTAAAGAGTTTGGTTGGATCTAAGGTTGGGTTCCAATTTAAGAAGCCCAAGAGAGGTAAGGGTTCATGTTTCTCTCACTCTTCATTTCCTATTTTAAATTCATTATTTGTAGAATATTTTAAAGTTTCATTCTATTTTATTACATGATATGTATCCATGCTACTATATCCCTATTGAACTATTTTCATCGATATATTACTCAACCCCCTTACTTTATAACCTTTTTTGTAAGTCTTTACTATTTTCAAGTAAGGCTAGATTATCTCCCTCTTTACAAATCCTATTTTCATTACCATTATCATATACTTTTTAATCCAAAATTTATTATCCTGTTATTATATTTATGTCATTTTATGTACGATTAATAATACATCTCACCCATGTGATAATTCATTTCACTCACATTATTCCAAATTCATAAGTGGTTATTATACCTAAACCTCCTCATAGGAATAAAATTTCTATACTTTAATTAAGTAAAATGTGTGTGATTTTCCAAGAAAATGAATCCTAGTATAGATACTACATTTTGAATTGGTTTTTGAACATATGCATCAAGGGGTAATAACCCTGAAAATATTTGGTTGGGTATATCCCGGTCATCATCCTAGTGCATAGTGAATGGGACCTTACTGCACACCTAGTTTGACACACCCGAGGGATATGCTATAGATAATTATCACACTCTATATAAACCAAAACAAAGAATTTATATGGTGGAATTTATTATTTTATTCTTATTCTATTGAAAATACAATTTTGTTAACATAATGAAAATCCTAAATCTTGTTAAGTATGTGTTAGCTATAACTTCATATATATCACTTGTTATGGGTACATTTTGAAAATTATGAATCCCTAAATATTCGTTATATGTATTAACAGAATTAAATTAGATATTATTATTAATTAATTTATGGTAAAATCTATTAATTACTTTTATAACATATTGTTTCATACATAAAGATCATGTATGACGAGTTCTATTGGATAAGTGTGTCGTGTATTTCTTGGTTGTTCATCCTCGAAAAATACTCCATGTATAGCGTATATTCAATTGGTATATGATGGAGTGAATTATACCTTTATTTGATAGGTGGGTCCCTAAATTATATAGCCTATTAATGAAATTTTAGGTCTCATTGGATAACTAAGATAGGGTAATGGGAGAGTCCTTGACCTTTATGTATAAAGTATTTTCACAAGGCCTCAGTGATGTGTTTGTGGATTATGGTATTATTCAATTCCATATTTCATATTATTATATGATCTATGTGATTATATATTTCTCTTTCTTCCATGGATTATACTTATGTATTCATTTTTGTGGCTAAAATTTTACTCATGACTTTTTTAATTCCATATTTATACTTTATTATATTTTGTTGTACATTTTTCCCTTATTGAGCATTCAAGATCACCATCGTTTCTATGTTTTCCCATTTCTCTATGTAATAATGTGAAATATTATGATCAAACATATATATTGATATCATTATGTAGTTAATATTAATACATATATATTTTCAAATATCAAGTCATAATGTAATCATTATGTTTCTAGACTCTTGAAGACTATTAAACCTTGATATTCGGAATGTAATATCTTGTATGATTCTCACCATGTAAATAATAACACACCATCTCTAGGAAACTGAGATTGGGGGAATTAAATCATTAGTTGTGCTACAATATCCTAGAGAATAGTAATATCTTGCTTTAATTATAGTATCATTTTAAATTTGTGGGAACCAGTAATATCAATAATTTGGAAATATATTGTTTGGGTAAAATATGATACATTCCCACACCACTTATAATCATTGAATTATATTAGGTGAAAAAACCATGTCTCAGACTCAATCTGAACAAAACAAGGATGCATTCTCCCACATTGATGGAATTTTTTAAAAAAAAACTTGTGTTCCTTGTTTTGATTTACTATTTTTGTTGCATATGAGTAAGGCTGAGATAAAATAATTGAGTGGATTGATACTATAACAAGTCATAAATATTTATTTTAGAAAAGAAAATTGTAAAAGTGTACAAATAATTCAACCCCCCTTCTCAATGGTACATCATATACTTAGGCAGTTCAATAATTCTTTTAAAATATTTATACATAAAATCGATTAGTAAATATAAAGGTTTTATTCTATCAGGTTTTCTTTAAATAAGTGATAGGAAATGCGACTTTGAAAAATTCGTATCCATAACAAAAAAGGGGAAATAATCTAGATATATGTGGATGAAACATATATACTAAATGTTGAAGAATAATATGTGTAGAATATATGGATAAAGATATATATATATTTCTATCTCTCTCTATGTGTGTGTAGAGTGAGAGAGAGAGAGAGAGAGTTCATAACAATAGAGAGAATGGTAGTTTGGGAGTTCCCTTACATAGAATGATGACTTGATTGGATACACCTATAACCTCTGAAATAGTTATAGTAAATTTGTTAATTGAATACTATTGAACATTTTTATTGTTTATTTCAATCATTATTACTCATTAATTGTCATATATTATTCATTTTTTTGGATCATTCTGTTCATGTTAATGGTTTGAGGGTGTTTTGTCTATAGTTCCAAAGTTACTTTAGTATGTTGGTCATGGTAATTTGTCTTGGAAAAGTTGTTCCACAATCTCAACAAGTGTAAAGGAATATATTCATGTCCTTCAATTAGTATATTATTTCAATAATAATCTAAAATGGTTTTAATTTAAAATATATTTCTCAATCAGAGTTTTTTTAAGTGATTAAACTTAATATTACAATTTATTTTTTATATAATAAATATCATACAAATTTTATCTTTTTATAATATTAAATATAATATAATTTTATTAATAATTTTATACTTATATATTAAATCCATTTTAAATCCATAAATGTAGAATGGTAATGTAAAACATCATCGCCCCCATAAGTGGTATAAACCAACCATGGGTTAAGAAGTATTTTAATAAAAAAAAATATGAAGAAAGAAAAAATAATCAAGATATTTATTAAATAAATATTTAGTGTCGTATTTTAATACTATTTTATTTTTTTTTATAATGATAATTAGGTGTATATAATTTATAAGAGAACAAATAAAAAATAAAGCATTGGAAATTTGAAGTCATGCCTTGCTCTTCGAGACACCACTTTTGGTATTCACCTTAAGGCATGTAGGGGCGGTATTTTAGTTACTACAGGCATTTAAAACATGGTAAGGAAGGTTTAGAGACATATTTTGTAAGATTTTATTCTATTAAACTTTTTTTCAAAGTGAAGGTGGATCAATTTTTAATAAAATACTAATTAATTTATTATTTTTTCTCAAGACTATGGATGGTTTTTATTCTTGTGATTAATAATATAGTTTTTTTGGATATTATATATATATTAAAATTTAAACACTTCCAAAAACCAAATGGAATCATTTTAATATTTAATTTAAATTAAATAATAAAAAATCATTTTTTATTAGAATAAAATATAATTTAGACTTTTAAAATTCATTTATAATTTTGGAAATAAACTTAATTATTTTTCAATAAATAATTTAATTTATTATATCCATTTTAATTATTCAAAAATATTTCAAAATCTATTGATTCATTTTTAGATCATTGTGATGTTATAAAACGTACAGTATATGTAAAAAAAATATTTCTACCATTTACTAAAAAATGTATTTCATATAAATACCAAAAACTCGTCCTAATCTAATTTAAATGTGTTGATTTTAAAAATTTAGGTATATTTTCTAAAAATATAGATTTTAAATTAGTTAATAACTTTATTTAATTTTTAATATAAAATTAATGTTTTTTACTAAATACATTAAGAATAAATTATTAAAAAATATAAATTACACATACTTTGAGTTTTAATTTTAGAAATAATTTTTGATATCATAATATTTATATTTAATTTTTTTATTCTTGTTAAATGTTACTTATCAAATATATTACTATTCATAATTGTTAGTTACCATTCCAATGCCCATAGAATAATTATACTTCCAATAAATACCACTTATTTCATTTATTCATTATTCATAAAAAATCCTCTCTGTGTTATATATTCTTAATTTATAAATTTATCATTATATTTATAATTATTTGCTTCCTATTTATAGAATTCTCCATGGGTGTGATTATTTTCGGAGAGTGTGATGCACAGAATTTCAAATCCTAGTTAGGTTATTTAATTATATTTATTATCCTATTATACTATATTCAATTTATTTATTATATTTATCATTAATATTTAATATTCTATATAAAAGAAATAAAATATTTATTCTTTATGTTGTGCATTTGTTTTATTTTTTATCATAATCAAAACCATGGTGGATACATATATTTGGGTGGAAATATCATATAGGAAATTATAATTCATCACATTCCTTGTTCCACTTTTCCTTTAATGAACTATTATCAAATCTAAGTATTTTTCATGATTAAATTTTGTGCCTAATTATTTTTCAACTCAATAACACTTTATTATCAAAAGGATTCGCAAAAGGCTTATCTACTGATTCATTTAGGTACTCTAGTTTATCTTTCATCCATAATAGTTGAGTATATTATTTTATAGATAAATTTTATTTTACTTTAGTTGTGCTAAGAGAATTACTTTTTTTCTTCTTACATTTCCATCTAATACACTTTCTACCAATAATAAAAGCTCCTCTGATCATGGATTTTATATCCATAACATCTCCATTCTAGTCTTCATTAGAAGATGTATATAAAACTTGAAAATTTCTTGTATAATACGTTGAACCATAATCATGTGTTCCTTAAATATACCCTATCATCCATTTCCCAATAGTGAGGTGTTATTCTTTTAGATTGATTTGAAACCAATATTCCAGAAAATTTCCATAGGCAATGCTTTGTCCTTATTACAATTTAATATAATAAACTTCCAATCATTCTATAGTGGGGAGTAAAATTATTATATCTCCATCTTTAAGGCCTTCCAAGACTACTTCCAACTACAATTGTTGTTAAAACTGGTTTTTTAGAATTCATCTCAAACTTCATTGGAAATTACCTTATATATATTTTTGAGAAATAAATGTATATTTTTTCTGCTGACTCACTCTCATATAAATAAATTATATAGTCTACCCAATAATTGTCATCTTAAACTCTAATATCATTAGTTTTAAAAACTTCTCCATTTATTTATACATTTTTCAAACAAATATAATATCATTAACATGAATGATAACTATGAACTACTCTTCTTTGGTTGATTTCAAATAATTTTTGTGATCAATTTCATGTCCCTAGTACTATAACATCTTTATGTATATGATTGAACATACCACACTATGGGTTCTTTATTAAATCTATACAAATCATTTTTTTACAGGGACACATTTGATTCATCATCTCTAATTAGAAACCACATCGGTTATTCAATTTATACTTCTTTCATAAGAACTCTATTCAAGAATATTTTTCATCACATTTATTTGAACTACCATGAAGCCCTATTGAATTTCCATAACATATAATATTCATATTAAATCATGTATCATAAATTGTGAAAATTTTCTTCCATGTCAATTCCATCTATATGTAATCCATGCACACTAATCTCACCTTATTTAGGATCACTTTTCTATGCTCGTAAAACTTGTTTCTAAATACCCATTTAGTACAAATAAAATTATAATCCTCTATAATATTCATAATATCCCATGTTTCATTCTATTATATTTGTTCTATATCATTATCAATGGCCTTTAACCATGATTCATCATTGGTTTCTTACTAAAATGGTGTCAATTTCACTTGTGATAAAATATTGGGGTTCTCTACAATTATCTTTCTCCATACTTTGAGTGGGTATCATATTATTCATAAAAAACTTCTACTATAAATGAATTTTTATATATTTTCCAATCCCAACTTTTAATCACCATAACATAATGATGGTTTCAATTTTTTTATCTCATGAGCCTATTTTGGTTATTTGTGTCTAATGTGACTCAACTTCTTTCCAAAGGTGGGTGTCCTCTTCATCACCCAGGGTGGTGATTATGGAGCCTTTTTTTAGATAAAAGGATGGGAGTTTATCTCAAACAATGATGTGTATTATTGTATTATCCTATAATCTCTTATATATTTAAGATATATGAATAAAATCCTTCCTAGTAACAAAATAGGTTACCCCTTTAGAGAAATTGATTGATAGACAACAAGCATCTATGAGAACACTACAATTGGGGATAATACTATTATACTATCATCCATTTTACCTAAGTATTTAATTACACCAAAGTTTAAATCCATATCGAAAGGAACATGAGAATTTATTATTATCCAATGAGGAATTGAAACCTAAAAAAGCAGGTGAAGGGTGTTATGATGGAAGTATTAGTCCCATGAAAGGGTATTTCTACATATCACTATAAAGAGAAACAAAACTCATGTAGTTTAGTTACATTCAATAAGGCATGTCATACCTTTTATGGTTATGTGATAAGGAATGTAGTGTTTCATTTTATGATCTTACATCCATGACCACTTCAAAGTAGTTTAAAGTCATGTAGAATAAACTACTAGTTGAATGGGACCTATAAATGGTTTGGTATGCCAAAATAGACCTTTTCTATCTTATCCTATTAGAAGATATAGGTGAAGGTATTCTTGAAAAAACAAGAGGGGGATCTCAACTCAAGGAATTTTAGCAAACAACAATGAGTAACTTGAATCAAGGAATTTGAGGAAACCAAGAGGGGCATCATAAATCAAGGAAATTTGGTAAACCAAGAGAATGATCTCGACTCAAGGTTATGTAAGAATATATAAGAAATATCTCAACTTAAGGAGTTAGAAGAAACCAAGAGTATGATCTCAACATAAGTCATTTGATGAATCCAAGATGAGGATATCTACTCAAGGAGCTTGAGGAAAACAATAGAGGATCTCAACTCAATTTATTTGAGAAAACCAAGTGTAGGATCTCAGGTTATTGTTTATTTTTGGGGAATACATATAATATACTGAGATTTTAAAAGAAGAACATTATGTTCAATAGCGTATATGGCACACAACATCGAGCTTAAACGACCATGAAATATTATTATTACTAGTAATAACATGTCAATGAATTTGAGAATATGAATAGGAATGAATTTTTTTTGAAATATATATAATTATTCTACTCAATAAAATTTTATTTATTTATTTTGAAGAAACAAAAATTAATTTTTTAGTAAAGCTATATTAATCTTCAAAAATTTGTTTCCTTCAAAAAAGAATTTTATTAATTTTTAAGAAAATATAATTTTTAATTTATTTTAACATTCTATTAAATTTATTTGAAATAAAAAATAATTTTTTAATCATAATATCAAAATTAGGTTAGGAGTAATATTTATAATTTACTGAAAAGATTAATTTTTCGGTAAACAGTGAAAAATACTGATTTATATTGAAAACTATATTTTTTCAATCATTCGAAAAGTTTCATTTTGTTTTAAGAAAATTTAAAAGTAAAATTACTTATTTTATAATATAAATAATCTAACTAATCTCATTAGAATCAGTTTTATTGTTGAATTTAGTATGAAAACATTTTTATACATAAAAAGGCATTTTTCTAAAAAACTATTTTTATATGCACAATGTATTTCTATCTTAATAAATTAAATTTTTCATTATTTTTTAATATTTTTAATGGAATTTAAATTATATATATTTAATAAAATGTTTTATAATTTATCTAATATTGTTTCTATAAATTGGATAATAGTAAATCTATCTTTATGCTTAAAATTTTATTTTTTTTAAGAAGTGGTTTTTGTTGCATTTGTTGCGCGTATTTTAAAATAAATATATTCCACTTATTTAAATTGAATTTTTTAAAATTGATTCCATATTTCAAATTAGGATTCTTAAATTTTTTAAATATATCCCTCTTATTCTTAGGCTTTTTGAATATTAACTATGGTAAAATTTATCACCGCTGTAAAGGGTAAATCGGGTTAATGTTGGTTAAAACTAAGTGATAAGACCATAATATTTCATAATAATAATTATTGGGTAAATTTAATTATACCAACATCACCTTAAGATTGAAATTGATTTAATTAGTTGACACCTTTCCACAAAAATGACCTATATTATATTTAAATCAAAGAAAGTTACAAAATTTCACTCACTTAGTTTTAAATAACCTTTATATGTCCACATAGGGAAAAAATGTTATAAATTTATATAAATATCTATTTTTTGAATTATGAAATTATATTCATGATGTTAATTTATTTATAATTTTCAGTGATTAAATAATTACTTTAAATGTTTGTGTAACCCTAATAAAATATTTCATCAATTAATAGAAATATAAAATAAATGATTTTAAGAATATTAAAAGTAATATAAATTGATTGAGTTATAGTGTTCCACGAATTTTATAGATTAATATTACATATTATTGTTGGTTAAAAGGATTATATTATAATTCCAACTTTTTCATTATTCCATTTGAGTCAAATTAAATGGATAGTGTCAAAATTGACATTAGTGATATTTTATCAAAATAGTGTTGTGTTAAATTATTTAAAATAATAAAAATATAAAAATTGGGTAATTTGGATAAGATATGGTCTAAAATTTCACACCTTGGTTATTTATATAACAATATTCAAATTATAATTAAAATAATAACCATTTAAGTGTGAAAAATATGTTATCACGGTTAAGGTTAAAATAAAATAAATATGGGGTTAAACCAAAAGATAATGTTTAAAACCCCAATTAAACCTGTAAAAGATTTTTTTCTATGGTATTTCAACCAAATAATACCTTTTATCCAAATACCGTTCCATTTTAAAAAAAAATTCTATAGAATAACTTTATTATATTTTAATCTTTTAATAAATCTCAAGAGTGACCCCTCCCTTAGATATTAAAGGACATCCTCCTTTCTCTTCTTCACACAACTTTGAGCCTTCTTGATCGACCAAACCCTACCAATTTATCTTATTGAAATAGCTATTAAAATTATATAATTATTTTTCTTCCCAAAATACCAAATCTAGTGTCATTAAGAGGATATCTAAAGGAGTTGTTTCAAAGAAGAGGTAGTCACCTTAACCAATCACATCATTTTTAATTCTACTTTTACAACCTCTAAATCTATAGTATTTATCATAAAATAATAGATTAATAATTATTTATTTTATTAAATTTTATTATGATTATTAAACCACCATTATCCCCCTATTTATCATCAAATTATAAGTGAATATATTTCTCATGTGTATGTACATCTTATTGTCTCCATATAGAGATGCAATTCGTTTTTCATCACCATGTTCTTGGATTGTTATTATGATGGGTTTAAAGATTATATACGATATTTATGAAATAATTATTCTTTTATAATGATAATATCATATCTACTTTCTTACCTTCTAATCTATTGAAAAATAATAATGTCACTCATGCATAGTTTTGGACTACAACATTCATGCATACATACAGCCGACAATCTCCATGAATAGTCTAATTAATTTTTCTATCTATAGCTTGTATAGATAACAATAAAAATAAATATAATGAATATATATTATATTTAAATCATTATTAAAATTTAGTAGATGATAAAATCATGATCAAAGAATAAGAACCAAGACTGTCAAACTGAAACTCGAATGAAAAATGAAGCATTTGTCACCCAAAATAGTGATTTTAATAGAAAATGTTGATAGATAGGTGATAATATGTCATCATTAAATAATAAATGGTATGATAGATATGATTATGGTTTTTTAATACACATATAATGAATCTATATTTATTATACAGGAGGTTCATATGTGTATGAATAAAGGAGAGACTTGAGGTGAGGTATTTGTGTTTCAATCCTATATTAATTGGGGTTGTTTATACTTGAATTCCCATTGAGGAAATTATATGATAATTATCTAACAAATGACTTCCATTTTCCTCTTTCTATATTTAATTATAAATAATTCAATTTTTTTCTTTCATTTTTCTCTTTTATGTTCTAAATAGGTGGAAAGAATGATTTTAAGGAAAACCGACTATGTTTTACAATTCAGTTGAAAACCATTTTTCTTCCGTATCTATATTTTATAAAAATGTTTTAACGAATTTTTTTTAATATTATTATATTATTTCATAATGTAATTTTTAACCATGGTTTACTTTAAAAAAAATAAACAGAATCTTTGTTCATTTTCTGAACTAGGTACTTTTTGACTTTTTACAAATTTTTGAAAGGAATGTTTTCTTTTAACTTATATGGAATGAATAAAATTTCCCACCATCATGAACTCTCAATGATTTTAATCTTCCTTTACATGTTTCTAAGGTTATTTTCAAAGAAAATTTCTTTCATAATATTTTTGAAATAGTTTTACTTTAATTAAGTGATTTCAAATCGAAAATGGTATTTTTGATAAGAAATATTCCAGTGATTCTATAAAAGGATTTTAAATATATAATTATATAATTTGATATTAATTATGATTTACTAGGGATATGATCCAATAATATCATCATTATTATTTCTTTTTTATGGTTTATTTGTAAGATGATAATATTATTATGAAACCTCTTTATTTATATGGGCTATGCTTTGATTAATTGATAAATTGTTTATGAAACCCATCTAATTTACATGGGTTATGACATTATTATATGATAAATGTTTTAGGATTTTTTTGTGCACATATGTATGGTATAAATTATGTGATGGGTGTTCCCAAAATTATATATCCCTTCAAGGCATTGGGTAATATTTTATATCTCATGATATAACTATTGGATACAAGTCAATGTGCTTCATCTTTTATGGTAAAAAAGTTGATATTCTTGATTTATTATGGGAAACCAGTCAATGTTCTTGATCCATTATAATAAAAAAGTTAGTTTTCTTGATCTATTATGGGAAATGAGTATATGTTCTTGATCCAAAATAGGAAATAGGTGTAGTGTCTTGGTCCAATATGATTTGATGGACTTGGTAGTTAACCTTGAACTACAAAATGGATTATATACCTATGATGGAGACATAATTTTATGACCTGAAATTATGGTTCATGATTGATTTATAGTGATTTATTAATCTTATAAATAATGTATTTTGAAATTATAAATCTTTATTCCATGACTCGTGTTTATGATCTTTGATAGATTGGGTGTGAACTTTGTAAGTTATAATTATAATTCCATACCGTTATGCTTACCTTATTCTTTCACATGGTCATCTATTGATATCTCCAAAGTTTACCCTTACTAAGCATATAAGGTCACCCCTTCTTATGTTTCCTTTGATGGGTTTAGAGATGGTGGAGCAAGGGGGTATACGCTGTGAGGAAGAAGACTGTGTGCCTGGAGATGGTGTGCCATATTCCAAGGAAGGTTTTATATCTAAAAGTCATGATATCCCTGGGCATAAGGATTTGTTTTCTCTTTGTGTGATGCACAGGAAAGCTGTTACGGGCCCGCATCCACCGAAGTCTTCTGGCCTTCGAAAAAAAATTTCTGAGGTTGTAAGATCAGGGTCGAATTTTTATTTCTATGATTTTGGGGCACCCTCCTATGGAAGGGTTATTAAGAAAGGGAAAAAGTCTCATGTATCATCCAATCAAGAGGCTCTTGAAGAAAGGTTAAGTATTTGCAAATTCTTAATCATAGTGCATGTTTTGACATCTAAGGGTGAATGAATGTGGCGTTTCAATGAATCGTTTGATCGTATTGCCATGGTTTTGGGATTTGGTGACTGGAAGATGACTTCAATGGGGAGATGATATTTTCACATTATTTTTCCATCTGATGAACATAAGAGGATGGAATGGATTTTTGGATCCATATCTTTGAAGCGTGGAATCTTAAGAATTCAAGAATGGGATCAGCATTTTGATCCCTTCAGTGTGAAGAACACACAAAATTAGGTGTGGATTCATATTATCAAGCTCAATTGGATCTACTGGCACCCCATAATTCTTTGGGACATTGCATATTCAGTTGGAAACATGATAATAGTTGATAAAAAACTGAAAATCCAAGGTATGGTCACTTTACAAGGGTTCTTGTTGAAGTGGATATGGCTAGTACCCTGGTGGAGGAGGTGTTCCTTACCACAAGGGATGATAGGTTTAATCTGGACATTTTCTATGAACGAAAGCCAAAATTCGGTGGTAGTTTCTTGGATTTTGTCCATCTCATCGCTGACTACAACAGATCTAGGTTTTCTCACTTTGCAATCTGAAGGGGCATGATGAATCATCATGTTGAAAAAGTATGGACAGTGGGCATGTGAATAATGTAGGTCCTGGCTCTTTTGTTGGTGGTCACTCAGATAGGAACTCCTCCAAATCTTCACAGTCCAGTGGGAGGGAGGAGGCTGTTGGACTAGATCCGAATTTGGTTTCTCTAATTGGCATTGTTGAGTTGGAAATGGATAATTTTTATTTTCTCCTTCAGCACTCCTCTAACTCTTTCATTATGGATGACATGCAGGACTTTTTCAATGACACAATAGTTTTAAATAAGAGGATGAATGATGATGGGCACTCTCATGAAGATGAAATCAATGATGAGCTACACATAAATGGTATGTTTCAATCTCCGCACACTGATGCATCAGTTGTGTAGGCATGTCCTACTCTACGGGACTGTTTTTCTTCTGATCTGATTGATGGAAAGCAACAGGGGGGTATGGATGTTGTTGAGCCATGCATGGTTTTTTATGTCCATGACTCTCAGTTGGGTGGGACTACTCTTGGGAAGATGGACATGATGCAGGATGACCATACAGTTGTAGTTCCTTTGCAGGTGTCTCCTAGTTCTACGCCTTTGTAAGGGGCTGCTCTGGAGCAAACTTTGGAAGGGGCTTCTCTAGAGCAGTATTTTTCTCTAGTTCCATCTGGAAAGCTAGCCAAGAGAAGAAGACCTATAGTGTAAGACATGGGTATTGATCCCTCTCTTAATATGTTTGTACCCCTCAGTGGCAAGCAATGGGCGGATGACACTTCTGAGGATCCATCTGCTCCCGATGTGAAGAATGATGTGTATCTTCATGAACAGGTTACTAAAGGGAAAGCTAAAGGGAAGGGTAAGGCACATAATATGAACTCCATGAAGATAGAAGGGCCTTAAACTAGAGGCAATTGTTGCCTTTTTAAATGAAGATTCTCTTTTGTAACTGCCATTGGCTTTGGAATCCTCCCATGGTCAAAGCCCTTCAGCACCTTCTTCTGACAAACAAGCCTCTTGTTTTTGTTATTGTTGAGCCAAGGATGCAGATTTCAAGCTGGAAGGATTTTAAATGGACTTTGATTGGATACACACTGGTCTTGCAACATGTGAATGAAAAGGGGGTCGAAGATATCTAGGTTTTGAATCATGAGAGTGTTATTTTTCAATCCTGTATTTCTCATCAGCAGGGCATTACAGTTGAGTTGGTTATGCAATGGGTTGCTCTCGTTGTGTCCTTTTTCTATGCCTCTAACTCATATTTCAAAAGAAGAGAGTTATGGAAGTAATTTCTTTGTTTTTCTAAGAAAATTTCTCATAGCTGGATGGTGTTGGGTGATTTCAATGTGGTTCTTAGGCTGGAGGAGAAAACTGGTGAGAATTTTAATAAGATGGATGCTTCTGATTTTGCATCCGGCATTGACCAGTGAAAGCTGGTTGAAGTGCCTATTATGGGTGGTTACTATACTAGGAGCATATACACCATAAATGGGAATAAATATAGTAAACTTGACCTATGTTTGGTCCGTATTGATGAGGGGTATGATCCTTTCCGAATATCTGGCCTCATTCTACCAAAATATCACTTGGATCAAAGTCTTATTCTGATTGAAATATGTGCTGGAAATTTGAGGTCATCTCCTATACCATTCCGATTCAATAATGCATAGATGGTTGTGCCTGGTTGCAGAGAGGTGTTGATTGACGCTTGGAAGGATTCCTTACATGGAAGACCGCTATTTGTCTTGGACAGCAAGCTTAAGGTTGTCAAAAAAATAGTTAGGGAATCGGGTAAGTCTTCTTTCTCTGGTCTGGAAAATGATATTAACGAGGCTGAGCAGGCATTACTCTAATGCCAAAATGATGATCAATAGCAGAATTTCCCCTCCAGGTATGATATTCATGCTCATTCTAGGTTTGATGATCTGTTGAACCTTCAAGAGAGGATTGTAAAAAACAATTATAATTTGAGATAGTTACAAACAAGGGATAGGAATTCCATGTTCTTTCAATGTCTTCATAGAGAAAGATGGATTCGTACAGGTATAACCTCACTTGAGGTTGATGGAGTTTTATACAATTCTGAGATGGAAATATTAGCTACTTCTGTCAATTACTTTGAGGGCCTATACGTAGGTGATAATGAGGATCTTTCTCATAAGATACTTGATAATATTTCTCCAACAGTTAATGAATAGTGGAACATGATGCTGATTTCGGTCCCCCTTGAGTATGAAATCAAGGCTACCCTCTTTTCCCATAATATTGATAGTTTGGTAGGTCCAGATGGATTCACCAATAAGTTTTTTATGTTCAATTGGGATATTGTTCGACAATATGTCATTGGTGTTGTCAGAGATTTTTTCATTAACGCCTCAATGCCACAAGGTGCGAATGCCTGCTTTATTTCCTTGTTACCAAAGAAGGGTAATGCTCTAAATATCAAGGATTTTAGACCAGTTTCCATTGGGAACACCCTTCCCGAAATTATCAACAAAATCATTTCATCTAGATTAGGGGAGATTACTAAGAGTGTTATTACTTCAAATCAATTTGGTTTTGTCCCAGGGAGAAGTATTCAAAACTGTATTTTTACTGCTTCTGAATGTGTTAACCTCATGAGGAAGAGGGTTAGGGATGGGTGTTTTTCTCTTAAGCTGGATATTTCGAAATCCTTTGATACTATCAAATGGGACTTCATTTTCTCTATATTGAAGAAACATGGCATATCCAATTCTTTCATCAAGCTTGTCAATACTATTTTCATGAGTACTCTTCTTTCTATCCTTATTAATGGATCCCCAAGGGGGTATTTTCTATGCTCCAGGGGTGTGAGGTAAGGTGATCCCCTCTCTAGGTTTCTTTTTGTGATGGCTATGGATTACCCGAGTGTTGGTATTAATGATTTGGTTCAGTCTAGTCTTTATATGATTCTGAATGCTGGAAGAAATATCTTCTCTCCGTCGCAACTCTTCTATGCTGATGATATCCACATGTTTGGACAAGCTGATAGAAGCACTGTTTCTTCTGTTCAAAAGATTTTTATTCACTATAAAGAGGTCTCGGGTCAAGTGATAAGGTGGAAGAAGTCATTTTTGTTTTTTGGGAATGGTATAACTCTTTATAAGAAAAATAAAATTGCCAAAATGCTTGGAGTCAAAAAATGAACATTTCCTTTCACGTATCTGGGAGTAACCTTATTTTGGGGTAGGGTGAAAAGAATTCACCATGAGAACATATCATCAAAAATTATTTCTCAGCTTTCCATATGGAAAGGTAAGAATATTTCTTTGGTTGGGGGGGTTTGTCTCGTTAATTCGATTATTACATCAATGTTTGTCTATGCTTTCTCCGTTTATAGATGGCATAAAACCCTCATTAAAGAGTTACAGGCGCTAATAAGAAATTTCATATGGATAGGATCCATCTATGAGCAGAAGTTGATTACTGTGGGTTGGAAAGAATGTACAAAACCCATTGATATGGGTGGCTTGGGAATCAAGGATCTTCCATTTTTTAATGATGCTTTGTTGTGTAAATTTACTTGGAATATTTTGAGATCTGATGATATGTCTTTAGAATTTCTCAATCATAGATTCCTTTACAAATTGCAAAGTGGTTATTCATTGCATGTCTTATCATCCACTTGGTTTGCTATCAAGAATGAATATCATCAGATTATGACCTGCTCACAATGGTTGGTTTTCAAGCAATCAAATCGGAATGTTTGGTCCAGCTCGTGGTTTGGTGAACCTTTAAATGATGTGATAAATGTTCCCATGTCCATGAAGCAGCTTTGTGTTGCTGATGTGCTTAGGTCGGATGAGTTAAATGGATGCCTCCCTTTGGATATAAAACATAAAATTCAGAGATACATTTTTATTGATACTGACACACTAATTTTGGACCCCCCAACTCCACTGGCATCTTCTCCTCAAGGGAGTCCTACAAGAATTTATGTGCTGGATTTTGCAGAACTCTTGTTTGGCTGAAATTTTTCATAAATACTTTTAATGTCCCCTCATGTTACACGTTGTTATGGAGGATATGGAAGGGAAGGTTGCCTATATAGGTAATGCTGCAGAAATCGAAAATTAGTCTTGCTTCTTTTTTCTATCTTTGCATGCGGGAGGAAGAATATGTTAATCACACTTTCATCTCCTATAGTTTTTCATGCAGGTTTTGGTTACATCTACAGGTTGTGTTCGGCACACATATGGACACGAGCGGCTATGTGTCTCTTCTCAAATCTATACAGCGTGCTCAGCTGAGTGAGAAATATGGTCCTATGCTTCTAACTACCACTGCTAGTACTTTCTCAGTTTTATGGCCGGTGCGAAATGGTGCTGCATTTGAAGGCCAGCACCCCTCCTTTCAGGATGGAATGAGTTCTATTTATCGGGCTATTATGACTGCATCCAAGATACATCATGGTGCAATGAAAAATGAGATGTCTGAACTGCTTATTATGAAATCCTTTGTTTTTATAGGGTGTTCCAGGAAACCTCATGTCCTGAAGTCAATACGATGGATCCCAACAATTACAAGCTTGCTGAAGGTGAACATGGATGGAGAATCATTGGGTGCGCCTGGTCCCTTAGGTTATGGTGGTGTCTTCTAAACTTACTGAGCCTTTGTTAAAGGATTCTTCTTCCATTACATTGTTCAAGGTACATCAATTGAGGATGAGTTATGGGCTATGATTAAAGAGATCAGGTATGACACTCATTTTGGCAGGTGACATCTTTGGGTGGAATCTGACTCCACCACTGCAATTCACATCCTCAAATCTCGATCCAGATCTGTTCCATGTGAAATCATCCCTTTCTGGATTGAATTCCTTTAGATGATTGAGCACATTCATCTTGAGGTCACTCATGTTTTCAGAGAGTCCAATCAGGTTGCGGATGCTCTGTCAAAGAGGGCTGTTTTGGAGGCATCCTCGGGATGGTCTTTTGTTACTCCTGATTTTTGCTCTTATCTTGTTGACTTGGATGCGCATGGTTTTTCTTATTTCCATATGTGTAAACCCCCTGCTCTGCCACAATCTTTGGTTTTTTTAATAATTTTTATTTAGGGTCGGCCTTGCTCCGATCCTGAACCTATTTGCAGTATGATTCCTTTTCCTTGGTTGTGAAGAAAGGTTTTAAGTAGGTTATGTCTATGAAGAGTACTAAATTGGGAGATCATTGTGGAATATTTTTAATATCCTTCGTGAAATAAGAATATTTTGTGTCTAGTCTCCAAAGGCACTAATCCTTTATAGTTCTTGAGCATGTATTGTTGAAATGCATTGAATATTCATCTAAAAATTATAATATTTATGTATTAAAATCTAGGTTTTCTATAGTTGGTATCATAGTATTATTTAGTTAATCTTTGGGGATTATTATTAGAAAACATTAGAAAAAATATTGGGGATAAGAAGAAGTATAGGATACAAATTGTATGTTTTCTAAGGATGAGATAATGTGGTTTTCCTAGAAATACATCCTTGTCTAGATAATACAAGTGGACTTGGTTTTTTCACAGATGCATAGAGGGTATTACAACCTTAAAAATAATTGTTTGAGTCTATCTTGACCATCATTCTATTACACTATGAGTGTACCATTACTGTGCACCTAGTTTGATACTCTTGGGGGATATACTTAGGTCAATTCACATTTTCCTTATGAACCATTATGAAGGATTTGAATAGATGTTCGCCATGAATGATCTACGTTAAACCTAAGGATTCATATATTGGAAATAAGGTTTCTTAATTTAGAAATTTTTAAACTAGTTTTCATGGTTCCTAAATATGACTATATTTCTTACACTATGTTATTTGGATTTAGTAAATTGATAAAACCAGGAGGATTCATGCTAACATGGAATGAAAATGAAATGATTGTCCTCATAAAAAACCAAATGGAATGGGTTATGGAATGGAAAATCATGTGATTATTACTAATCATCTATCCCATTTTGTAATTAACAACCTATACATAAGTGATTTTCCAAACACAACTAATAAGAAGAAAATGGAGTTTTATGATTACCATAAAGGAAAGAAGATTATGTTTTATACATGTTAAGAATGTGAGAAGAAGTACTCAATGGAATGTCTAAAGGGATCGTAATATGTTTTCTGTGTGGAAATAAAGGACATGAAATAAGTAATTTTTTATATGAATGAATATTTTGATGGAATAAAATGATGTCCATCCTAAGGTACCATTTACAATTTAATATCTCATATATGGGGAGTATGATAATTATCTAAACCAATTCCATAATATAAGGGATAACTCCTAGACCAATGAAGGATTTATGTTATTAAAATAAGTGAACTAAAAGGATTTAAGTGTTTATAAATTGGGATTCAATAATTATTTCAATGATATTTTTCATATAATAATCATGAAACATCTAAGTATTGTTCCATATTAGTATTATTTAATGATTATTAAACATATATTTAATGGTGTCAAAAAACCAATAAAATTGATAATATTTAGTCGGGATAAATAGATTATTGAAATTGATGGGATACTATTGGTGACATTGAAATTAGACAGTGACTTGATGATAAAGTGATTTAGGCCATCCTTGATGATGTTTATTAAATTTTATGACTTCTAGAATTTATTTAATGGTCTATGATTTTCTTTAACGAATAATTATTGTTCTAATTTTTGGAATATTATTTGTTTCATGTGAGGATAACATAGGAGCAATAGATACCATCACTGGTTTATAATTTTGGGTTTGATCATAAGTTTAAAGGATTAGACCCCCGCTTTTAAGATTTTAATGATCAGATTTTGGGGTGATTTGAATATTTTACTTGATTTTAGGAAGAATACTCTATTTAAGTTTAAATAATCATTTTGGGTTAGTATATGATTTAATGATAAGTTAATTATAGTCTATAGGATAATGGGATATAGATAATCTTGATGGTTGAAAAGTGATTCATTGACAAGGTTTTATTTTTAGAGATACTTATGACCAAGTTATGGATTTACTTTTATGATATTATCTAAATTTGATTCATGATAATTTGGTTAAGTTTACTACATTACAAGATTATATAGTGATTTATCATTGTGATTAATGATATTTTGGGAGATGTTTCCTTGGGTTGAGAAATATGCAACCCTTATGTTTAACAAGTTATTATTTGGGAAGAATGAAATTAAAAAAAATTATATGTAATCCAAAAGGTATAAGATATGTTTTGAGATTTTAAAAATAATTTAATGTTGAGGTTATTTATGAAATGATATAAGTGTAACCTTTTTTTTATTATAGAAATTTTGGACTGAAATGTATTATTTCATGGTTTATTCGTTTTGAGAATTATCTTACCTTATGCTGAATATTTATAGATTTGGTTAATGTCTAGAGATAGGAGGAATAACTTTTCATTATTTTTTGGATCTTATAATTCGTTAAAATTTAGTTTTAGTGCTTTGGAAATAAAAATATTCAACTTGAATATTCATTTCTTGGAGTAAGAGATTAAGTTGAAATTGATCAATGCATATCCAAAGGATGAAATTGTGATAATGATATAGAAACAATTCAAGTAAGTATATTTTATCTTGTTCTCTTTCTTAATAGTAAAAGAATCCCAAAAAATTAGTAAAAGGGTCTTTAAATATAATGTTATACTTTTACCTTTTTCTCAGCTGAATCAATGTTATTTTCACCCATCATGGATTCATGGTTTTTGGTTGTTATCTTTTTCTTTAATGTGTTATATATCACTCTCTATAGGTCATTAAGAATTATTTTTCTCTTCTATTTATGTATTTCCACTTCATATTACTATTCTCTTATCTGGAAACCTAGATATGTGTTATTCTATATTACCTCTATATGTATCTTTCCATCTTTTCAAGATGAAGTTTTATTAGTCCTTTTTACAATGTGAGTTTTCAATAAAAGGATTTTTCAAATATAAAATCCTTGATTACCAAGCATAAATTAAAATTTCAAGGATGGAATTTATTAAATGGGGATCCAATATTACACCCTAGTATTTTAAAAGAATAAAATTATGTTCGATAGTGTATATATTACGCAACATCGACATTAAATGACCATGAGATATCATTATGACCAGTAAAACCTAGTCGTTGAATTGGAGGGTATAAATAGAAATAACCAAATAATGAAATATTTATAAAGGTAATACTCAATACCAATTTATATATTGATTATATTAAAATAAACATTCAATTTTTAGAAATGTTATATTATGATTCAAAAATATGTTTCTTCCAAAAATGATTTTTATTTATTTTTAAGAAAATATTATATTTAATTATTTTCCACACTTATATTAAATTTATTTTAAAAAATAAACATGATTTTAGAAATTATCATGTCAAAAATTTTCATATAGATAATTTTTAATAAGATTTTGAAAAACTTGATTTTTCAATGAATATTGAAAATTGATGATTTTTATTGAAAATTGATTTTCTTCATGATTTTACGATGTTGAATTGTTATTTGAACATGAATTAAAATTAAAATTAGTTATACTATATTACTAATAACAAAATTAGTCTCATAAGAATAAATTTTATTATTGAATTTAGTATAAAACCATTTTTATATATAAAAAAGTATTTTTATGAAAAAAAAACTGTTTTCATGTACGCAATGTGTTTTTCTCTTGATAAATTAAATTACTAACTATTTGTGAATTATTTTAATAAAATTTAAATATTATATATTTAATCAAAAAAATTATCATTTTCCTATTATTTTTTCTAGAAATGGGGTAAGAATAAATCCAGTTTCATTCTTATAAATGTATATTTCCTAAAAATTCGTTTTCATCACTTTTTTCACCCTTATTTTAAAATTAATTTCTTCCAATTACAATAAACATTATTTTATAAAATTTATTCTATATTTTTAATCATTTTTTTAAAGAAAAAATTAAATAGACTCCTTTTATTTTTAGGCTTTATAAATAGTAACCTTGGTAAACTTTATCACTGGTGTATGGTAATTTGGGTTAATCTTGGTTAAAACAAAGTAGTAAGTCCATAATTTTTCATCATAATTGTTATTGGATGAATTTAATTTATTTGATATCACCTTATTCTCTAAAGTTTTTTTATTTTAATTGAAACTTGTCCATAAAAATGACCTGTATAATATTTAATGCAAATAAAGTTACAAAATGTCACTCTTTTAGTTTTAAATATATTTTATATGTCCATATGGTTAAAAAAGAAATTTATGAATAACTCTAAATGTATATTTTGTGAATAATTAAATTTTATTCATGCCGGTAATTTATTATTATTATTATTTATTAAATTAATAGAAAAAAATAAATGATTTTGAAAATATTAAAATTTATATAATCAAATTTATTTATAGTGTTAGATAAATTTTATAGAAGAATATGATATATAATTATTGATTAAAATTATTATATTTGAATTAAAAAATTTCATTATGTATTTTAAGACAAATTAAATGAATATTGTCAAATTTATCATTAACGATATTTTATCAATATAATATTTATTAAATTATTTAAAAATAATAAAAAACATTAAATAGGAAAATTTGGATAATATATGGTCTAAAATTTCACCCCTTTTCAATTTATAGTCAAATTCTCACCTTATAAGTAAAATTATAAACCATTAAGAATGAAAAAGATGTTACCATAGTTAAGGATAATATAGGTTAACTAAGGGGTTAAACCAAAAGATAATCTTTATAACACAACTTAAACATATCGGAATTTAATTTTTTGATGGGATTTAAATGAAATACTTCATTATATTTGAATCCCTGTCCAGTTGGAATCATTTTGATAGACAATAACTTTATTATATTTTAATCTTTTAGGAAATCTCAAGAGTTCTGTACCCCTCAATTATAAAATTCCACCCCTGTGTTTAGTTATTCGCACCAGTTTGAGCCTTCTAGCTTGACCAAATCCTACCAAATTATCTTATAAACTTCTCTATAAATATTTTATAGGTTATGTTCTTCCCAAAATACCAACTCTGGGATCCTTAATAGGATATCTAAATGATTTTTTTCAAAGAAGATGTAATCGCCTTAACTGGTCGCTTCCTTTTTAATTATAAATTTACCTCCTCTAAATATATGGTACTTATCATAAAATAATATATTCAGTATAAAAAATACACTTAAATTTTATTTTGATTTTTAATCAACCATTATTGAACCTCTTTCTCATCAAATGGTAATTAAAAGTATCGCTTGTGTATATGTACGGCTTACTAACTCCACATAGTGATACAATTCATTTTTCATCACCATCATTCATGGATGGTTATTATAATAGTTTTAAATTTTATATATTTTATTTATCAGAAATAATTATAATTATATAATGAAGATATCATATCTAATTTCTTACCTTCCAACTCGTTGTAAAACGATAAAGTCGCTCGTATGTACGTGTGGACTACCACCTCCACGAATTGATGTGATTTATTTGTAATTCTAATTTTACATAGATGATAATAAAGATGTATTTTATGAATTTATATGATTTATATGATATAAAAAATTTTATTTAATATTTAATTATTAATTACCTTTATTTCCTTCCATCCAAGGAAAAGTGAAAAAATTGTTCATACATACGTATGACCTACTGTCTCCATGAATGGTGTAATTAAAACTTCTACCTATAAATTATATAGATAAATATAAAATATATATATAATAAATATATATTATATTTTTATCATTATTAAAATTCTTGGGATAAGGTACTTAAGATCAATGTACAAGGACCAAGACTTTCAAAACAAAACAGGCCTAAAAATGAAGTAGTTATCACCAAAAATAGTGATTTTAGTTAAAAATTGTTAATAAAAGGGTGATAATATGTCATAATTAATTAATAAATGGTATAAAATATATGATTATGGTTATATAATGAATTTATAATAAATATATATTTATTATACAGAAGTTTTGAATGTGTATGAATAATTGAGATACTTGTGATAATGGATTTATGTTTCAATACTATTTTAATCAGGATTGTTTATGCTTGAATTTCCATCGAGGAAATTATATGACCCTTATACAAAAAATAACTTTAATTTTTATTATAATCTATTTAATTCTTAATAATTAATGTTTTTATTTCATTTTTATCACATTAATTTCTCAATATATTCAAAGAATGTTATTAAAGAAAACTGAATATGTTTTTTGCTATTTTGTTGAAAAAACCATTCCATCCATATCCATATTTTCTAAAAATATTTTCAATAATGTTTTTAACATTATCCTATTATTTCATAAATTAATTATTACCCATGATTTAATTTTTAAAAACTAGTTTAAAAATATTTTTTTCATTTTCTGAATGAAGTTCTTTCTAACTTTTTACAATGTGAAATAAATGTTTCCTTTTAACTTATATGAAATGAAGGTAATTTCGTACCTTTATGAGCACTTGATTATTTGTAGATTCCTTTACAAGTTTAAAGTTTATTTTCCAATAAAATTACTTTAATATTATTTTTGAAATGTTTTTATTTTAAATAAGTGAATTCAAAGATAAAAGGGTATTTTCATCAAGAAATATTCCAGTGATTTCTTTATAGGATTTTTCAACTCTGATAAAAAAATTTGATATTAATTATAATTTACTAGGGATATGATCCAATGATTCTATACTAATTCATTCTCTATATTCTTATGTTTATAACGATTAGATTATAATTAAAATCATTTATTTTCATGGGTTTCTCTTTGATGAATTCATAAAATGTTTATGAAACCCATTTTCTTTTCATGGGTTATGACATAATGATATGATGAATGTTTTATGATTTTTTGGATCACATATGTATGGTGTTCATTATGTGATGGGTGTTCTTGGAATTATATATCCCTCCAATGTATTTGGTATAGTTTTATATCTAATCAGATACTTTTGGGAAACAAGTTGATGTTTTTGATCCATTATAGGTAATATGTCAATGTTCTTGATCCATTATAGGAAACAAGTTAATTTTCTTGATCCATTATTGGAAACAAGTCTATGCACTTAATTCATTATGGGAAACAAGTTTATGTGCTTGACCCACTATGAGAAACAAGTTTTGAGGCATAATATATAAGGATTTAATGGTCTTGGTACCTAACCTTGACATATGAAATAGTTTATATACCTATAATGGCGCTATAATTTTCTCAAATAAACATATGGTTCATATTGATTTATAATGATTTGGTACTCTTATTAATAATGTTTTTTGAAATGATATAGCTTTATTCCATGACTCATGTTTATTATCTTTTATATATTGGTTATGATATTTTTAAGTTATGATCATGATATCATACCCTTATTCTTACCTTATTCTTTCATGTGATCATTAATTGGTATCTCTCATGTTTACCCTTACTGAGCAGCTGAGCACACCATTTCTTATGTTTCATTTTCTGAGGTTATGAATAAAGTTTTTAGGTAGGATATGTCTATAAAGAGTAATAAATTGGGTGATCATTATGGGAGGTGTTAAAGATCATTCATAAAATAAGAATATTGTGTATCTAGTCTCCAAAGATACTAAACATTTATGGTTAATGGGAATGTATTGGTGAAATTTATTGAATATTCGTCTAAAAGGTTGTAATATTTATGTATAAAAATCTTGGGTCACTATAATACATGTGTGATTCCCATATGAGAAATAATGCATGGAAGGGGATACTATATACCCATTCTTACATATTGGTTGACTTTTATAAAGGGGTAAACATATATTATAAGATTCTAGAGTCCTGTTAAATATTTAGTTCATGTGAAATGATAGTTTTCTTCAAAAGGAGACTTATACAGCTGGATAATGAATTTTTCATTGATGAGGTTACCCTACACCAAATATAATGTGGTGGTGGAATTTTACAAAGGAGTACACATGTGCTAAAAGATTCTAGTCTCATGAAATGTGTAATTCATACGAAAGGATAATTTTCTTTAAAAGGAGGATTGGATACTTGTAGAAGGAATATATTAGGGAAGGGGTTACTCTAGGTCAAATATTATTCAAAAGTAGACCATTGGAAAGTAGAAAAAAGATGTTTTAAAAATCCCCAATTTCACATAAGATGTAGGTTTTATTAAAATGAGTGGGTCCCAAGGTGGTAGAGTTTTAAGGCTGGACACCATGTAAGATTTATTTGGTGGATATCCCTACATGGAGGATTTATGTGGGGAAATTAGGGGCTCTATGAAGGATATATGCAAACAAACCCATGATTTTTTTACACCAAGGAGACATTACCGTGAAGTTTTTCTATTTAGGGTTTCCACACTCTTAGGACATGCATTTCAAGTCTACCTAAAATATATATTTTATAAATACATTCTTTTAAAGTAATTTCTCACAAAGGATGTTATTTTTCACACTTTAGGCCTCTAAACTTTTCAATTTTTTCTATCTATATTGAAGGACATGTCGGGGAATCTTATTTATATAAAACAACACATAAACACTTTCCATATAATTTAAACCTCATAAAAGACTTGAAAAGCTATAAGAATCCTGTATCTAAATCTAAAATGATGGTGTGGTTTCATAAGATCTTAGTGGTTGTAAAGGAATTTTTCCTTTACACAAAAAATGATGAGGGGTTTATATAAGTGTTTGAAAACCACAATGTATATTCATTCCAAGAAAAAAAGGGATTGTCAGGTTGCTTAATTATTCTTGGGTCATAAATTATTCTCACATTTGTATCATAAATGACTTATTAGTCACCTAAGTCTTCCACGATCATATAAGATCTATGTTTTCTAGCTGTGAATGAATTAACATCTGAATAAAATTTAAGCGATTTCATTAGAACTTCATGCTACAATTGAAAAGGATGAATCTCTATGTAGTCTTTTTATGGTCTGTATAATTTCAATGTGGTAGAAAAACTTCATTTATGCTAGAAACATTACCAAATTAAAATATTAATAAATGTTGATTTGGGTGTCCATTTTGGGTCTATAAGAAAAAAATAGAAGAATATTAAATGAACTACACCCCTGGAAACTGATTTTACACAAAGAAAGTGTTTTTATACTAAAAAAGTCTTATAATATCCACAAAATGGGTTTTATAGTTTTAAAAACCTTTTCATAAGCAATTTTTGGAATGTATGTCCTACTCGAAGTGGGAGGTTCTCACCACCACACCATCATACTGGGTAATGGTTTTGATTAATCCCAATCCCTTTGTGAGTGAGTAATCATATAGCACCTGGAGATATAATTTTTTTCTTATTCATGCATAGAAATATTTTTCTATCTAAACTTGACTTGTTATATATGAGTGATGTCCACATCATTTATTCTATGTAAAATTACATGGCGCACATTTTTCAACGATAATAATGACTTTACAAATTTTTTATCCCTTATTTGAAGCATTTATATGACTTAATTTTAGTTGAGTAGACTATAAAGATTACTCCATCAACCATATCTCCCACTTACTCTAATTTTCTTCTTTATTATAGATATAACACATTATTCTAGGCTCTCTTAAGTGTTTAAGTGTTGGACTCCTTCCATGCCACATCTCCTATAGTGTTATCTTCACTTTAAGATTTACTAGAGCCTAGTTTTGTGTTTAAATAACCACTAACATTATTTCCTTCCAATAATGACTTGAGATACCACTCTTGATGAATATTTGATTTTATATATTTTTCACCATCCAATTCTTTCTTTCCACAACAATATTCTGATATGGTTTCTTCATGGGTGAAACTTTATGACTGATTCCATGCTTATTCATGTAATTTTCCTCTTAAATATAGGCGTACACTATATCATTGTCCAATCATAGGATCTTTAATGATATTCTAGTTTTATTTTCAACTTGTCTCCAAAATCACATTTGATTTACTGAATGGCTTCCTTCTTGGTCTACATAATCATTATGCTTCCTATTATACTATAATGATAAAAATAATGTACCTTTCACCCCATTTTTGGGAAATTTTGTTGGATTTCACACATTATTGTAAATAAGATCCAACAATTTTGATTCCCTTTTCTTCTTCAGTCAGTTGGGGTTTCTCACCATCTTCCCTTGTATGAAATAATCACATGTTCTCTATCTCTCCCACTTCAAGTTATAAATGTCAACTATAGCCATTATCTTAGATAAATTGAACATTATTTCATTGATATACATTCTCGATATTTTTATTTATAAGTTATTCCCCACTTTAACCATAAGAATGCATGTGTTCTCCTTGATTTATGCTTGATATAGATTTTCATTTGTTCTCCAAATATTCATAAAATAATTTTCATCCATTACTTTTATTAGGAATACCATAAAATTGAATGTTACATAATGTCCTAAGTTACATAGTTAGCTCCCACTTAGAATTTTATTTCAAAGACCACCCACATAAAACACCATTGTATTCATTAACTTATCGCCAAAAAGCCGTGTTCTTTAACTTCCTCTAATATTCAAAGAACTATAATTACTAAATCAAACCATAAAATATGTCCTAACATTGTCCCACTAAAACCTATCCTGGCTCAGTAGTGAGGAAGAGTTTCACCCTTGAATCCAAACACCAATAGGTCATGGGTTGGAAACTAGCGTCATGGGTATCTATCAGGCGTATGGGAGTCATTAACCTTATAATTCCCATAAAAATAAATTAAAACTGCTAATCAACTCCATATATATAATTGAAAAGTTTATCATTCTCATTCCAAAACTATATCTATATTCCAAACTATATAATACAATCTGAGACAATGTAAGACCATCCTCCTGGAACTCCACTCCAACTACCCAAACTATAGAATCCCCAATCTCTCTTGAGATTTCATGGGAAATTTATCAAGAAACCATAGAGGGGTGATAACTTAGGAGTACTCGATAGGATCATGTTTCTATGTAATGAAACATCAATGTGAAATCAATGTTTTAGAGAGAACATGTGTGAGAACAACTTAGAAAGGGAAATATCTAATCAAGAATGAATTTTAAGAGACTACTCATAATTAATAGAAATGAATAACATCATAGGATTTCAAACTTTTTACAAAAACAAATTTTCCTAGAACAAATCCTTTATATTAAAAATTCATGGTCATAAATCGTCGATGAAAATATCATAATAATATAATAATAAAAATCATACCAAATAATATAACACCACCCTTTCCTATCAATTCAAATGCCCTTCCCACTCAAACCCGTAGTGATCCAATTATAGAACATCTCACAAACTAATTAGGAAGTTATAAGGAAATGTTAATCATACTGAAACATCATTCATACTACCATTATATCATCATCACCAAAACACATAACCATATCTTCATCCATTACACCATATTTGTATATCTGTTTCGTCAAGGAACATAACCTTGAACCATTATAGCCCATATATATACATATACAACTTAATCAATTGTATCCAGAGTATATACATTCCATAATCCATATTCCATTACAACCCATTGTGACATAACATAAAATCATATGATTAAGGAAAAATATATAGAAAATATCACTTCCTCAAAATATCATTTACATGCATGGATAAACCACTTAGGGTTAAGGATTTAGAGTAGGGGTAGTCATTATTTAATGAATCTACTAATCAAAACCTGGTTAATCTATTGCCTAAGAAATTAGTCTGATTATGAAATTATATTATATTCCCTAACATGATCAATACCAATATATTCCAAGGGAGGGACCCTGACCTAATTGGACTAAACCAAACTATGACGAATAGTTTATTCAATTTCCCTCTTTTGTAGTTTCAACCTTAGGCATCTAGGATGGAAACCACATTTAGACCAAAGAGTGGTTTCCAATTTGGGTAGATCTAATTTACTGGACTAATTCTAAATTGGTGACTCTTAGACAGCTACATGGTATAATCCAATAGACCTTTTTATGTTAGAATTATGGATAACCTATGTGTTGGCTCCCAGAAATCGATCCCAAACCCATTCATTAATTAATTTATGTTAAATAAATCTGCTAAGTTTATAACCGAACCTCAAAGAGTCACATGAGAAATCCATTTATAGGTTTCTAAGAAAGGTCAAAATTATGTTTCAGGGTCTCCATATGGGTTTAACCCCAGACTTCAATTATAATACATACCTATGTAGAAATTCTAGTTGGGTTTTATAAATTTATAATATAATCATGCATGTGTAGAATCAATGACACATCATGGGTCAGTCAAATTTTGGTAAAGTTGTTGGGTACATTCTTTCTACATGGGCAAATTTGGAATGGGCCTATGATTTCCTTAATCTCCCTTCCCCCTATTTCCCTTTTATAACTTTTGAACAAAATTTAATTTCTTCATCCATGTCTTGCATTTAGTTCATGATACAAGCTCACGTGACTCATTCAAAGAGCTTAGAAACTCAATAATCTATTTCTTTCAAACCTAAAATCGAAAGATACCTTTCCACATGTTGTCATGCAATCAAGGGTGAAAATCACAATATTTCTCCAATTAATCCTAAAAATGCACAATATATGCCACTTGATCAATAGGGAGAATGACCACTATTGTATGATCACACCATTATGAACTAAAAATTTTCATTCATCTGTGGTTTTATGCCCATCATTATTCGGGATCCCATTCAGTCGTGTACATTTGAAATTAAACGTGGACTAATTCACATGATCTAGCACATTGTTCAATTTAGTGGAATTCATAGTGAAGATACACAAAAGCATATTTCATACTTCTTAGAAGTTTTTGAAACATTTAGAAATCAAGGTGTGTATTCATATTCTATTTGGATTAGGGTATTTCTATTTTCCTTGTGTGACAAAGCCAATGATTGGATTAAAAGCTAAGATCCTGCGTCTATTACTATATGGGATAATTTAGCTAATAAAATTATTTATAAATATTTCTAATCCATATATACCTAGATAATGACATAAAAACTTCACTCAAATAAATTTAGAATCATCTAAGGAGGCTTGGGCCTATTTTAAATAATTGACTTGAATGTGCCCGCTTCATAGACTCGAGGTGAGTCTACATCTCCAAAAAAAATATCTAGGCCTATAACCCACTCCACAGACTACAGTAGATGTCATGGTTTATGGTGGACTCATGATTAAAACACTAGAAGTAGGGAGATAACTTTTAGATAAGGTTTCACATAATTTTATTCTTTTGAAGAGAAATTGAGGACCCCCTCGATGAAGGATTCACCAATTAGAAGATACCCCCAACCTTATATTCCAAGTCAAATCCCTTAATAAAAAACATTAAAATTTTTAGCTTTCCTAACCCCAAATAGCACCACCTACTCTTATTATAGTGATTCAAGCATGTGAAATGTGTGGAGGCCCACACCCATACCAGGAATATCAAGCAGGGATCAAAGAAACCCAAATTCGGGATTGTAATTATGTTAATTAAAATCAACAAACTCAATAGTTTCAATAACTACAACAATACCAGTATCCATTCTACTGGAAAATACCAGGTCAATAATAACCTAATTAGAGTTTTTTTAAATAGAGGAGTGGTCAACCTCCACCACAGAATCAGGGACCACCTGGTTACCCCCTCAAAACCAATCTTCTATACCACATCAACCCTTAACACAAAAAAAAACAATTTCACCTTAGTTCATAGTACTTTCTACCTACTCATCAACAACAATACCAACATCAAACCCCATCGATACATCCAAAACAAGACCCGCCTCAACAGTTGAATCTAGAAAATATACTCGGTGTATTTTTTCAAAAAGAGGACAAGTGAAATAATCTTGAAGTGACTGATATGAAAAATAAAAGGGATAATCTCTACAACCTTGATCACCAAGTAGGATATATCTCTAAGACTCTATTATACTATGTATCAGCTACACAGCCCAATAATACCAATGTATACCAAAGAGATGGGAATAAGGATGTAGTCCTTCATAACGGAAAAATATAATATTTAAATAGTCATTAAAATGTGAGGAAAATAGGATAGAAGAACCTAAATCACATTTGGTAGTCATCAAAAAATATAGCGATGGGAGAAAACCCAAAGATGGTAAAGAAAGAACTATAAAATAGAGCCAAGTAAAAAAACTCAAGTATAAGTGCATCTCACCAAATAATATTTCTATATGGAACAACCGCCTTGATGACCCCCTCTTCTATTTGTAGGGAGTATGATAAAAGTTTAGATAGAGGGGTGGTGCAATAAATTTATGGATATGTTCAAGAAATACCACATTAACATTCCCTTTATAGAATCCATTTCCCATATTTCTGCTTATGAAAAAACTTTAAAGAAGATACTCACCAACAAGATAAATATCGAATAATTAAGTGCAATTTCTATAAATTAATAATTCCCCACCATAGTTTAGTATAATCTCTCACCAAAGATGATAGATCTTGGTAGCTTTTAAATTTTATGTACCATTGGGATGTGTAGTTTTGGAAAATAGTTATGTGGTCTCAGAGAAATTATAAATCTAATTATATTTAATTTATTATAAAAATTGGTACTATAAGAGATGAAAATAACATTAGTAGCAGTTTATCTTATAGATGTATCTATCAAGTACCCTCAAGGAATTATCCAGGGAATCTTAGTCAAAGTTGGTATGTTCATATTTTCCATTGATTTTATTATCCTGGACATATAAGAAAAATAAGTTGTGACTATAATTCTAGTGTGGCCATTTCTCACCACTGGGAAAGATTTAATAGATGTGAACCAAGGTATTTTGATCTTCAAGGTTGGTTAATAATGGATAGTGTTCAACCTAGTAAACGTTTCTAAGAAAAATGGTGACTCATTTGATTATCATACCATTTTCTTGTCTAATGAAAAAGATGATTTCATGGATATTTAATATGAGAGGGAGGTTATATATACTAATGAATAAGATGGTAGTGAACATGAGGAGGTAAATCACATCGACCCTATGATGATAGAATCTTTCTATAGTTCACTCCCTCAGTCATTAATCCACAAACTTTATAATTAAAGCCTCTTCTAAAGACACTTAAATACTCATTTTTAGAGACTAAATATGCACTTCTAGTTATCATAATCCTAAAAATAAATAAATAGAAATAATAATAATTGATAATGTTCTCAAGAGGAATAAAAATCAATATCTCAATGTTTGGTGGATATTAACGGGATTATACCCGTCAAATACACACAAAAAATTGTAAGAAGAAGGATCTACGCCAAAATTCAAACCCTAGAGGTGTCTCAACCCACCAATGAAAGAATTAGTTAAGAAGGATGTTCTGAAGCTTCTCAATGTTGGAATTATATTTTCTACCTCTAATATCAAATGGGTTATCCTAATTCATGTATTACTAAAGAAAATAGTATTAACTGTAAAAAAAATAATGAAAATGAATTAATCCCAGATTAAAACATTACTGGATTCAGAGTCTATGTCGACTATAGAATTATCAATATAATTACTCATAAATAAAACATCCTTATCACATTAATGGATTAGATTCTTGAGATATTAGTTGGGAATGAATTCATTTTTTTCTGGATGGATATTTTGGATACCGCCATATCATTGTCATCCCAGTTATTTATTCAAAAACAATGCTCACATGTCTATTCAGAAACATTACATATCGATGAATGTTGTTTGGAATGTGTAATTCACTGGAAATAGTCCAATAGTGTATGAAACATATCTTTCATAATACGGTAGAGGATTTCGTAGAAATATTAATCGTTTATTTTTCGATGCATGGATGATCCGTTAAGTTTTGTCTGATTAACTTGGAGCTGGTATTACAACATTTTAAGGAGAAATATTTGGTGATAAATTGAGAGAAATTCCATTTTATGGTTCAAGGAGGAATATTCCTTTGGAATAAAAGTTCAAAGAATATAATAGTAGTCAACCCATCCAAATAAATTATCAAAGACTTACCTGAACCAACAACTATGAAAGGCATAAGGAGTTATATGGACCATGCTGTGTTCTGTCATCGCTTTGTTTTGAACATTGTAAAAAATGATTGTAACACCCCGAGATTTTATGAAAAATATTCTTTTAATTTCATTTATGTCTTCTATTATACAGCACACCAAGTTTAGCTTGTACTATACGCAACACCGTATTAGCTTGCAGTAAACGCAACGCTATTCTTGGATCGTGTTACACACAATTTCATGTTCCTTTTATAATAGTAATTCTACGCAACATTGAGTGTGTGTGTGTGTGTGTGTGTGTGTGTGTGTGTATTCAATGTATAAATGAAATACGGTTGGATTCTGTTATACGAAACAACTAAGGATTATTGCACAACACGCAACCCTGACTTGGCTTGCATTACATGCAATCACGACCTTCCTCGATAGCGTGTGTTGTACGCAATACCGAGTTTTACTAAACAACGATATATTATTATAATATTATTATGAACAAGCCGTTATGAATAGTATTAAATAAATTTTTAATTTTATAACATTATTATTCATCTTACACATTTTCTAGAACATGGTATAAGAACATAATAAATTTATCGGGTAAAATAAGTATTTTTCAAAAAATGAAGTTTTGCCGCCTTTTGATGGTGCACAGACTTTAAATATAGTTTTTGACATGTTTATAAGTTCAATTTTAAAAAATAAAATTATTTTTTGGAAGTAGGATATAAAATTTTACATTGGATAAATTTTTCATATTATTCTGATAACTTTCATATTTTAATGAATAGTAAAAACACGCTATATTTTAATTAAAAACAAATTTTTTTCATCGTAACAACATATGTGGTTAAATAATAATATTGAATAGTTTTAAAGTATAAATAGAATATATTATTACCATTTAATATAAATTATGTCATTATCCTTGATTTTACATTGAATTCGTAGGTTAAATAAATTCAATCTTTGGCAATGTTTTAAACAAAAACCCGTTTTCTTTTGACAACGGGATTAATTTTAATTTAATTTCAGCAACTTCTGTGTATTGAATTTGGAAAAATGTATTCCATATTTGGAATCAGTGGGTCCAAATTATATTAATAGACTACTTTTTATTTTTGGGATTTATGAATAGTAACAACAGTAAATTTTATTTACCATAGTAAAAGGTAAATTGGATTATTAAGGGTAAATATAATATTAACAAATTATCCTAATACTTGTCTTAATACAATTGGATTATTATAATTTTTCTTAAGTCATATTTGGGTCGAAATGGAATCCATTAGAACTCTCTTGGAGGTGATTAAGACCTTTAGTTTATTTTATTTAAAGGAAAGTGAAATATGTCTCACTCAACTTTAATAATTAAAGTATTTTTAATATAAGTTTATACAGAATATAAATTTGGTTATAAATACTCATTTGAAATATAAAATGTTTTTCTTTGTCATGGTAATTTATTTGTAATTTTTAAGAGTTATTTAATTACCTTATTATCTTATACATTAATGATACAAAAATTATTTATTTAGTGAAAAATCAATGATATAGTTTTTATTAAAATATTAATACATATCAAAAGGCCCAAAAAACTGCACAAAACTTATTATTAGTGTATATATAAACCATAATCATCCACTTTCCGAATTTTTGACCATTTGGATCCTTATTAAGGTGATTATGACACTTATATTATTTTATTTTAAATGATTCCAAAGTTGTCACCTTCATAATTTAATAAATATAACAATTTAAATATTGTGATTTTAAGATGATAAATTCGAGTAAAAGTATTATTACAAAATTTAATAGATTTATCTTCATCATAGGATTTTATTTTTAATTTTTATTCAACAGATAAGTATATTAAATAATTATACAAAAATGTTGTAGTAATTATTTTATTAAGAGATAAACCAAATAAATGGTATTAAAAATAATAAAATAAATATTATATGAACTATTTAATGTTATCCACTAATTTTCTAGACACGTATGACCTTTTATTAATCTATTAAAGCTTTTAGTTCGAACATATCTTCTGTATATAATTTATTTAAATTCAAATAAATGAATAGTGTGAAAATTGACACTATTGTTATTTTTTAAAAATAACATATTATAAAATTGTTTAAAAATTACAAAAATATTTAAAAATTATAAATTTAAATTTATATCGTCTAAAATGTTATAAAGTACCCGATTATGGACAATTCACAACAAATAAGTAATTATTTGTTATAATTTAAAATTCAGAATGTTATTACCACAAATAAAATTAAATTGATTAAATAAGGATAAATCAAGTTGATAATGTTTAAAATAAATTAATAACATGTCTAAATTTTATTGGTTGATTATATTAAAACCCTAAATCATCTAATATTTGGATATGAGTCATTTTGAAAGTTTTTATGTGGGGTTGGGATTTAATATAAACTAATATTTCTTATATTTCCAAAGGTGCCCCTATCCTCCCTTATAAAATGGCACATCCTCCCTCTCTTCCTCACACCACATTGAGCCTTCAATCTCGGACAAACCCTGCCAAATTCTCTTCTCCACTTCCATAGAAACATCCTAGAGGTTCTGGTCTTCTTCAAAGACCAATTTTAGTTCCCTAAGAGGAGGTCTCAAAGAGGCGCTTCAAAGAAGAGGTAATGTCCGTTACCGATTCTTTCAACTTTATTTCTTCTTCCACTTATTCATAGTTAGTTGTTTAATTATGAATTAATAACTTCATTATAACTCATATACTGATATATTATTATAAGTATGAAACAACCCTATTTCACAATCTATCCATCCTATGGAAAACAAAATCACCACACGTGCGTACGTATGGAATACCGTCTCCACGCCGTGGTGAAATCTGTTTTTCCATCAACACATTACATGGATGGGTATAATGGTGTAAATAATAACTATATATGGTTATTATAATATCATCTTGATTCTGATATATTATACCATCCACTTTAATTCTATTCAATAATTATGGGAATGATATCATCGCTCGTGCGTACGTACGGACTACCGTCTCCACGACGCGATGAGATTCATTCTCCATGTTAACCATATATGAATGATCCTAAAGTTTATATAATGAATAATAATGAAATATATGAAAGCTACAGTATTTATGTATATATATATATTTATTTCATCTATTTAGTTTCATTCAATTCAATAAGGAAACGAAAACAGCATTCATGCGTACGTACGGCCAACCGTCTCCATGAACGGTGTATTTCATTTCTTTTATCGATCTATAATATATATATATATATATATTATGAATATATATTATATATAAATAATTTTTTACTTTATGGATTTATATAAATCAGTATATAATTATTAATATCAAGAACGACAAGTCAAAACACATACAATAAATGAAATGATTTTACCCAAAACGCTGCTTTAACATAGAATTTACAAAAGAACGGGTAATATAAAGTCATAAGTGAAACATATATGATATCATAACAATGAATATGATTCTTTGATAAGTCAATGACATTATTTAAATCATTATATAAGAGGTTCGGATACGTACGAAGCACATCGGACCTAAGGTAAGGGATAATTTTTCAAATCTCATTTTTATCCGAGATTGCTTATTCGTAAGTCTTTAATGGGGTTATTTATATCATACAAGTCCATGTTTTATAAAAAAAATCATGTATTTTTTAATTCCTTTTTACCCATTTTTTAATTTTACTACATGGTCTGTAAGGAATCTTTCTTTTGTTTACGTTACGAGGTACTTTTTTGACTTTTCTGGCAAAAGTACGAGAAATGGTTTTTTAAACTTATACGGCACGAACGGATTTTTACGGTTTTATAAAGACTTATTTTCATGAAGCTTCCTCCAAAATATTTCTTGAATATTTTCAATAAAATCTCATTCTTTTAAAATTTCATGACGTTTTGTGAAAATAAATTGATTTTGAAGAAGAAAGGATATTTTCCTCAAGAATTCATTTCATGTATTTTATCAAAACCATTTTTTCATCTAAGATGACATTATTTCATATCTGTATGTTTCAAGTATAATGTCTCTATGATTTACATGGTTTCACTTTTCTGATTATGAAATGATATCCATTTATTTTATATGGATTATGTGATGATGGGATGATGTTTATGAAACCCATTTTATTTATTGGGTTATTATGAATGATGTATGTTTATTTTGTGGAATAAGTAAGAATGATTTCATTATGAGATGGGTGGGACCTATATCTCCCTCCAATGCAATGGGTAAAGATTTATATCTCATGATATAGACATGGCTAGAACAGAAAGTTAAACCAGTTCAGTAACACAGGACTGGAACGAGGAGTGAACTCGATTCAGAAAGGGACGTTGTCCACTAAGATGGTCTTGGCAGAAATGACTTGGCTACTATGGAAATCATATCATGTGATTAATGGTTTCCAAAATTACATGTTTTATTCACATGATATTTTATCATGATTGATGTTACCTTATGATATATGCTTTACGTACTTCCAAGATTCATGTCTTTGCTCAAGATTTTGATGTTTAGATTTTATGTTCAAGTTTTTGCATTCAAATGTTTATGTATTGTTTTATGTTCTCTATGTTTACCCTTACTGGGCATTTGAGCACACCCCTTTTATGTTTTCTTTTCCCCAGGATATAAAGAAAGGTTTTAGGTAAGAAAAAAAGGGGAAGATCTTTATTGGGAGATGTTGAAGATCTTTCACCACGATTAGATGATTTTATTTCGAGTTTCCAAAGACACTAAACTATTATGATCCTTGTGTGTCTGTTTTTGTTATGTACTAAGTATTCCTCAATATTAATGTAATTTCCATGTACGTCAAGCTTCGGGCCTCTACAGTTGGTATTAGAGCAAAGTTTTAGTCAACCTTTGGAAACTAGGATGCGAGAAATTTAGTGAGATCCCTAGAGATATTTCTAAGGTATGTCTAGGGATGTCCCTAAGGTTAAGTATAAGTATTGGTTATAGTCCTAGAATTATGATAACGATATTATATTAAACCTAAGATGTTAGATATTGAATTTACTCCCCCTTTATTATGATTTTTTCCTCTCACGCTATTCTTTTTGGGTTTTAGAAAATGACTGGAAACAAGATGATTCATGATAATGGAGGATATGATGGACAACGGAATGATATTCTTCATGAGAAACCAAATAAAATGGGATTTGGAAGTCCAAACATCATTATTATTCAAAATTAGCAATCTCATAATATGATCAATAAACTCAAATTTGGTAAGTTTCCTGACTCGACTAATAAGAGAAAGATGGAGTTTCATGATGATTATAGAGGAAAGAAAGTTCAATTTCCCCTATGTAAATCATGTGGGAAGAGTCATCAAGGAGAATGTTTCAAATGAACTGGAAGATGCTTTGGGTGTGGAAAAGAAGGACATAAATCCAGTAAGTGCAAAGGAAAAGGTTCAGTTAACATCATGTATAAGGATAATGGTATTGCTACGACATCAACAATGGTTAAATGTTTTAAATGTGGAATGTACGGGAATTATGCAAACCAATTCCCTAAGGGAAAGTCTCATGAAGAGAATTAGTATGGTCGTATGGGTAATATTTATGTTGATGATGATGAAGAGACTACAAATGATATATGAGATGAAAGACTTGTTGAAGCTCGGTCAATGGTTTAAGAAGGTGGTAGAATTATTACATGTTTATCAAGTGTAATGTTGTATAAGTAATCCCATGATACTATGGAATAAAGAGAAATCTAAGGATTGTTACACTGTTGTCTTTCCTTAAGTTTTGAAAGTGTGTGATGAATGGTACCAGAATTTTTGGAAAGTAGATGATATGTGCATAATGAAGGGATAAGGAGAAAATTAAATGTTTGATAGTATTCATGAGCTCATGAATGATATAAGGAGAAGGATATATCATGGTTTGAGTATATAGAATTTTTGAATTTTGGTATGTGGAAAGAGTTAACTTTTGATAGTATTCATGTTTTCACTAAGGTTTAATGGGTATTCATTTTTCAAGAGAATACAAGATTAAGGTATTCACATGATTGGAATGTGACCAACAAGATAATGGGGAATAAATGATGCTTGGTTGATGACATTTCAAGTAATTGTTTTCTTTATACTATGAGCTTGGACTGAAGTATTTTAGATAAATATTGGAATGGATTATGTCGGACATAAGATAGTATTGTTTAAGGATAGAACTTTTTTTGATATTATTGATGGGATGTTATAGTAATGTAGTTTTAGAAAAAAGACAACCTGCAGGATGGGCGACAGCCCATCGCGTCGGACAAGGCTGTTGGAATCGAACCCACAACCGAAGTGCGACTGGCCTTTATCGCATACCACTAGCCTACAGGAAGTCCCTAGTTAGTAGAAACTAGTTCTATTTTATTAAGCGGTATGATATATGAAGTATAAGTTCATTTTTGGAATCATATACGATTAACCTCACCATAGATGGACTTATGTATATTTGATAACTTTTTTTATCCTTTTGTTTGAAACAAATGGAATGACCCATCATTCTATCACATGATCTGTTAACACTTCACAAATAACAAATTCAACTTCATTTCTTTAAGAGATGAAGTGGAAATTGTTCAAAGCACGAACGACAGTGATATTGTACCAAAATAAAGCAAGTATTTCTTCTAATTCAAAATTTTCAACTTTAGGGAAATGATCTTGAAAACCAAAAAATGTTATCCTAGTGATCTTATATCCAATGAATCAGATGGTACCTTAGATCATCACAAATTTATGGCTTTGTGATTGTTGGCTTTTTTTATAGCCATGTCCTCTACCACTCTCCATCAGAACTTGATGGTTAGATTTTTCATCCATATCCATATTTTCACCTATGTTCTCCTACATGGAAACCCAATGATGAGTTACTTTGGGTAATAGTTGCATTTCATACTTTAGTTTTTATAATTAAGTTTTAGTATTCCTTTTTACGATGTGGGTTTCTATGAATAGTAAACGATTAATAACCCCGACGAATTTCGATGGCGAAATTCATTTTAAGGGGGGTAGAATGTAACACCCCGAGATTTTATGAAAAATATTCTTTTAATTTCATTGATTTCTTCTATTATACAGCACACCAATTTTATCTTGTACTATACGCAACACCGTATTAGCTTGCAGTATACGCAACGCTATTCTTGGATCTTGTTACACACAATTTCATGTTCGTTTTATAATAGTCATTCCACGCAACATTGAGTGTGTGTGTGTGTGTGTGTGTATATATATTCAATGTATAAGTGAAATATGGTTGGATTCTGTTATATGAAACAACTAAGGATTATTTCACAACACGCAACCCTGACTTGGCTTGCATTACACGCAATCACGACCTTCCTCGCTAGCGTGTGTTGTACGCAATACCGAGTTTTACTAAACAACGATATATTATTATAATATTATTATGAACTAGCTGTAATGAATAGTATTAACTAAATTTTGAATTTTATAACATTATTATTCATCTTACACATTTTCTAGAACATGGTATAAGAACAAAATAAATTTTTCGGGTAAAATAAGTATTTTTTAAAAAATGCAGTTTTGCCGCCTTTTGATGGCACACCCACTTTAAATCTAGTTTTTGACATATTTATAAGTTCAATTTTACAAAATAAAATTATTTTTTGGAATCATGATATAAAATTTTACCTTGGATAAATTTTTCATATTATTCTGATAACTTTCATATTTTAATGAATAGTAAAAACACGCTATATTTTAATTAAAAACAACTTTTTTTCTTCATAATAACTTATGTGGTTAAATAATAATATTGAATGGTTTTAAAGTATAAATAGAATATATTTTTACCATTTAATATAATTTATGTCATTAGCCTTAATTTTACATTGAATTCGTAGGTTAAATAAATTCAATCTTTTGCAATGTTTTAAACAAAAACCCGTTTTATTTCGACAACGGGATTAATTTTAATTTAATTTCTGAAACTTCTGTGTATTGAATTTGGAAAAATGGATTCCATATTTGGAATCAGTGGGTCCAAATTATATTCATAGACTACTTTTTATTTTTGGGATTTATGAATAGTAACAACGGTAAATTTTATTTACCATAGTAAAAGGTAAATTGGGTTATTAAGGGTATATATAATATTACAAAATTATCCTAATACTTGTCTTAATATAATTGGATGATTATAATTTGTCTTAAGTCATATTTGGGTCGAAATGGAATCCATTATAACCCACTTGGAGGTGATTAAGAACTTTAGTTTATTTTATTTAAAGGAAAGTGAAATATGTCTCACTCAACTTTAATAATTAAAGTATTTTTAATATAAGTTTATACAGAATATAAATTCGTTTATAAATACTCATTTGAAAGATATTTGTTTTTCTTTTTCATGGTAATTTATTTGTAATTTTTAAGAGTTATTTAATTACCTTATTATCTTATACATTAATGAAGCAAAAATTATTTATTTAGTGAAAAATCAATAATATAGTTTTTATTGAAATATTAATACATATCAAAATGCCCAAAATCTACACAAAACTTATTATTAGTGTATATATAAACCATAATAATCCACTGGCCGAATTATTGACCATTTGGATTCTTATTAAGGTGATTATGAAACTTATATTATTTTATTTTAAATGATGTCAAAGTTGTCACCTTCATAATTTAATAAATATAACAATTTAACTATTGTGATTTTAAGATGATAAATTCGAGTACAAGTATTATTGTAAAAGGTAATAGATTTATCTTCATCATAGGATTTTATTTTTAATTTTTATGCAACAAATAATTATATTAAATAATTATAAAAAAATGTTGTAGTAATTATTTTATTAAGAGATAAACCAAATAAATGGTTTTAAAAATAATAAAATAAATATTATATGAACTATTTAATGTTATCCACTAATTTTCTATATACGTATGACCTTTTATTAATCTATTAATGATTTTATTTCGAACCTATCTTATGTATATAATTTATTTAAATTCAAATAAATGAATAGTGTCAAAATTGACACTATTGTTATTTTATAAAAATAACATATTATACAATTGTTTAAAAAACACAAAAATATTTAAAAATTATAAATTTAAATTTATATGGTCTAAAATGTTATGAAGCACCTGATTATGGAAAATTCACAACAAATAAGTAATTATTTGTTATAATTTAAAATTTAGAATGTTATTACCACAAATAAAATTAAATTGATTAAATAAAGATAAATCAAGTTGATAATGTTTAAAATAAATTCATAACACATATAAATTTTATTGGTTGATTATATTACAACCCTATATCATCTAATATTATGATATGAATCATTTTTAAAGTTTTTATGTGGGGTTGGGATTTAATATAATCTAATATTTCGTATATTTCCAAAGGTGCCCCTCTCCTCCCTTATAAAATGGCACCTCTTCCCTCTCTTCCTCACACCACATTGAGCCTTCAATCTCGGCCAAACCCTGCCATATTCTCTTCTACACTTCCATAGAAACATCCTAGAGGTTACAGTCTTCTTCAAAGACCAATTTTAGTGCCCTAAGAGGAGGTCTCAAAGAGGCGCTTCAAAGAAGAGGTAATGTCCGTTACCGATTCTTTCAACTTTATTTCTTCTTCCACTTATTCATCGTTAGTTGTTTAATTATGAATTAATAACTTCAGTATAACTCATATACTAATATATTATTATATGTATGAAACAACCCTATTTCACCATCTATCCATCCTATGGAAAACAAAATCACCGCACGTGCGTACGTATGGAATACTGTCTCCACGCCGTGGTGAAATCTGTTTTTCCATCATCACCTTACATGGATGGGTATAATGGTGTAAAGAATAACTATATATGGTTATTATAACATCATACTGATTCTGATATATTATACCATCCACTCCAATTCTATTCAATAATTATGGGAATGATATCATCGCTCGTGCGTACGTACGGACTACCGTCTCCACGACGCGATGAGATTCATTCTCCTTGTTAACCATACATGAATGATCTTAAAGTTTATATAATGAATAATAATGAATTATATGAATTATACTGGATTTATGTATATATATATATATATATATTTATTTCATCTATTTAGTTTCATTCAATTCAATAAGGAAACGAAAACAGCATTCATGCGTACGTACGGCCTACCGTCTCCATGAACGGTGTATTTCATTCCTTTTATCGATATATAATATATATATGTATATTATGAATATATATTATATATAAACCATGTTTTACATTATGGATTTATGTAAATCAGGATATAATTATTAATATCAAGAACGACAAGTCAAAACACGTATGATAAATGAAATGATTTTACCCAAAACGCTGCTTTAACATAGAATTTACAAAAGAACGGGTAATATAAAGTCATAAGTGAAACATATATGATATCATAACAATGAATATGTTTCTATAATAAGTCAATGACATTATTTGAATCATTATACAGGAGGTTTGGATACATACGAAGCATATCAGACCTAAGGTAAGGGATAATTTTTCTAATCTCATTTTTATCCGAGATTACTTATTCGTAAGTATTTACTGGGGTTATTTATATCATGCAATTCCATGTTTTATAAAAGTGTTTTCATGTATTTTTGAAGTCCTTTTTACCCATTTTTTACTTTTACTACATGGTATGTAAGGAATCATTCTTTTGTTTACGTTACGAGGTACTTTTTTGACTTTTCTGGCAAAAGTACGAGAAAATGTTTTTTTAAACTTATAAGGCACGAACGTATTTTTACGGTTTTATAAAGACTTATTTTCATGAAGCTTACTACAAAAGATTTCATGAATATTTTCAACAAAATATCTTTCTTTTAAAATTGAATGACGTATTGTGAAAATAAATTGATTTTGAAGAAGAAAAGGATATTTTCCTCAAGAATTAATTTCAAGTATTTTATCAAAACCATTTTTCCATCAAAGATGACATTATTTCATATGTGTATGTTTCAAGTATAATGTCTCTATGATTTACATGGTTTCACTTTTCTGATTATGAAATGATATCCATTTATTTTATATGGATTATGTGATGATGGGATGATGTTTATGAAACCAATTTTATTTATTGGGTTATTATGAATGATGTATGTTTATTTTGTGGCGTAAGTAAGAATGATTTGATTATGAGATGGGTGGGACCTATATCTCCCTCTAATGCATTGGGTAAAGATTTATATCTCATGAGATAGACATGGCTAGAACGGCATGTTGAACCGATTCAGTAATACAGGACTGGAAGGAGGAGTGAACTCGATTCAGAAAGGGACTTTGTCCACTAAGATGGTCTTGGAAGCAATGCCTTGGCTACTATGGAAATCATATCATGTGATTAATGGTTTCCAAGATTACATGTTTTATTCGCATGCTATTTTATCATGATTTATGTTACCTTATGATATATTCTTTACGTACTTCCATGATTCATGTCTTTGCTAAAGATTTTTATTTTTAGATTTTATGTTCAAGTTTTTGCATTAAAATGTTTATGGATTGTTTTATGTTCTCTATGTTTACCCTTACTAGGAATTTGAGCTCACCCCTTTTATGTTTTCTTTTCCCCAGGATATAAATAAAGGTTTTAGGTAAGAAAAAAGGGGAAGATCTTTATTGTGAGATGTTGAAGATCTTTCTCCACAATTAGATGATTTTATTCCGAGTTTCCAAAGACACTAAACTATTATGATCCTTGTGTGTCTGTTTTTGTTATGTACTAAGTATTCCTCAAAAGTAATGTAATGTCCATGTACGTCAAGCTTAGGGCCTCTACAATGATCAACCAATAAAAACCTACTATTTAAGTTTGTTCCTTTTGAATTCATTGAAAAATATCATTTTACATTTTATTCTAAAAGAAATAACCTAGTGGTTTATTCTCTCCTTATATCACTATAATAGTAAAAATACTTCAAGCTTATATGTGATGCTAGTGACTTCACTGTAGGTGCTATTTTAGGACAGTAGGTTGGACATATATTTGATCCAATTTATTATTCCATACATACTCTCTGTGATGATAAAAATAATTATACAACCATATAGAAATATCTTTTGACAGTAGTTTTAATGTTTGAAAATTTTAGGTCATACCTAGTGCTCTACAGAGTTATGGTTTACACTGATCATGCAGCATCGAAATACCATGTGAATAAAAAGAATTCCAAATAATAATTGATACCATTGATCTTACTACTTTAGGAGTTTTAAATAGTCATCAAAGAAACAAGAGTGATTGGAAATATTATTTTAGACCATATGTTTAAACATTAACTACCAAATATTAAGGACAAAGAAGAGATAAGAATTATATATGACTTCCCCAATGAGACAGTCTTCAAAATTGATGTGAAATCAAAACTATGATTTAATGACATAGAAAACTATATTTCCACTATAATACTCTACTTATACATCTCTTATCAGCATAGGAAGAAGTTTCTATCAGATACATCACACTATTACTAGAATAAGCCTCTATTATTCAAACTCTGTTATGATGATTTAACGAGACATTTTATTCCAGAGGATGAAATTCAAAGTATTTTATAATTCTTTCATATGTCACTGAATAGTGGAAAACATGGGTCTAATAATTATATGGATAAAATTATTCAGAGTGGATTCTATTGGACCATACTCCATTATGATGAAATACTTTTTTTCCCAAATCTATGATCGGTGTTAGCAATCAAGCACTATTGGGAAACTTATCAAAATTATCCAAAACCCAATCCTAGAAGTAAAAAATTTTCAAAGTTTGGGTAATTGATTTCATGGGTTCATTTCTCAATTATAATGGATATTTATAAATCTTGGTTAGTGTGAACTATGTTTTGAAGTGGGTAGAAGTAGAAGCTACCACCCTTAACACAACTAAAGTGGTAATGCAATTTCTGAAGAAAAACATTTCTTCTTGATTTTGATTTTCTTGATTACTCGTTATTTATCTAGCAACACACTTAAATAATACTTCCATTAAATAAATTCTTGAAAAATACAAGATTCGATATCATACTAGCACTCTTTACAAGACAAAATCTAGTGTTCGGGTGGAACTTTCTAATCGATAGATCAAACATTTTTTGGAAAAGTCTATCAATACAAATATGAATGATTGGATTATCAAAATATATGATGAACTTTGGGAATATCTAATTTCATACAAAAACCCATCAGCATAGATCCTTTACGACTTATCTATGGAAAACCCTATCATTTTCTAGTGGAATCAAAATATCGATTATACTAGGAAATCAAAAATTTAAACCTAAATGCACAAAAATTAGGGAAATATAAATATATGCAATTGGATAACTAGAGGAAATAAAAATATATGGTTATGAAAATTATATAATTTACAATGATATACTAAATCAATGGAATTATTGATGTATCTTGTAAATGAAATTCACACTTGGGGAAAATTTTGGGTTGCTCAATTCCCACCTAAAATTATTCCTTGAAAAACTAAAATCTCAATGGTCCGGTATATTTGAGGTTATTAAAGTCTTCCTTCATGGAACTATAGAGATTCAAAAAGGAAATGGACCATGCTATAAATTAATTAGACAGAAACTAAAATTTTACCAAAAGATATTTCACGAAGAGTGTTTCCTATATATCAAATTCACTTGATTCGAGTGGAAGTTTAGCTCTTGAATTAAATTGAAGCGCTACCTAGAAGGCAACCCAGGTTTATACTCTTTATTCATGTTAGGATCATTGAAGCTCAGTTGGTTCACTTTCAATGGGATAATTCTACGTTTTTGTTTTTATGGAATAAATAAAATATTTATTTCGTAATTATCAAGGTCTCCCAAAAACTTCACCCACCAAAATTATGACATAAGTCATAAATGCACACCATAAGTTTCTTAGACTTCATGTTTGTTTTTTCAAGAATATATATACATGGATCACCAATATGTAAGGAATAAAATAATATGAAGGTTTTATTGTGGGGGGTTTTATGTCAGTATAATCATTTATATTAGGTTCAACATTTATTCTTATCTTCTATTGAAACTCAATTATTCCCACATCCATAATAAGGAATAGAATTAATTTCCAAAGGTAGGTGGATGATTGGGGTTTTAAACCCAATGGAACTCAAGAAATCTTATGGTTGGGAGGATGGGAGTTCGGTCTCATCACACCCTTTTAGGAGGAAATTGTTGTCTACTTTAGGACTCTCTTATAGATTTTAGATATGTTTGAGAATCTCCTCCTAATCCTGATATGGGACTGGTTACCCTAAAAAATTTCAGGTTTTGAGTCCCTCCATATGTAAAGTGAGGTCTATTAATGATTCCATCTATATGTATCTTAGATTCTTAATCCATTTTCCATTAATGAAAAGGTTCTTGTATAGTGAATCCATATAATCGGGTTCTCCAAGGTTTGTTGTCATCCAAGGAGGTGATTAATATTTCGAGGATGGTATTGAGTTGTTATAAGGCATGATACATATCTTTCCTATTAATGTAATCAAAACCCAAATAGTTTTTTAATCACATTCATTTTAATATCATGCTAAAAAACATATGTGGAGTTACTTAGGAACCAGGTATTTGAGCTTGAGCCTCAGGGTGGTATCCTATGTATCATGCTATGGGTAGGAATCAGAGTCATCATATTTTGATCATGCCCTAAGGACTTTCCCTGAGGTAGATTCCCTTGTATGGGAGCAGTAATATCATTCCCCTGATCAGGACCTATACACTGAGGTTTCCATGGTTGGTAGGGATTCATGGTGTGAATGATATTATCATTGCAACTACTTAAGCCCGCGTGAACCATGATTGATGTGAGAAACAAGGGATATCATGTAATCAGTCTCACTATATATAGATATGGGAATTATGAGTTGTGGAATCCCTTTGAATGTTTAATGTAGAACTAGTGCCTTAGGAAGGTGTCCTATATATCCTGGGTATGTAAATAATTAGAGTCATCGTAGTTTAGTTTCTTTCTCAATTCACTGTTGGATGATGTAGAATGATCATGCCATGAGAGTGATTGGGTCCTGATGGTTGGAATGTCAAAGACATGGTGAGAATCACACCAAGGTAGATTCCCACTTGATCTTAGGCCAAAGGAAGGAATACTATGTATCTTTTTTATGGAAATAATTAGAGTCATCATAGTTTAGTAGCCTTATCGATCCATTGGTGGATGAAGAATAATGACCAACCTATGGGAGTGATTGGGTTGTGATGTTTGGAATGTCAGCGACATGGAGGGACTTGCATTGAGTTGGATGCCTATTTTATATCATGCCTTAGGAATGTTTCCTACATATCTTGGTTATAAAAAGAATCAGAGTTCTCATAGTTCAATTACCTTCTTGATCTTCTTGTGGATGAGGTAGCATGATCAGCCCATAAGAGTGATTGGGTCCCAGTGGATGGAATTTCAGATACATGAAGGGACTCACACCAAAGTAGATGTCCATTTGATATCAGTCATTAATAAGGTTTACTATATATCCTAATTATGTAAAGAATCATAGTTCTCATAATTTAGTTGATCGGGGCTTACACATATAGGTTTCCCTTATATATTCACTAGAAAATTTTATCATGTATCGAGGTGATTACTCGACAAGGCCTAATTGTCTTCCTAACATGTATGATTATTTACCTAACATGTATGAGGATGTTTGGACATGGATTGTTTTCTTAGAGTACATTCCTACAGAAAATAACATGATCCAGTTAACATTTTTAGAGGACATCACATAACCTAAATGACACGTCTGGAGGGCGTCGTTTGATCAAGGTTAGCTTCTTTGGACGGTGTCACCTGACATGGATGAATTTTCCAAAGGATATCACATGATTAAGGCTGATATTTCCTAGTGACATCATGATATCTAGTTGACACATCAAATTGTCATTGTGAGACCTATCTGACATGTCCGGGTGTCGGCACATGATTTGGGGTGAGATGTATTGAGGCCATAACATGGTTTGCATGGCAATCCTGGAGGACTTCGTGACACTTGGGTGGCATTAACATAGGTAAATTTGAAACTTTCGTGACATTTACATGGTATATCTCATAATCCATATATCATTTTGAGGTAGCATCACTTGATTTGGGTGACATGTCCTAGTTTTGTCTCCTGATCTGGGTTGGTTGTGAAAATCTCATGAGAATCAATGGATCTTTTTTTCTGTAAGGATCAGGTATTATTATAGTCTTTTATTCTCTAATTCATTGCATATGTTCCTTAGTTTTGTCTAGTGTTAGATTATTTTAGGTTTCATGTAACCCAAATGACATGGAGGACCTCCTTCATATAATCCGACTGACATGTCGGAAGTCCATTGTGTGATTTATAAGTGATCACGTGAAGAATCTATGCATGTCATGTGATCTTTTAGGTATTTACCCAAATTTTAATAGGTGAAAGAAATTTTCAATCATGTTAACATTTTATATATAATTTCCACTCCTACGCTCATGTATGTGATTGATCGTGGATGTATTTTTTATGTTTAGGGGAAGGGATTTATATGACTCTCCACCCCATTTATATGTTTCCTTGCATGGTGCGTATATCACTGATTTGGGAAAGTTCCAGTGGAGTGTTTTGGTATCACATTCTTTTCAAGATCATGTTGTAGGTCGTCCAGGGGCATCGCATGATTTTCAATTATCATAATAATGTTTTTTTAGCAATCCCTTTATTGGTACCCATCCGATCAAATAGATTTTTCCTAACAATGAAGAAAATTCAAGGAGATTTTACAGGATTAGTTCAACAAGTATAAGAGACTTCATGAGATCAGGATTCCCATGTAAAGTCCTTCACATGATTGAATATGAATCTTCTATGGTTCTCTATGAGACAGAGGCGACTTGTCTAGAATTATTTACGAGACCAAGGCAGATTATCATGAGGAATTCAATTGGATCATGCTGACATGTCGAAGGGACTCTATGGGATCAATGGTAATACCTAGGTGTGCATAACACCTTTCGTTTGATGATCAGTAAATCTTTTCTCTGTAATAATCTTATGTCATTTTCTCATTTAATTTTCTTCATTATTTTACAAGGTTTGGGGATCTCACAAATTTGTGTGAGTGTAGTTGAAGATAGTCACCTGACTTGTCTGTGATGCGTTGCATGACCAATAATGGGTCTTGTGATGATGTGTGTAATTTTCATGGGCAAAAATTCTATTTGACTATAGATATGAATGGGGAGTTCATAATCAATTGAACATGTCTGAAACCCTTCACAAGACGAGGTTGACATTTTAACTGGTTCTCGTGTGACAAGGTGAAAATGTCTCCATGGACTTCAAGAGGTCTTGCAAACTATATGATAATTTCAAAATATGGTCAACAACTACATAATGTATCCACCTTATACATATTTTTCCCTTTTGTTTTACAATGGTTTTGGATGATTATTAGGTGATCTCCGGTTTGACAAGTCACATGGTGTGGAGGACCTCATCTGAAAATATATCCATGATCAGTGAGTGTCTTGGATACCTTCATAAGAACAATGAGGTTTTTTAAATGGTAATTGCATGATCTCAATAAAATCTTGCATTTCACATGATCCATTCTCATGGCCTTATGAAGATCATGCAATCATGTTACCTTTTGAAGGTTACACGATCCATGTGTTTGGGACACCTCCTCTTCCTTTGCTTTGTGGAGAAAATAATACCCATGCTTTGGGGTTTTGTTACATAGTAGATTTTTCGATGATCATTTATAGGGATTCAACAAATGACCCCCCACCCCCTGAGTATTGACATCAAAGGGGACAAGGGCTTGGTTATGAGGAAAGTAAATTCCCACCTGAGTTTATGGGGATTCCATTAATCGATGTATTGGGATACATTTTGTCATTAGGGATACTATTCGTATTCTGAGTGGCCTATAAAAAGGGAAGTGAAGAGGATATAATTAACCAGCTTCTCGAACTCTCTAAAGCTCTTGTAATCAACCTCTATCACATGACCCCTTCGCAATACCTTCCAAGAGATATGGCCATGAGACATGTTCGTAAGACTGCTTTGTGAGAACTATTTTGTGGGATATATTTTGTCCCAACACTTGATCAAACCAATCAAAAATCAAATCTTAGTAATTTCTAGAGCATTGACCTATGTCCTTAGCATCATTTCCATCTTGTAGGTTTCATATGATCTAATAGTTAGGTCACGTGATTACTTGATTGTCATGTGGATCTCATGACCATGTTAGGGTCATGTGATTGGGAGTCTCATAAAGTCTCATGTGGTTGTGAGATGTCTTGTGGGTTAGAAGGTCTATAGAATCCCCATGGGTCATGCAGTTTGGGAGACCTATATCGGGTTATGCGATCAAAAATCCCCTTATGGTTTATGAAATTTACTTTATTCTACTAGATTTATGCATATCTTTTGATGATATTTTATTTTAATTTGACGGATATATGAAACTTACTTTTATTTAAATGGATTCTAGCTCCCATGCATCTTCTGTTGCAGCTAACTAGAGGGCCATGATTTCTGGGAACCGTAACACTAACCCTTGATATCATATGCATTCTGAAAATGATTCTTTAAAGAGGATTCTCTCATATGAACTTCAAATTTTTCTTTTATCATGTTTTATTACCTTGTATGGATTCATCCTACAAGATGAAAATTCCATTCCTTCTCCTAACAACAATCTTCCATCTTACGGGGTGTTGAATTCCCTCAGTTCTATTCAGAAAATGGTTTCTGAGGATTCCCAAATGGTTGTATCACAGTCCCCAAGGTTGTCATATATATTGGAAAACTCCCATATGGGTCTATATGGATATGATTTTTCCCACCACCCCAGTTCTCAAACCTATTCAAACATATTTTTCTATTCCCTGAACAATCTAAGTAGTAGTTGGAGATCAAAATTTCATATGCGTTCTGGTGTAATTTTTTTTGATGAATGGGAATTTCTATTCTAGGTTATACAGGTCTATTAAAAATTTTCCATCAGGCTACATGATATCTATCCATATGAGGCCATATGGGTTTCTCAATTCATCATTTACCATTTTTTGGATCTTCTTAGAGAACTGATTAGTTGTTTTTCCCCTGGTACCAATTCATTCTATTTATCCCACAGCGAAGTGGGAATCAACCTTTGGGATATCTAATGAGTGGGTGGGATACACCCCACCCCTTGGGAAAATATATGATGAGTTCCTTCCAACTATGGATGTCTTAGATGACCCTGCACAGACACCAGTTTTGGAAAGGGATTTTCTCAACATTCTGAAATATAATTTAAGGAAGGAGCTAAATATTCCTTCACTTATCTCCTTTAAATACTAAATCAAAATTTTCCTCTATCATGGAGGAGTTTAACACCATTATACACCCTCATCAGTGCCCTTATTGGCACGTCTGTGATAGTGCCAGGTCATATTGGGAAATCTTTCCAAACAAATAATATACAACATGTGGCTACCAGGTGAGGTCATAGATATCCTCGAGCCCTAGGTTTGTGGGTTTCATGGCCATGTTCTTTAAGGGGTGGCTTTTCCTGGTTGGGGATATGTGCTTGAGAATCCGAGTTAGAATGGTGGTGATGGCTGCTCAGTTAGTAGGGGTAATCCCTCTCAATATAGATGTACCAACTCTTCCATGACTTTACTATCTTCTAGGCCATCTTTAAAAGATAAAAAACGATTATATAATTTTTTTCCCTTTCCATTTTTTATTCAGATGTATAGGAGAGAATTTTCACTACTATAGATACCACAATGCTATCGGTATCCTAGTTGCCTTATTTCTCCCCATACTGATGGACATCTCTAGAGTTGAGGCGATTTCGTTAATCCTTGATGAGGCTGCTGATATATTGATTCATACTGATCACTTTAATTTCATGCCTTACCCTGCACTGACCAGGACAATTATTGATAATGGCGGTATCTCTCTTGATGAATGGCCATGAAAGATATCCCATCAGGATGGGATTATCATGGCCAAGATGGATGAGTTGATCATTTTCAATCCATATAACCCTTATTAGTTTTCTCATCAATTCAGATGCATCTAAAGGGATTATCCCTACCCCTAGACTGATGTGAGGGGAGAATGACATCCCAGAATTATCCACTATTTTTGGATATTATTGGCGCATGAGGATACCAATGTTGAGATCTTTCAAATAGTTGGAACCCTTGTATTCCTAAATTATTATTATCCCCATGCTGGGGTGTAAGCCTATCTTGGTTGTGTGTTGAACATACCAGTATTTCATGTTAATAGTCCATGTTACTTACTGAGTCCTTTATCTATAGAAATAATTGAGCTAATTTCGGATTCCAATGAGTCTTTAAAAATGAGTCCTCATCTTAATGAAGACCATCTTATTAGTGGGATAGAATTTTTCTAGGTATTTTTTCCTTCAATTGGAGAAACAGATGATGAATCTTGTGAGTGAAGGGTATATGGGTCTTCCTCACTTTCCTCTTCATTAGTCCATCCAGTTGTTTCCCCTTCTGGCATATTTACTCTAATAGTTGTAGAGGATCAGACACAATGTAGGCTAATCTAGCATCAAATACACTCTTTTGTCACGACCTGTCCTCGGGGCTCGTGCCGTGACTACCCCAAGCCCGCCTTCCATAGGCCAGGGGCTGTCGACTAGCACCAAGGCGTAATTCTCGGTAAAAGGGAAGGCATTTCCTTTGTAAAGTAAACAAACACCACAGAGAAAGCCAGCAGTAAAAGTAAACACTAAGTAAAAACTGGGTACAACAGTAAGTGTGGAAAAGTAAGTGGGCCAGTATACAAACCCAAACTGAAAGTAAACTACAACTGGAAGGGAAAACAGCAACTGAAAAGTAAATTTGCAACGTCGAGCTGTCCACTGGAAATCCCACCTGAAGGGTGAGTACAGATAGCCTCCACAGCTCCTCGGGTCCAGCCATCCGCTCCGAGTACGTCCCGCCCAGTGGTCCACCTCCAGGTACCGTCCTGCTCCACAAACCTCAACCATGATCATCGTTGTCTGTCGTCTGCAACCAACACAACATAGTGCAGGCATAGCCCGTGCAGGGGTGAGTATAAACTACTCAGTAGGGACCCCGAGACCCCCGAAGGTCTCCCAGAATCCACAAAGGAGAATCCACAAAGGAAAGATACAATCACGAAGTAACATCCAACACTACTTAGGTATATTCCCATGCATATACCTAAGTCATCAATTCCAGTTCGCTCCAACATCTGAACCCAAGTACAACCCAATCCACACAGGAAAGCAAAACGTTAATCCACACAGGATAGCACAACATAATCCACATAGGAAAGCAAAGCAGGATTCAGCTCACACAGGTATACTTCCTCGTATGATGATAGCGATGATCAGATATAGCCACTGATTCTTCTAAGCCGTCGGACCCACAATGGATCGATAGGTACTAACCCACGCAATGACCCACAAAGGATCTGACCCACACAGGATCGATAGGTAACTAACCCCCGCAAAGACCGACACAGGATCGGACCCACACAGGATCTGTAGGCGCTGGCCCACACAGGACCACTGAGCGCTGACCCACACAGGATCTGTAGCACTGATCCACATAGGATCGCTGAGTGATGTAGTCATCGCCGTCGAATCCAATGAGGATCTCTGTACAGTCTTCATCGTTGTCGTCGCAGTCGTAGCTAGCTCTAGGGTTCCCGCACACAGCAAACTCGTTCGGGAGGGTCCGCTCCACGAGCCAAGAGGCTGATACATCAACTGACACATAGTATAGAGTCGATGTATCCAAAAGTTCTGTATCATCAACAGGAACTCAACGCCACAGACGACGCGTCAATCGGACGCCCGGTCTGACAGTTATTGGCTTTTTCGTCCTAGGGGCCCGGTTGGTTTTTAAGTCAAAACCAACCCGACCATACTCCACCTGCATCCAAACCTCGAGCGGAGTAATCCAAAAGATCTGCCTCACTTAGAGGAATCCATCAAAGTCAACGACACGTCAATCGGACGTCCGGAGCTCATGTTATAAGCGTTTCCACTCCGAGGGCCCGGTTGGTTTCGTGTACGAACCAACCCGGACGAAACCAAATTATTCCTAAACCATGAGTGCGATATACCGAAACGACTGTCTCGATCCAAGGATCGCATCACAACTGACGGTGCGTCGATCGGAGGCCCGTATCTTAGGTTATGGGCGACAGACCGAAAATGGTTCGGTAATAGGGGGTTCGGGCCCGGTCCGACCGGGCCTGATACCCCCAAGGTCGGCCCGAACCGGGTCAACCCGAACCGGGTCCGGGTCCGGCCCGCTTGGGCGCGGCTCGGCCCAGCCGGCGCGGTCCGGCCCGGCCTGGGCACGGCCCAGCCTGGTGGTCCGGTTCGGCGGACCGGCCAGGGCAGCCGCCCGGCGCGCGGTGCGCCGGCAGGGGTTCGTCCGAACGGCCGAACCTTTTCGGGGCGGGGGGCGCTGCCCCCGTGTGAAGTAAACCGCAGCCCCTTTAATGGGGCCGCTCAGCTGGCAGACCGAGGGGTTACGACCCCCAACGCTCTCCTCGAACCGGCCGGCCCGGCTAGCTGGCCGGCTGCCGCCAACACGGGACTGGCAGGGGCCGGTCCCCTCTCTCCGACGTCGGTGGCCCGGAACCGGCCGTCGTTTCCCCTGCTCCGCCGCGGCCCGGAACCGGTCGCGGCCTTCGTCCGTCTGGCGCAGCGCGACGGCGCCGCGCCCCTCCGCCGCGGCCCCGCTCCGGCCGCGGTGCTTCTGAGGTTCTCCGGCGTGGCGCGATAGGGCCGCGTCCTTTGTTCATCTTCTACGGCACGGCGCGACAGCGCCGCAGATTTGTTGCTTCCCACGGTGCGGTGAGGAGGCGCCGCGTCTCTCCGCTCTCCCTTTTACAATTTCCTCGCTGTGCTTCGGCACCGCGTTGCCTTGTTTTCCGCATGAAAAATACACAACGAAAAAGGGGAGGAGTGTCGGCTGTGTTCGTGCGGTCCGACCTCCTCCCGTTAATGCGATAACAGGCGGTTAAATTGAAAGGGGGAAACGACGGAAGAAAAACAAAAAAATAGAAATGCATAAAAACCCCTACCTCAACGCTGTCGTCGAACGAGCGTTCTTCGTAGAATTAACCGTCATGGAAGAAGAGGTTTGTTGCGGAAGAAGAGGATTGCCACGGAAGAAGAGGTTCGCCGTTGCCGTTGGGTGATCTCCGAGGAAGGCATCTCTTGCCGTCGGAGGTTGGCGTTCCTCATTGGCGGTAGAGCGTTCTTCGCGTTCTTCATCAAAGAACTAAGAATCCTCTCTTTGTTCTCCCAAAGGTTTAACACAACACAAACCCCCCAACAATTATAAAATAAGTCCTCTTCTTATTTTATTATCAACTTAAGAATTTGAAAATCAAAAGAAATGAACAATTAATTCAAAGAATTAATTGTAACAATTTAACTACCCAGTTTAATGGGGCGTTTCTTAACCATAAAAACACACGGTTGACTTTCATTAAAGAGGGGGTTTGCGGGTGCGTTACTTAGGAGGGAAGAAACGGTGGGGCTCGTGTGGGCCCCACCTCACAAATATGCTACCATGTGGGTAGGATATTTTGGGTTCCACCCTATCCGCTAAACTTGGCTTAAGTGGCTTTAAGTGTAATAAAATAAAGTTGTCGCACCACTTAATTTTATGTCTTAACTTAACCCCAAAAAATTAAAAACCACACCCGAGAAAACGCAACTCCAGAAAAGGCGTTTCTAAGAAAATATGGGCACTTCGATTCCATCGGTGCCCTCAGAATTTGATTTCGAGCACCGGTTCAAAAGTTAGAAAACCCCGCCCGTTCGTTCACTGAACGTACCCGAGCTAAACTTCAGAAAATGATTCTGGGCACACCGGGCCTCAGAATCAGGTGCTGTCAGAAACAGCGTTCTCGTAAAATTCCCAAGAAAATTAAGAAAAAAAATTTCCTTGAATTTTACGGGTCTTTACATCACTCCCACCTCAGGGCTTTACGTCCCTGTAAAGAAACATCATAAACTAGGGAAACAAATGTGGGTACTGAGCACGCATCTGAGCTTCCCGCTCCCAAGTGATCTCCTGGAGGTTCCCGTGCTGCCATCTGATGCGCACTAGAGGAATTGACCGTCCACGTAGGACCCGCTCCTATCGATCCTCGATCTCCACCAGAACCTCCGCAAAAGTCGCCAATCATCAACATCCAGCTCACCATGGTCAATGATATTCGTCAGGTCGTGCACATATCTCCTCAGCTGAGATACGTGGAAGATGTCGTGCACCAGGTGCAATAGAGGTGGTAGAGCAAGGCGATAAGCCACCTTGCCAACCCTGCTGAGGACCTGGAATGTTCCGATGAAGCGTGGAGACATGCATGAAGACGTGGTCACCATCCTCGAACTCTAGTGGCCTCCGCCTCATGTCAGCATAAGACTTCTTCCAGCTCTGAGTTGTCCTCATCTGCTCCTAGATGACCTGGACCTTCTCTATCGTGGCCTGGACCATCTCTGGTCCCACGAGTGCTAACTCCCCAGGGTCTATCCAGCACAAAGGAGATCTGCAAGGTCGGTCGTACAATGCCTTGTATGGTGCCATCCCGATGGTGGATTGGTAGCTGTTGTTGTACGTGAACTCCACCAAGGGTAGGTGGTCCTCCCAGCTGCGACTAAAGTAGAGGACACATGCGCGAAGCATTTCCTCGAGAGTATGAATTGTCCTCTCCATCTGACCATCCTTCTGAGGGTGAAAGGTAGTGCTCAGACGTAGCTGCGTCCCGAATTCCTCCTTCAACCCCTTCCAAAGTCGGGAATTAAATAGAGCATCTCGATCAAAGCCGATAGATGATGGCACACCGTGAAGCTGTAAAATCTCCTAAACGTAGAGACGTCCCATGATCTCCACTGAGCCCTGCTCTCTGATGGGTAAGAAGTGAGCCAACTTTTTGAGTCGGTCGACAATCACCCAAATGGAGTCGTGACCTCTGGAAGTGTGTGGAAGTCCAGTCACGAAGTCCATAGATATCCCGTCCCACTTCCACTCTGGGACCTCCAAGGGCTGTACCAAGCCTGCTGGTACCTGATTCTATGCCTTCACCTGCTGACAGGTGAGGCATCGAGAAGTGAACTCTTCCACAACCTTCTTCATGTCCGGCCACCAGTGATGTTGTTTGAGGTCCTGGTACATCTTCGCCACTCCAGGATGTACCGCCAAAGGAGAAGTGTGAAACTCTCTCAGCACCTCCTCCCGTAAAGAAAATGGTACCAAGGTACTTCCTCTGAAAAGGACGTCGTGATCTTCTCCAAAGGAGAAACCATCAGGTGCCTGTCCTGAGGATATCTGTGCACTCCGCGTCTCACAGTCAGCGTCCCCACGCAGTGCCTCTCTGGCCCGCTGCAATAGTGGAGGGGTGACTGTGAGAGACTGAAGGAAGGCTGCTCCATCTCTATCCACGAAGGATATCTGCAAAGCGGCTAGCTGCTCTGTCGCCTCCTCAAGTAGCTGAATGCCAGTCCTCCTGTTGAGAGCATCGGCTACCACGTTCCCCTTCCCAGTAGTATAGACTATCTCAAAGTCATAGCCATGGAGGAACTTGAGCCATCGCCGCTGTCTCAGATTCAAGTCCTTCTGAGAGAAGATGTACCTGAGACTCTGATGGTCAGAAAAGACTTTAAATCACTCACCCATCAGGCAGTGTCGCCATGTCTTCAGAGCGAAGACCACTGAGCTAACTCCAGGTCATGAGTAGCGTAGTTATGCTCATGCGGCCTCAACTGGCGTGATATATAGGCGATCACTACCTGCTCATACATCAGGACATATCCGAGTCCGGTCTCTGATGAATTGCAGTAGACTAAGTACCCTACTCCCTCCTCTGGAAACCTCAAGATAGGGGCGCTGGTCAATCTCTGTCTCAGCTCCTGGAAGCTCTGCTGACATCTGTCTGACCACACAAAGGGTTTCCCCTTCTTCATCAAAGCTGATAGTGGTGCCGCAACTCTGGAGAAGTCTGGAACAAATCTATGATAGTATCCAGCTAATCCCAATAAACTCCGCACCTCCGTCACGCTCCTTGGTGGCTCCCAAGCTAGCACTGCCTCGATCTTCGCAGGATCCACCGCAACTCCCGCCTCAGATATGATGTGTCACAAGAAGTGGACCTCACGTATCCAGAACTGACACTTCGAGAGCTTTCCATAAATATGGTGCTCTCGGAATGTGTCTAGTACAACCCACAAGTGGTAGGCGTGCTCCTCCACAGTCGTCGAGTATATCAAAATGTCGTCAATGAAGACCACAACAAATCAATCGAGGTACGGCTGAAAGATCCTGTTCATGAGGCCCATGAACATGGCTGGAGCGTTGGTTACACCGAATGGCATAACCAAGAACTCATAGCGGCCATACCTACATCTGAAGGTCATCTTTTGCACATCCTCGTCCCGAACTCTGAGATGATGATAGCCTGACCTGAGGTCTATCTTTGAGAACCACCGTGCTCCCTTGAGCTGGTTGAAGAGGTCATCAATCCTCGGTAGCAGATACTTGTTCCTCACTATCACCTGGTTCAGGCGACGATAGTCGATACAAAGACGCAAGCTCTCGTCCGCCTTTTTGGCGAACAATATCGGGGAAGCCCAGGGTGAAACACTCGGTCAGATGAATCCCTTGCCCAGCAAGTCCTCCAACTATACCCATATCTCTCGAAGCTCGGCGAGAGCCATCCGATATGATGGAGTGGATATCGGGGTTGTTCCGGGGTACAGATAAATATAAAAGTATACCTCTCTACGAGGAGGTAGTCTTGGAACGTCGTCGGGAAAGACGTCCGTATACTGATCCACCAATGTAGGAAAACTAGGACTCCGCACGTCAACTGCTCCAAGGATGAGGCTAGCCAACTAATGAGTGATTGGTTATCCTCTCCTCTGCAGAAGGCCATCCTGTGCTGCTTCCGTCGGTGTGTACACATTGCACCTTGCACCTAATACTGTCAATCTGATAATGGAATGTAGATAACCAATCCATGCCTAAGATGACGTCGTAAGGCCTCGACGCCGCTACACAAAGATCCCAGCTGAAGCTCTCGCCTCCTAGAGTAAGATCACACTACCAGAACCAGTGCGTAATCGTCGATTCGGCTCCCGTGGGAGTCTCTAGACATAAGGATCGAGCCAACGGCTCTGTCGGAATCTCCGAGCTCCGAACAAGGGCAGCAGCTATGAAAGAATGACTCGCTCCTGTGTCTATAAGAACTGCAGTACGGGTGGAATAAAAACAGATAGTACCCAGAATCATCTCAGGCGTGCCGTGGTCGTAGGCCTCCAATGGCTGGAGTTGTGCCTTTCTCTGCACGCCAGCTCCCTGTGGCCGGGGTGGACCTCCTGGTGGTGGTGGTGGTAGAGCCTCAAAGCATCGCCCACCACCTGCTGCTCGGCCAACTCCTCTGCCTAGTCTGCCTTCTCCCTGTGGACCGCCACGGTTAACCCTCAGCCTCTGCATGGGTGGACCCTCAACCGTCTGCTGCTCCTTGGCACAGTGGGTTGGGCAGTCACGAACCATGTGGCCTTGCCCGCCGCATGTGTAGCACTGCCTGCCTCTCGAAAGACAGGCTCTGCGCTGTGTGCCCCACACTGCTGAGCCAGTGTCCTGAGGTCGTCTGCCTAAGGGTCTAGTTTGCCTGGACCCATGATTCATCCATCGACTGCCTGCTACAGAAGGCTCTGCTACATGACACCCTGCGGTAGGCCTCGCTGCTGAAGTAGTCTCAGCAAGGAAGCTCTCGATCAAAAGGGCTCTCTCTAGTACTCTTTCCTGCGTTGGAATGCTGAGGGAGATCAGCGATGCCCTGATCTCCTGCCTCAATCCCCGCTCAAAGGTCTGGGCCTGGAAGAATGGGTCGCGTACCATGTCTATCGGGTAGCGTGAGAGATCGGTAAATCTCGTCGAGTACTGGGCGACTGTCAAGCTTCCCTACCGTAGCTGAAGAAGCTCCTGGATGCGCACCACACGGAGGGTGGCTGGGACGAACTCCAAGCGGAAGATTCTCTAAAAGTCCAACCAAAGAATAGATGCCTCATCGTGCACCTGGAGCATCAAGCTCCACCATCTGCCTGCTGCCGCGTGCAGCAGGCTCGCTGTGAGGGTCACCATGAGCTCTGCTGGTGTCCTCACTAACCTGAAAACTCGAACCACTGCCTCTAGCCAATCCTTGGCTGCCTGGGGGTCCGTCTCCCCACGGAACCTGGGTGGTCGATGACGCTGGAACTCATGTAGTGCACTAAGGCGATGTGAATCGTCAGCGGCTGGGGCTGGTAGCATCGGTGGCTCGGCGGGGAGAGGTACCGCTGGTGCCTCTGCTGTCAAAGGGCCCTGTACCGAGGCCTCGTCGCTCGGCGGACTGTCGTCATGTACAACTCTCAGAACCCTAGCTGGCTGCTATCGTGGGGCCTTCCTAAAAAGAAACAGGTGCCCCATGGTCAAACAGTATACCTGGTGAGCTGACATATAGTAATCACAAAGAAAACTTGAAGCACACTTGTAATCAATGTTTTCGTGCATTATGTCGGAAATCAGAAGTCAGGGTCCTGGTGTATGGATACGTCGGCCGCTGCACCAACACTGGACTCCCTGGACTGATAACCACACCAAATATGCTTAACACTATTTCTTCACATAGAAAAAAGATCAGAGTCCAAAGTTCTGCGGTAGAACTGAACTCCTCTGATACCAATTTGTCACGACCCGTCCTCGAGGCCCCTGTCGTGACTACCCCAATCCCTCCTTCCATAGGCCAGGGGTTGGCGACTAGCACCAAGACGTAATTCCTGGTGAAAGGGAAGGCATTGACATTGTAAAGTAAACAAACACCACAGAGAAAGAAAGCATTAAAAATAAACACTAAGTAAAAACTGGGTACAACAGTAAGTGCGGAAAAGTAAGTGGGCCAGTATACAAACCCAAACGGAAAGTAAAGTACAACTGGAAGGGAAACCAGCAACTAAAAAGTAAAGCTGCAATGTCAATCTGTCCACTGGAAATCCCACCTAAAGGGTGAGTACAGATAGCCTCCACAACTCCTCGGGTCCAGCCGTCCGCTCCGAGTACGTCCCGCCCAGTGGTCCACCTCCAGGTATTATCCTGCTCCGCAAACCTCAACCATGATCAGCGTTGTCCTTCGTCTGCAACCAACACAACGTAGTGTGGGCATAGCCCGTGCAAGGGTGAGTATAAACTACTCAGTAGGGACCCCGAGACCCATGAAGGTCTCCCAGAATCCACAAAGGATAATCCACAAAGGAAAGATACAATCACGATGTAACATCCGACACTACTTAGGTATATGCCCATGCATATACCTAAGTCATCAATTCCAGTTCGCTCCAACATCTGAGCCCAAGTACAACCCAATCCACACAGGAAAGGAAAACGTAAATCCACACAGGATGGCACAACATAATCCACATAGGAAAGCAAAGCAAGATTCAGCTCACACAGGTATACTTCTTCGTATGATGATAGAGATGATCAGATATAGCCACTGATTCATCTAATCTGTCGGACCCACAAAGGATCGATAGGTACTAACCCCCGTAATGACCCACAAAGGATCTGACCCACACAGGATCGATAGGTAACTAACCCCCGCAAAGACCCACACAGGATCAGACCCACACAAGATCTGTAGGCGCTGGCCCACACAGGACCGCTGAGCGCTGACCCACACAGGATCGGACCCACACAGGATCTATAGCACTGATCCACGTAAGATTGCTGAGTGGTGTAGTCATTGTCATCGAATCCACTGAGGATCTCTGTACAGTCATCGTCGTCATCGTAGTCGCAACCAGCTCTAGGGTTCCCGAACACAGAAAGCTCGTTCAGGAGGGTCCGCTCCACGAGATGAGAGGCTGATACATCAACTGACACATAGTCCATAGTTGATGTATCCAAAAGTGATGTATCGTCAATAGAAACTCAACGCCACAGACGGCGCATCAATCGGACACCCGGTCTAAGAGTTATTGGCGTTTTCGTCCCAGGGGCCCGGTTGGTTTTTAAGTCAAAACCAACCCGACCATACTCCACCTGTGTCCAATCCTCGAGTGGAGTAATCCAAAAGATCCGACTCACTTAGAATAATCCATCAAAGTCAACAGCACGTCAATCGGACGTTCGGTGCTCAAGTTATAAGCGTTTCCGCTCCGAGGGCCCGGTTGGTTTCGTGTACGAACCAACCCGGACGAACCCAAAGTATTCTGAAACCTTGAGTGTGATATACCGAAACGACCATCCCGATCCAAGGATCGCATCACAACTGACGGTGCGTCGATCGGAGGCCCTTATCTCATGTTATGGGCGATAGACCGAAAATGGTTCGGTAATATGGGGTTCGGGCCGGGTCCGACCCGGCCCGATACCCCCATGGTCGGCCCGAACCGGGTAGACCCAGATTGAGTCCGGGTCTGGCCCGTTGGGGCGCAGCCCGGCCCGGCCGGGGCGCGGCCCAGCCTGGTGGTCCGGCTCGGCGGACCGGCCAGGGAAGTCGCCCGGCGTGCGGCGCGCTGGCGCGCCACCCGGGGTTTGGCCGAACGGCCTAACCGTTTCGGGGCATGGGGCGCTGCCCCCGCGTGAAGTAAACAGCGGCCCCTTTAATGGGGTCTCCCAGCTGGCCAGCCGGGGGTTACGACCCCCGACGCTCTCCTCGAACCGGCTGACCCGGCTGGCCGACCGGCTGCCGCCAACACGGGACCGGCAGGGGCCGGTCCCCTCGCTCCGATGCCGGCGGCCCGGAACCGGCTGCCGTTTCCCCTGCTCCGCCCCGGCCCAGAACCGGGCACGACCTTCGTCCGTCCGGCGCGGCGCGACGACGCCGCACCCCTCCGCCGCGGCCCCGCTCCGTCCACGGTGCTTCTGAGGTTCTCTGGCGCGGCGCGATGGTGTCGCGTCCTTGGTTCATCCTCTATGGCACGGCGCGATGGCACCGCAGATTTGTTGCTTCCCACGGCGCAGTGCGGAGGCGCCGCGTTTCTCCGCCCTCCCTTTTACAATTTCCGCGCGGTGCTTCGGCACCGCGTTTCCTTGTTCGCCGCATCAAAAATCCAAAACCAAAAGGGGAGGAGTGTCGGCCGTGTTCGTGCGGTTCTACCTCCTCCCATTAATGCGATAACAGGCAGTTCAATTGAAAGGGGAAAACGACGGATGAAAAACACAAAAATAGAAATGCATAAAAACCCCTACCTCAATGCTGTCGTCAAACAAGCATTCGTCGCGGAATTAACCATCACGGAAGAAGAGGTTTGTCGCGGAAGAAGAGGATCGCTGCAGAAGAAGAGGTTCGCCATTGGCGTTGGGTGATCTCCGAGGAAGGTGTCTCCCACCATCAAAGGTTGGCGTTCTTCGTTGGCGGTAGAGCATTCTTTTCGTTCTTCGTCAAAGAACGAAGAATCCTCTCTTTGTTCTCCCAAAGGTTTAACACAACACAAACCCCCCAACAATAATAAAATAAGTCCTCTTGTTATTTTATTATCAAATTAAGAATTTGAAAATCAAAAGAAACAAACAATTAATTCGAAGAATTAATTGTAACAATTTAACTGCCCAATTTAATGGAGCGTTTCTTAACCAGAAAAACGCACAGCTGGCTTTCATTAAAGAGGGGGTTTGCAGGTGTGTTACTTAGGAGAGAAGAAACGGTGGGGCTCATGCGGGTCCCACCTCAAAAATATCCTACCAAGTGGGTAGGATATTTTGGTTTCCACCATATCCGTTAAACTAGGCTTAAGTGGCTTTAAGTGAAATAAAATAAAGTTGTCGCACCACTTTATTTTATTTCTTAACTTAACCCCAAAAAATTAAAAACCACACTCGAGCAAACACAACTCTGGAAAAGGTGTTTCTAAGAAAATACCGGCGCTGTGATTCCCTCTGTTCCCTTGGAATTTGATTCCGAGCACCGGTTTAAAAGTTAGAAAACCCCGCTCGTTCGTTCACTGAACGTACCCGATCTAAACTTCGTAAAATGATTCCGGGCACACCGAGCCTCGGAATCAGGTGCCATCAGAAACTGCGTTCTTGTAAAATTCCCAAGAAAATTAAGAAAAAAAATTGCCTTGAATTTTTAGGGTCTTTTCATCTTTTATCATTGAGATACCACTGGAAACATTTTTAGATCAAGAATGTCATATTTGATGGATATTTCATGATTTGGGGGTAGGTGTCTTTAACATCCATCCATTATATAAAATCATGTGAAAAATCCTCCTAATGTGTAAAGAGTTGGATAATAGTGAGAGGGGATTGTTCAATTTCCTTGGGACTCCCCTTTATGAACTAATGAAGGAATATTCGGACGTGTTGGAACAGATCCATGATATCATATCTGATTTTCATGACCAAATGGATATCTTGACCACACAGATATTTAAATATGAGGAGACCATAGCTCACTCAAATTATAACATTTCAAAATCCTTATCCTCTATAAAATCTTATCAGAAAAGAGTTCAGGAGCTATCTATGCTTATCATAACTCTTCCCCCTTAGGCTGCATTGGAATAAGTGGGGTGGGCGTCACATTGGTGCTCCATCGACACTTCTCGTTAGACCCTTTTTTATTTGGCCAGATCAACCAATCAAATCTTATTGTAGTTTGATCGTAGATGTGTTTTTTTCTAATTATTGAATACTCAGAGAGGCTCTAAAATGTGGAGATCCATTATTATTCATGATATCAATGAATATATCTTTTGAATCATATATTTCATTGTCTAGTTGTCTTTTATTCATGATGTGCATGACAGTTCACTGGTCTGATGTAGCATAGATCATCAATGATACCCATCCTTCATATAATATAAAATAAACCTGACTTTCTGGATTTTAATGTTAAACCGTAATATATTTTTCTCTATAAATTTTTGTGAATTCACACCAACTAGAAATTACCAATTGATATATATGCTCTAGTTATCTTAAGATTACCTGATTCACAAAAGGACGATTTGGGTAGAATATATGTCCCGAAGGTAGAATGATCTATCTTTGGCTGAAGTCAGTGGACTTAGTGAGAAAAGGCCATATGGTGAGGCCTTCAAGCTTTATATATATTATTTTTTGCATATTTACCTAATTATAGTCAAATCTTTATATAGGGTAATTATTAGTGGGCATGGACTCCTCCTTTTCTCTAGCCACCCTCTTGTGGATTTTTTCTAACATTTTTTGCACCTTTTTCCTATCCTGCAAACTAAATCGTTGTTGTGTTGTAGTTTTGGATATTTTACCTCAGACCTTCCATTACAATAGTTTAGGGTATTTTATCTTGAACCTTCTATTTTTTTATTTTATGGTTATTTATTTCATACCTTCTATTATTTTATTCTAAGGTATTTTAGCTCATACCTTTTGTTTCTATAGTTTAGGTTCTTTTAGATCATACCTTCTATTATTGTAGTTTATGTTATTTTATCTTAGAACTTATTTTGTTTTAGTTTAGGTTCATTTATCTATGGAATTTTTTTAGTTTTGTCTCGGTTTTTTAGCTTAGACCTTCTATTACTAGAAATATATTGTTTTTGAAGTAGCATTCTCTATGTAGTTTAACATCATGCGGTAAGGAAATCAGCCCTTCGTTTTAACTACATGGGGTAAGGACGTAAATTAATCTATGCAGTTTAAAGTATTGATTCCATGATATGAAAAAACATTCATTTTAGATTCTTTTTATCTGGACATGATTGGTGACTATATAATATGGGGAAGACATGCCAATGATGAACCAAAACACTTTGGGGTGGTGAGTTCTTCCATTGTGTTTTTAGGGATCATGGGGATTATATTTCCTTTCCTGAAAGGAGCATATTCCTATAGTTATAAGGTCAGAGCCCTTATTTATCAATAGAATGATCAAATAGAGGTTACCCACACTTTTACAAGAGTCATGGAGGATTTATGAGGGTAATATTAGTTGAGGAATAAATTCTAGGAAAGATGAGTCCACCTAGAAAGTTAGAGCATATGTTGAGTAAGTCATAACCCAAAAAGTTTGAGTCAAGGAACAGGGAATGGGGAAAACATACTGGGTATGAACCATAACACTTTGAGGTGATGGGTTCAACCATGGTGTTACCAAGGATCATAACAATTGTAGTTCCTTTCCTTCAAGGAATAAATCCCTCTAGTTGGTTAGTTAAAGCCCTTATGCATTGAAAGCATGGTTAAATAGAGGATTCCCCACTCTTTTTTGAGAGTCATACAATATTTGAGAAGACTTGAATGTCCAGGAAATGAAGATGTATATGGACAGAAATCTATCTTGGAGGGGTACTAGAACCAAAAGGTAGGGTAGTTTTGATCTTAATTGTGAAGCTTATTCCATATTCCCTATAGTATTGAGTCATTGGTTGTCGGTCACCAAAAGGTTCAAAAATGGAGTGTCACATTCCTACTTTGAGAAATGGTACACAACATGGTGGAGTAAAATTGAGGATGTCAGATCCTCTTGAATTTTTTGGTTACATGGATTGTGAATCATGGTATAAATTGCTCGGTTCATGAGGATGATATGGGAAAATCAAACTGGGGATGGCCTAGAACACCCAGATGTGATGAGTTCCGCTGTAGTGACGTCAGGTTCACAAAGATCAAAAATCCATTAATAGATCCAATATTTCTCTGGTTGGTAGGTATAAACTCTTTTGAATTAATATCATGTTCAAAAAAATAGATCTCTTTTTATTTATAAGGTCCATGGGAGGTTTACGGCAATCTAAGGCACTCAAATCATGATTACTGATTTATGAAAAACATAATTTTAAAGAATGATTTGAGCACCCTAAATGTTGTATCATCAACTAACGAAGACATTTTCATTGTGAGGAGATGTAAAAAATAATTACAATAACATTTTCCTAGACTAGGGGTCCAGTGAGAAAGGATCAACTTTTACTAGGGCTACAAAGTGGTCCCAATGATCTTTATGCCCCATTTATTTATTCCCAAATTTTTTCATAAACTCTAGGGATTAAGATTTTAGTGAGTGAAGACTTGACTTTTTTTTTTCAGGAAACCCTTTGTGGGTTTTAAACTCGAATTTTTTTTGACTATTTATCTAGAAATTTAGGGTTATGAAATTTGGACCATCAAAGTTTTGAATTTAAGTTCATATCTAGGACCAAATTGTCGATAGTTTAAGGTTGTGATGCACATGGACCTAATATGAGTGTAATGTTACACAATTTCTTAATTTTGATACCCATGGACTTGAGTACTCTAAATATTTCTGATCAAAAGATGAAAATGTAATAAATCATGGATTAATGTTCTCAAGTCATGAGTAATGATATGGGAAAATCATATTAGTGATGACGAAAAACACCCTAAGGTGCTACATTCTACCATAGTGATGATAGGATCAAAAGGATCATAAATCCCTTCCTGTAGGGACAAGATGTCCCTATTTTTTACGTCTAAGACCTTATGTATTCATATCATAGTCAAATAGAGAGATCTATTTTTCTTTCTATGTTCCGTGAAAGGTTTACCAAAACCAAGTCACTCATGACATGAAGTGTGATTTATGGGATGATGGGATTAAAAGATGAGGATATCACCCCATAAACAGATTGAATGGGGTCAAGCTCTTGTGGTCCTTTGATAAAGGATGATGATGGGTGATGGTATGCACCTTTTAACATCATGTATCAGGGATGAATTTTCCATATATTTTTAATGCCATGTGGCCAGGATGTTTTCCTTGAAATTTGGAATTATGTCGTAAGGATGTTATCTACATAGGTTTAGCCCATATGTAATTAGGGATGTGTTTTATCCTTTTATATAATACAGATAGACCCAATATTGGATATATGGGGGTCTCTATTAATCTTGTAATGATAGAAATCAATCGAAATGTATTTCTTGTATAAAAGTTCCATGCGCAGGTCTATCCCATATACAGGGATGGGGGAAATTTTTGTTCTGTCAAGGATGGGACCAGGAATCGGAGATCTAGGTTTCAATATATAATATATTTAAAATAATCAATCCACATTGTAGTTCTTGAATGGTAAAAACTCCACAAAGGTCTGGGCCATATGTAGAGTGGGATATTATTCTCGTTTATTGTTGTAGTTGGACCCAAGATTGGTGATCTAGGTGTCACTACATATCCTTTAATGACAAAAATATATAAACACATAGTTATTGAGAAAATATGTAGTTTTAAATAATTTGGATGTATGTGTATTCCCCTATTTTAAAATTTAATATTTTTACTGGAAAAAATACTATAAATATGGGTGTCACTACATATCCTACAATGGAAGAAATCAATCCACATGTAGTTATTGAATGGGTAGCAATCTATGCCGGTCTGACCCATGTGCATAGGGAGAATTATTCTCATTTATTATTGTACCTAGTACCATTATTGAATCTCTAGGTGTCATTATGTATCCCATGATGATTTAAATCAATCCACATGTAGTATTAGAATGGGAAACTCTCTACACAGGTTTGACCTGTACATAGAAGGGGGTAATTGTTCCCATTGATTGTTGTAGTTGGGACCAGGTTTAGAGATTTGGGTGTCACTATGTATCTCATGGTTATAGGAACCAAGCATCATGTAGTTATTTAATTAAGGTGTGGTGTGAGACCAACACTAATGATAATGGTCCCTTAGAGAGAGTTCCATGGAAATGTTTATTTTTGTGTCATGCAAGAGACATGAACCATGTAGTTTTACATCATGTAGAGAGGAATCATGGTGTTCCTTTTAGGGTTTTACATTAAGGAACCTTCTAACCTATCATGATATGGTATTTCTCAATCATGTAGGGACATCCCTACTAAAATTCCAAACCCCATGTGAGCTATGATCTATGTGAGAAATATGGAATGGAAAATTTTTCCCTCATGATATAGAGGTAATTAGAGAAAAGACTGGGGAATTTATAACATGTGGTGGCTGGCCCAATATATAGGATCTAGGCATCCCTATACATCTCATTGGGATGAGAATAAATGTGTACATAGTTATGCAAAACCATGTAGTTTAGTTTCATGTAGCAAGGATATTAGTCATATAGTTTAACACCACGCGGTAAGGAAGAAGGTGACTGGATATGAAAGAAGTGGCATATTATGGTTGGGCCTGGGAATAAGGGTTAGGGTTTCATTACATATCCTATGATGATAGGAATCAAACCTCACATAGGTCTAGAAAACTGTGATGTTTAGTGTCATGTGGTGAGGAAATCATCCATGGAGTTTAACATCTTGAGGTAAGGATGAGGGTCACTTGAAGTGGAAAATGAGCCTTGGATGTTATCACACAGTGTTATGACTTATGACTAGGATGAATATATTGTGTCTTTCCCTAATATTGAAGATATGGGCATCACTATATATCATGTGATAGTAGGAATCAATCTATACATAGTTCTTGGACGAAGAATTCCTTATGTGGATGTAAAACCCCGAGTTTTTATGAAAAATATTCTTTTTAATTTCATTAATGTCTTGAGTTGTACGCTACACCAAAAGGAGCTTGCACAACACACATCCTTGACTTGCCTTTCATTACACACAATCGCGACCTTCCTCGATAGCGTGTGTAGTACGCAATAATGAGTTTCACTAAACAACGATATGCTATTAAAATATTATTAAAACTAGCCGTTATGAATAGTAATAACCACTTTTTGAAATTTTGTAAATTTTATTTTTCAAAATGAACTTTATTTTTGGATTCAGAATATCGAAATTAGCTTCGTTTGGAATTTTTGTACTTTTCGGATAACTTTCATTTTCTGATGATTAGTGAAAATTACTAAATTTTAATTAAAAATAACCTTTTTAATCGAAATAATTAATAGTGATAAATTATTAATTTAAGTGGTTTTAATGTATATTTAGAATAGATTTTTACAATTTAATACAATTTTGGTAATTGGATGTAATTTCACATTTAAACCAGACATAAACAAGTGTCAATTTTTTGATAGTTATTATCTCTTAAGAACACGTTATTTGTTTTGACAACGGCAATTAATTTTTAAATTAAGTAATTAAACTGATATGTTTTGAATTTGGTAAAATAGACATCATTTTTCAGTTCATAATATAAAATATAGCTTAGGCCTAATTTTTGTTATTTTTCAGGAAACTTTCATTTTTTGATGAATAGTGAAACCGCTAAGTGGTAGTTAAAAAAAATGAATTTTTCATAAAACTTAATTTTACCGCTTATTTGAATGGAATTTCAAAAATATTAGAGACATGGTTGATTTCAGTAAGTAAAATGTGGTTCAATGAGATGAAAATAATTTTTGGTGAATAGTACCTTTTTACTTTTTTTTACCACGGTTAAAAGTAAATATGGTAATTAAGGGTAAAAATGATATTATTATTACCCTATCACATGTCCTAATTCTATTGGATAAGTGTAATTAGACCAAAAACAACCTTATGAATAAAATATGACCATTTAGGCCCACTTGGATTAGATTAAGACATTTATTTTTAATTTATTTAAAGAAGGGTTAAAATAGTTAAAATCAAAGTTTAATAAGTATATCCTTTTTAATATAGGTTTATACATAAGATAAATTAGACTATAAATATTCATTAGAAAGCTAAAAATCTTTCCTACATAATGATATTTTATTTTTAATTTTTAGAGATTAAATAATTTAATTTATTTATGACACAAATATGATGCAGTAATTATCTTATTAATGAAATATTGACATAATTGATGTTATAAATACCCAAATAAATATAATTTGAGACTTTTTATGAATTAAAATAAATTTATAGGTTAATATGACATGTTAGTATTGATTTAATTAACTTTTTTCGAACTAATCATTCTGTTATGATTTTCACAAAAATCAATTACTAAATAGTGTCCAGATTGACATAAAATAGTTTTTAAAGAAAATATTATATTATTAATTGTTATTTTGTTCCTAAAAATCTAAGGTTCGGCCAAATGACTTAGATAAGGTTATATATATTAATTATAAACAACTTGGGGTTCGTTTGGCTTGGAGACACGGTAAAAGTAAAATTATTTAACTTAATGTTAAATCTAAATGATAAGGTTAAAATAGGAACCTAAACTTGTCTAAATTCAATTGGATGAGAGGATTTAGACCCATCCCCACCTTAGCATCGAAATAAATCAATTTGGAGCTATTTAACACCGAACTTGGCTTTATAATAAAATAATATTTTATGTTTTTCCGAAGGAGCCCCTCTCCTCCCTTATAAAAGGGCACCTCCTCCCTCTCCTCCTCACACCAATTTGAGCCTTCAAGCTCATCCAACCCCTGCCAATTTCTCCTCTCCACTTCCATAGAAACATCCTAGAGGTCTTGGTCTTCTTTAAAGACCAATTTTAGTGCCCTAAAAGGAGGTCTCAAAGAAGCACTTCAAAGAAAAGGTAATGTCCGTTACCAATTCTTTCAACATTATTTCTTCTTCCACATCTTCTTCTTTAGTTGTTTCATTATGAAGTAACAACATCAGTATCACTCATATACTGATATGCTATTATAAGTATGAAACAACCCTATTTCACCATCTATCCATCCTATGGAAAATGAAATCACCGTGCGTGCGTACGTACAGAATACCGTCTCTACGCCGTGGTGTAATCTATTTTCCACCACCACCTTACTTGGATGGGTATAATGGTGTAAATAATGACTATATATGACTATTGTAAAGTGATATTGATTCTGAAATAGTATACATACACTCCAATACAATTCAACGATCATGAGAACGATATCATCGCTCGTGCGTACGTATGGACTACTGTCTCCACGACGCGATGACATTCATTCTCCACGTTAACCATTCATTAATGATTATAAAGTATATATAATAAGTAATCATGAAATATATGACATAATAATACTACTGGATTTATGTATATGTATATTTATGTCATCTACTTAATTCCACTCAATTCAATAAGGAAACGAAAACAGCGTTCATGCGTACGTACGGCCTACCGTCTCCATGAAGGGTGTATTTCTTTCCATTTATCGATAAATTATATATATGTATATTCTGAATATATATTATATATAAATAATGTTTTACATTCTAGATTTAAGTAATCATGATCTTAGTAATCATATGAATAATTATAAGTTAAAACACGAACGACAAATGAGACGTTTTTACCCAAGACGCTACTTTAACATGAATTTACAAGAGAACAGGTAATATAAAGTCATAAGTGAACCATATATGATATAATAACAATGAATATGATTCTGGAATAACTCAATAGCATTATTTAAATCCTTATACAGGAGGTTCGGACACTTACGAAGCAAATCAGACCTAAGGTATGGGAAATATCACAATCTCATTTTTATCCGAGATTGTTTATACTTTGGTATTTACTGGGGTGTATTTTATCATCCACATCCATGTTTCCTCAATATTTTTATATTATTTCCATCCACCTACAATTGTTTAAATCCATTTTTACCCTTTGGTGAGTTTTTAGTAAAAGATATGAAAGGAATCTTTTGTCGTTTTTCGTACGAGGTACTTTTTGATTTTTCCGACAAAAGTATGAGAAGAATGTTTTTTTAACTTATATGGGAAAGGATTTTTACAGTTTTATAAAGCCATATTTTCATGAAGCTTCCTAAAAAATATTTCATCACTATTTTCAAGAAAATCATTTTCTTTTAAAAATTCCTGACATTTTGTGAAAAGAAAATGATTTTAAAGAAGAAAGGATATTTTCCTCAAGAATTAATTTCAAGTGTTTTATCAAAACCATTTTCCATCTAAAATGAAATTATTTCATATGTGTATGTTTTAAGTATAATGTCTCTTTTATTTACATGGTTTCACTTTTCTTATTATGTAATTATATCCATTTTTTTATATGGATTATGAAATGATGGGATGATATTTATGAAACCCATTTTATTATTTGGGTTATGATGAATGTTTTCAGTTTATTTTGTGGCACAAGTAAGAATGATTTCACTATGAGATGGGTGGGACCTCTATCTCCCTCCAATTCATTGGGTAAAGATTTTATATCTCATGAGATAGACATGGCTGGAACGGCAGGTTAAACCGGTTCAGTGAAACAGGACTGAAAAGTGGAGTGAACTCGGTTCAGAAATGGACTTTTTCCACTAAGATAGTCATGGCAATGAGTCTTGACTAATAATAAATGATTCTCTATGATTAAGTGTGTATTCCACAATGTTTCATGTTTTAAGTTATGATTATTGGGATTACATTTCACTACTATGATTTATCCCATGTTATGATATTATGATCTCTTTTGCAGGTTAAGATTTCCAAAATGTTATGTTCTTATGAATATGATGTGATTGATATTTCTTTTGTTTACCCTTACTGAGCATTTGAGCTCACCATTTTATGTTTTATTTTCCCCAGGATATAACGAAAGGTTTTAGGTATAAAAAAAGGAAGATCTTTATGGGAGTTGTTGAAGATCTTTCACCACGATTAGAAGATTATATTCTGAGTTTCCAAAGACACTAAACTATTACGGTCCTTGTGTGTGTGTTTTTTTTATGTACTATGTATTCTGAAAAAGTAATGTAATGTCCATGTAGGTCAGGCTTTGGGTCTCTACAGTTGGTATCAGAGGAAAGGTTTAGTCAACCTTTGGAAACTAGGATACGAGAACTTTAGTAAGATCCCTAGAGATATTTCTAAGGTATGTCTAGGGATGTCCCTAAGGTTAAGTATACGTATAGGTTATAGTCCTAGAATTGCGCTAACGATCTTAGAATTTAACCTAAGATGTTATATATTGAGGGTACTCCCCCTTTATTATGTTGTTTTCTCTAGAATGATTTTTGCCTCTCACAGAATTCTTTTTTTGTTTTAGTTAATGGAGGGAACCAGAAGGAATTCTGTTAACATTGAATCCAATGGAAAAATTGGTGACTATGAGCAACAAAATTGTGTAATGCCTAGAGAGAAAGATATTGTGATTATGCCGAATCAGTCATTGCAATATATGATTCACAAGGTGAAATTCAGTGGTATTCCTAATTCATCAGAGAAGAGGAAGATAGACTATTATGCATGTTCGCATGTTGAGGAGCATAAAGAAAGGAAGATTGAGATTTCTAAAGAAGGGAAGAAGAACCTTGAGGAATACCTCAAATGGAGGGAACAATGTTATCTGTGTGGAGAAAATGGTCATAGAGTGAAAGACTGTTATGGAGTTCAATGTATTATTTGTGGAGAACATGGGCATTACCCAACTCAATGCCCTGACCTAAAAAGTTACTTCTAATTCAAGGAATGACTTATTCCAGGACAATAATTGAAGAGGATGGATGGTAGTGTTTATGTATTGGTATTCAAGAATAATTTTGTTGAGGTACTTTTATTGTGTATTAGAATATTTTTTGTATTATTCTATTGTGGTTTTCAATAATTTTAAGGTACCGATAACCATGAAAAGTGATTCAAATATTTTGGAAATCAAATGATATGCGCATCATGAAGGGATAAGGAGAAAATGAAATGTTTGACAGTATTCATGATCTCATGATTGATATAAGGACTAAGTGATATCATGGTTTGAGTATAAATAATTTTGAGGATTTTGGTTTGTGGAAAGTGTTTACTTTTAACTGCATTCATGTTTTCACTATGGTTCAATGGGTATTCATTCTTCAAGAGAATACATGATTAAGGTATTCACATGTTTGTAATTTAAACAACAAGATATATCTTATGATATATGTGGGATAAATGATGGCATTCCCCTAATTGTTATGTGACATTCCAAGTAATCATTTTCTTTATACGACCGAAGTATTTTAGATAAGCCTAAAGATTGGAATGGATTATGTTGGACATAAGTTAGGATATAACTTTTTTCGATATTATTGATGGGATGTTATAGTAATATATCTTTAGAAAAAGGAAAACCTGCAGGACGGGCGACAACCGATCGCGTCGGACAAGGCTGTGGGAATCGAACCCACAATCGAAGTGCGACTGGCCTTTATCGCCTACCACTGGCCTATAGGAAGTCCATGTTTAGTAGAAACTAGTTTTATTATATTAAGCAGTATGATATATGAAGGAACCATATATGATTAATCTCACTATAGATGGACTTACGTATTTTTTGATAACTTTTCTAACCTTTAGATTGAGACATATGGAATGACCCCTCATTCTATCACATGATCTGCTAACACATCACGAATGACAAATTCAACTTCATTTCTTTATGAGATGAAATAGAAATTTTCCAAAGAATGACCAACTGTGAGACTATACAAAAATCACGAAAGTATTTCTTCTAATTCTAATTTCATCAACTTTAGGGAAATGATCTTGAAAACCAAAAATGTTGTCCTAGTGCTCTTATATCTGATGAATCAGATGGTACCTTAGATCATCAAAAATTTATGGCTTTGTGATTGCTGGCTTTTCCATAGACATGTTCTCTACCACTCTCCATCATAACATGATGGTCATATTTCTCTTCCATTTCCATATTTTCACCTATGTGGAAACCCAGTGAAGAGTTTATTTTGGTAACCATTACGTTTCATACTTTTTTTTTAAAGATTGGTTTTGGTATTCCTTTTTATGATGTGGGTTTCTATTAAAGAAACTTTCGAGTAGTAAACCATTTATAACCCCGACAAATTTCGAGGGCGAAATTCATTTTAAGGGGGGTAGAATGTAACACCCCAAGATTTTATGAAAAATATTCTTTTTAATTTCATTAATGTCTTGTGTTTTATGCTACACCAAAAGGAGCTTGCACAACACGCATCCTTGACTTGCCTTTCATTACATGCAATCGCGACCTTCTTCGATAGCGTGTGTAGTACGCAATAACGCGTTTCACTAAACAACGATATGCTATTAAAATATTATTAAAAATAGCCTTTATGAATAGTAATAACCACTTTTTAAAATTTTGTAAATTTTATTTTTCAAAATGGACTTTATTTTTGGATTCAGAATATCGAAATTAACTTAGGGAGAAATTTTGGTACTTTTCGGATAACTTTCATTTTCTGATGAATAGTGAAAATTACTAAATTTTAATTAAAAACAACATTTTTAATCGAAATAATTAATAGTAATAAATTATTAATTTGAGTGGTTTTAATGTATATTTAGAATATATTTTTACAATTTAATACAATTTTGGTCATTGGATGTAATTTCACATTTAATCCAGACATAAACAAGTGTCAATCTTTTGATAGTTATTATCTCTTAAGAACACGTTATTTGTTTTGATAACGGCAATTAATTTTTAAATTAAGTAATGCAACTGATATGTTTTAAATTTGGTAAAATAGACATCATTTTTCAGTTCATAATATCAAATATAGCTTAGGCCTAATTTTTGTTACTTTTCTGGAAACTTTCATTTTTTGATGAATAGTGAAACCACTAAGTGGTAGTTAAAAAAAATGATTTTTTCATGAAACTTAATTTTACCGCTTCTGTGAATGGAATTTCAAAAATCCGAGAGACATGGTTAATGTCAGTAAGTAAAATGTGGTTCAGTGAGATGAAAATAATTTTTGGTGAATAGTAACTTTTTACTTTTTTTTCCACGGTTAAAAGTAAATATGGTAATTAAGGGTAAAAATGATATTATTATTACCCTAACACATGTCCTAATTCTATTGGATAAGTGTAATTCGACCAAAAACAACCTTAGGAATAAAATATGACCATTTAGGCCCACTTGGATTAGATTAGGACATTTATTATTAATTTATTTAAAGAAGGGTTAAAATAGTTAAAATCAAAGTTTAATAATTATATCATTTTTAATATAGGGTTATACATAAGATAAATTCGACTATAAATATTCATTAGAAAGCTAAAACGATTTCCTACATAATTCTATTTTATTTGTAATTTTTAGACTTTAAATAATTTAATTTATATATGACACAAAGATGATGCAATAATTATCTTATTAATGAAATATTGACATAATTGATGTTAATAATACCCAAATAAATATAATTTGAGACTTTCTATGAATTAAAATAATTTTCTAGGTTAATATTACATGTTAGTATTGATTTAATTAACTTTTTTCGAACTAATAATTCTGTTATGATTTTCACAAAAATCAATTACTAAATAGTGTCAAAATTGACATAAAATAGTTTTTAAAACAAATATTATATTATTAATTGTCATTTTCTTCCTAAAAATCTAAGTTTCGGCCAAATGACTTAGATAAGGTTATATATATTAATAATAAACAACTTGGGGTTCATTTGGCTTGCAGACACGGTAAAAGTAAAATTATTTAACTTAATGTTAAATCTAAATGATAAGGTTAAAATAGGAACCTAAACTTCTCTAAATTCAATTGGATGAGAGGATTTCGACCCATACCCACCTTAGCTTCGAAATAAATCAATTTCGATCTATTTAAAACCGAACTTGACTTTATAATAAAATAATATTTTTAGTTTTTTCAAAGGAGCCCCTCTCCTCCCTTATAAAAGGGCACCTCCTCCCTCTCCTCCTCACACCAATTTGAGCCTTCATGCTCGGCCAACCCCTACCAGTTTCTCCTCTCCACTTCCCTAGAAACATCCTAGAGGTCCTTGTCTTCTTCAAAGACCAATTTTAGTGCCCTAAAAGGTGGTCTCAAAGAAGCACTTCAAAGAAGAGGTAATGTCCGTTACCGAATCTTTCAACTTTATTTCTTCTTCCACTTCTTCTTCTTTAGTTGTTTCATTATGAAGTAATAGCATTAGTATCACTCATATACTGATATGTTATTATAAGTATAAAACAACCCTATTTAACCATATATCCATCTTACGGAAAATGAAATCACCGCGCGTGCGTACGTACGGAATACCGTCTCCACGCTGTGGTGTAATCTATGTTCCACCACCACCTTACTTGGATGGGCATAATGGTGTAAATAATGACTATATATGACTATTGTAAAGTGATATTTATTCTGAAATAGTATACATACACTCCAATACAATTCAACGATCATGAGAACGATATCATCGCTCGTGCGTACGTACGGACTACCGTCTCCACGACGCGATGAGATTCATTCTCCACGTTAACCATTCATGAATGATTATAAAGTATATATAATAAGTAATCATGAAATATATTACATAATAATACTACTGGATTTATGTATATATATATTTATTTCATCTATTTAATTCCACTCAATTCAATAAGGAAACGAAAACAGCGTTCATGCGTACGTACGGCCTACCGTCTCCATGAACGGTGTATTTCTTTCCATTTATCGATCCATTATATATATGTATATTCTGAATATATATTATATATAAATAATTTTTTACATTCTGGATTTATGTAATCATGATCTAAGTAATCATATGAATAATTACAAGTTAAAACACGAACGACAAATGAGACAATTTTACCCAAAACGCTACTTTAACATAAATTTACAAAAGAACGGGTAATATAAAGTCATAAGTGAACCATATATGATATAATAACAATGAATATGATTCTTTAATAAGTCAATAACATTATTTAAATCATTATACAGGAGGTTCGGACACTTACAAATCAAATCTGACCTAAGGTAAGGGAAATATCACAATCTCATTTTTATCTGAGATTGTTTATACTTTGGTATTTACTGGGGTGTATTTTATCCTCCACATCCATGTTTCCTCAATATTTAATATTATTTCCATCCACCTACAATTGTTTAAATCCATTTTTATCCTTTGGTGAGTTTTTAGTAAAAGATATGAAAGGAATATTTTGTCGTTTTTCGTACGAGGTACTTTTTGACTTTTCCGAAAAAGTACGAGAAGAATGTTTTTTTAACTTATACGGCATGAAAGGATTTTTACGGTTTTAAAAATCCATATTTTCATGAAGATTCCTCAAAAATATTTCATGACTATTTTCAAGAAAATCCTTTTGTTTTAAAAATTCATGACATTTTGTGAAAAGAAAATGATTTTAAAGAAGAAAGGATATTTTCCTCAAGAATTCATTTCAAGTGTTTTATCAAAACCATTTTCCATATAAAATGAAATTATTTCATATGTGTATGTTTTAAGTATAATGTATCTATTATTTACTTGGTTTCACTTTTCTTATTTTGAAATTATATCCATTTGTTTTATATGGATTATGAAATGATGGGATGATGTTTATGAAACCCATTTTATTCCTTGGGTTATGATGAATGTTGTAAGTTTATTTTGTGGCACAAGTAAGAATGATTTCACTATGAGATGGGTGGGACCTATATCTCCCTCCAATGCATTGGGTAAAGATTTTATATCTCATGAGATAGACATGGCTGGAACGGCAGGTTAAACCGGTTCAGTGAAACATGACTGAAACGAGGAGTGAATTCGGTTCAGAAATGGACTTTGTCCACTAAGATAGTCTTGGAATTGAGTCTTGACTAATAAGAAATGATTCTCTATGATTATGTGTGTATGCCACAAAGTTTCATGTTTTAAGTTATGATTATTGGGATTACATTTCACTACTATGATTTATCCCATGTTATGATATTATGATCTCTTTTGTAGGTTAAGATTTCCAAAATGTTATGTTCTTATGAATATGATGTGATTGATATTTCTTTTGTTTACCCTTACTGAGCATTTGAGCTCACCCTTTTATGTTTTCTTTTCCCCAGGATATAAATAATGGTTTTAGGTATAAAAAAAGGAATATCTTTATGGGAGATGTTGAAGATCTTTCACCACGATTAGAAGATTATATCCCGAGTTTCCAAAGACACTAAACTATTACAGTCTTTGTGTGTGTTTTTTTGTTATATACTAAGTATTCTGCAAAAGTAATTTAATGTTCATGTACGTCAATCTTCAGGTCTCTACAGTGGATATTAATCACACATAGGAATAGTGGAACTTCATTTCTCTTTTCCATATGTCTAGATCATTTGTGATGAATCATTGGTGAAACAATGCTTCCTATGTAGTTTAACGTCTTGTGGTTAGGAAGTATTTTTTTTAGTTTAAAATCATGTGGTTAGGATGTGTTCCATAAATTTTAATGTCATATGGTCAGGATGCATTTCCATACTTTAACATCATATGTTCAGGATAAGAGATGATGTGTAGTTTAAAGCCTTGTTATATATAATTCTTCCATATAATTTAACTTCATGTGTTTCAGATGTGTTCTGTAGAACTTAACATCATATGGTCGGGATGAAGTTAATTCTTAAGGGCAGCTGTGTGACATATTTCTTAAGAAACCATTCATTGGTGGGGGGGAATGACTCATTCCGCGTCCATTGTGGCCACTGAGTAAGCTTCATTATGAAAGACCATATGTATGATATATGGACCTTAAAATTTGGGTTCTAGCTTTGGAGTCTTATTTCTTGGTATCATTTGGGTTCTAAGAGACAATACCAATTCTCCTTGAAATAATGAGTAGAGTAATGACGTCCTCTAGGTTAATGGTCGTATAAGGCAATACGATGTTGGAATAAATATCTTCTATTGTTGATTATGGTCTCAGGTAATCTACATAGAAGAGTGACCTGCGAGTTAAATAATTAAGTTCTTCCTAATGCTCGGGATTGAGTTTACAACAGACTTGGTTATTTTGAGACACCAATATTATTGTTTTGGCTTTCTTGGGTGCTAAATGTCTTGATCATGGCTCGGAGGAGCATCACACATTCATTTTTGGTGTTTTCATTTTAGCGTTCTTATGAGTGGATAGTTTTATTTCCCTTTACGATTAGGATACTCTTGAGGTGGAGAGTATCATGTTGGATTTGGTAAACATGTCCTTCCATGTAGAAGGAATGAAACCATGAAAGGCCATTTGGAAATATTCAGTTTTCTTAAAACACTTTGGGGCTATTGATTTTTTGTAAATGCCAGTGCTTGCTTGACAGCACAACATTGATGAGGTTGGTGGTGTATAAAACCCTTGTGAAGAACTATTAGTCTTGGATGGATTTTGTTGGTATGTTGAATGATCTAGGAGTTACTTCATAGGTAAAGGCTTGTCATCAGTTGTAATGAAGCTTCGTTAGGTAAATCCAAGTCTCTTCCTTGAAGTTGTCCAGTTGTGGTTCAAATATTCTTCTTTTTAGTAATTGGGTATTTTTTACTAGAAACTATTTAAATACTCTACGTTTATTTTTATAAGTGACTTGCATGTCCCTTATCTTGACATCATCCTAGATACACTAAGAGAGCGTCAGTATTACGCCTCACTAAATATTTAAAATATGTTGAGCTTTTTAGGTGGTTATATTTCAGTGTTTTATGATGTATGCATGGTTTCCTTCATGGTTTGGTCAGGAATGTCATCAAAAGTCGGGTATGTACTTTGGTGGACATATTCATGGTGAATGTAAGATTCCATGGGAGAAGGCATCATCGTTCTATTTGTCAGACGATTTACGCCATAAAGCCTCTTAAATAATCAGCTGAAGTGGCTTAAATTTTTTCCTCTCTTTTAAAATGAACACGATTGGTGAAGAACCTCTTTAAGGCATATCATTAGGTAGAGATGAGTGTGGTTGGTTTTGGTTGAGGTTTTTCATGAAAAGTCGGCTCGACTTGGGCTTTGAGGTCGATGGGGATCTCCATCTTAAAACTGTTTCAGGAATCATGCGAGGAGAATCATTGTAACACTTAAAGGCGTGCTTATAAGTCAATTATGATGGAGTTTGAGTCATAGTTTGGAATTATTCGTTTAACATTAAAGCCAAATTTTGGAGGTACCTTCAGTCAGATTCTAAATGAGACAACGAAGGGATCATGTCTCTAGGTAAACAACCTTGGAGAAGATCCATACCGGTGTTTCAGTTAGGAAATTTTCTTTGGATCATGTTTTAAAGAATTAAGTGTCTTTGTTTTTGAAATACTTAAGGGTGAATTGGGCGTTCAAAAATGAAAAGTGACCATTCAAGTGAGAAGTCATGACCCTTTTTGGTCGGGTGATGTTCACGTTGTTCCTAAAGCCATCTTGGAGATAAGAAGTTCTAAGTTGGGAAGGTTTTAACGTCACATGTTTTTAACTGAATGAAAAGGCGAAGGTTTTTGAATTTTTTTCATTTAGTGGAAGGGTCATTTTTAAAACTGAGCTTCAGAATTAAATTCCAAGATTTTTAACAGTTTAAATTAATGTTTTTGGACTTGGTCAAAGTCCTAATAATTTTATCAGGTTTCTTGAATAGTTTCAGGAGTGTCAGACTGGAAAAATCCAATTTTGAAGGACCTGCACTGGGTGCATGGTTTTTAGGAAATCATGTGGACCATAGTAGGAAACTGTACGGCCTTTTTCAGGTGGATAGGGGTTTTCTCATGGGATACACAAAATTTTCCAAAATCTGAACCTCGCCTGCACAGTTAGTGGAAACTAGGTAGTACCTAAGAACTATTCACTGCACAGTCAGCACATGGTTCCCAAACTATACGGCTAGCCCATGTGGGGTGCCCTAGGTTTCCAGTATAGGGTTCACGATTGGCATATGGTTTTCTAAGTCGTGTGGCCCAAACCATGTGCAACACTCTATTTTAAAAAATTATATTATTTTAATTTAAATTAAAATAAAACACATATCCTCTCCCTCTCCCCTTCAAATCATGATGTGCCCCTCCCATGGGGTTCCCCTTTGATCCACGTGACCCCCCTCCCCACGACGCCTCTCTGTCGATGAAATCCCACCAAATTTCTTGTCGTTTTCTCTCCAATCGTTCAATGTGAGTCCCATTCTTCTCTCTCCTTCTTATTTCTATCTATTTTCAAACTATTCATTGCTCGGTGAGATTTTTCTGAACACCCTCAGTTAGGGTTTGATATGGATTTTTTGTGTTCTTATAGTTTTAGGGCGTGTGATGGCTTCCTCGGGACCCTTGGGACTGTGTTCCAACATCTTCCACCGATGTTGTGGCTGATGGGTTCAATTTTTCTCACCGCCATCATTTTGCGTCAATTTCTAAATCCACTGTTATGTTTCTCACCCTTTATTTGAGTCTCAAGGTGTTTATGAGTCCCCGATATTTTTTGTGTAGTTGATTTGGACCATGTCATGTGATTTCGAGTCGTCAGGTCTAAGGTGACTTGCCTGCATATGCATAGGTAATTATATATATATATATTTATATAGGTTCCCCCATTATGTGTATATTCATCCATGGTTGTGAATATACATGTATGGGTCTAGGTGTTACTAGGTATATATATGAAAAGGAATACATAGGTGGTTGGAGACTAGTATATACATATAATAATATATGTAAGGATCCCCTTTCACATGTTCATTTCCATTTGGATGTGTGAATAGGGGCTAGGTGTCATTATTTGTATGTGAAGGATCATATGCTAAGTGGGGGTATTAGCTGCTCCTAGTTAGAAAGCGTCAAGATCCGAAGAGTTTGTCTTGGTTCCACCCTGAAGTAGGTTCCCTTTTCCTTACCCTTATTATTTAAAATTCATTAATTTCCTACTTAGTGCCCCTTTTATAAGTTAAACTGTGATCATTGATAAAATTATTAGTTCTGATAAATTTTTGGTTTGATAAACAAAACCATGGTTTTATAATAAAATCCCATCAACAAAGGTGTGTTGTCTTCAAGCTTAAAATTAGATGTCAGACTTCTATGCTTGCTTGGTTTATTTGATTAATGTTTCCTTATGTTTTTACTTAGTTATTAATGGCATGTTAGGACATGGCCTTTTGATGGCCTTAAATGAGTTGTCTCCTTCACTAAATGTCTATAAGAACCCAAGCTCTTCTTAGTTTTTTGCCCGACCGTAAAATGAAATTACCCCTATAGGTAATTGCCTAAGTGACATGTATCATTCCTAAGTGGATTGGGGGAAAATATTTAAAGTGTCTTGCTTTCTTAATGAATAGGATTTACCCAAGTAGGTAGATTCTCAATTGGTAGTATTACCTTTTGAGTGAACCTTGGAATTATATGGTTTGAGTTACCAAGCTTGATGGGTGGGAGTGAAATACTTTAATTAGAATTAAATGATCAAGATAAATGTCATCCTTATATTTTTTTAAATGGTAATTTGAAATGGAACAAATTGGGTAGAGCGACCATACCTCGGGTTTAACTAATAATTACGAATTATGATAGTTGAATGAATTTAGTGAACTTGACATATCTAGGATGGATTAGTGCATGCCTCTTATTTATGCTTGTCAATCACCATATGTCAATTTAAATGTTTAAAGGGGATTTGTAAATGGCTAATAGCATGCAGGATATGGCTTTACCTCATGCTTTGAATTGAACATGTGACCATGCCTTGAATAATGTTTAGATTGAAATACATAATATGGGATTTCCTTATGTTGCTCATTGTAATTGTTTATATATTGCAGGAATTCTTACCCCATGCCATCTATATAAATTTTATGGGTGGGAGGCATTTTTACCCCTTGTTAGTTGTATATATGTTATGGGTGGGAGGAATTCTTACCCCCACACCACTTATGATTTTGATGTATATATATTCTTTCATGACAAGAGACTAAGGGATCTTGGTATTGGGTTAGGGGTAGACTGTGAGAGCTACCTATAATTGGATAGAGGTGGTATGTCCTGATCCACCCCAACATAAATCTAATGCTTGGAGGCCAAGAGACTATGGGATCTTGGACTTAGGTTAGGGGTAGATTGTGAGAGCTCCCCTGGAATTGGATGGTAGTGGTATGTCCCGATCCACCCCAACGTATATATACATGCAGACCAAGAGACTAAGGGATCTTGGGAATGGGTTAGGGGAAAACTGTGAGAGCTCCCCAAGAATTTGGATAGTGGTGGTGTGTCCCGATCCACCCCAATATAAGTCTAATGCATGGAGTCCAAGATACTAAGGGTGCTTGGACCTGGGTTTGGGGAAGACCGTGAGATCTCCCCGGGAATTGGATGGTGGAGGTACGTCCCAATCCACCCCAATATATATCTATCAATATTTATATATATACTGCTACTAAATATATATATTTGACATGATCAGAAATACCATCCATGGACTGAAGCAGGTATCGCCGTCATGTGTCCCTTAGGAACGTGGACGGATGTTTATTTATTCTTTCAGTTTTTTTTATTTCGTTATACCTGTAAACTACATAATTTATATTACATTAGATTGGGATTGACACTATGGGTTCCAGCCTATTGATATTTTATCTCGCACCCTACTTGGGTACCCTTGGTACCCGAGTAGACCTTCTTGTCAGTAGGTCCTTAGACCTTGCTTGTTGTTGTATGCTTGTACCTGGGAGTTTGGAGAAAAGGACTGAACTGAAGCTCAAGATGCTCATGGGGATTTCCTTAGGGATTTTACTTCATTTCATTATTCGAGTATTGTATTTTAATTCCAACTGTATTTATTACTGCTTTCAGTTATGTATCATCACCATGACAAGCATTCATCTGTTGTATAAACTAATGTTGGAAACTTTTATAAAATTGTTGTTATATGTCTTCCACTGTTGTCTTTCATTTTCTTACTATTTTCACTATTGTCTTCTATTTTTATTCTGTTATACCATTGTGATTCTCTGATAAGAGGGTATATTCTCCCCAATATCACCTCTTGAGACTCTCGCTGCTACTCAGCCGCCTCTAGCATATGGGGAGATGCACTTGAGGCCAGGTGACCCACTAGTCCAGCTAACGGTTTGATGGTAATTTGGGTTAGTACAATGCATTTAATACCTATATAATTCAATTGATATAGCTAAAACAACTAATATTATCATTTTGGGCTTATAAATGTATTTTTCTAAAAATTACCTTCCATGCGCTATGGTTTTTATCAAGAGAAACATAGGATTAATTGATGTTAATATATATTTATATGAATAATTGTTTAATAATATTTAATTATTAAATTATAGTAAATATTAATGAGAATGGTTAATATTCTAACAAATCAATTTGCCTATAAAATTAGTTTTTCTTTATATCTCATCTTTATAATTAAAAGTTAAATTTTTAAAATTTTAAATTTTAATCTTTAAAAATTAACATTATTTTTAGATTCATCATAGTAATATTTTCTTCATATGAATTATTTTTATATTTTTAAAGAGATTTAGTTTTAGTTGAATAGTTAAAAATAATATTTTTACAAATAAAATGAATTTTATGAAATTATTAATATATAATTATGAATTATAAATTTATAAAACGTTTTTATAAGAATAAATAGGTATTTTATAATTGAATTTAAAATTTTAAAAATGTTTATTTAAATTTACAAACCCATAATCTACATTTTATATCTTAAGTTATATTCTTCAAAAAAAATGATACATTATTCATTTAGTATTTTAAAATTATTTTTTTATCAATTTTATAAAAAAATATTATAAAATGGATTAAAAATTTGGAATCATTAGATTCGTATTATATAATAAAGACCAATTTATTTTCAAGCAAAAGGGATAGATTACTTTGGTAAAAACTATTCACCTTGGTAAAAAACAAAAGGGGTAAAAAGGGTTTAACCAATAGAAAAGGCCAAAAACTTTTTTAAAACATATGTGAGAATGGGTGTTTGAGGCATTGCTGAACCTTATACCTTCCAATCTCTATTCTTTCCCCAAATTTTTAGCTACTTTTTTAAATGGTAACATCCCATTATTGAAAATTTTGGGTAATTAAGAAAACGTCATCCCTTTTCACTTATAAAAAGGTTAATCCTCTCATCACTTCCCCTCACACCACAACCCACTTAGTTCAGACAATAATCTACCCAAAAATATCCTAAAGATTAATATCCACCTTAAATAGTTTCTGGCATTCTCAAAATACCATCCCTCAAATTCATAACCCCCTTTGTAAAAAATATAATCCAAGAACTTACATATAAATTTCTAACCATACCTTACTCATTTCTATTTCTTTATGTTGACTTTTTATTATTAAAATTATATTAAACCATTTTAAAATAATTAAAATAGTTCCATTATTATATTTTTATTCTATTATATTGATAGTACAAGAATTAACCACCTTTCACTTTTCTATTATGAAAAACAGAAACTATCATATGTGTGTTGTGCGGACTACCACCTCCACAACGCAACGTGTTTCAGTTTTCTTCACTGCCTTATAATAATGGTCCAAATATGTAATTTAATATAATTATTATATTTAGGAAATATTTTATATTCTTAAATTATAAACCATATTACCCATTTTCCTCATTCTATGGAAAATGAAATCATCATCCATGCATACGTGTGGACTACCGCCTTCATGGAATGAATCATTTCCATTTTTCTTTTCATTGTTGCCTTATATGGTTGGTCCTAATAATATGTTTAATGGATAAATATGATTCTTATGAAATTATTAATTTTCTATAAAAATAAATTGGACAACCTACTAACATTATGAGAAATAAACAACTGTGGAAAATTCAACTCTCCAAAAAGACAATTCTAAGAGAAAAATGATTTGTTTATACTATAAAATAACATCATATAGGTTATATTATTCTTATAATTCTTTAAAATTATAATATATCACACTAATAACCACTAAATAAGATAATTATGCTTCTGATATAATTTTATTACAACTAAATCACTTCATAACCATCCATTAATTATGTTATGTACCTATTTGGGTTGGTTTAACCACCTACTTGATCTATGCTATAAATTTATATCATTAATGAAAATGATAATTTAATTTCTAGTAATATATTATATGCATAATAAAATAATTATTTTTTTCTATAATGGTAACATTATTATTAAACTTGTTATTTTATAAAACACCTTTTGTTCGTTAAGAATCACCGAAACATGATCATCATCGATCTCATCTTCATAGTTTGTAACCAAAACTGACATGGAATGAAATTATACCTTTAAAAGAATCATGTAACATCAATTAAATAACCATTAATAATCTTTAATGATGAATTTTTTAACAAGAATGAATACCAATATAGCATTTTATGAATCTAGTTCAAAATGATCAAGATTACTTACACTCGACATTGAAAATTGGTAATAACTAACTAGAATCATATAGAGATTCATTATAAATAAAGAGTAAAAGTTTAAAATGATATGAGTAAGTTTATAAAATAATTTATTAAGATATCTATATTTTTTATACAATAGTTCAGAGTGAATTCATGGAATCCTAGATAAAAGGTTAGGGTTTCTCATCTCAATTTTTAATTCCTTAAGATATACTTCTCATTATACACCATGTTTTTTTTTGGAATTGTGTATCTACTTACCCTTTAATATTTTGTCTCATGATCCTCTCATTATTAATGGTATTTAATGTTTCATTTGAAATCATATCCTTTAAGGGGGTTTTAATCAAATGTTTCTAAGGTTGTAAGGATTTTCTTAGTATCAATATTGATTCTTTGAGACATGATACATTTTGTGCATATATTTCCCTTGTATGGTGTATTTACTGACCATGGATATATTTTTATCATAATTTTTTATATTTCATGGGAAATACTAATCTAAATCATATTCTCTTATTCAAATGTACATTGATTCAATTATTACCCCAATATTAATGATTTTTGGTAACTCAATTTCATTCATTGACTTATAATCATTCTATTGAATGTATTTCATATAGGTTGGGTACATTTTATTCATGATTATAGTAATTTTTATTCTATAATTGTTTTATATGGACTTACATTCCTACTACATAAATCATTATCATATATTTCTTACCTTATGGAGTATGTTTCCCATAAGGTATGTTGATAGCTCAAATCTCCTTTCTTTGAGATTTAAAGTTTTATCTTGGACATTATTCTTACATGATTGGGTTTTCCAACCCTAATATTTTATTATATGGCATTTATAATCATATTTTGGGAAATGAATCTTTAATATAAAATTATTTTATTACCCTTTTTACAATTTTGGTTTTCAAAAAAAGTAATTTCAAAGTATTAAAAAGGTTTCTTTCATAATCAAATGTTTTTTCTTTGGTACCACATTTCCTATAGAAAATTTTATTTAAATTTTAAGAATCAATTATGGAATATTATTTTTAAAATTGAAAGTTTTTAAAATATTTCACCTCACTTATTCAAAGATACTTTATAAAGGGACATGTAAGTTTATATTTTACGTCATTGTTAAAAAATTATAAAATATCTTTTAAGTTTTCACCTCCATTTTTCTTTTCAAATTCAAAAGGTTTTAAAATAATTGTATTTATGTTAAAATATTTATTATCTAATATATATATATATATATAATTTTGGGGGATTGAACTCAAAATATCAAATAATTCAATTCTTGATCTCTTCTGGTGTAATACCTTTCAAAATAATCTTTTTCAAGGATGTTTTTCATCTATGTTAACATCATTATGAGTTTCCCTTATTTCATTGAGGATATATTATTTTGAAACCATCCTATTTCTTTCTCTAGATGAATTATGTATTATTGTTTTCTATCAAAGATATGACCCAACATTGTCTTTGTCTTTCCTAACCATCCACTATGAATAGGCATAACTTTTCTTCCAATTCATGTTATTTGTGAATAACTTATTTTCCATTCATTTGATTGAAGGGTACCACTTGTATAAAAATGGTATTTAATGTCTGTTTTTTAAATTTTAACATTAGTTTTTAACCGATGTTTAATCTTTCGACATTAGAAGTGAGACTTTCGACATCTTTATTTTTGGAAAACGGCATCGAAATTATGATTTCATATGGTTTATATCATTATTTTTTTATATAAACCAATGTTATAAGTCCCGATGGATTTATTTTAACATCAGTTCATGAAAAACTTATGCTAAAAGCCTTCATTTAAGACTTTTAACATAAGTTTTTTTTTCATGAATCGACGTTAAAAGAAATTTTTTGACATCAGGTTTTCAAAGAAATGATGTTAAAAATGTTTATAATGTCTTATATTATTTAATAATATTAGATTTGACTAATAGTGGAGCTAAAACAGAGTTATGGATCAAAAGTTATGGCTAGAGGAAGTTAGACTTCTCTAAGTTTCGAAAGATACAACTCGTTTCAATGAAAACCTGAGAAACATGAATGAAAATTACATACACCAAATGAAAAATAAATAAACATAAGTATAAGGACATATTTCAATGATTTTGTAGTTTCCTTCAAATTGATATGTTGTTTATCATTATTTATCTTCTTTTTAGGGTAGAACTCATGTTACAATGAAAATCGTGATTGATAATGAATTTTGCACCATGATTGGTAAATCTCATCCAGATGTTTTATCTTTATAACATGATTTTAATAATAATTAATCATTATATTGAAAATTATCAAGATGATTAACAATGAATGAAAATAATAATAAATCAATTACATGATGAGAATAGATACCCTATTCAAATCATTGATTGAAGACACATTAAAATTTTGATTGAATCGAAAAAGTCAAAAAAGTTGAAAGAAAGAGAATATAGATTTATATATAGTAAATGAAAATAATTTCAATAGAATTATATTAAAATTATTTCAGGATTTTAAAAAATGAAACGTGCATTGTGAAAAAAATTGAAATCGTGATATTGTGTATTTGAAATTTAACTTTTAACATCGGTTAAATATATAACCAAAGTTTAAAGCATTCATGTATTGGGGATTCAACATTAGTTTTTTTTATAAAACCAACATGAATGGATTTAAAAAACACTTTTAACATTGTTTATTCAGTAACCAATGTTAAAATCTCATTTTTAACATCGATTCCAGAAAAAAAAACGATGTTAAAAGTCCTCATATAAGACTTTCAACGTCGAGTTTTTTCATGAACCAATGTTAAAAGTCGCTTTTTACAGCATTTTTCAAATAAATGATGTTAAAAATAATTATTATGTTTTATCTAATTTCTCAAGCTTCTATTTGACTGGTTTTTCAGCTAAAACGGACTTACGGATCAAAAGATATGGATGTCGAAAGTTTCCCTTCTCTAAGAGAAGTCTTAGAGAAGTCCAACATTCAAAGCCAATACCTTTTGATATGTAACTTTGTTTGATCTCCAGGACCTATAAAATCAAATCTTATGAAATTATATAAATCTTGGTAAACATTTTTAACATCATTTTTTTTAAAACTAACATCAAAAGAGACTTTTAATGTTGGTTTTTGAAAAACAAATATGACGTTAAAAGTGTTATAATGTCCAACTTTTGATGTCCATAACTTTTGATCTATAAGTCTATTTTGGCTCCATGACCAAAAAAATCGAAGATTAAGAAATGAGATAGAACTTTTAAATGATTATTTTCATCAATTATTTGAAAAACTAACATAAAAAGTGACTTTTAACTTTGGTTTCCGAAAAAGGCTGACATTAAAATCTTCGATGAGGACTTTTAACATCGGTTTTTCTGAAACCATTGTTAAAAGTGAGATATTAAAATTGGTTACTAAATAAACGATGTTAAAAGTCCTCATGGAAGACTTTTAAAATTTCTCTTGAAGAACCAACGTTAATATAAAAACATTAATACCATTTTTTACTAGTATCTAGATGTCATATGTCAATTGATTAGGGAAATTATTGACTTAATTTAAAACCATTGCTCCATATGGTTTTAGCTTGAGGGATCCTTTTATAAAAATATATTATATTTATTTATTATGGGGGATATTGTAAATTTTTATATTTTTTATTCTGATACTAATGTTTATTGATTACTTGGAAAATTGTCTATGTACGGTTTAATCATCCACTTTATTTCTCTAGATGGGTTATAATCAAGTTATCACTTTTATTGGCATGGGGAAAATAATCATTGTTTTGTTTTCTGTTATTCTAATATGGATGACTGTTTTCCAAGGTGATTGGGTATTGTTTATTCATTTTCTCATATGATGAATGCATTGTACATAACAAGTAATGGGTGGGCCCTGTATTATATAACTTCTCGATGCATTAGTGGGTCTCATGAGAAAAACACATATAGGTATTTGGTGTATGTATTCCAAATTCAACAAGATATCTTGACTACGGTCTTGATGATAAGAATAATGTCATGGTTATGACCATGATGTAATGAATGATGTCTTGGCTATGGCCTTGATGGAAATAATTATTACGTGGCATAGGCCTTGATGATAAGATCAAGATGACTAAAATTATGAGTTCCATCACTACAGATTCAGTTATTGTTACCCATGTGATATATTTTTTTCATTTTTATCCATGGATATATTATGATCTCGGTAATAGTTGATTATGAATTCTTGTTGTTTACTTTTTCTTTCCATAATATTATACCATGTTTATTCTCTTTATGTCTCAGTTGTATGTTTTTTTGTTAGGAAAAATTTGAGTTCCCCCTTCTTATGTTTATATTTTCCCAAATTATAAAGAAAAGTATTACACATGATATGCCTAATAGAATAGCTTGTGTAGAGAATTTATGGGAGATTTTGAAGACTTATTATGGGTGAAGTAGTTTTTCATATAGTGGAAAAAATTCCATTGGTTGAGAAAGACATGGGATTTTTAGTTTATGATTTTACAAATTTTCTAAACCTCTAAACCTAAAAGGAATTGGGAATGGATGTAATGTAGCATTTTCTTTATGTCATGTAATTATGGGATAGTTATGTATGGGAACCTGCAATTGGTATCGAAGTCTGCTTGTAAAGTATGTGTTTATAGAACTAGATTTGGGTGTGTAGGTCAGGGGTTCCACAGTTCCTACAACTTAAATATCTTCCAATCTTCTTATTTTTCCCAAACATATTTATTTTTTCCTTCTTCTAGTTAATAAAAAATCAAATTTTCAACCTATGATCGCAAAAATCTTATTTCAATAGATTTTAAGTATTATTAAATGTCTTAAATTCAAATGACATTGAAGAATTAAATGAAGATTCACATAATTGAAATCATGGAGTTTATTTATAAGCTAAATGACTGTTATTCAAAGTTGTATTCCAAGGGAAGAGTTCAACGACTATGATGTTATTTTGGAGGAAATTGTGAAATGGTTTGAATATATTTATTTTCAATTATCAAAGATTGAGAATACTACAATTTTTATTCTTTGAATTGTATATATACTCTCTGGAAGGGTCGAGGAGTGTTACAATACACACAAGACAAGTGCTACAAAGTGATGCACATATTGAAACTGCAACCATAAAAAAATTAAAATATTTTGTACATTCATTATTCTCTTAGTAATGTTATCACTTGACTGGAAGAAAGAGAATGATGAAAATAATAAGGAGAAAGAAGGAAGTTATTATGCTAACTTGCAGATTATTTGTTGTCAGTGGTGTGTTCCTTGAAGATCAAATCATAGCAAAGGATCTCTTCGGAACTGCTATATCTTAAATAATTATTTTCTAGTGAAAGATCTATCGACAGTCAGTTAATAGAGTTTCAGTTAATTACTAATGGTGTTTACCATTTCTACATCTCATATACTTTGATTCTAAGTGTCACCTGCATGTACTCAGTTATGGGTAAAGTGTCAACTATTTGTACTCAGTTGTGGAGTGAATTGTCAACTACTTGTTCTTAGTGGTGCGGTACCTGATGAAATGATCTAAAGGCTGTGTAAAAACCTTGTACTAAGTGTCAGTTGCTTGCACTAAGTTTTGAGATCCCTGAGAAAAAGATATAAATAAAACAAGAATCATGCTTTCAGTGTTGGTGGAGTATACCAGAGGATGTTCATTGCTTCCCAAGACCACTATAAAAATATAGTGTGTCGTGATATTTTCATTCTATTATTTTTTCTGCATGATCTAATTAAAAGAGTACATTATTGACAACTTAAAGGGGGTGTTTAAATCGGTAAAATTATTTAAAAGATTTAATCCCCCAAACAATTCTTGAGTCTTTGTCTATTACTAATATGGGACAAAAAGCTAGAAGCATGCATCTTGAAGGGGATATCACTACTCACTGTATATGATTTCAATATTTTGAAACGACTCATTCTCAATCTAAGGGACACTCTCTCTTTCTTCATATTTATTCACCTGTTCAAGGAAGATTTACAAGAAGACATATGATGCAATGGTTTCTCACAATAATCTTCACAAGATGATCAACACCAAATTAGCGAAGGTGTTATCGTTGACTCTAATATCTACTACCAAGTTCGGATCTTCAACAGAATTATTCACCAGCAGAGGTTCCTCTCCCGTTTTTATTGTATCAGTTTTCTTCTTAAACTCTACATTTTTTCCATCCATTGTTTTCTTCTATTAAAACCTCCACACCATCACATTTTAATTAGCCGCATGTCACATGCTTATTAGTCACCCATTATCTCTAAATTTATACAGTCAAAGTCAATGGTAATTTTCCTCAATTTGAAAATTATTCAAATTTTGACAACAGTATGGAAATCACCTCATCTCGGCATGACACTGGGTATTGTGGCCTGCCGTGCCTCAAACTACACCAGATTGTGGTGTGATCATATATGAGCCGCAAATATACAATGTTCAAATGAAATATAATTTAAAACTACTTGAAAATATTGGTGTGATCATTCAAATCTCCCCATGTCATAAACCCATTGGGCCATGGTCTTCTAAGTTGGGACATGGTCCATTATTCCAGCTTTAGTGTTGCACCAAATTTTAATAACCCTATGATTCAGAATGACCTCTTCTCACAATTCATAGTTCACCAGTGTTTTAGTCACATGTATCACACATTGCACCATGATAAAACCTACTGCGTCATGACACATCATCAATGGCTAACCAAAGTTACCCTAAATTTTCATGGGGTTCTCATTGAAATTTGAATTGCTTATTGAGGCGTGACAAACCACTCATTTTCTGAACTTACTCCTAGGCATCTTGTTTTTATAGGGTGAAAACATTCATTAAGTTGTGCATTAATTCTTTAAGAGATCCATCTCAAATAATCTCAAACCACTTCCAAACTTTTCATAGACTTCTGCAACTTAAAATGGACGGACAACAAACAGAATGAATTCAGGAGATTCAACATTCTCGCATTTAACCAACCAATGGTTCCTACATTTTTATCCATTACCATTAAAATAATATTGATTCCAACTATATTTATTTATATATATAATAAAAAAAAGAAACCCAAGAAAGGTGAGAATTGTTTAGTGAAATGTTCGCAACCACGTGTTCTCCGGTCTCCCTTCAAATTCCTCCCTACCGCATGCAGGGCCAGCCGAGGGGTGAGCCCAACAATCCCATGAGCTGGTGCCAGTGCCGGTGTGTGCCCCTACTTTTTTCGGCCCCCTCGTTGTCGAGATCCCTTGCCTCACCTGCTGTCGTGGGCTCCTAGGTATGTGGATTTTTTTATAATCATTTTTTTAATTATGATTGTTATTTTTTATTATTATTTCTTTTTTAATTTTCAAAATTCAATGATGTGTTATCGGTCTGATTTGTTGTTTTTTGTATGCACACTGTGATCTAAGAGTTTCAATTTTCGGTTTGACAATAGGAAATTAATTTCATGTTTATATTTCATTTTTTTATGATTAATTAATTTGAAGATAATATTTATTTAGTTGGTTGGTTTATCAATTTTTCATATAATCAATTTTTATTTACATACTATTTAATCTTTTTTTAATCATCCTCACAATTTTAATTTAATGTCTTATCTTTAGTTTTTATTTTATTTATGTATTAAATTTAAAAGTACTAATGGATTTGTTAAAATATAGATTGTTATTAAAAAAAAATATAGTTTGTATTTAGATTTAGATGTTTGTTTTTAACTCAACTAATATATCCAGTATATTGGTAAGGTCTTTAACTGTTTTGAAGTATGTTTTTTGATTCAAATAATATGTTATTTTAAATATATTCGTTCAAATTTTTAGAGTTTGGGAATAATAAATAGGGGGATGAAGTTGAGGATGATGATTCAATGGAAGGATTCCAATGATATTCGAATTGGATTACACTATATAGGTAAATTTTAATTTTGATTCAACATTTATGATTCAATTTAATTGCAAATATAAATTAATTTATCCTTCATATGTTATGATTTATTGTTTACACTTTTCTTCTTTTGCTCATTTTGGGGTTTTGGATAACACATATAAATAGTGTTTTAAATTTATTTTAGTATACATGTCAGTCAACCTTTTCCATGTGTTATTTTAAAAAACATGTGTGTGTTTCTAATTTTGACTTTATTAAGTTTTAGTGGTTGTTGCACCTTATTCATATTATTTTCTATTTGGTATATAAATATGTAGACATTAAGCCTTACAATGTGATGTTTACTTGAGTGAAGTGTATTCACTAAGGTGTTAATGGCAGTTTTTTAATCTTAACAATTTCATTTGGATCAGATTTAAAAGTGGTTTAAGGTTTATTGTTATAGTTATATGATTTAAAACCTAATTTTACGTTCTTTTTTAGTTGTTTTTCAAGCGCCAGAGGTGAATGTCTAAACATATGTTTTTTTCTATTATTTTTTTAATTTTTTTTAAAATATTTTACCACTTGCTCGTGGTTGGTCTGGTCAAGTGTAGACCAAACATGTTTTTTGAAGCCCACATATAATGTGGTTTTAAATGTATTTATAATTATAGGCTAACAAAATGTGGTCTTGGGTACAATTGGATCCGGTCCAACCTGTTAACCACTCCCACGTAAAGGGAAACATTTCTATAATTTGTCTTGGGCAACAAGAACGTTCTGGCCGGTCCTGACCGTGTAACACCCCAAGCTTCCACAGTATGTTTTCCTTCGAATAATGCGATAGCGTGTGTTGTACGCAACCTCGAGTTCTAACACACACCACAACTAATTAAACTAGCCGTTGTGAATAGTAATACCTAATTTTTGAAATAATATATATTTTATATTTCAAAATGGACTTCATTTTTGGATTCGGAATATCGAAATTAGCCTAGGGTGAAATTTTGGTACTTTTCGGATAACTTTTATATTTTGATGAATAGTGAAAATTACTAAATTTTAATTAAAAACAACTTTTTTAATCAAAATAATTAATAGTGATAAATTGTGAATTTGAGTGGTTTTAAAGTATATTTAGAATATATTTTTACCACTTAATATAATGTTGGTCATTGGACATAATTTTACAATTAAACCGAACATAAACAAGTGTCAATCTTTTGATAGTTATTATCTTTTAAAAACACGCTTTTTGTTTTGACAGCGGGAATTAATTTTAAATTAATTTATTCCACTTCTGTGTTTTGAATTTAGAAAAATGGATTCCATATTTGGAATCTGGATGTCCAAATTGTGTAAATAGGTAACTTTTATTTTTAGACATTTTGAATAATTACTGCGGTAAATATTTTATTTACCATGGTTAAGGGTAAATCCGGTAAATACGGGTTAAAAATAATATTATAATAATACAAAATTACCCTAAAACGTTTCCTAACATTATTGGTGGACACATACCCGACCATGGGCATCCTTGGGTCGATTTGGGGACCCCATGGAGCCACTTGTATGTGTTAGGGACACATTATATTAATAAAGTTAAAATAAAAATAAAAATGGCATAAGCTTACATCTTTTAGAAGAACAATTTTTACATAGGGTTATCCATGTTTTATTTTCAATTATAAATATTAATTAGAAATCTAAAAAGATTTCCTACATAATGATATTTTATTTATAATTTTTAGACATCAAATAATTTAAATTATTAATGACACAATAATGATGCAATGTTTACCTCATTAATAAATCATTTAAATAAAAAAGATTATAATGATTAAAATATTATCTAAAACCTGTCCAATTCTTATTGGTTGATTATATTTAGAATATTAGTCATCTTATCTTCGACCTCAATTATTTTTGGACCATTATAAACCGAATATAATTATATTATAAAGTAATACTTTCACTCTTTCCTAAAGAGCCCCTCCTCTCCCTTATAAAAGGAGACCACTTCTACTCATTCCTCACACCTCTCAAGCCACTTGGCTCGTCCAAACCCTGCCCAAATGAGCTCCCCACATCCCTCTCCTCATCCTTGAAGCTTCCCCTTAGGCAGAAAGCATTTCAAGAAGTCCTTTGGTTCCAACCAAAGTGAGTTACCTAAATTAAAGGTAACGTTTGCTCTTAAATTATTTTCATTTATTTTGCTTCTCCAACCCCCAAACTCTTTTTATTTCCTTTCTTTTGTAACAACACCAGTATCCAAAATATACTAGGATGTTTTTATAAGATGGATTCAAACTACACATACACACAACTCCATCTAATGGATGATGAACATAATGTTTCTGTGGATGGCAAACTAACGCCTCACGAAACGATGATTGTTCAAATACATCTTACCGCCTCTCATGGTGGCCATTATGATGGAACTGTAATTAAATATGATATTAATGATATATATTTTATATATAATCTTCTGTAATTCCATTTTATTTCATACCATTATTCGTTTCATGTTGTATATACATACGATAATTTCATTTGAGGAAGTGCGGACTACCGCCCCCTTAAAATGATATGACTCGTTCATACCACACATGGAAGGAATAAAGGATGGTGTTAATGAACTTATGTAACATATATAAAATATTATATTATACTGGAATAGTAATATACCTATGTATCATTTGGATTCGATTCTTTTAAAATAAAAATTAAATGGAAGTAGCGTTCGTGCGTACGTACGGACTACCGTCTCCACGAACGCGATGAGATTCATTATCCATCGTATCCATTCAAGTATAATTATCATTTGATGATTTAAAAATGATGTTTAAGGACTTCATAACATTCTGTATTTGAATAATACACATCCCATTAATAACGAATATGGCTCACATAACAAAGAATATAAAGTAAAATGAACCCGTTAACACCCGAAATGACGATAATTATAAGATATTATTAACAAATCAATGTTAAAAGATCATATATGATATCACATTAAAGTAAATGATTATTTTATTATTCAATAACAATTATTTAACCATTATACAGGAGGTAAACCTACCATCGACCAAGGAAAAAGTACAAAGTAAGGGATTCTCTTATCTCACTTTCAATTCTATGAGATTTCCATTGTTCGCTACTAAATTATTGAAAGTGATGTATTGTGTACTTCCATGATTCACTTTATATTCATTTTATACTATAAATCATTTGGTGGTTATTAACTTTTGGCCATGTGACTCAGTTGATTAACGTGGTAAGGGGTTTCTTGTCTCACTTTTAATTTCGTGAGAATTCCATTGATCACCACTTAATTATTGCATGTGGTGTATGTGTACTACCCATGATTGTATTCATTGTGTAATATACTTTATTTTATGGGTATTTACATCATCATGGTATGATCTTTCTTTCATGGGTGTTTGTTTCTTAAGTTACCTAATCAATAAGGGAATTTGAGATTTCAATTTCCACTCATTTGGCTTTACGCATATTTCATTGATTATATTACCCCAAGATTATGTGTGGAATCACTATTCATTTTATTATGTCATAATTTCCACTCCCCTTCCTGTGGATATACTTTTTATACACATAATCACTCCATTGAAAATTCTCAAGTCATTGATATGAATTTGATAAGAGTAATTTTAACTCTTTCACCATTTGTTGAGTTAAATATCCAATTCGTTGGTGTTGTTTTTACAAGAATATGTGTGAATATACTTTGATTGTTTTACACTGAATATCCAATCATATTTAGTGTATTTATATTTTTCAAACATAATTATGTTGTTGATTTATCCTTAACCTAAGGATATGGCCTTTATGAGAGATTTCATCTCAACTTACATTCCATTGAGACTTCTTTGTTGATATACACCAAATCACTTTTATGTGGTGTATATAATGTACTTTGACATAGTATGTCATGAATTCCCTTTATTCTCATGATATTACAAAGTTTTGATTACCTCAATTATTTTCATTCAAGTGTATCTCTTTTGGTTAGAATCTCTAACTAAAATACCATTTTTAAATGCTTTAAAGACTTATTCATCTAAATCTTTCTCATTAATGTCCATGTTTTAAAAATGGTTCTAAGGATTTATTTATATGGATATTAAAGTTTAGAAATTAAAAATCCTTTTAAAAAGTTTCAAAGTAGTATGGGACACTTTGATTCAAAAATCTATTTTTAAATTGCTTCTTGACAAATAGTGTGACTTTTAAATGTTTTCAAGAAAAGGGGGATATTTCTCTCAAATAGTTTTGATGATTATTTTCATCTATGTCAACATCCTTAATTATTCTTGATTGAGGTTAATGTGATACAATACAATCTTCCATATTGTATCGAATGAGTTATGTTTGACTGTGGATGTGCTATTTTTATACCATTCATGGTTTGTGGTAAAAGTATTGACATTTCGTATGCTAGTTTTAATACGAATGTTTATGTTATGTTTAAACCTGTTCATATGAGGAATGCATTGGACTTAATAAGTGACGGGTGGAGCCCGCTATAGCTCCTCGATGCATCGGTAGGTCTCATGAGGCAAACTAGTGTCTTGGCACAAGGCCTTGGCAAAATCTTATTTGTAGTCTTGGCACGAGGCCTTGGCTATGTGGTTAAGATAGTCTGGCATTATGCATTCCATCATTATGAAAGTGGTTATTGATATTGCATGTGATCATTCGACTAGTAGAATATCCATGTGAGTAAGTAAATGGCATTATTTCATTTTACCTTTGCCATTTTATGAAAGGCTTTTGTTTTAGTTATAAATTTCCTTAAGTGTTTATTCTTATTTATGAAAGCTTCTGCTATAATGTTATCCTTACTGAGCATCCGAGCTCACCCCTTTCAATGTTTTATTTTTCCCAGGATTATGAAGAAGTAATTTATGAATGACCTACAGGGGTAGTATGAGGGGATATGAGGACAAGATGTTTTTTTTATGATGTAATGTAAAAATTTATGGATGTATCTAGTTATTCCAAGGCTACTAAACTAATCGGTCTTTCGAGACTTGATCTTTCTCGTGATCATGCCAATGTTATGTAATAATGCACTGACTCTGGGTAACTAGGGTCGGGGCGTTACAGTTGGTATCAGAGGAATTTTAGTACAAACCTTGGAAGCAAGATTTAGATAAACTCTGGTTAGAGCACGTAAACCTAAGATGAACTTTGAGGATTAGTATAGAAGAACTTCCTAGAATTTTAGTATTGTAGAGATTTTGTGAGTTTTCCGAGCAATACATCCCTGTCTGGATACGAGCAGGTAGAGGTGTCTCTGGCACAGATGTACCTAGGGGTAAAACCCGAAAACACCGCTTTGAGCTAGACTCGAACGGGAACTGGTGCACGACAACGGGCCTTGCTGCACTCTTGGTTACGACACTCCCGGGGGATATGCTTTGGTAAATTCACAAGATTAGTATAAACCATTATTAAGGGAATAAAAAAAATGCCCCTAAGAATATATGTCGGCAAATAGATAGTGGATAACCTAGATTTTAACATAGGGTACCCCAAGTTAGGATATATTGTTCAATTACAAGATTATCCTATTATGTCTATTTTTTTACATTCTTATTAGATAAGTATTCAAAAACCCTAATTGTATTTTCTTTTGTTAGTTGAAACATGGAGGGAGCAAGATCACGAACAACTCTTCTCTCTCTTCCTGAAGAACTACTTACAATTATTATCCAGAAGTCATGCACAGACGATGTTGAAACTTTTTCAAATGTCCATGTTACATGCAAACAACTTTATGAGACATCCAATACCTCTAGAATTGCACGATTCTTTCAAGGATCAAGTACCGACTATGGGATAATTTTGCGCTCTCAACTTTCTTACCACGCTATGCGTGGGAAGTACCATCAGGGGCTTTTCAAATTATTCACTTTATCTCAAAATTACGATGCAATAAATGATTTTCTAGATGCTGCAGAAGAGGGAGACCTTCGAGCAGCCTATATGTATCAAATTATATATTTATGTCTTTTGGGATATACGAATACTGATTTACCAAAATCTTATTTTGAAATATTTGAAGATGAATCAGTGATAATTTTTCTAAAAAAACATGTTAATGACGATGTCTCAAAATTATATATAAGAAATACCTATTTTTTTATGATGCATCGATGCTTCCATCGATATAATCCAAAATGGATGAGGAGTTTTTGGGTAAAGGAAGTAGATGATTTTGAAAAATTCCTGAGGTACCATTGTGACACATGAACGCATTCTACCAAAAGGAAAATCCGCCTAGTCTCTCCAGAGTTCATGTTGTGATCCACATACCTCTAGTGACAAAATACATGCCTGAACCAATGCATGTACTCACCTATGAAGAATTATAACTGGAACTCGATCTATCTTATTGTGGAGAGCCTATCAGAATTCTTCATACCAAAGATCAAGTGTTGAGAAACCGGATGACTTGTCTGGTAAAAGATCTATGGAGAAATCATAAGATGGAAGAGGCAATGTGGGAACCCGAGGAACATATGATGAAGAACCTATGTGGAAATAAATGGATGGTGAAATGTTTAAAAGTGTTAGTGCTCTTTATTGATGGGTTTACTTTGGAATAATTTTCTCTTGTATTTGTAACCCCATAGTTTGCCATGTGAGAATGATATTTGAGGAATAATTGTCTCTTCTATTGTGGATATAGGTATAAATAACCATTTGGTTTTATATGATCATTGAGGTTTGAGAAAATGATAAGTTATTATAATTTGGGACGAAAATGCAAAGTATGATATAACATTTGTGGTTAAATTATGTTATTTTGAGGAATTTATCTCATTTTGGTAATATTATAAAATATAGTTTTTGAAAAAGGACAACACGTAGACCGTATGACAACCCGTCGCGTCGGACAAAGCTGTGGGAATCGAACCCACATCCAAAGTGCGATTGGGATTTATCGCCTACCACTGGACTACGTGAAGTCCCTGGTTAGTGTGACTTTTTTGTTGTTGTTAAATGATTTTATTGATCAATAATAAGATGATTTGGGTTATTATTTCTTATCAAATGAATACCCTTGGTATAGGAAAATGATTTGGTGATTAAGTGATAAATGTTATTTTGGAAGATGTTCACTTTGTTGGGAACACTATATGCCCAAGGAAAATCGAATACAATGGGGTTTCATTTTTAGAGTAATGGTGGATTTTTATCTACGTTTTTATTGTTGATTTATAGTGATTTGGGTTATTTATGGAAATGATTAACCTATAACAGAGAATATGTGATAATGTTAATTACTTTTAAGTATGTGACTTTAAGAGTATTTGATGTCATTTGGAGATACAATGTAACATGGGAGACTACATAATCAAATTCTTCTGTGTTTTGGGTTTCAATATTAGTTTGGATTATATTAAAGGATTTTAAGGAAAATTGGTTATTGAATGGTATCTATTTAACTTTGGGGTATTGTTGGTTTAATTTTAGAAAATTAAGATTAGTGCATATTTATCTCAATGAATATCCTTTTGGGGGATCATTAGATCATTCACTAACCATTTTGGTTTTGATTAATCTTCAAAGACAATGTAAATATATGGTTTATCCTGCATGGATCATGTGATTCTATAGAAGTTATTCTAGCTCTTCCAGTGTGACCAAGTCTTCTTGAATACTCATCGTTTAAAAAAAAATTGAGTTAGTGGTGGAAATTTATTAAAGAATGAAAATCTACTTAAAATGTAAGTATATCTCATGATGTTCTTATTCAATATCATAAATGAATTCCTCTTCCTTATGTAATGTAACTTAAAAAAAAATGTTGTCCGTTTACTTTCCTACTAGGAGACTAATGGTCATTTGTCCCAACACAAGTTTGTGGTTTTCTCATTGTTAACTTTCTCCTGATCATGATTTCTATCCCTCTCCATCAGAACATGACACTTAGTTTATTATCCATATCCATGTTTTATTACATGGAATCCTAGTATGGGTTATCTTGGATGACCCTTATACCTCTCTTTCATTCTTTTAAAGTGATAGTTTTATTGACTCTTTTTCCGATGTGGGACTTTCCATTGTATTCCCAATCAAAATTTTAAAAAATTGCGAGGACGCAATTTATTGAAGGAGGGGAGAATGTAACACTCCAAGCTTCCACGATACGTTTCCCTTCGAATAATGCGATAGCGTGTGTTGTACGCAACCTCGAGTTCTAACACACACCACAACTAATTAAACTAGCCATTGTGAATAGTAATACATAATTTTTGAAATAATATATATTTTATATTTCAAAATGGACTTCATTTTTGGATTCGGAATATCGAAATTAGCCTAGGGTGAAATTTTGGTACTTTTCGGATAACTTTTATATTTTGATGAATAGTGAAAAGTACTAAATTTTAATTAAAAACAACTTTTTTAATCAAAATAATTAATAGTGATAAATTGTGAATTTGAGTGGTTTTAAAGTATATTTAGAATATATTTTTACCACTTAATATAATTTTGGTCATTGGACATAATTTTACAATTAAACCGAACATAAACAAGTGTCAATCTTTTGATAGTTATTATCTCTTAAAAACACGCTTTTTGTTTTGACAGCGGGAATTAATTTTAAATTAATTTCTGCCACTTATGTGTTTTGAATTTAGAAAAATGGATTCCATATTTGGAATCAGGATGTCCAAATTGTGTAAATAGGTAACTTTTATTTTTAGACATTTTGAATAATTACTGCGGTAAATATTTTATTTACCATGGTTAAGGGTAAATCCGGTAAATAAGGGTTAAAAAATAATATTATAATAATACAAAATTACCCTAAAACGTGTCCTAACCTTATTGGTGGACACATACCCGACCATGGACATCCTTGGGTCGATTTGGGGACCCCATGGAGCCACTTGTATGTGGTAGGGACACATTATATTAATAAAGTTAAACTAAAAATAAAAATGGCATAAGCTTACATCTTTTAGAAGAACAATTTTTACATAGGGTTATACATGTTGGATTTTCGATTATAAATATTCATTAGAAAGCTAAAACGATTTCATACATAATGATATTTTATTTATAATTTTTATACATCAAATAATTTAAATTATTAATGACACAATAATGATGGAATGTTTACCTCATTAATAAATCATTTAAATAAAAAAGATTATAATGATTAAAATATTATCTAAAACCTGTCCAATTCTTATTGGTTGATTTTATTTAGAATATTAGTAATCTTATCTTCGACCTCAATGATTTTTGGACCATTATAAACCGAATATAATTATATTATAAAGTAATACTTTGACTCTTTCCTAAAGAGTCCCTCCTCTCCCTTATAAAAGGAGACCACTTCTACTCATTCCTCACACCTCTCAAGCCACTTGGCTCGTCCAAACCCTGCCCAAATAAGCTCCCCACATCTCTCTCCTCATCCTTGAACCTTCCCCTTAGGCAGAAAGCATTTCAAGAAGTCCTTTGGTTCCAACCAAAGTGAGTTACCTAAATTTAAGGTAACGTTTGCTCTTAAATTATTTTCATTTATTTTGCTTCTCCAACCCCCAAACTCTTTTTATTTCCTTTCTTTTGTAACAACACCAGTATCCACAATATACTAGGATGTTGTTATAAGAAGGATTCAAACTACACATACACACAACTCCATCTAATGGATGATGAACATAATGTTTCTGTGGATGGCAAACTAACGCCTCACGAAACGATGATTGTTCAAATACATCTTACCGCCTCTCATGGTGGCCATTATGATGGCACTGTAATTAAATATGATATTAATTATATATATTTTATATATAATCTTCTGTAATTCCATTTTATTTCATACCATTATTCATTTCATGTTGTATATACATACGATAATTTCATTTGAGGAAGTGCGGACTACCGCCCCCTTAAAATGATATGACTCGTTCATACCACACATGGAACGAATAAAGGATGGTGTTAATGAACTTATGTAACATATATAAAATATTATATTATACTGGAATAGTAATATACATATGTATCATTTGGATTCGATTCTTTTAAAATAAAAATTAAATGGAAGTAGCGTTCGTGCGTACGTACGGACTACCGTCTCCACGAACGCGATGAGATTCATTATCCATCGTATCCATTAAAGTATAATTATCATTTGATGATTTAAAAATGATGTTTAAGGACTTGATACCATTCTGTATTTGAATAATACACATCCCATTAATAATGAATATGGCTCACATAACAAAGAATATAAAGTAAAATGAACCCGTTAACACCCGAAATGACGATAATTCTAATATATTATTAACAAATCAATGTTAAAAGATCATATATGATATCACATTAAAGTAAATGATTCTTGTATTATTCAATAACAATTATTTCACCAATATACAGGAGGTAAACCTACCATCGACCAAGGAAAAAGTACAAAGTAAGGGATTCTCTTATCTCACTTTCAATTCTGTGAGATTTCCATTGTTCGCTACTAAATTATTGAAAGTGGTGTATTGTGTACTTCCATGATTCACTTTATATTCATTTTATTCTATAAATCATTTGGTGGTTATTAACTTTTGGCCATGCGACTCAGTTGATTAACGTGGTAAGGGGTTTCTTGTCTCACTTTTAATTCCGTGAGAATTCCATTGATCACCACTTAATTATTGCATGTGGTGTATGTGTACTACCCATGATTGTATTCATTGTGTAATATACTTTATTTTATGGGTATTTACATCATCATGTTATGATCTTTCTTTCATGGGTGTTTGTTTCTTAAGTTACCTAATCAATAAGGGAATTTGAGATTTCAATTTCCACTCATTTGGCTTTACGCATATTTCATTGATTATATTACCCCAAGATTATGTGTGGAATCACTATTCATTTGATTATGTCATAATTTCAACTCCCCTTCCTGTGGATATACTTTTGATACAAATAATCACTCCATTGAAAATTCTCAAGTCATTGATATGAATTTGATAAGAGTAATTTTAACTCTTTCACCATTTGTTGAGTTAAACATCCAATTCGTTGGTGTTGTTTTTACAAGAATATGTGTGAATATACTTTGATTGTTTTACACTGAATATCCAATCATATTTAGTGTATTTATATTTTTCACACATAATTATGTTGTTGATTTATTTTTAACCTAAGGATATGGCCTTTGTGAGAGATTTCATCTCAACTTACATTCCATTGAGACTTCTTTGTTGATATACACCAAATCACTTTTATGTGGTGTATATAATGTACTTTGACATAGTATGTCATGAATTCCCTTTATTCTCATGATATTACAATGTTTTTATTACCTCAATTATTTTCATTCAAGTGTCTCTCTTTTGGTTAGAATCTCTAACTAAAATACCATTTTTAAATGTTTTAAAGACTTATTCATCTAAATCTTTCTCATTAATGTCCATGTTTTAAAAATGGTTTTAAGGATTTATTTATATGGACATTAAAGTTTATAAATTAAAAATCCTTTTAAAAAGTTTCAAAGTGGTATGGGACACTTTGATTCAAAAATCTATTTTTAAATTGCTTCTTGACAAATAGTGTGACTTTTAAATGTTTTCAAGAAAAGGGGGATATTTCTCTCAAATAGTTTTGATGATTATTTTCATCTATGTCAACATCCTTAATTATTCTTGATTGAGGTTAATGTGATACAATACAATCTTCCATATTGTATCGAATGAGTTATGTTTGACTGTGGATGTGCTATTTTTATACCATTCATGGTTTGTGGTAAAAGTATTGACATTTCGTATGCTAGTTTTAATACGAATTTTTATGTTATGTTTAAACCTGTTCATATGAGGAATGCATTGGACTTAATAAGTGACGGGTGGAGCCCGCTATAGCTCCTCGATGCATCGGTAGGTCTCATGAGGCAAACTAGTGTCTTGGCACAAGGCCTTGGCAAAATCTTATTTGTAGTCTTGGCACGAGGCCTTGGCTATGTGGTTATGATAGTCTGGCATTATGCATTCCATCATTATGAAAGTGGTTATTGATATTGCATGTGATCATTCGACTAGTAGAATATCCATGTGAGTAAGTAAATGGCATTATTTCATTTTACCTTTGCCATTTTATGCTGAAGTTCAAATTTAAAAGGCTTTTGTTTTAGTTATAAATTGCCTTAAGTGTTTATTCTTATTTATGAAAGCTTCTGCTATAATGTTATCCTTACTGAGCATCTGAGGTCACCCCTTTCAATGTTTTATTTTTCCCAGGATTATGAATAAGTAATTTATGAATGACCTGCAGGGGTAGTATGAGGGGATATGAGGACAAGATGTTTTTTTTATGATGTAATGTAAAAATTTATGGATGTATCTAGTTATTCCAAGGCTACTAAACTAATCGGTCTTTCGAGACTTGATCTTTCTCGTGATCATGCCAATGTTATGTAATAATGCACTGACTTTGGGTAACTAGGGTCGGGGCGTTACAGACCGCGTGTAGCCTGTTTAAGTCTCTTCATGTTATTACACACACAATAAAACATTATTTACACTGTTATTAAAAAATATTATATTATAATTCCCTTTTAACGAATATTTTATATTATTTATAAAAATTGAATGAATCATCGGATATAGCAATTGTGAATTTCAATCATTGGAATAAAACACGTCTTTGAAAATCAGTTGTTTTAATTATATAACGGGAAGGGCAGAATTGGAATGGTGTTTTAAAAGTGGGGCCAAACACATATAAAAAACATATTTGAGATTTTTTTCATTTTATGGATTTTTCAAATGTGCGTGCATGACATAAATCATCAGCTTTTCCCCTCGATTTCCATAGCCCATGGGATTGATGGGCTTACTCCGGGTGGGCATTGATTATGTATGTGTGCGTCTATATTGTATTTACATTATTTTTCATTTTTTGTATGTTATATATATATAGTTTATAATACGTACATTATTTAATAATCGGTGATATATTTATATATATGATCATGATGTTTATGTATAAATATTATTTATAAAAAAATTAAAATATGTTAAATATATATATGTGTGTGTGTGTCTAGGGAGAGAGTTGTGTATTTTCTTTTTAATATAAAGCAGCCCGTAGACGTGCCTTCAGAGTGCAGCTCAGTAGTAGCAGCCTCTGTGGGTTTTGGGGAGATCTGGAGTCCAAGTCTCGCTGTGTACTTTCTTGCATGTGTGTATGATTTTCTTTATAATGAAGACTCTTTCCCCACATCAATGTAAATATAGCAGCCCGCAAACATGGTCATCTAAATTATATAACATAAATCAAATATTTCATTACAATACATTTATAAGGTTATTTAGGCTTAGAGTTTTAGAAAATTAGCACAAAACATTAACTAACAAACCTCATGCCCTTTTAACTAATGAACATTTTATTTTGTTTCCACCATGAGAGAATCTTCTTAATCTATAATGTGTTTTCATTATCTCCCACAAATTCCCCACATAAAAAATTCTTTAAGATATTACATACTTTTGTTATCACTTGGGAGAAAACAACTTTAATGTCATTTTCTTTTGACGTTCAACGTCTGTTAAAAAGCGGCGTTAATACAGGCGACATAGAAAGTGGAACTTTCAACATGGGTTTATAAAAAACGACGTTGAAACCCATTCTAAATGATGAAATATAGAATACTTTCAATGTAGGTTTTCAATAAAACCATCGTGGAAAACCTTATGAAAGATGAAATATAGAAGACTTTCGATGTCGGTTTTACTAAAAACTGATGATGCGAGATGATTTTAAAAAAAATATGGAAAAATACATAATTTCAGACTTGTAAATCCCAAATGCAGCACCAAACAACATAAAAAACAACACAAAAAAACAAGCAGTAACAAAACTCATCGAAATATTTCACCAAATTTTTTATAAATATAAATCTAAATGAAACTAAATCTCAAGATTAGTCAAACATAGAAAAGAGTCTTCAAATTAATCATGAATGTGTTGTAAGTCATTTGATATATACGAAGAAACATTATAAAAAACATGCAATATAAATTGTTATGAATTTAAAATTATTACATATTTTCTTTAATTATAAGTGTTATAGTGAAACTAACATTTTCAAAATCTGTTGTTGTTCTGGGTGTGATTATCTCATAAGTGAATCATAAAACATAATAACCACATTCAACCCTCTCTCCATGATAATGACACTTCCTTTATAAAAAAAATATTTTGAAAATAAAAACACTACATATGTAAGGAAAAAAATGTATTAACTGATATAAAAGTTATATACATGAACTTTCACATATTCAATTTTTGTTCGGTTCCAGTGTTGAATAGTCAGCCCCGTTGACCTCAATCCACCACCTATTGAAATTTCAAATATTAGTTATCAAAATTTATGTAAAACAAAAATATTAAGATTAAATATGCAAAATAATAAAATAAGAACTACTTCTTTAACATCTTTTAAATCTTATTTGAATACCACCCAATAAAGTGCATAACTAATATGCTGTACATTCATTTGAGAAAAATATGCATAACATCCGATTCCCACTAAAACAGAAAATAATTAATAATAGTATAATGAATAGTGGTTCATAATAAAATATGTGTTCTTAATTTCCAGTCATGGAATGAAAAAAACTAACATATAAACTGCAAGTTTTTTAATAATTCAGATATATATTCAATTCGAGCATTTTGGTCTAAGTATTACACCACTTTTGATATGCATTCTAGATTCATTAAACCATATATAGAAGTGTAATCATATTGATTGAAAAAATTGCGGAGATACATGATTATAAAAGTAATTAATTACGTTAATATAACATATGTGTACTTAATGAAATTAAATTAATAATTAAAATTTACTTATATGGAAATCAACTGTAACACAGGTACAATGAGCTCCTCACCCGTTACAACATCTGTGATGTCAGTTTTAGATATATTTATCATATAATCTCTTCCACATATATCACCACTCGTCGGAAAAGTATATTAATAATCTATTATATTGGGTACAACTACAAATGAAAACTCCCTCATGCTACAAGAAATGTCGGATAAACCCACTGGCTCGGGGACTTAACCCTACGACCATGCCCGAAATCCCATCCCACCCTCACCACCCCAGCTAAGCACGGGGGAAATTATTATAATAATATAATATATAAAAAATTATTGATAACTTTGTTACCTCGTCAACAACCTGAGGAATATATGAAGGTGGTGGAACCTGAAATTTTCCTTTCCTTTGCATTGATTTCTTCGATTTTAGATACTCTTATATAAGGTAACTGTAAGAAAATGTTATACGTAATTCTGAATTGAACAGTAAATAAAAAATAAAAAACAATGCATACCTTATATGTTAGTTGTTGACAAAGATTAGCCGACTAAAGCAAAAAAATGACCAATACTCTATCCAAACATGGGCACCTCCTCAATAAGTAGACATTGGAGAACATTGATCAATAATACCATTTATCACTACACTTACACGATCTTACTGCATAAGTTGATGATGTATATAATCCCTCAAATGATGCACAATTTTGTATGCTACAATACATACATGGGGATCCCTAACATGAAACCCACTATACACGGTCATGTCTAAATGGGGAGGTGGCGAATCAGGGTAGGTAGGTTGAATCTGTCTCATTGCTTCTACAAGTATAGCCTCTATAAATGATTTAATTCTATCATCTATCGACTCATTAAAATGTTGCAACTCAACCTTCAAAGAATATATTTCCCCCTTATATTCTACCCCATCGATGTCACACTAGGGGTGAATCCAATTTTTTTAATAGATACCCTCCTTATACCCTCTGACGCAACTCAGGTGTTCAAAATTTTCTAAATCAATAGTAAAAATATCCATCCTCCCCTTAGGGATAAAGGTCACCTATGTCGTTTTCTCTTTAAGGGCATCCTAAAATAATATTTTCAAATGTTATATTAGCGAGATAAATTTACAAAATAGTAATATTAGAGAAAACTAACAATTAATCACATACAATCTTAACAGCTACTTCATTTGTTTGATTGGTAATACACTTCCCCTTTTCATCATTCTTTCATTTTTCTATATTTGATGATGAGGGGGAGGATATGGAGGTTTGTGTGGAGACTCTTCATAGCCACTACTTTACATGGCTCTTAATTCACTACATTTTTCAGCAATCATTTGCTGCATATTAAAGGATACCCACCCCATGACAATGTGTATGGGTATAAATTCTGAGACTGTATCTCTTGTGATTTTTCCTAAAGGACTTTTACTTAAGAATAAATAAATATGTTATCATGTAATTAAAATTAATTAAAGAGATAAATTTTACAAACAACAAAAAACCTAGCATAAAGTCTTCTCCCTGATGATTATGGACAAACTTCTATCATGTATCTGTATCTATAAACCTATACTTAAGGCATTGATCTTTATTCTATTTACTCCCAAAAATATAAAATTAAGTCGCCTTTGACTTAAAATCTCTCCATCTGGTTACCACAAAGGATGGGCACTTTTTCTTGATTTCTTTTTCCTCTTGAAAGATAAATATCATCTACAATTGAATAGAAAAAATATAAAAAAATGTATAATATTTAAACCATTGGAAAAATAAATAAAGAAGTTTAGATTTTTTCTGTTAGGACTCCCATAACAGATTTTTCACCGACTGGTCAACGCTCCGACAATTATGGAATAAAATACTTATTATACAACGACTCTGCACAACCAGTTAATTCCTAAACTATGTGGCATGTGGGCTAGTATCATCAAAGATAATTATCAACATTTGGTCTAAATGTGAAAGTGAAAGTTTTGGTATATGTTTAACCCCATACCTATCATATTTGGGTACCATCCTCTCTGGAGAAGAAGAAGTTTTTCACAAAATTTTAATAAATATATGTTTATTTTCATTAAATAATTTAATTACTATAAATATATTTATATAAAAAAACATGCATACATACCTCCAATGGCCCGAAGGCCTTCATTTTTTATTGATTTTTCATAATCCACCTTTCAAGGGGTGATGTGGAACCCTTATAAGGCTCTTAGGCGTAATTATTACATGGCCCGTAGGCCTTAGATGAATTCATTTCCCATAGGCTTCAAACATTATATACAACCCAGATTAACTACTTGGAACCGCTCCTCCCCAACATCTTCTTCATGAAATCAGCTCTCCACCTTCACATTGTTGTTCGGCTAGGCATTCCCGTGCATGCACAGGATTGTCCCGATGGTAGGTGCCATACCCTCTCATTCTTGCAATCCATTTAGCTCATCTGTGAGGAAAGATCCTTGCTCATCCTCATTGTAGAGCTTGATCCTTGTAGGTTGTCTGGTTTTCATCTGCACTAAAGGTGGCCCAAATGCCTTACTGACCCAAAGGCATGGGTGGCCTGAAGGCCTTAAAGGACTTAGGGACCAAATCGGTGTCCCGAAGGCCCAAACAGGGGCATATTTCCGACTGCTACAGTGCCAAACAGTGCCTGCTACAGTACCTGCTACAGTACTGCACAGTTCCGCTACAGTACCTGGTACAGTACTACAACAGTACCCTCGGAAATTTTTCCTCTGCCTGTATTTGATCCCTGGTCGCTTGGATGCACTTACAGAGTCCTTACCAACCGGGCTAGGGCTCATGTGCACATACATACATACCTCAGTTCCCCTACCTCATTGTTTTCAATTAGAAATATGTATTCTACTTCAAAAAAATACCTATATTTTATTAAAATTAAATAATTATAATAAATTAAAAAGTTATTGTTCATAATAGAAAAGAAAACATTTAATGTTAGACTCTTTACCCAAAAACCTGTGTAATTAAAACCACTGAATATAAGAATTAACAACAAGAAGAAGACAGAAATAATCATCATCTAAAGAAAATAGTCACAATAAAATGATGAAGGAAACGAATGATCAACCAAAAAATGGATATATGAATCTAATTAATATAGAAAAAAGGAGAAAAATTGTAGGAATGTTGATCATTTATGTATTTAAATATCAAAGTTAAAAAATAAATCTTCTAATTGTGCCGGTTTCACAAAAAAAATAGATATTTACCTAATAAATTAAGATAATAATGAAGTGTTTTCTCATATACCTTATGTGTGATCATTTCATATTGCATGGACAATTTCAACATCATAGTCATTGTTATCCTCAGGTAATCATGTAATAGATGAATAAATTTTAGATAAATCTTCAACATTATCGTTATTCACATCACCCAAATGACTTATTTCCCATGAAAAACAACAGACCACTAATCGTTTGATGGGTCAAAAACATAAAATATTCATTTTTTAAGTATCACCATGATAAATGATTCATCCTTGTAACTAAATCTTATCAAATCAATAAGTTTAAATACTCACTGTTCTCCACACCACTGATACCGGTAAACCAGTTACACATAAATACTGATACCCAAAATATAGTACAATCTATCTACCATATATCCTAAAAAACTCTAAAATATGATGTTGATGCAGAAATTGAGTTTTCCATATTTGGAACTCAAAAAATGAAGTGGTTTAGTGACACCCATTACTCCACTATTTTGGATGGTACTCATGTCATCCTGGTTTTTTGTGTGTGTAAAATGTGTAACCATTAATATCAAAACTAGACCATGTGATCACATTATTACTTGGTCCCCCTACTAACAAGATCAATGTTCCTGATATAGATAAACCAGTGTTAGTTTTCTCTATAAACCATGAAACAAATTTATTTTTATGTTCATTTATCAACGAATTTTCATTTGTTCTTAGATATAGTACCTTCAATCCAATAATATGTGATGATATATATGGTTGAACCTCACCTATGTTTTTCAAAATGTTTAAATGTGCATGCATCACTTCATCACATGGGATTAACATTACTTATAAGCCACAAATCATTTTATATTCACTGTAACCCATCAAAAATCAAGATATAGGGAGACCAATGTGCTACACATCAGATAAATAATCATCATAAAACTCAATTACCTCTTCTGATATGTGTATTTTTGAACAATAGATGTCTTAGGTCAATGAAGATTCTTAACACATCCCTTAAAAAAATTTATATATCTTTCAAAAGGATACATACAATATAAATAATCTATCCCACATATTCATATATACCTTATTAAATTAGATGAACTATTATATAAAAAACTGACGGTGGAAAATAAATTTCTTGTTGAAAAAGTATGATGACATCTTCATTATTCAACACATTTAACAAATCTGGATCTATAACTTTGATATAAATTGAATTAAAAAGTAACACAAACCAATGATAGACTTGTTGACAAGTATCAACAATATTCCACACAATTCAATTGGTAGAAACTATTGCATCAATACACTACAGTCATGATATTTCATGCTTATTATCTTTAAATCCTTTAATGAAACCAAAATGTTCACATTAAAAAAACCCACAAGGTACTTTAATACTTTGCAAGAATTGAAAAAAATTTATCTTCTCCCTCTTTATTAACACATGACAAGATAGAGATACATATTTTATATTTCCATTATTTTTTGGAGCTAACTGCAAATTTATTCCAAGGGTTATTAAGTCCAGTCTTGCATGCAATTCATCATTTGTTTTACGTTTTATGTTTAAAAATGGTCCAATTAGACTGTCCCAAATTTTTTTATCGACATTCATAATTTAAATGTTATTTTTTATATACAAAACTATCCAATAAGCTAGCTCAAATAAAATGGATCATTTCTTCTATGTATTTGTTTGAGGACTATAAATTCATTTCTTTCCAAATGTAACATCAATATTTTTCACCTTGTCCTAATATTTTTCAGTTGAAAATAGTTTTGGGGGAAAATTGTACTCTTATAAACTATTAAATTCCTTTTTTAATCTTCAATAAGGATGATCCATTCATAAAAAACTCTAATGTCCCATGAAAATTATTTTTCATCCATTCTGCATTTTATGATATGAATTCCCCTCTTCATAAATTGGACAAGATTTATGTCCTTTAAAACTATTTGAAAATAAGATTTCATATATAGGAAAGTTATTTATATTGAACATTATCATAACAAGAAAAAGAAAATAATAATTCTTGTATGAATAAAATATTGAAACACATGTATCTTATTGAAATATCAAACCATCAATCAATGGTGATAAATAAACATCAATATCATTTCCAGGCTGTGTTGGTCTAGAAATCATCAAGCTCATCATCACATTTTTTTTCTTCATAAAAATCAATGGGGATAAGTTATTGATAACTAAGATTACAATCCAAAAACTTTTATGGCTAACAAGGCTTTGATATGGATTCATTCCATCTATGTATAGACTCATTCTAAGATTTCTAAATCATTTCCCAAATCCAAACATTTGTGATCATTTTTTTCCATTGTGGTCAATCAGTATGGTGATGTAGGTTTCCATCAGAGATTCAATCATCTGTATGACATCTTAGTATCTTTACATCATTTGAATTTTAAAATAGAAGCTTCAGATGAGGAATTATGAGAAGATAACAGATTTGTTTAGCGGGTGGTTTGATGCTTATTATTGAGAATGAATCACAATTGGATTTTTCATCCATTCTCTATCATGATGTACCACATTTATGAAATTTATATAAACTTTAACATTCTTTCCTATACAATACAAATTTTTTAGGGAATTACTGTATCTTTTTATACACCAATCCCATTGGACATAATATTTTTTCCCTTATAATTGAAATATGGAATCCCATTACCTTATGGAAGTATGCATTTTAAAAGTCCAACCAATTCAGTGAACCTTTTATCACTCCAACCATGCCTTACTTTCAAGTTAACTAATCTTCAAACTTTTGGTAAAATTTTGAATTTAGTTCAACCTGAGAATAGTGGTTTTTCAGCAGATCCGTGTTGGAACCATGGTCTTTCTTTGCAAGAATTGGAGTATGGTTTGTGTTTGTTGACAATCCTTATTGGATGTTTAGAATGTTTTCCAGTAAAGTGATCATACAGTTTAAGCAGACAACAGTTTTGAAGGTGGAATCTTTTCCCAGTGTTTGCCAATTTTTTAGGCCTGAAAATCAGGAATTGAGAAAACCTGTGTTTGAAAAAGGAACTTGTGCGCAAAAGGGTAGGTGTGTTGGAAAATTGTGCGCAAGGCATGTTTCAGGATCAGATCGCTGAAAAATGGAAAAGGCATGAGTTGCACGAAATATTGGAGTGGTGCGCGAAAAAAATGGATCACACTCAAAATTGGTTTTGCACGCAATAGTGAATATAGGTTTGTTTTCTCAAGTAAAAGGTGTTTCGGGATCATAATGATGAAAAATGGAAAAGACATGAGGTGCACAAAAAAGCTGACGATGTGTGTGAAAAGTGGTTCCTACACAAAAAAGGAGTGCAGGCAGAATGAGTGTTTTGCGCGACAAGGCGGGGTTTTGCGTGCGGGGGTCGGTGACACCTATAAATAAGAGGTGACCCCCCTCAATCGGTACGGCTGAAGACTCATAGAAGATCCAAGTTTTGATGCGCATAAAAGGTGCTTGAAAAGGGAGTTGCGTAAAAAAACAGAAGTTGTGCGTAAAAGCGGAGGCTATGAGAAAAAGATTCAGTTGCATGAAATAGAAGCTGTTGCGTGAAATATTTTCCATGCGAAAATAAAATATTGCATGCAAAGTGAGATCTTGTGCATAAATGGTAGGTGTTGCATGAAATCGTCAGTGTAACCTGTTTTCACATTCTGAGTATCTGGTTCAGTGGTTCAGTGATTTCAAGTGCATCAACTTAGGACTTCGATGCAAGAAGAGTCTCGTGCTGAGCAGAGGCAAAGTCTTAAATGCAAATCTATTGAAGAGACCACCAAGTCTATAAATTGAGTGAGACTTCACCAGAGGCAGTGAGCCAGGGGGAGTCAACAGGAGTGACTTGAGGGATGTAGTGAGCTATCCCTGATCTTTTGTAAAGGAAATATGCCTAGGGGAGAGTGATTTTACCCAAACATTGTAATCCACAGCTAGTGAAGTTAATTGGAATTAGGTATGACTGAAAACCTTTCAGCGTATGCTCCTTGGACGTATCCCTTAGTGGTGAACCAAGTAAAAGTGTTGTGTGGTATCTTTTTCTTGTGGTTGTGTTCTTTCTACTCCCATTAGTCTTACATGTTTAACGAGTTCCTACCACTGTGGGAACAAGATCTTTGTTTTAAAAGAAAAAGTTGACACCCTGATTCACCCATCCCCTCTCAGGGTGTCCCGGGGTCCTAAAATCCATACACTCATACAACACTCATTCTTTTTTCATTGGTTTCAACACCTACACCATGGATTAATTCTTCAAGACAATCCTATATTTTATGCTATCAAATTAAATTGTATGTGATTTTTTATACCCTAATTTACTCGTAATCAAACATTTCATATATGGATAGAAAATCGCATATATTTGTTTCAAGATTTATTTTAGAAACTATCATTGTAACACCCCAAGCTTCCATGGTACACTTCTCTTTGAATAATAGAGTAGTGTGTGTTGTACGCAACTTCGAGTTCTAACACACCGCGACCAATCAATGTAGCTGTTATGAATAGTAATACCCACATTTTGAGATTATATTAATTTTATATTTCAAAATGGACTTTATTTTCGGATTCGGAATATCAAAATTAGCCTATGTTGACTTTTTGGTATTTTTATGAGAACATCCAATTTTGGAAGAATAGTGAAAAATACTTAAAAACAACTTTTTTAATCAAAATAATTTATAGTGATAAATTATACTATCGAGTGGTTTTAAAGTATAATTATAATATACTTTTACCATTTTATCCAATCGTGGTCATTAGAAATAATTTCACTTTGAAAGTGGACATAAACAATTGTCAATCTTTTGATTGATATTGTTTCTTAAAAACACGCAATTTGTTTTGACAACGGGAATTAGTTAAAAATATAATTAATGCAAATTTTATGTCTTGAATTTGGTAAAATGGACATAATTTTTAAATTTGTATTATCAAATATATCTTAGAGATAATTTTTGGTATTTTTCTGAAAAACATCGATTTTTGATGAGTAGTGAAACCACTAAGTGGTAGTTAAAAAACTAATTTTTTGTTTAAATGAAATTCTACCACCTCTGTGATTTGAATTTCAAAAATCCGACATACATCATTGTAATTATAAAGTAAAATGTGTTTCAATGGGATTAAAATAATTTTTGGTGAATAGTAACTTTTAATTTTTATTAATCGCGATTAAAGGTAATTAATGTAATTTAAGGTAAATATAATGATATAATAATATTAAATTACCTTTACAATTATACTACAATTATTGGATGAGTCATGGCTGACCAAGAAAATCCATGGGTCAACTTGGGGGCCCCATGGAGCCACTTGGGTAAGAAAAGGACATTAATAACTTTTTATTTAAAGTAAAAATAAAAGTGTCACAAACATGTATTGTTTTAATAAAACAAATTTTACATGGGGTTATACAAGTCATATTCTTGACTATAAATAGTCATTGGAAATCTAAAAACATTTACTACATCATGGTATTTTATTATAATTTTTATACATTAAATAAATTAATTTTTTTATGACACCATGATGATGCAGTGGTTACCTCATTAATCAATGATTTAAATAAAATGAAAAGATAATGTAAAATCTAATACATACACATATCAAAAACCTATTGGATGAGTATATTTCGCTCCATTATCACCTTATCCTCGAAATATATAATTGTGGGACCCTTGAAATCTGAAAAGCACTTCATAATTATGTAACATTTCATGAATTTCCAAGAGTGCCCCTCCTCTCCTATTATAAAAGGCCCCCACCTCTACCACCTTACTCAAACCTTCCCAAATACTCTCTCAACTTCCCTATATTACTCCTAGAAGCCTCACTTTAGGCAGAAGTCTTCCCAAGGATGCCTTTGGCTCAAATAAAAAAGAATTACTTGATTTTAAGGTAATGTCTTCTCTTATGTTCTTTTGTATTATTTTGATTCTCCAACCCCTTAAACTATTTTTATTCCTTTATTTTGTAACCCCACCAGTATCTTCAATATAATAGGATGTTGTTATAAGAAGGATTTGATTTAAACTTACACACACCTTCATATAATGGTTAAAGAAAATACTATTTCTGTTGGTGGCGAATTACTGCCTCACGAAACGATGATTGTTCAATATTCATTTAACACCTCTCATGGTGGAAATTATGATGACAATATTTCAATATATGATATATATTATGTTTATGTTTTCATTGTGGTTCTGTATTTTTCATTTATGGCATACCTTGATGATTTCCATTATGGGTAAACGTGGTAATATCATTTTAGGAAGTGTGGACTACCGCCCCTCAAAGTGATTTGATTCATTAATGCCATATGTGGGACGTATAAAGGATGGAATTAATGATATTATATATTATATTATACTGTAATTATAATATAACTTTATATAATTAAGATTTCATTCCATTAAATACGAAATAGAAATGAATGTAGTGTTCATTCATACGTATGGTTTACCGTCTCCATGAACGGTGCATTACATTTCTTACCTCTAAATGTTATGTAATATTATATATGCATGTATATAATGGATATATATGATATATATGATATCTAAATCATGAATACAATTCTGGAGATAATGGATATTCTACCACAAAAACAACTTGTAATTATAAGAAGATTATTGTTGACTCAAGTACCAAAGATCGACAAAACGACCGTTATTAACATAAATGACTACATAATGTTAATAACATGGTAATAAGTGATATAAAAGAAATAATTAACATGAAAAAAGTTCTTAAGCTAGTATAAATTAACTCTAGTTTATTATTCAGGAGATTAAAGAATGATCGAGTCAATTCGGATACGAGGTAAGGGACTTCGTCTCAATCTCCTTTCATTGAGGCATATTTTGTTTTATACAAAACTTTCTTTTATATGGTGTATAAACCCCTTTGACTTTTACTTTTATTCAAAAGGAATATTTTTATATGAAGCGTTTTTACTAAATGACAAAAGGAATGTTTTGTCTTACATATGCGGCGACAACAACTTCTCCGCCGCCGTGACCATTATTTGAGTTTCGGCTTCCTCTACAGGCCATAACTATTTTAAATGAGAAATAAATACAATGTTTTAATTTTCTTTTATTTTGGTATTGAAAGTTGTTCTGATAGTGTTTTTATTATATCAATGTGTTGTATTGATATCTTGTGATTGAAATGTGGAAATGTTATGTTTCCTTTATGCGTGTTTTATGTGATACAATTATGTTATGGTTTATGATATGTTTAAACCTATTCATATGAGGAATGAATTGGACTTAATAAGTGAAGGGTGGAGCCCGCTATAGCACCTCGATGCATCGGTAGGTCTCATGAGACAAAATAGTGTCTTGGCACAAGGCCTTGAAAAAATCTTATTTGTAGTCTTGGCAAGAGGCCTTGGCTATATGGTTATGATCGTCTGGAATTATGCATTCCATCATTATGAAAGTGTTTATTGATATTGCATGTGATTATTAGACTAGTATAATTTCTACGTGAATAAGTAAATGGAATTATTTCATTTTAATTTTTCCATTTTATGCTGAAGTTCAAGTTTAAAAGGATTTTTTAGTTATACATTGCCTTAAATGTTTATGTTTATTTATGAAAGTTTCTGATATATTGTTATCCTTACTGAGCATCTGAGCTCACCCCTTTCTATGTTTTATTTTCCCAGGATGTGAAGAAATATTTTATGAATGACCTGCAGGGATATTCTGAAGGGGATATGGGTGTGGACTATGGAGACTATGTTATTTTAGTTTTTCACTTTATGATGTAATGTAACATTTTTTAATGTATCTAGTGTTTCCAAGGCTACTAATATAATCGGTCTTTTGAAACTTGATCTTTTGTGATCATGCCAATGCTACGTAATAATGCACCGTGTCTGGGTAACTTGGGTCGGGGCGTTACAATCATGAAATTATGTACCCCTTTCTCATATTCATCACTAGTTCTTCATGCATTTATCCAAATATGATACATTAATTACAAAAAAGGTCACAATATAATAAATTAATGAATTAATACATATAAAAATTTAAGAATATATATATATATATATAATGAAATTAAAACATATAAGAATATAAATATATAAACTTGGATATTTTTTTGACAATTAATTTATATCTTAAAAACAATTTAAAAATGAAAAATAATTTACAAATAGAAAAAAAAAATTTAATCAAAATTAACTATAACAAAAAAAATTATCAATGATTTTTTAAGAAAAGAAATGATTTCAATGAAAAAATAAATTATGATGATAAAGAATTTATAAATAGAAACAATTATAAGTAAAAATAGTTATAACTAGAAAAAAATTACAATCCCAAAAAATTTATAATCACAAAAAAAATTATATCATTAAAATAATTTTAACACAAAAAATATTTAATTGATAAAAAGTTGCATATAAAAAATGAATGGATGAATGCAAAATATAACAAAAAATTAATTAATTAATTTTTCAAAAAAATTCAAAATATGGAGGCAAACAATGGAAAATAGTTACTAAATTTTGATGAATGCACTTGATGATGGTGGAAATAGGTTGAATGATGTGAGATTGAAGAGAAATGTCTACAAAAATGAATTAAAAAATTGAATGAACAAAACCCTTAGAGTGTGGTCATGAATCAAGCATATTAGAGTTTACATGGAGCAAATAATATCAAGGGCCACAGAAGAAGGGTGAAGGAATGATGATTGAGGGGAAACAACATAATAAAGAAGTTGAAAATTGAATAAAATTAGAAGATCAAGTGTGGGTCAGGTGTTGTCATAAGTCAATAGGATGGGGGTTGCAGAAAGATCACATCAAAAATTGAGGTGAAGTCCTTGGGAATTAGATTTTTTAAAATCTTTTAACATTTGTTTTATAAAAAATAGACATTAAAAGGTATTTAGAATGACTTTTAACATTAATTTTATGTAAAAATGGTGTTAAAATTCATTAGAAGACATTTTCATATTGTTTTTTTATAAAACCATCATTAAAACCTTCTCATGTCACTTTTAACAACATTTTTTAAAAAACCAAAATAAAAAATCTGATGCTAAATAATTTTTTTCTACTACTGTATCTTCATAACATGGGGGATGGAAACATAAGAAAGGGGTTCACTAAAATACTCAATAAGGGTAAACATAACTGTTAACAATCAAATATCATAAGGGAGCATAATATGAGCATATGTGTATAATTAGGATATATAAGAAACTTATACCCAACAAAGAATGAATCATAAATCATGGAATAAGTCGTTTCATATCATAATATATTAATAAAAATTGTGTGGAAACATGACTTAATAAACATAATCCTTGAAATAATAATCATAGGCATATAAATTCTAAATGTAACATTCCCTTGAAGCCTAACATAATCAAACTTTGGGAAAAACATAATAATATGAAAATTATAACATTGTGAACATAAAAAATTTGCATTCAATATGTTGTCAACAAAAAAAATACACATGCTTCATGTTGTGAATAAACAAAATGCCAACACTTCATGTTTTTATTTTTTTTACAGACTTCATATTATGAAAAAACAAAATTTTTACGCTTCATGTTGTCAAAAAAATAAAATTTATATGATTGAAATCCATGATTCATGATATATAAATCCTTAACCAATTAATTCAAGAGTGATATAAGACCACACCCTTTAACTATCCGTACATATGGTTCCACTTGAAAAAAAGTCATTAAACACAATATAAATAACCCATGGAAAGAAAAACTTGTTTCACAACATTTCCATATGGTATCACCAAAATTAACATCAATAATGTAAATGGTAGATACCCAAAAATAAATCAACCAAATAGAGTATTTCATAAGAACATTTAGCAGGTATTTTATGAAAAATAACTTCCATGTAAATAATACTCTTACAGATATAAAAGAAAATTGGAAGAGAAACCATTAAGGAATTTTTATAAAAGTTTTTTTATCATTTTCATAAAAGATGAAGTTACAACTCACATTAAAATTCAATTTTGAAAATTTGAAGTAGTTTTTTAAAAAACTTTAATCTTATAAGGAATATTAAATAATTGAACCTTGTAAATGAAATTAAGATTTCAAAAAAGTCTATATAAAAACGTTTTGAAAACATTTACCCTTTAAAAATGAATCTTTAAAAAGAAGTCGTGAAAAAGACATAAAGGTTTCAAAATGTGATGTAAAAACTATTAAAAACATATAATTTTTAAAAAATAAACCTCAATAACAGATCCTTACAATGATATAATGGTTATCAAAAATAAATGTGGAGTGAAAGATACACCATTTGATTTTAAATCAATGGAAAAACCTTTGAATATTAAGAAATGCCTTTATTGAAAACCCACATCATAAAATTGGTAGTAAAAATTATATTATAAAAGAGTAGAAGGGAAATAAGGAGGTCATATGATTCAACACATATTTTAGTTTCAAAATAAGAATGGATTTTTTTTATCAATAATGAACATGGAAATGGAGGAATCACCATCTTTAAAGGAGTTGATATTTTTTTCCTTAAAAACATTGCACTTTTTTGAGAAAGAAATTCACCAAAAAAGAATATTTGAGTTAAAACACCATTTTCCCTAGAGAGAAAATCATAAATATATTATGAAATAGAAAATATATTACTTTATAAAAAATAGGAGAATGACGCTCAACGACTGGAATTTTAACTCCAATAAAAGAAACTTGAGTGAACCAAATCCCTTATAGATGTCATAATTCAAGAAGTAAAGGAAATTTAGAAAGGGATTACGTGGTAGAAATTTGTATCCCTAGAAAAAAGGAGAAATTATCACATAATATAATCAAAGGGTAATGTTTAATAAACTACTATGGAATAAGTTAAATAAGAGCAAACATAACTCAATGAATGAGAATTGAGTTTCCAAAAATAGTTATGGTAAAGGTAATTTAAGAATAAGAGTGTTACCATAAAATTGAAATTCAAGTATCCTGAAATGAGAGATATTCATTATAATTAAAGAAAAATTGGTATTGAATACCCTATATAAAAGAAATTATTGAGTCAAAACCCTATGAGATAAAGAAATTGGAATAAAAAATTTAGTATCATGAGTTATAATAGAATAATTATAAAAAATATTAAAGGGTTAGTAGATACACCATTCCAAAGAATACATGGTTTTTAAAAAGAAATATATCTCAAGGGGTGAAAATTTGAGACAAGAAACTATCACCTTTAATTCCCGCTAAGTTGATCATAATCTAAATTATTGTATAAAAAACATAACCATATTAATCACAAATTTTAGAACCTTATTATTTTCAATAAACTTTTATAAACTTCATTTAAAATTATTCTTTATATGTATGTTAGTTATCATCTATTTTCAATATCAGGTGTGAGTAACCTTGATCATTTTGAAGTGGTTTTGTAATAGTGATGTTTTTCTTTATTATTCTCAAAAATATCATCAATACTAGATAATATATTGTACTAAAATTTATGTTTTATGATATTTTATAGAGTTATAATTTCATTATATGATACTTTTGGTTATGATCATTAGTGATGAATTCAATGATGTGATTATTTTGATACTTCTTAGAGAACAAAGCGTGTTTTCTTAAATAATGAGTTATTTTTTTTATATTACTATTACGAAAACAAAAAACATCCCATTATTGACTTATTTATATAATATATTACTTAAAATTAAATTACAATTGTCATATACGATATAAATTTATATAATTGTTCAAGTGGGTGGTTAAGCCAACCCAAACAAGAACATATCATAATTAATGGATGATTATGAAGTGATTTAGTTGTAATATAATTATTAAAAAATCATAATGATCTTATTTAGTGTTTATTAGTGTGATATATCATAATTGGAAAGGATTATAAGTAGATGATAACCTATAAAAAGTTACTTCAAATTATGAATAAATCATTTTTTTGTCCTAGAACACTATTTTGGATGGTTCAATTTACCACAATTTTTTGTTGCTCATATTATTAATAGGTTAAAGTACATGGTGGATCATGTAGTAACCATGAGAGTGGGGTTTAATTAGTGGTAACCAAATTTTTAATGATTATATTCAACTTTAAAATCTTTCTTACATCAAGTTGATTGAACTTCTATTATCCATTAGGATGTATGCATCTTGAAAAATTATTCCTCACTATTTTAACTTTATGATATGAAGATTGTCATGAACCAACCCGGGTCGACCCCGGTTGGTTTGGAAACAAATGGTATTATAGAAGTTTGGCTCTTGAGTAGACCTTGTTTTTCAAAGATCCCATCATTATTTGGGGTTTTCATGGAATAAGGAGTATGATTTTTGGGACTCGAGGCATTGGAACAGGAAGGAATTCATGAACCCATGCTCGTTCCAAACCTTAGGTTACCATGGGATGTTCGGGTTTGTCGATGTCCTTTGATTCTTATGCTTTGTTTGGTATTGGAAAATGAATTGGGAGCCAGGTAAGTTACCTCTGTGATATTGCATGGTCTGGAAATTCATGTGGAGCTGAGGACATTAACCTAGAGTGCTCCATGTGACAGTGGCATGACTGGAATATGGCCTCCAACCATATGTCCGAGTCACCCATCGAAACTAGTTTCCACTAGTGAATCATTTGGTTCTTCTTTAATTCTAATTTTTTTTGTAAAGTTTTATTTTGGAAATTGCGAAAAGTTTAATTTGAAGTGGCAATGACCATGTTTTGATTAAGTTATTTGTTTCCTTATTCTTTATTATTCACCCCATGAAGGTTTTATGAATTCCCAAGGTGTAGCTTCGGGTGGTACACCCTTATTAAATCCTCCAGTTGATCAACCCATATACTACGTCCTCAAGGTTTGGAAATTGAAACATCCCCTCTTTTATGGTCAAGCAGATCCACTTGAGGCAGAGGAGTGGTTGTGTAATATTGAGAGGAACGTCTATTTTCTGGCACTGCCTCAGTCATTTAAGGTGAATTTGGATACCTTTATGCTAGAATTTCTAACCTGGAAATGGTGGAGGTCAGTGTCTCAAAGCAAGCCTCGAAAAGATCTCACTTAGGAGTTCTTCAATTCATCGTCCATCCAACAATATTTATCTGAGGTGATAAAGGTGAGGAAGAGGATGGAGTTGTGTGGTCTTCAACAAGGTGTTGGATCAGTGTTGGAATTATTTCATCGTTTCTTACACCTAGTTCTGTATGGCCAATGGTTTTTTGCAAATGATCCCGAGAAGGCTTGGAAATTTTTGTCTGGACTCCGACCTGAACTGCATTCAAAAGTGGTAGAGTTAAACCTAACCACATTATCGGATGTTGTGGGGAAAGCCTTTCTGGCCAAAGCTGTGTTAGCAAGAGTACATGAGGTGGAGAATCCTCCCCCGGCCTTGGGAAGCAGTGCAGAGGATGGAAATATAATGAATAGGAAGCGATTGGATGTTGGTGGATCTAATAGAAGAATAAATAGGCCTTCAAACCTTCAGTCATCTTCCTCATATCACAATGCCTTGATCTGTCACCAGTTTGGTAAGTAGGGACACATGAAGCTGAAGTCCCCGAGTGCTCCGAGACCCTGCCACACCTGTGGACATTTGGGCCAGTTGCAGTGATTCCGTTGAGGTGTTTCCAAGAAGTGTGATGAACCCAGACCTAGCTCGTCGAAGGTCACCTCAGTCCATTAGCAGGATTAGGGTGATGTTTGGGGATTAGTTTGAGGTTTTCTCATTGTGGTGTTCCCTGGATGTAGTGGGCATCTCTTGTATAATTTTGTAGTATTTCTTTTCCTTCACTTGGAAGAATATTTATCTGCAAACCTATTTAAAAACATTGTTTTATTTGAATTTTGTTTGGTGAAATCTTGGATCCTGTGTTAGGTTTGGGAATTTCTGATGCCTTCCTGCGAGGCAGGAGATGCTTCAACCATCAGAGCTCCATCCATAGGTCCCAGAGTGAAGTTCGCGCGTAGTCAAGAGAACCCCAACAATGAAAAAGGTCCTTGGTATAATATAATTCTTTAGTGTGGCATGATTTATGTTCTTATGAGGGTGTGGAGTTGTTGGTATAGCGATGCCGGTAGTTTTGATGCCTTATTGGTTGGGTCCTTCGCTTCACTCCCCTTGTGGTGGGGTTTTTGGTATGTGTGGAAAATCTTCGAGTTCTGTTAATATCATCAGACATTATGGTGGGGATACCCATTTCGGGTCTCATTGAATTCAATTTGGATTGTTTCCTATGGTGGGGAGTCCGTTTGGACCTCCCATGTCAATATCTCAGTTTCGTTCTGTGTATCATTTTGGTGGTGGGTGGTCTCATGCGGAATAACCAAATTCTACATTCTACTTTTTAGTAAAGAGTTTGGGTGTGAGGGTTCCGGTTTCACTTGAATTAAGGTTTTAAGAGGTACTCATTAGATGTGGTTTAAACTCATTATGTGGTTTTGAGAGGGTCGTTGTGTTCCTCTTGGTGTTGTTCTGGATATTGCGTTTTAATGCTGAATTGAGGGTGGAGATAATGGTTGAGTTTAATTTGATGATGTTTAAGGTGTGTGTATGCTGAGTATGGATTTACCATCATGAAAGATCTGTGTCTTTTTTAACCGATTAACTGGAGGTGGTTTCACTTCTGGGGGTGGGTGGAACTTAGCGGGGAGTTCATTTCTGTTGCCTGGGTTCTTCTTGTTAATATCTCTATTTTTTTTTGTGTTTTTAGATCTCTTCATTGTCTTTCTTTGGAAACCTCCTTGAACTGTAAAGGAATTTCGGTTCCCGTTTAGGGTTTTGGACTTGTTATGGCTTTCCGAGGGCAGAAAGCATTATGGTGGAGAGAATTTTCATGCCCTGGTTTGAATTTTTCTTTGGTTATGACTCGGCTTGGGTTTTGGGTGATCCCATGTTTAAAATTTTGGGTTTTATTGAGAAAAATGTGCTTATGGGTTTGGCAGCATCTGCGCTCGAGCAAAGAATGGTTGCGGGACCGTGTAGCCACACCCTGGTCACCACGAAACTCGCCCAATATTCTAGGCAGACTAAAAGTTTAATGAATATTAAAATGGGGGTTAAAAATATTTTATAGGAATAATCCTATTATTATTATTATTATTATTATTAAATAAATTTTTATCGTTAAAAGAATTATTTTATAATTATTATATTTTTGTTAAAGTTATTATTGTTATTATTATTGTTTTTGTTTTTTTTTGTTGTTATAATTACAATTATCATGTGTATTATTAAAATTATGATTATTACTTTTATTATAATTATTATTATGTTATTAATTGGGGTTAATAAAAGGGGGTGGATCAGGGTTGAACAGTGTGCCTTGGGGGTAGGCCACCATCTTCCTCCCATGCCCTTGTTTTGCAGTTGCACACCTCACTTGCCCTTTGAACATGCCCGCTGAAAAGTCCCCTCGCACCCCCTGCCTGCTCTCGAACTCTAGCCAGCCTACGCCTCCCTCTCCACGCGCCCTCCGATGCTGCGCTGCATGCCCCCAACTTGCATCCCACTATCGCGCACCCTCCCAGTTTGGCCTCACCCCTTGCCAACCCTGTCCGGCCGCTGCCACCTTCGGCTGGCCCTCCTCCATCCGATGACCCCTTTGAACAGCCTTCCCCTTCTGGTGTGGTCTCCTTCACCGGTGAACTCCCCTCCAGTTTCTCTCCCCACCTGCACCCCTTCTTTTCGGGGTGACCTCTCCGGCGCACTACCATGCTGGCATGCCCCCCCTCTAGCCACGACTCCCTGCTGCTCTGCCCAGCCACATCACCGGTGCGACAAGTGCGCCCCCGCGCCGACCCCTGCCTCATTTGTTCGTGCGCCTGGTTTCACACCTTATTCTCAATTAGGCATGCAATAAATTCCTAACACTGAAGGTGAGAAATTTGGGTTCTTTTCAATTCGGCTACATCGGTGTTAAGGTGGGTTTTACTCCGTTTATTCATTTGGATTATTTTAAGTCAACATTTCTGTGTTTTTAGATGCATTGAATTTGTTTCAGCGTGTTGGTGACATAAACCTACGATGCCACAGTCATTGGCTCATGGGTACTTATGCGCACGTGTGAGGTTATTCATGTCGTCATGATTGATCTGCGAGTCAAGGTAGGACCCTTTTCACATTGCCTTTAAATTCATGATTTCAGTGGTTTCTTGTTTTTCTCACTTACTTAATTATTAAATTAATAATGTACTATTTTTATAATATGCGTTCTATGTGAAATGAAGTGTTTGGTTTGATTTCTTTGAATGTGTGATGTGGAATTGAATAATGACGCACTCCTTGTGTTTGGTTAATATCACTGCTGGCTGTTGTAAATGGTTAAAAAAATTAGAAACATGTTTTGGTCTTAAAAATATATTTGTGATGTTTATGAAAATGGTTATTGAAATTTTCTCAAATGGATTTCCAATGTGTTTTGGGTTAAAATTGGCTTGTTGCACCTATGTATGAGAATAGTTGGTTTGAGGAAAATATGTAAGGCCCATTTAGCCAGGTTTATGTAAAATGAAGTTTGGATTTGCTCTAGAAATGGTTTTCTAAATGATTTGATAAATGTTAGAGTGTTGCATAGGTAAAGGTCCAGCTGGCACTTTTGAATGGTTATTTGGAAACCCCTCTTGGGTTGGGTCTCTTTCTCGTCAATTGATCATGATACGAGAGAGTCCTCAGTATGGGAGCTTCCTTGTGTGATTATTATATTAAGTCAAAGACTACACTTGAGGTGGTCGGGGTGGTGCTGAGTTGTGTGGTGTGTTTAATTATATATTTGTGGCTTGTTATTTGAGATGTATGGAACACCCTTTTTTGAACTAGACATGAGAAACTAGCATAAAAAAATAGGTTTAATGAGAATGATTACTGCTCTAGTTTAGACTACGCACTAGCTAGTGGTCCTTAGTACAGACTTTACTCTGCTAGGGGATTGGGGCCCTCAGTTAGGCCAGGTTGGGAAACAACAAGAGTTTGGGTATTATGATGTCATCGGGAGTAGGCATGAATTCACAATGGGTCACATGTATTAGTATGATATGGGTTTCCTCTGAGTTCTTAGGATTTCTTGTGATCCTTTGACACAAGTACAATTAGTACCATTGCCCTCGCTATATAAAGTGATTCCCATTATTCTTAGTTTTGGTGCTTTCTCGTAAAATTGTAAATGTCTGGTTTTCTAAAGATCTTTTTAAGAAAAATGTTTTAAATGAACAATAACTCTTTCCTTTGACACTTATATGAAGAATGATTCTTTTTGGTCCTCTTTTCTTTCCTCCTCTTGCACCTTATTTTAAACTAGAGGGAAATGGATTATGATTTTAATTTTTTTACCATAAAAAATTGAAAAGTGTATAAAATTAAATATTTATAGAATGAATTTCAAACCTGAAATCAATGTTTTCTTTATTTAAAGAATGTGCATTGGGAATAGATTAGTCAATTCTACCTACTGAGTTTTAATACTCATGCCTATAGTGTTTTCTTGTTCTTAGTTTCTCCTATAGGTTCCAGCTCTAGTTTGGATTTCCATGGGCAACGTTTGGTTTGGGTTTTGGAGAGTAACCCCCAGGTTCATGTGGAGTTTTTGTCATGGTTAAGTTAGTATGTGTTATTGGTTGTTCTTTCCCTTTCACGCCGTTTATTTATTTTGGGTTGTTCTATTTTATTTATGCTTATTAGTTCATTTTTATTGGGAGAAATCATTCCCACTTGCTCTCTATTGATTCCATGGCACTTGTCGATAGCCTGAGAGGATCGGGAATTCCTCTCAGGTCTTGATGCAGATCGGCTCGGGTGACCGGTTTAGGGCTGAACCAGGTTGGTTCGTGACATAGATGTTATAAGGAAAACAAAATATATGTATTTTTAAAAGGTTCATCCCCAATGTGAGAACCTACATCCTTACTATGGTGACCCCTATCAGACCATGGATTCTTTTACTAATAATCTTTTCATTAATTACAAGCATGGGGTATTTATACTATATCCCACAGTTGAGCTATCTCCCCAAATGATGTACTAATCTCCCGATATGATTTTACACTTGATCCAACTACCATTAAGCTCCTTATATATCTCAATAAGAATGAATATACTAACTCACATTAGTTAAAAACTTTTATTATCTTTCGATACAATATAATATAAACATGTAATCAATTCTCTAAAATCTTTATCTAGAAATATTCATCCAATAACTCCATTCAATGTGCCTTTTTCTTCATCTAGTATGATCTGTTCTGTGTGCCACACCTTTTTATAGTAACCCTCTATCTAGAGTACCTATGAATGTTTCACCCCAATACTCTACACCTCACCCATAGTATGATATTACTCTATCCAATGTGCCTCTAATAACATTATCATACGAGTACCTCTATCTAGTACAATCCCAGTCTGTTGTAAATGTGACTAGAAAAAATATGGTCGGATGTCTCTAATCAAAATATCCATCTAATACACCACTGGTCGATGCTTTTTTTGGGTTCCTCATATTCAACCAATTATTTCATTGGGTTGAAACTCTAACCACTCCAAAAACATCAACACTTCAGCTTCTTTATATGAATGAATAATACACTTTTTCTTACTGTACTTGCACCCCTTTTATAGGATCACTTGATGAGAAATTGGTAGGATCTCAATTTAATTTTCCCAACCATCTTATTTTTTTTGGATTCTTCACAATCATTCTATAATCTTCCTAAATCTTCATGAAGACTCCTGCATCCACAAACTTATTCAAAATTCCATAACCTCAACATTAAGTATAAAAACCCTACTCTTTATTACACACTTAAACATGATTTATTACATAGAATATTCAAATGATAAAATATAGAAGATCAAGAGGTATAGTGTATTTGGGTATTAGAAACATTACATAATGACTTAAAACATGAAACACAACATCTTTACTAAAAACTTCCTTTACATGACCACTATATTCCCTCGTACTTAGCATTTCATGTGATAACATGAGGACATGCATAAGAAAAGGGTGCGCTATAAAGACAAGTAAGGGAGTAAAGAAGGAATAACATGAAGAATACAATACATGTTAGGAAGTAGTCATATGAATGGAGAATAAGAGAAATATGAACATAAAGGCATGCTATAGCATGATTATCATAACATAGAAATGTGGAAAAAACACTTAACATGGTATTAGCATAAGCCAAGGATCATTGCACATGGAAAATGAGTAAACCATCATTGCACATTAATTAGAATGAGTAAACTCTCATTGAACTATATGTATCTTGATACTAATATTTACCCAATGCATTGGAGCGCTATCAGGGCACACCCTTCTTAAACATTTCATTTCATGCATAAGTGTTCCACAAGGAAGATATAACATGGATTCATTAAACATAATCATTTATTACATGATAAAGGAATGTGGAATTCATACAAATAACTACATAATAAATAATTAAATGTTCATAAAGGTGAATACCCTTGATAGAGAAATGGACATGGTATTCACTACACAATGACTTTGGCTTTGAAAATTGCGGTGTAATTTCGGAAGCATAACGGCGTGACATAAGAATTCCAAAAAATGGTTAATGACAGTGAAAAGGGTGTCTCATAATATATACATTAAATTTACAGTAAGGTTTTATATATATAAATTTCCCAACATAAGTAATGTAACTTTAGATTCATAGTACAAAAGAATTGCTAGAATGTAAATGAGGAGAGAGGAATTCCTTATGGAATTTCGGCATGGTAACGGGTGTACATGGGAGGCATTAATGATAGATAAAGAGGTATTTCACCGTTCAAACATAAATAGGATAGTATAGGGGAGGTTATAAATTATAACCCAACATTTATAATTGAATATAAAAGGGCATAAAAATATTAAGAAACTTGGATAAAATGAGAAAGGAAGGAATCCCTTACGGAATTTTAGTATGGTAACGGGTGACATGAGAGAAATTAATGAGAGAGAAAAGGGTATTGCATCATTTATAACATAAATATGGAAGTTTATGGGTGGTTAATAATCATACCCCAACATTTATAATTGAAAATAAAAGGTCATAAAAATATTAAGAAACATAGATAACATGAGAAAGGAAGGAATCCCTTACTTGAAAGTGCGATCCCAAAGGCTTGAGAGAGGCTTCTTGGGAGCATGGTGAACCTTAAGAGGATTATAGAGAGAGTAATTAAGAGTTTTTTCAAGCTCTAAATTCTTTTAGTGAAGAGGAAGTGAGAGCATGGGTGGGTTTTTATAGGAAAATGAGGGAATTATTTATTATTTAGGTTTGGGACACCACACATTAAACTAATCAAAACCACAAACCAACACATTGTTTTTGCCCATGGTTTTTGAAAAAGGGGAGCGGAAAAAAATTATTTTATAGGGACAATGTCTGAACTTATTAAAATAATAGGGTTTCTTATGTGGAGGTGAGTCACACACTTAAGGAAATCAATTTAAAAAGTTAAAATGTTTTATAAGTCTTGGTGGGTCTACTAAGGCTTTGTAGAATAAATAAAATAAACCTAAAATCACATTATTTGAATGGTAAAACATATATTGGCCGATCATAATGTTTATAATATTTTATTACATTACTATTGGGTCATTATGATGTCATAAAACACATTATATATTTAAACGGTATTTAATTTTTACCCAAAAATTTGACTATCTCAGAAAATTATGAAAAATTCACCATTGGATAATTTCAACATCTTGATTCCAATAATAATATTCATTTTATCTAGAAAATTTTCTAAATATATGAATTTTTACTTTTAAAATAAAAACTGACATGTATTGAAAATTCATGGGTTTTGACACAAATGGATTTCAAACCTTAATAAAAATTATAATTGTATTCAAAAAAATTATACAATCATTCATATTTAATAAAAAGTAATTTAGTAATAATATTTTATTAAAATTTTATTTAATTCAAAAAAAATCATTATTTCATCAAAATAGAATTCTTAATTTAATATTAACTAAAAAAATATTATTTGTGCTTTAAAAACTATTTACAAAGTAAAAAATAATAAAATTAATGTATATTCTCTATAAAAAATAATGTACATAATCATAGTGCTAGGGTCTTGTTACATAACTCGTTATAACACCCACATAAGACTGAAGGGTAAGGTGTACGATGGTGACAGACTCTTAGGGTGGCTCAAATAACATTGCTCGGGTGGTTATCTCTATCAACTTCCACCTCTCCCGTAGGCGGTTCCGTTCAAGCTTCACGTATTGAATCTCAGGTTGGACTTGGTCACGAGTGAAGCCTAGTGACACCACCGTCTTTTCGAGCTCCAACAAATGGGCCTCATATGGAGAAATTCTACTAGATGAGGCCATCACTTCATTTGTCTGAGTAAACTGGATTTGTTAAAGCCCTATATTTATTCTAATCACGTGATCACTAATCAACAGCTATATTAGCAACTATCACAATTATTAACGGTACTTTAAAATCCAAAATCATAAAACCAAATAATTTCATATGTTATATAATCATTTTACATAATAATACATTTAATTAGATCAAGAGAAATTTTCATTGATTAAATTTTGGGTCGTTACAATCTTCCCCGCTTAAAAAATTCCACCCTCAAAATTTCTTTTTCCCACACTAAAACAGATACAGGTAACTTTGTTTCATCACTTTCTCTGATTCCCACATCACTTCTTCAAACTTGTGGTTTCATCACAACACCTTGACAAGGGGAATTGTCTTATTTCGTAGAACGTTTTCTCTACAATCTAATATGTTCACCGGATTCTCTTCATAGGAGAGTTCATTCTCTAATGGTACCAATTATATATTAAGTACATGAGATGGGTCAGGTATGTACTTCCTCAAGAGTGATACGTGGAATACATCATGTACTTGAGATAGGTTCGGTGGGAGTGCTAGTCGATAGACCACTACTCCAATGAGATTAAGGATATAAAAAGGGACAATGTACCTTGGAATAAGCTTTCCATTCTTCCCTTCTTCCCAAAACTCATAACTCTCTTCCACTGTGATATGTAGAGGAATACCATGTCTCTGAAATCAAACTATATTTCTCATCGATGATTATCAGCATAACTCTTTTGTCGACTCAAAGTAGCTTTAATGTGCTGCTAGATGGTCTTAAACTTATCCACCGTTTCTTCGACCATCTCTGGACCTAGGAGTTTTCTCTCCCCAAATTCATCCCAATGTACCGGTGTTCTACACCTATTCCCATAAAGGGATTCATAAGGATCCATTTGGATACTTGAGTGGAAATGTTATTGTAAGAGAACTCAACTAGAGGAAGATGTTGATCCCATACTCCTTTGAAGTCCATTGAGCATGCTCTCAACATGTTCTCAAGTGTATGGATAGTCCGCTCATATTGGCCATCAGTTTGAGGATGATAATCCCCACTGAAGTTTAGTTTAGTATTCAGAGAATGTTGAAGACTCTCATAGAACATAGAGGTGAATTTTGGATCTTGATTGGATATAATCGATAGTGGTACTCCATAAACCTTTACCACATCTCTAATTTATATCCGTTCTAGTTGATCCAGTGAGTAATCCTCCCAAATTGCAATGAAATGTGTAGTATTTGTAAGATGATCCACAAAAACCCAGATAACATTGTTTCCTTTGGATGTCTTTGGAATTCTGGTGAAAAATTCCATGGTGATGTTCTCCCATTTCCATTCTAGTATGGGTAATGTTTGAATCATCACCTTAGATTTATGCCTCTCAGCCTTCACTTGCGGACACACCGGGCACTTTGATGTATACTCAATGATATCCTTCTTCATGTAATCCCACCAATAATGCTCTTGAATATCTCGATACGTCTTTGTGTTTCCTAGGTGAATGGAGAAATTTAAACTATGTGCATCATCCAAAAGTTCATTCTTTAACTTTGGATTTGATGGAACACATAGTCTTGTCCCAAATCCCACAATTACTTCTTCATTAATATTGAACTCCATCGATTTCTATTTTTTGATAGTTTTTACTTTCTTATAAATTCCCATATCATCCTTTTGAGCATCATTTAACCTTTACAAAAGAGATGATTGAGTGATAATTTATGAAAGGATTGATGATGTTCCCTTCATTATGATCCACAGGTCCATCTTCATCAAATCTAAGAAGACAGGATCCTTTTTAATTCTCATCAATGATAGAATTGTTGGATCCTTTATACTTAGAGCGTCTTCAACCTTGTTCTCTTTCCCATGGTGGTAATTGATTGAGAAGTCATAGTATTTGATCAGATCTAACCATCTTCATTGGCGCATATTCAACTAATTCTATGCAAATATATACTTGATTCTTTTTTTTCCGTGTATATTTCACACTTCTCCCCAAAGAGGTAATACTACAAAATTTTCAAAGAGAATATTACTACAGCCAACTCCAGGTCATGAGTTGGATAGTTTTTCTCATGAACTTTCAATTTCCTTTAAGTATAGGCAATTAATTTGTCATTTTTCATCAACACACAACCCAATCCCTTCTTTGAAGCATAAATGAATACCAAAAAAAGTTCTCCACTTTTGGGTTGTGTGAGAACAGTCTCAATGATAAACCTCCTTTTCAAATCCTTGAAGCTATCTTCGCATTCATCACTCCAAGAAAACTATAATCCCTTCCGAGTTAGCTTGGTAAGAGGGTTGGAGATTCATGAGAAATTTCTCACAAATCGGCGATAATATCCAGCTAACCTTAATAAGCTATGGATATCTGTTTCTGATGTTGGCCTTGACCATCCCTCAATTGCAGCTATCTTATAGGGATCCACAAATATCCCATTGCTTGCGATGATATGACCCAAGAATGAGACCTCCTTTAACTAGAACTCATAGTTTCTGTACTTTGTATAGAGATTATACTTTTGCAAGGTCTCTAGTACAGTTCTTAGATACTCCTCATACTCCTCCTTAGTTTTGGATTATATTAGAATATCATCTATAAAGACTACCACAAATTTTTGGAGGTAATCTCTAAAGACTCTATTCATCAAGTCCGTGAAGATTGTTGGAGAATTAGTGAGTCCGAAATGCATTAATAGGAATTCATAGTGCCTGTACCTTGTATGAAAATTAGTCTTGGGGATATCTTTCTTCTTCACCATTACATTGTAATATCCTGACCACATATCCACCTTGGAGAAGTATTGTGCTTCACATAGCTGATCGAACAAGTCATCAATTCATGGAATAAGATTCTTTTTCTTTATCATTATTTTGTTGAGCTCACGACAATCAATTCAAAGGCTCATTAACCCATCCTTATTAAAGACTAAGAGGACTAGTTCACCCCATGGTGAGACACTTGGGTGTGTAAACCCTTTATCCAGATTCTCTTGTAGTTGTTTCTTCAGCTCCTCAAGCTCCACAACAATCATTTTATACGGAGTCTTGGATATTGGAAATTCCCCGGGTATAAGGTCAATTGAGAATTCAACATCTCTTCTAGGAGGAATAACATGAAATTCCTTAGGAAACACTTCAGGGAATTCCCTCACAATAGGCATGTCTTCAAGGATGGTTTCCTCCTTATACTGAATCATTTGAGCTAGATATGTGTGCTCATAGGGCAGGAATATCTATGCTTGAGATGATGGTTCTAAAGAAGATTCATCTTCCTACTTGCACTTGTATAGAATCAACAGTTGATTCTCTTTATGGAGAGTGATTTCCTCATCACGACAATTTATGTTATCTCTATATAAAGAAATTCAATCCATGCTGATAATTGAATCAAATTCCACCAGAGGGAGTATGAAGAGGTTCGATGGGAAGTTCAATCCACAAAATATGATAGGGGGAGAGTTATATTTATGGGATGTAATGATTCCTCCATTTTTTATACTCACCGACATCTTTACTTCCATGATTTTTGGTGTTGTTGAGATTTTTTCACTAAACCTTCAGGATATAAAAGAATGTGTAGAACTAGAATCAAAAAGTATGTTCACTATTCATGATTTAATAACTAGCAAACCTATCACCACTTTGTTGTCAGGGTTCACTTAAGTGGTAGTGATGGAAAAAGATTTCCCTTGCTGCCTTGGAGGTTGTTGGTTGCATCAAAAAACTCTTGTCTTAGGGAACTGATTTACATGGTGCCCTGGTTCTTTGTAGTTGAAGCAATGTACAACACATTGAGGGTTGAACGAAGTATTCTTCTCCTCTGTCACAACCACGAGTTTTTCTTTTCGGCAGTTAACGACTAGGTGTCCTTATCTTCCACACCTAAATCATTTCCTTGTCCCCTTCAGGAATTTTCCAGGGTTCTTCTTTCCGCACCTTTGGTAAGTGGGGTGCTAGATCTTCTTAGCACTATTGGATTTATCCATAGGACTGCCAGAATTATAGTCTACATTACGCTTCTTATCCCCATGATACCCCTGAGATTCTATGATCTTCATTTCAACCTTGAGGGCACATCAAACAACTTCCTCATATCTATTGATGTCACGGATCACCAGGGATTTCTGTAGGCTAGGTTTCAGCACACCAAAGAAGCTGTCAACCTTGCATTCGGGGGTAACAACAAAGCCAGAGGCATATCGTGCAACCCTTTTGAATTTTTCCTCATACGCTCTGATGAATTCATCATCTTTTTTCTTGAGGGCAAGTAATTCCCTTTCCATCTTAAGTCGGAGGGTGCAAGGAAAATATTTATCAAAAAACATTTTCCAGAAATCCTTTCATTCCAAACCCTTGATCTCCTCTCCAAGATTCGTTTTTTATCAATGTCCACCATTGATCGGCTTCACCCACCATACGATAAGAATCCAGAATAACCTTCTCTTGTTTGAAACATTGAAGGATGGAGAATATCTTTTCAATGGAGTTGATCCATTGTTCGTCAATAGAGGGATCAGATGATCCATTAAAAGTAGGAGGCCTTTATCTCATGAATCTATTGATTGAGACATGTTTTTTCTTGGGGGGGGGGGTGAACATTTCTCTTAACCCATGTTTCTATTAAAATCATGAGTCAACTGAGAGGGTATCCTGACAATTTTCGTGATTACCACTCCCATTAGATTGGGTATCTCATTAGAATAGTCATCACATTGATCTTCACATCAGTTGTTAGCCCGAGTCCTCCTATTACTGGCCATTGTTTGGAATAAAAGGAATGTTAGGGGTAACACATAAAGGGTAATCCAAAGACAAAAATAGATGACTTATAAATAACTTTTATTTCCTTAACTTATGAATCTATAGGCTTCAATCTATGTATTCCATGATCTACTTCCCAACATATATTCTTAGGGGAGTTTTTTTATTCCCTTAATAATAGTTCATACTAATCTTGTGAATTTACTAAATCATATGCCCCAGGAGTGTCGTAACCAAGAGTGTATCAAGGCTCGTTGTCGTGTACCAGGATACCCTAGGTCAAGCCTGAAACTCCTTTTCGGAGTTTTCAATCCTAGGTACATCTATGCTAGAGCTGCCTCTACCTACTTGTATTGAGACTGGGATATATTATCTTGATAAACCACTTACCCAATACTCACTAAAATTTAGGTATCTTTTTATTATACATAGTCTTATCCTGAAGTCTTTCACTAGGGTTTTCTAAGCCAAATCCCAAAAATAACTATACTGATCCTCTGATATTGTCTATAACAACCCTAATCATTATTACATATATAAACATGATTTATTACATAAAATATTCACTTGATAAAACATAGAAGATCAAGAGGTCTAGTGTATTTGGGGGTTATGAACATTACACAACGACTTCAAACATGAAACACAACATCTTTATTGAAAAATTCCTTTGCATAACCACTACATTCCCTCATACTTAGCATTGCATGGGATAACCAGAGGACATACATAAGAAAAGGGTGAGTTATAAAGACTAATAAGGGAGTAAAAAAGGAATAACATTAATAATACAATACATGTTAGGAAATAGGAATATCAATGGAGCATAAGAGAAACATGAACATAAAGGCATGATATAACATGATTATCATAACATGGAAATGTGGAAACAACACTTAACATGGTATTAGCATGAGCCAAGAATCATTAAACATGGAGCATGAGTAAGCCCTCATTTAATTTGAATTATCATGAGTAAACCCTCATTTCACATGACATATCATGATACTACTCTTTACCCAATGCGTTGGAGTGCTATCAGGGTGCACCCTTCTCAAACATTTCATTTCATGCATAAATGTGCCACATAGATCATATAACATGGATTCATTAAACTTCATAATTTATCCAATGATAAAGGAATGTGGAATTAATACAAAAAACATCATAATTAATAAGTAAATGTGCATAAATTTGAATACCCTTAATAGAGAAATGGGAACGGTATTCACAACACAATGACTTTGGCTTGGAAAATCACGGTGCAATTTCGGCAGCATAACGATGTGACATAAGAATTACAAAAAATGGTTGATGAGAGAGAAAAGGGTATCTCATCATATGTAAATGAAATTTAAAGTAAGGGGGTCATATAGATACATTTTCCAACATAAGTAATAGAATTTTATATTCAAAATACAAAATAATTGCTAGATTGTAAATGAGGAGAGAGGAATTCCTTACAGAATTTTGACATGGTAACATGTATACATGGGAGGCATTAATGAGAGAGAAAGGGGTATCTAATCATTAAAACCTAAATAGGATAGTATAGAGGAGGTAAAAAATCATACTCCAACATTTATAATTGAAAATAAAGTGGCATTACATTATTAATAAACATGGATAACATGAGAAAGGAAGGAATCCCTTATGGAATTTCGGCATGGTAATGAGTGTACAAGAGATACATTAATGAGAGAGAAAGGGGTATCTCATAATTTATAACATAAAGAGGGATGTATAAGGGTGGTGATAAATCATACCCTAACATTTATAATTGAAAATAAAAGGGCATAACAATATTAAGAAACTTGGATAAAATGAGAAAGGAAGGGATCCCTTACTTGGATGTGTGATCCTAATGGATTAGGAGAGGCTTGAGAGAGGCTTATTAAAAGCTTGGGAAAACTTGGGAGGATTATAGAGAGAGGAGGTCATAGGTTGGTAGAGCTCCAAAGGCTTTGAGTGAAGAGGATTTGAGATCTTGGGTGAGTTTATAAAGGAAAAGTGAGGGAATTATTTATTATTTAGGTTTGGGACACCACACATTAAACTAATCAAAACCAAAAACCAACCCATGGTTTTTGCCCATGGTTTTTGCCAAAATGGAGTGGAAAAAATTATTCTATAAGTCCAATGGCACAAATTCTTAAAATAATAGGGTTTATTATGTGGAGGTGAGTCACACTCTCAAGGAAATAAATTTAAAAAGCTAAAATGTTGTATAAGTCTTGGAGGGTCCACTAAGGTTTTTTAAAATAAATAAAATAAACGTAAAATCACGTTTTTTTAATGGTAAAACATATATTAGCAGAAAATAATTTTTATATTATTTTATTACATTACTATTGGATTATTATGATGTCATAAAACACATTATATATTTAAACGTTATTTAATTTTTACCCAAAAATGCGCTTGTCTCAGAAAATTATGAAAAGTTCACTGTTGGATAATTTCGAGATTCTGATTCCAAAAATAATATTCAATTTATATAAATAATTTTATAAATTTATTAATTTTTACATTAAAAATACAAACCGACATTTATCGAAAATTCAAGGGTTTTGACATAAATGGATTTCAAACCTTAATAAAAATTATAATTGTATTCATAAAAATTATATGATCATTTATATTTAATAAAAAGTAATTTAGTAAAAATATTTTATTAAAATATTATTTAATTCAAAAGAATCCATTAATTCATCAAAATAGAATTCTTAATTTAATATTAACTAAAACAATACTATTTGTGGTTTAAAAACTATTTACAAAGTAAGAATAATAAAATGAATGTATATTATATATACAAAATAATGTACATAGTAATTATTCTATGTTCTTGTTACATATGAACTTATAACACCCACATAAGACTGAAGGGTAAGGTGTGCGATGATGATAGACTCTTGAGGTGGCTCGAATAACATCGCTCGGGTTGTAATCTCTATCAACTTCCACCTCTCCCGTAGGTGGTTCCGTTCAAGCTTCACGTGTTGAAGCTTGGCTTGGGCTTGGTCAAGAACGATACACAGTGACACCACCTCCTTTCCGAGCTCCAACAAATGGGACTCATACAGAGAAATTCTACTAGATGAGGCCATCACTTCCTTCGCCTGAATAAATTGGATTTGTTAAAGCCCTATATTTATACTAATCATGTGATCACTGTTCAATGGCTATATTATCAATGGTCACAATTCTTAATGGTATTTTAAAATCCAAAATCATTAAACCAATGAAGTGCATATGTTATATAACTATTTTACATAATAAAACATTTAATTAGATCAAGAGGTACTTTCATTGATAAATGTTTGGGTTGTTATATTAAGTCCATTCATTGAACATCTTTATCTCTCATAGATAACAAAAATTGAACATTCAATATCACACAGTCATATTAAGGTTTTAAAAAGTTTTGTAAAGCTTTTTAAAAACTTTGTCTGCTGGAATGTTTTTTCGATGAATTCTTTATAACTTCTTCTTATGTCTTTGCTTCTATGTCTAGTTCATACTAAATTTATCTATTTATTGATTCAGCTTTCCACTACCTAAATAGACCAATTTATTTGGTCCAATGAACTCAACCCTTCTTGGACTGATTCTCTTAATATGCCTCCCTTTTCTAAATCATTCATAAATGTTTAGCTGATAAACTTCAATGAATTCCTCCATCAGATGGACTTGTACATGTTAAGTTTCCAAGACCTATCCGATTAGTTGGAATTAATTTGTATGATATTCACATCTAATAAAAATCATCTTTATAATAATCATACAAATTATTACTCAATATTAACTCAAGACCCCATGCTTGACTCACGTTCTTCTGGCTAGTACAACTTCATAAAATCATCCATCCGATGACATCATGTATCTTCATCCAAAGCTCATCCATCAAATGAAAATTTTACCATTCATAATAAATTGAAAACTCATCCTGATATATTCTATGATAAATGACTTCTTAAAATGATTCATTTTATACTTCACCGATCGGTATGACTTTGAAAATTTTCCAACTGATAGAACTCAAGCTCCATATCAGTCTTAAAACACTTTCTTATGCCATGAGAGCCTTTATATTTATCTAGATGATGAAATTGTGATACACTATTCAATGTCATCATGGAACTTTATCATATCATTTCACCTATTTTTCCGATCATCTTTGTATTGGGACCAAGTTGGAAAGATGTTGTATTTTGTGAACCTTGTTTGTGCTGAAAGTACTGTATTTTCTTGTCATGAAAATAAATTATTTCACATTATAAAGCATTGATGATAGGACACAAATAATTAAAGGTATCATCGTAATCAGAAGACAAAACATAAAATTCCTAATTAAGTCAATCGGCTTGTGAAGAAGTTTTTTGGGGGAAAAGGTGTATTAGACTCACTATAGATCAAAAATGAAAGTCTGAATCAGAATAAGAAAATTATTGGAGTCTAAAAGTATCCAGACTAAATATGATGATGTTTTTCTGATCTTGGAGTTCTCATAAATCATATGTTTTCTAGGAAATTTATGATGTAATCCCTATCAAGGAAATGGGGGAAAAGTGATGGAAATTGTTTTGAGGTTTGAATGGAATGAATGAAGTTACTTAAAGGTTAGAAAATAATTGAAAATTTTCAATGTATGTAAAAATATACTATGACGATCCTAAATAATATCATAGTCATAATAAAGTCATGATTAGAAGCAAGAGTTTGAGGTAGAATAAAGAAGAAAGTAAAAGTTTTCTGGTATTAGTTTATCGGTGTAAGATAACAGGACGTAGATTTTTTTGAAGGATATGAAGGCGTGTTCGAAAGGTGAGAATAAAGAGGTTTTGGTTTTTAGTCAGACCAATAATCTACAAGATATAATTATTTAGAGAAATAAGTTAGTGTGTACCATAATTAGAAAAGTAAAGAAGATGTTGCTAATACCAGTACATTAGAAGTGGCGTTCCACCGAACAATCAGAGGTAGAATTATTTTTTTAATAGTTTTTGTGACCAATGCATATAAGAAAGTCAGAGACCAATAAAATAGATGAATATCAATAATATAGACAATCCTTTTCATTGGGATGTTTTTTTCAATTTGGTCAATAATGAAAGAAGAAATATGATATATTTTTCAATTGGCTCAAGAGGAAAATAAGACATACTTTTTTTCAACTGGGGAAATAGAAAAAGATGACATGCCAACTCATTAGACTAAAGGTGAAACAGATTCATCAGAGTAAAGTAAAGACCGATCCATCAGATATAGGAAGATACCTATAACTTCATCGAACACAGGATCATCAGTATAAGGAAAATAATTTTTTTTTTGATTTTTTTGAAGTAGTTGCTAAAGTGTTTATCAAAGGGGGTTTTGAAGATTCCATTGAAGTACTACCAAAAAGTGTTTATATATTTAGAATTTGTGAATATATTTATAGAATAATGGTTTTAGAGGTTTTTTCCATCTGATTGGTAATGGAGTAATGTAATGAATAATCTGTTGTTGTATACATGTCTTCATCGTAATGAATAAATTAGAATGGAAATCAGAATCAGACTGAAGAATAGTGAGAATGTTTTATGATTGATGAAGTTATGAGAAGATTTGATAAGGATTGAGAAGAAATGAGAAGAGTTGATAAGTGCTGCAGAAGTCAAATATTGAGCTGAAATAAAGGGGAAATTGATTTTTTGGGATATCTGGTTAAGCAGGAAAACTTTTCATATTCCCACCTAATCCATTTTCGTGCACCTATAAAAGGAGGAGAGTACATTGAACTTTATGACGAAATATAACATTGTTCATGTGTGGATAAAGAGAAAGAAGTTATAAAGTTCTAGTAAGAAGAGGTTTTCAGATTGAGCATTCTGTATAAACTATTCCATATAGAAGAGGAGGAATAAATATAATATTTAGTGACCATCAGATCGGACTGGGAAATTAGACTGAGATTTCCAGACTGAGACATAAGTAGTTTAGAATTATTTCAGTGGTATTCTGGAAAACTTATATTTTCAAAATGAGAATTCAGACTGAGGAATTGGACTTGGGTATCACAATGAGTATCATTATAAAGAATAGATAAGTTTTTACCTACTTCTAGGTAGGAAAGTGAAGATTTTTTTTAAGGTTATATAAGTGAAGGTTGAAAATATAGCACAGTAACATGTTTGTATAAAACTGGTGAAAGTTTCATAACTTTTTACACAAAATTTTATTACATCATTTCATGATACTTAAAGCACATGTATTGTTTTATTAAATATAGTGCTATAAAATTGTAAGGGTATATCCTAATTTTTGTATCTAAAAAGGATTGTTTTCTAGTGGATCACGTGCTATTGGATTGTTTGTAAATCATACCAAAGATGTAGATACTCTTGTTGAGTATCATACCTTGTAAATTATTATGATACTGTGAATGTGTGATTGTTTTGTTTTCAAAAAAGTGATAAATTTTTAACATGGGGTGAAGGTTGTTTCAAAATAAAGGAAACTTAAAATAAATATATTTCACTAATTCACCCCTCCTCCTCTTAGTGATACACTGATCTTGGATGGAAAAAATAAACTAGTATTAGAGGGAAGGCTCCCTTTATTTACTCTTTTATGATATTTTTGAAGAAAATTTGTGATAGAGAATCCGAATTTGGTGGAAAATAAGGGGATTATGGTCTTTGATGGTAACAACTATCATATCTGGAAAGATAGAATGTTTTCTTATCTCATATCTCTTGGGAATGATATTCTCAAAGCTACAATAGATGGATTTTCTCCTATTGATGAAAAAGTTCCTCTTACATCTATTGACAATAAGAATCTTGAGAATGATGGAAGATATAATAATGATTTAATCTCATCACTTTCTGAAAGTGAGTTTCTAAGAGTGAAGTGTTTTTACACTACCAAAGGTATCTCATATAAACTGAAGAACACTTATAAAGGAAATACAAAATTGAAGATGAAAAAGTTACAAATCTTGAGATTTTAGTATGAAGATATCAATATTGGTGAGTATGAATCTGTTGGTGACTTCTTTACTAGTGTGAACGAAATTTTTATCACTCTTAGATGTCTTGGTGAAAAGTTGAAATATTCTACTATTATTGAAAAGATTTTGAGAATTCTTCCTGATAAGTCTAATGCCAAAGTTTCTTCATTGGAAGATAGAGATCCATAAACATTATCTCTGGATGAATTGCATAATACTCTCATCACTTATGAAATTACAAGGGAGAAAGTTATGAAAGGAAAAACAAAAACTTGATAGATAAATTTCTTTCAAGGATTCCAAGAAAGAAAATCCTAAGAATATTCTTGAAAATGAAGAATATGGGGATTCTAATTCTAAAAATGTGGTAAGTAAAAATCATGATGAATTTTTATCCTTGTTTTATAAAAATGTGAAAATATGTACATGTTAATTCAAGGGGAAACTTCCCTTAAAATTCTTTTAACATATAGCCATTGGTAACATTAAAACTAATTTTACTTGAAGAAAGAAAGAAGAGGATAATGATAAAGATTAATGATTTTAGAGAAGATCGTGGAGGAGACATGATGATAAGGCTAAATCATATTCCAAAGGGAAATATAGAAGTTCTCCAAATCCAAAAGGATAAGTTTCTTGTTTATAGATAATGAAGAAGAAGGAAATAAAGCTGAATCCAAAAAGTCTACTAAGAATTATAGAGATAATTATTTCATTGAAATAATTAACAACAAAGAGTTCAGTAACAATAGTTCTAAAGAAGAATAAACTCGATTATAATTTCCTCTGAAAGAATAATTTAAATAATGTTTGAGAAATATTGGAAGGATTGATAAATAAATCAATTAATTGAAAAATGAAAATTATTCAAAAAACAATCAATAATGTTTTATTGATGATAAAGTTAATTTTCTGGAAGAGATTGATGATTTGAATAAATCTATTGAGAAATAAAATAAAATGAATAAACATCTATAAATAAAGTTGAAGGAAAAAATAAGAATAGTTGGAACTTATCCAAATTTTTTCTCTAAAGCTAAGAAGAGGGGTGCAGGTTTCTAGAATTTTATCTCTAATATTGGTGAAATATATAGAAAGGGTAAACCTAATAAGGATCAAAAGTTATCTTAAAAGGTTGAGAAATAATATGGAATTGTTTTTAAGAATAAGAAATCTGGGAAATATATGTATGTGTCCACAACTAACAAAGTGGATAAGTTAGAAGATTCTAAAAATTATGATTCTGAAAAGGATTTTATAAATTCTAGTTTCGATAAGGATAGAAAGAAATATGAGTTGAAAAATAAGATTCTAGGTGATATGAAAAAATGTTGGTGGTCAATAAACTTCTGATAATAAAGATGAAAATGCTATTTAGAAACATGCTCATAGTTCTGGATCTTATAGAAGTTACAAAGTCAAATATTCCTTCTATGGAAACATTTGATATTGTGGAGGATTAGGTTATATAGAAAATATGTGTTGGTTTAATAAAAAAATTACATTTATTCCAAAATTTACATAAGGAAATGTTTTAGGGGGAGTCAATCCACTAAAAGAAAGAAATCTTGAAAGGATTCTTTGAAGAAACCTGAGATGGTTGGTGCGTAAATTGAGAATAAGTTCTAGCCTTTGGAAACTATTTTTAAAATATGTTAACAACTTACACTTATTGAAAAAGGATGTCTTGTTTTGTTACCGGCCCAATAAAAGGTTTATAACAACTCTTAGAAGCTGGATGTGAAGAAAGATAAAAGGAATGAAAAATCTCTTACTGTTGAAACTTCTCTAAAAACTAAAAAATAATAACAAACATGGATCTTGGATATTGGGTGTTCTTATCATATGTAAGGATACTTATAATATTTTATGAATGTCAAATACTTCAAATAATTAACAATAACATTTGGCAATGATGAATCCCTCAGAATAAAAGGTTTTGGATCTATAATTATTGGGGGTGAAAAGTTAAAGTCTGAGAAAGTTTTATTTTTTGATGGGATGAAACAATAATTTCTAAGTATTTCAAAACCTTTTTATGAAGTAAAAAGAGTTATTTTCATAACATATGGTTTTTCAGGAAAATATTGGAAGATGGAAAGATAATTATAAGCGGCCATCATACAAAAGGAAACTTTTTCCATGGTAGTGAGGTTAAAAATTATTGTTAATTATGCTAGGTGGAATAGAATTATTTCTGGAATAAAAGGTTGGGATATATGTTTTAGAGAAACATGAGAAATTTATCAAAGTGAGATAGTTTCCACGGAATTTGTGATATGTTATGAAGAAGAGACCGATGTTGCACAATTTGTCTCAAAGGAAAGATTAAAAACTCTATGTATAAGAAAGTTGACATTTGTTCAAAATGATCCTTGGTAATTATTCATTCAAATATTCATGGTCCAATTATAAAACAATAAACTCAAGAAGATAAATACTTCATTCAATTCATTGATTATAGTACTCACATTACATGTGTTATGTATATGAAAAATAAGCCAGATTCTCAAAAAATGTTTAAACGTTTCAGGAGAAAAGCTAAGAAGTAATGCGAGTATTCATTGAAGAATTTGAGAAATAAAATTGGTAGTGAATATAAAAATGATGAGTGTGAAAGTTATATTGAGACACATGGGATTCGATAAGTTTGATATAATTTAAACTCCTAAAAAAATGGTGTTGATGAAAGGAAAAATAAAAGTCTGGTTGAAATAGGATAAACTATGTTACTTGAACATGTTCTCTCTCATTACTTTTAGAGGCAATCCATGACCACTGCTGTGTATATTCGAAACCAATGTTTCTATAGACTAATTATATACATGACTCCATATGAAATGTTTTATGAAAAAACTCTAGTTATAAACACTTTATAGTTTTTGGGAGTCCATGTATCATATAAAATAAAGGTGGAAACCTTGGAAAGTTTGAGAGAAGAGGCGAAGATGGAATTTTTATTAGATATTATATGAAAGTAAGAAGATATTGATGTTTCTACAAATAAATAGTAATATTTTTTTATTCTATTAATGTGAAAATTATTTAAAAAGTTTTATAATATAATCAAAAAACTTATAGAGATGAAGAAGATGAATAGGATGAAATAATTTTTTTAACAATTCTAATAAGGATGTAAACAATTGTAATCCTAATTAAGAAGAAGAATCAAACTCAACTGTTTTTAGTGATGAATAATAATATCAAAAATATCATCCTAGGATGACGAAGCAAGTGGAAGCTCAAAACATAATTTTTAATCAAATAAAAGGGTTCAAACAAGAATAACATCAAAATCTATTATACATACTTATTTGTATTCAAAAGTTGTGTTGAAATGTATAAATAAAGTATTTCAGAATCTAGAATGGGTTTGAGATATGAATAAAGAGTTGGATAAAATCAAGAAGAATGATACTTGGGAACTCTTACCTAAGCCAATTGAAAAAAAATTTATCGACACAAAGTGAGTTTTCTAGAACAAGATGAATGCAGATGGTGAAGTGATAAGAAAAAAATCCAGGTTAGTGTGCAAAGGTTACTCATAGATTAGAGGAATTTATTTTGATGAGACTTTTGCAATGGTGGAAAGGTTAGAAACAATTAGAATCTTTCTTTTTATTACTTCACAACTAAGTTACAAATTTTTTCATATGGATCAAAAATTAGCATTTTTTGAATGATGAACTTGATGAGAAATCTTATATTGAACAACCATATTGATTTATTATTGGGAAGGATGAATGTTATTTGTTTACGTTGAATAAATCCTTGTATGACCTAAATTCAGCTTCAAGGTATTGGTATTCCTAATAGTATACCTTCTTAAAAATGATGAGTTTTAATAAAGGAAGGGTTGATAATAATCTGTACATTAGATAAATTCAATAATTTTCCCACATTGTAATTGTTTAGGTTGATGAAATTATCTTTACTAGGAATGATGAAATAACCTATGAAAGATTTTTTGAAGAGATGTAAAAGTTGTTTGAGATATCCATGTTGGGTGAAATGAATTGCTTTCTTAGGTTACAAATCTCACAAAAGAAGAAACACATATTTATATCTCAAGAAAAGTATGCTAAGATACTTATTTATATGTTTGGAATGGAAAATTAAAAACTAATTTCCGCACCAACATTAGTGGGAACCAATTTGAATAAATATGGAGAAGGAAAGAAAGTTGAATCCAAAGAGTTTCTAAAGCTAATCAAAAGATTTTTATATTTGACTACCTCAAGAACATACATTATATATGTTGTTACTTTATGTGTTAGATTTCAAAGTGATCCAAAATAATCACATTTATTGTATGGAAACATAATTCTCATATATATTGAAGGCATAAAAAATTTCAGAATCATGTATGATAACTTGGAAAGTATTCACTTATCTGGGTATTTAGATATTGATTGGGTAGGAAATGTTAATGATTGAAGATCAAAATATATTTTAGTTTTATTTATAAGAAAAATTTTGGTTAGTTGGAATAAAAAAAATTCAGTAACTCTTAGCCTGGATGAATCTAAGTATGTTTCTTCCTCCCATTTCACTACCCAACCGATGTGGATGAAGAATCAGTTAAAAGAATTACTTTTTAAAGTAAAGTTATAATTTCTCTTGGGCTGTGATAATCAAAGAGACATCATCCTTACAAGAAACCCAGTACAACATTCTAATTCAAGACATATTGAAATAAAAGATCACTTTATCAAAGATCATGTGGAGAAGAATGAATTAATGCTATAGTATGTTCCTACATCAGAACATGTTTCTAGAATTTTCACAAAAACTTTACCAAAGGAAGCATTTTTCAGACTAAGGTTCAACATGGGTGTCCAACCTCTTTCTATTTAAGGGTGATGTATGTGTTTATATCCCATCTATCATATAGTCTTTGTATAGTGTTATCAAGGGAGATAATTGTTTCATAAATCTATCCATTGATATGTACTAAACCTTTTAAGGAAGCATGTATGTAGGGAGAATCGTGGGTATGTAAACTCAACATGTAAGTGTGTAAATTATTCTAACAGTTTGTTGGAGTGGTTGTAGTAAATATTTGTTTATAGGTAAGCATAAGAAGTGAGAAAATATGTGAATAAAAGATGAATAAGTTTCATGAGTAAATACTATTGGGAAACATGGTTTTACTGTCAATGATTCTTGTTTCCTAAAATGAGTTAGCTCATATAGGCTTATAATTCATTGATATGTAATACATAGCATGAGTTTACAAAGTTTATTGATTTATAAACCATGGTTGAAAAAAAACTCTAAAGGGGTATATTTTTGGTACCATGTTGGAATGAAGTTGTCTGTTGTTGTAGCATCCCACTCTGTATTCCACTTAACAGTGCCCCGAGATGGTGGGCCACAAGACCTCAAGCGTGCCTCTTCGAATTCCAAAGGATTTCAACCAGTAGTGTGGGACCAGGATGTGTCTAGGGGAAGACTATTCCCTCATTGATCAAAGTGGATTGTATCATTATATATATATATATATAACATGAAACAACATAAGAAATAACCAACAAACAGTAGAAGAACATTAATAATAAATAATGAAAGCTAAATAAACAATAAGAGGAAGCTAAATAATAAAAAAAATAAATGATTCCAAAGATGATGATGTTATACAAAAATGAATATATAGGGACAGAGTATACAAACATATACCAAATTCTAAACAAAATTACAAAAGGCCAAAAACTACTATGTCTAGCATCTCAAGCATAGGCTTGGCCTTATGCTCCCAAAATCTATCCTAGTCTTTCAATCGTGAATTGGAAGATGACTGCTTCCCTTTATCTATACCTGCAGTCATAAAGTCTACTCAGCTACCAAAGGAGGCCAAAGAAGGGTTTGAGATACAATCTCAGTTGTCCACCACCCATGGTGTTTAGGCCAATCCATTAATGAAATATAAAATGAATAGGATTCCTTACTAAATAAATAAAAAATAAAAATAAACAAATAAATACATTTGACTAGGTTCCACTTGAAAACCCATCCAATTTACCTTCCTCAACCTAATATGGTGAGTCAGAACCAAAGGAAAATACAAAGGTAAAGTGAGGGATATAATTTGAGAATGTGTACTATCCCCAAAATAGTGACTGGGCTCAATGGAAACATCTTTATGTTTTTAAAACCAAAGTATCGTTTATAATTTTGAAATAATTCATTTACTTTTTAAATTCAATTGAAAACCCATTTTTTATAATTTATAAGGATTCACCCTGATCCCGTCCATGGTAATCTAGAGTAACTTTCCAAGTATTGCTTTAGGGGCTTGGTATATGTTCAATTCCTAGGATTCTATCTGGGTGAATCAAGAATGAATTCACAAATTTCACTCTAGTATGATATGAAAACATTAAGAACTAACTTTTGAGTATATACATGGTATCTCACATATGAGGTCTGAGTCTCTCTCGTGGAATTGTACAACCATCATGCCATAAATCCAATCCAATGGGTCTCCCCTAGGTAACCGGTGTAAAAAATATACAGGAAAAAATAGATAACTCCTAATGATCCCTTCCCTGGCATAGCTGGTGTCACTCCCCATGTTTACTCAACATTAAAAAAACTAAAAAGAAGGCATGAGAGTACTTCCAAGAGGTACATTTGTTAGAACCCCATGTTCCACCCTCGACACTAAGGTGAAGTCATTAAACAATCAATTTACATATATAACATGTTGATCAAGAGGGACCATTTCATTAGTTCGAGCATTTTTATCTTAGTAGTCACATGGGTTAAAGAATTTCTCATTTTGATTTCTAATTTAATGGTCCATTTATGTCATGTGGTGCAAGGAATTGAGAACTAGGAAAATTCATGTAATTATACTATTTCATTATGGCATGGAGTATAGGGGTCTAACCCATGGTTTAACCTTGAATTCAACTAAACAAATATTCTCAAGGCATTAATTATGTTAAAATAAACCTCAAGGGGTGTTTGGCCATTTTATATCAAAGTTTTATTAGGTCATTAAGGGGTACATCACCCATTAGGGTGGCGTGATTCATGAAGATCAACCCAAGGGGTTTATTTTCTACTATATTTGGTTTCCAAAGGAAAGGTAAGGAATTCAATTAATTTAATTAGAAAAATTAGGCGACGCCAGAAGGGATTGGCTCATGGAACAACAAATAAAATTTTAAAGTGAAATTAATTGAATGGAAAAAAGCCAAAACCACAAACCTTATCCTTGTATAGGTTCCCTCATCCAGTGTTAAACTTTTATTCAATCTAGGTTGGAAGAAATCAATGAAATCATAAAATTCAATGGGAATGGGGAAAATGAGAATGCACCAAGATAGTGCAACAGATAGAAATAATAACTTGAAAAATACATGACATGATTAAAGATCTCACCTCTAGCTTTTTTTGGATCTGAAAGTAAATGAATCAGAGTCCTTTTAGAGGAGTTAGCTCGATCTATAGGTTGAGGGAGATAATAATATTAACATGAGGGATGAGAAGAATAAACCACTAGAGAAAGAGAGAAAATAAAGAAAAGGGTTTAAAAAAATTAAAGAGAGAGTAAAAAGGTAAATTCGTCCACAAAAATAGGGGTGAATAGTTGGAAAAATCATGAACCAACTATCTTCCAAGACGCTTCTATAAGGAGTCACCTCACATAGTTAGGCACATAGTTTATCTAACTGTATAAAATCCCTGGAAAATCCATTGTCCAAAAACTGCAGATGGATTGCACTCACATGAACCTTGGGTCACATGGTTGTAGACAAACCATGCAACCCCCAGGTCCCCACCATCTGTAGCCGCACAGTTTACAGAAACCGTGTGTACTAGATTGTATGGTTTCACTTAATTGTGCAACCCTGTATTTTCTTCCCACCACGAGGATCCGGGCTTCAAAAGAGCTCCAGATGCACCCAAGACCTATTAACATGATTAGACATCATTGTTAGGCCCATTTAAAGGAATTTAAACAAAAATGAATGATTTTTACACTTTGGAAAAGCCAGAATGATACAACATCCCCTCCTTAAGAAAAAGAATCCCTAATTTTCCCTTTCTAGGTTGATAGAATGTATTCTAATAAGAGTTTCGACCATTAAGCATGTACCTCGGCCTCCCACTCCTAGGTATCATCTTGTACGCATCTGTTCTACCATATCACCCATACTAGAGGGGTAAACATTCCTTAGAGAGACTTAATACCCCAATCAATGATATATATTGGACGATCCTTAAATGAAACATCTGCCTCCATCTCAATATCATTAGGGTCAAACGAATGATATGGTTCATGATGACATAATCATAACTGAGATACCTGGAATATGTTGTGCATGGTGTGGTAGATCTAAGGTAACATCAACCGATATGCTTCCAACCCAGCTCTCTCTATTGTCTCAAAAGGCCTGACATATTGAGGTGATAACTTTCCTTGTCTCTAGATTCATCTGTGACCCAATATAGGCGATGCACACAAAATGACATGATGCCCCACCTCAAAATACAAAGGTCTATGATGACGATCATTATAACACTTCTTCTTAGACTGAGCTATAACTATATGCTTCTGAATCAGTTGAACTTGAACTGGTGTATTTTAAATGATACGATAACCCAGTAAAGCTACCTCACCTACCTTTATCCAACATAGAGGTGAACAAAATAGTCTACTATAGAAGGACTTGTATGGATCTATGTGGATTGTTTCCTAAAAACCATTATTCTAGGAAAAATAAACCAGAGGTATATGATTTTTCCATAAGCCACCAAAATCAAGAATGCAGGCCAGAAGTATATCCTCTAACACCAATATTGTCTACTAAGACTTCCTGTCAGTCTAAGGGTGATATGTTGTTCTCCAGAGCACTTGTGTACCCAGTTCCTTTTTGAACCTTTTTAGAAACCATCAAGTAAACTGGGTGTCTCTGTCCGAAATGATAGAATGGGGGAAACCATGAATTTTCACTATCTCCTAAAGGTAAATCCTTCTAATATCATCAATAGATATGGATTCCTGAATCAGTATAAAGTGCGCGACTTTGGTCATCCAATCGAAGATCACCCGTTTGACATCTCTACCTTGTGGGGATCTTTTCAAGATTGTAATGAAATCCATGTTGACATCGTTCTATTTCAATTTAGGAATAGAGAGTGTCTATAGAATCCCAACAAGTAGTTGGTGCTCTATATTCACCTGTTGATAGGTGGAGCATCGAGTAATAAATCATGATATCTGTCTCTTCATGTTTGGCCACCAATACTGATGATGAATGACATAGTAAATCTTTGTAAGAAAAAGATGAACTACCCACACAGAGGTAAGTTATTACCTCATCATCTATTCCTGTATATCTGAAGTCACCCATACATTCCCATGGAAGAGTAAGATCTCACTCACATCTACAACCTACCCAAAAGGATTGTTCTCTCCTGTAATAATCTCCCTCAAAATAAGTCCCTTAGAATAAGAAAATGATCACATCCAGATCTACTCCAAAAGATAGGATGTCACTGCTAGAGCTATTAGAACTATTTTACCATGTTATTTCTGAACCTCAAGATGCATCTTAGAGAAAAAATCCATTAATTTCCACTCACTACTAGCCTTCTTGATGACTTACGTCTGATTATACTACCTTAATGCATCAGCTATGAAATTACCCTTTCTAGGTGTGTGAGTAAGTGAAAAGTCAAACAATTATAGGTATTCTACCCACCTATACTACCTCAGATTCAAGTCTTACTGTGTAGAGATGTATTTGAGACTTTTATGATCAGTGTAAACAATGAATCATTACCCCAATAGATAGTGCCTTAAACAACATAGATCATGAACCACAACTTCTAGCTTGAGGTCGTGTGTAGGATAGTTCTTCTCATGAGGTCTCAACTGGTGGTACCCATACACAACACCCAATCACCCTGTATCATAACTACACCGAGCCCAATTCCTAAAGCATCATAATATACAGTATAACTTCTACCCGAATTATATAGAATCAGGATTAGTGATAGAGTGATTCTTTTCTTTAACTCATAAAAATCAATCTCACAAGCTTTAGTACATTCAAGTTTCACACCCTTCTTGGTCAATCCCATGAGATATGCTACCAGGTGTGAGAAGTCCTAGATAAATCGCTTATAATATACAAATAGTCCTAAGAATCCATGTATGTCGAATATACTCTTAGGCTACTCCTAGGAAACCAAAATTCTCACCTTATCTGGGTAAAATGATACACATTATTTAGATATTATATGGCCCAAGAAGTGAACCTTGCTAAACAAAAAGTGTCATTTTCTGAGAATTAAATATTTCTGGTGCTCTCTAAGTGTACTCAACATGATCTCAATATGATTGGTGTTGTCCTGTCTAGTGTGTGAGTACTAAGATGTAATCCATGAATACCACCACAAAGGAATAAAGACATTGGTGGAAAACCCAATTCATCAGATCCATGAAGAATGTTGACACATTCTTCTGGCCGAACGACATAAAAAAATACTCATATAGGGCATACCTTCTTTAGAACACTGTATGTAGTATGTAGGGTGGCATCACATAGACCTGATGATAGAACAAGCTCAAATAAATAATGGATAAAACCTTTTACCCTTAGATCCAGTCGAAGAGGACATCTATATGAGAACATGGATTCTATTTCTTCATTGTGATCTGGTTCAGTAGTGGTAATCCACACACAATCTAAGGGTACCATACACCTTCTTGGTGAAGATAACTGGCGAACCCCATTGCAATGTGTTGGGTCAGATAACACCCTTAGCCTCTATGTCCTCATGCTGCTTCCTATGTTCATGGAGCTCTATAGGTTCCATCTAGTACAGAGGAATGGACAATGCTACTACACCAAGAAGAAGCTCTATGGTAAACTCATTTTCTATTTAAGGTGGTAAATTGGAGATATCATCCATGATGGAATTCTTAAAATGATCCAATAGAGGAGGTAATTCCATGAGAATCATTCCCTGATCGCTCATAAATATAATGGACATCTAACCAATCACTCCACCTAGACCACTATGCTTGAGTCTAGCTTGAATTTCCTATATATCCCATTCTACCTTACGGATATACATGTTTCCCTTGGGTGATGTGAATGAAAACTTATAGTGATATCAATCCACTTGGTCTTGATATGGCACAATCCAGCCCATATCGGGAATGAAGTCAAAGTCAGTCATCTTACGGATGAAGAAACTCCACATAAAATGGTACCCACCTATCAAAATGGGTAATTACTTGCACTAGCATATACCCTATACTTGAAACTCTTAATGGAATTTCAAGGATAATTGAACCACCAGAGAACTCTATTAATATTCCCAAACTTCATATAGTTGTAGCATATAGAAAAGAGTGTCATGAACCTATATAAAAAAGAGATAAAACTAGGGTGGAGGCTACCAAAATAGTACCTATAACTATATATGGCCCTAGAATCTATTCCTCTGGAATATGATGAATAAAATATATATGGTATGAACTATAGACTTGTGATGCTACCTATGTAGCCTGAGTAGGCCCACTTTACTGATGATGAAAGTCTAAGGCTTGACTACCTCAACCAAGAACACCTACACAAACTGAACATCCTATAGAAGACCAAATCCCAGTATAAAGGGAATCACTAATCCTACACCTGAAGGTGGTTCTAGAATAGAAACTTTCTCAATAAGCACTACAGTAAAGCATTGGTAGAAGTGTTGGAGGTGACCCATCATTCTACAATCCCATCACATTATCTGGTTCCTCATACACTGTGACTTTTTGTGTCCTATCCTGACTCATTGGTGACACACCAAAAGGCTTTCAAAGCATGCCACCTAGCTGTTACCACCCCCGCATGTACCCTCAAAAAATCACTTTTTTCCACTGGATAAACCACTGTCCTGCCTGGAAGGTAAATTGATCTGCTTCACATTTCCTAATTCGCTCGGGTTTTTCTCAGTAATGAGATCATAGTTCACAATATCTAAAATAGTGGCCATCCAAAATATGTTCACCTATGAGTGAATGACATAATCATTCCCATCCTCAAATTTCCTTGCATTAGTCAGCTCATCACTGACCAAGGTCGGTATGAAGCGTTATAAATCATTTAAGTGGGCTGATTATTCCATCACTGGCATGTCACCTTACTGAAGGTGCATGAACTCCCATACAAAATTTGTTCTAAGAGTCTGAAAGTAGATGTTTTCAAAGAATTCTATTTGGAAGTCCACCCAGACCATACCTTGATATTGATCAGTCTGAGTCAGAATGTCCCAACATCTCTTTCTAGAGTCATATATCATATAGGTTGTGATCTTGAACCTCCGCTCTGAAGGAATCTCGATATGATCAGAGATGGATTGCATGGTCTCTATCCATGATTCAACCGCCTGAGGTCTGCCATCCCTAGAGAATGTGGGAGGATGCTACTGTTGTAACTCCCTAGTTATCTCTTCCATACTAGGGGTAGGTCGGGGTGCACCCTGACTGATTTCATGACGCAGATGAAGTTGTCACGGAATTGGGAATCAAGAACTAGTGGAGGTTCTAGAGGAGGTGCCTTAGGTGTCACTACATGAGGAATAATGAGTGGCTCCGGGCCCACCACCTCCAAGGTATTCTCATATCAACTTTACTAGAATATAACAAGAGGTATTCGTGGTGACATATCTCTAGAATTCCAAGATCATGGTTCAGACAGGATTCATAACAGATAGGCAAAGTGATAAAGAAGGACGAGTACAAGCCCACCTATATGTACATTACAACACTTAGTCTTCTTGGGAGCCAAGGATGGGTGATCATAATGAGTCACAGAAGGAACATATGAGACATGGCCTACTATCCACAACTAGTTCAGTTTAGATTAAGGTCTCTTATTAGCTAACCATTCTATATTAAGGGTCATATTCATTTTAATTCATTAGGTAATTATATTTCATTTATGTTTTTGGATTATATGAATCACCACCACTAATTTATAAGGGCCCATACACCTCATAAATTAGATGGTGGTGTCCATTTAGTCCTTACCATAACACATTCTAACCCATATGACCAATGGTCCATGAATCAATATACCAAAATTGGGTTCTTAAGGAATTTGATCTAACCTATGTAGTAAAACAATGTTTGGTTAAGGTAGATAATTTAAGTGCCAATTGTGTTTTCTTAGCCTTAAAAGGAAATATCAGCACATTTCTAAATATAATAAAAAATAAATACAAGATATAAAAAAGGCACAAATAGTAATCACATGAAACACCAACAATGCACATAAAAAATTAGATATGGCATGGCATAATGCATGGAATTTTAATCCTAAGGTGTCTAGTAAGATTCCTGATTTTTAATATTCCCTCATATCATTGGGCTAAGGATAAAAAATCCTCTTTAATAACATCAATATTAGTAACAACATTAAGCAAGTGAGTAACCCATTGTGAAATCAACAAAACCATAATAACTCAAGCAATAAAATAATTTTCCCAACCCAGGTAATTTGGGATTCTTGAGTTCATGAGTTAGATACTCCCAGACACAGGATCAAAACCAAATTATAATGTCCTAGTACCCTGTCTTATGACAAAATAGTAAGATAAAAAAGAAACCCCTCTGATACCACTTTGTATAATCCCTCCCCATATTCCACTTAATGGTGCCTCAAGACGGTGGGCCATAATACCTCAAGCGCACCTCCCCCAATGCCAAAGGCTATGGACCAGAAGCGAGTGCCTATTGTGTGTTCATGGGGAGACTATGCCCTCATTGATCACAATGGAGTGAAACATTATATATATATATATATAACATGAAGAAATAGAATCAATAACCAATAGACAACAACATAACATTAAAAATAAATCATGCAAGCTAAATAAACAATAAGAAGAAGCTGAATAATAATAATAAAAAATACCAAATATAATGATGTTATACAGAAATGAATATACAGGGGGTAGGGGATATAGGCATATATCACATTATAAGAAAAAGTAAAAAAAATACAAAAAATTATGTCTATAATATCAATCATAATCTCAATCATATGCTCCCAAACTCTAACCTAGACTGTTAATCATGCATTTGAAGCTAGTTACGTCCCTTTATCTATACTTGAGGTCATAATGTCTACTCAAGTACCTAAGACAGACTGAGCATGGTGTGAGATACAATCTCAGTAGGCCACCACCCATGATTTATAGGCTAATACATTAGTGAAATATAACATGAACAATTTTCCTTACTAAATAAATGAAAAATAGAAATAAACAAATAAATACGTTGCACTGGGTTCCACTTGTACACTTGACTAATTTACCTTATTCGGCGAGAGCTGGTGAGTATGAACCAAAGGAACCTACAAAGGTAAAGAAAGGGATATAATTTGAGAAGGTGGAATATCCCCAAGCTTGTGATTGGTCTTGGAGGAAATGTCCCTACATTTCTAAAACCAAAGGGTCATTTTTCATTTTGAAATAATTTATTTACCTTTTAAAGTCAATCAAAAAAACCTTATTATAATTTATTTGGAATCACCCTAAGCCCTTCCATAGAAATCTAGAGAGAATTTATAACAATATATCTAGGGGCTCAGTACAAGGTCAATTCCATGCCTAGGTGACTTAGGAATGAAGTCCCAAGTGTCCCTCTATCATGATATGAAAACATCAAGAACCAACCTCTGAGTTCATACCTGGTATCCCACATAGGTGCCTAAGCCTCTCTTGCGACATGATATAACCATCATGCCATAGATCTCATCCAAGGGGTCTCCCCTAGGGAACCGTTGTCACTCTTTTGAAGGCCAAAATTAATAACGCACGATGTTCCCATCATTAGAATACCCACTTTTACTACCATTGTATTTAATCAACATTAAAAAAACTAACAAGAAGTCATGAGAGTCCATCCAAGGGGTCCTTAATTCTAAAACCCTTGTTTTATCCTCGATACTAATGTGAAATCATTAAACAATAGATTTACATATATAACATGTCTATAAAGAGGGACCATTTCATTAGTTTAATCCTTTTTATCTTAATAGTCGCATTGGTTAAGGAATTTATCATTTAATGGTCTATTTATGTCACGATGTTCCAGGAATTGAGCACTAGGACAATTCATTTAATTCAACTATTTCATTATGGCATGGATTATAGGGGTATAACCCATGGTTCTACCTTGAATCCAACTAAAACAATATGCTAAAAACATTAATTATGTGACAACACACCTCAAGGGGGTGTTTGGCCATTTTAGATCAAAGGTTAATTAGGCCTCTAGGGGTTATCTCACCCATTGGGGTGGCATGAGTCATTGCAATCAAACCAAGGGGTTGATTGTCCACTAGCTTGGGTCACCAAAGGTAAGGTAAGGAATTTGATTAATTTAATTATAAAATTTGGGTGATGTCGGAAGGTTCTAGATAATATAGAATCAATGAAAATTATAAAGTGAAAAAAAATGAAGGGAAAGAGCTGAGACCACCTAACTTAGCCGCATAAAGTTTCCCTCATACAACATTGACCTTTGATTCGATCTAGGTTGGAAGAAATCAGAGAAATAATCAATTTCCTTGGAAATGGGGAAAATGATCTTGAACCAAGATAGCAAAATAGATGTAAATAAGAACTTGAAAAAGACTTGAGATGATTAAATATATCACCTCTATCTTTCCATTGGATCTTAAGTTGAATGAATTGGAGTTTTTTTGGAGGAGTTAGCTTGATCCCTATGTTGAGATGGAGAAGAAGCTTCATGAGGGGGAGGAGAAGAAGAATCCACTGGATGAAGATATAAAATAAATAAAAGGGTCTAAAATAATTAAAGATGGGTAAAATGAAAAATTCAACCACAAATATAGGGGAGAATGGTTTGGCCACATGGTTATCCTAACCAAGGGCCAACTGTGCACCAGACCACTGCTATAAGGGGGTACCATTCATAGTTAGGGACATAGTTTATCTAGTCATGATAAAAACCATGAAAAAAAAACACTATCCAAAAACTATATCTGGATCACATGGACATGTAAATTGGGTCTCACGGTTGATGAATAATTTTGCAGCCTCTAGGTCCCCACTTTCTGTAGCTGCACGGTTTAGGGAAACCGTGCGGGCTGGGCTACACGGTTTCTCCTAACCATGTGAACTAGTCTTTTCATCCCACCTTTGGGATTTGGGATTTTATCATGCTCTTAACACACCTAATACCTCTTTTAATTGATTAGGTATCATTATTAGGTCTGTTTAAATGAATTTAAATTAAAAATGAATGGTCGGCGCCTTTAGGAAAAGCTGGTATTTTACATTTGTGAACCTCATTTTTGCTGAAAGTATTGAATTTTGTTGTCAAGAAAAGAAATCATTTAAATTTTTAAAGATTTTATGATCAAATGTATATAATTAAAGGTTTCATCATAATCAGAATATTGAACATAAAATTTATAAGAATGTATATCCACTTGTGAAGAATTTTTATGCGAGAAAAGGATCATCAGAATCACCTTGGATTTGAAATGAATGTCTGAATCAGAATGGAAAAAGTATCGGATTATGAAAGTATCCATACAAAATCCTATGATGATTTTCCAATCTTGGAGTTATCATAAGTCACAAGTTTTCTGGGAAACTTCTGATGCAATCCTTATGAAGGAAATGTGGAGAACAAGTGCTGCCAATCAGTTTGTGTTTTGATTGGAAATAAAAATGTTGCTAAAAGGATTTAGAGTAATAGAAACTTTCAAATTTAAGTTATATGATGAAATTACAACACTAAATTTTATAAAATTCATGAGTAAGTCATTATTAAAATCAAGTGTTTTTGGTAGAAGAAATAATAAAGTCAATGTTTTCCAAACTCAGTTTATCGATGTAAGATCACCAGACAAAAATTTGTTTGAATAATGGGAAGGTGTGTTTGAAATGTGAGAAGATGAAGATTTTTGTTTTCACTCATACCAATAAGACATGATATAAAATTATTATAATTAATATGTTTTTTATTGTAATCAGAAAATTAAAAAATCTATTTGTAATACCGGTTCATCAGACGTGGTGTTCCATCAATCAATCCGAGGTAGAAGTGTTTTTGTTGGGAGTTGTTGGGACCGATGCATGTAAGAAATTCTAAGATTGATCAACCAGATAAAGATCAATAATATAGAAAATTATTTTAATCATGTTAGGAAAGTGTATAATTATTTAGAATGTAATATAAGTTAATTTTTACAAGGAATCACAATAACTTGTTTGGAAGCAACTGGTGAATGTTTCTTAACTTGTTAGACAAACATGTATTACACTATTTCATGCCACTTAAATTACATGAACTATTGTATTGAACATAGTGTTAGAAAATTTTAAGGGTATATACTACTTTTTTTATCCACAAAAATGATTTTTATAGTAGATTGTGTGGTATTAGATTGTTTCCAAACCATACCAAGGATATAACTACTCTTATTGAGTAGTGAACTTTGTAAATTCTTGTGTTGCTTTGAATGTGTGGTTGTTGTGTTTTCCAAAAAGTGATAAATTCTTAAAAGAAGGTGAAGTTTGTTTCAAATGAAAGGAAAATTAAATGAAATATATATCACGTATTCACCCTCCCCCTCTGAGTGATACATTGATCCTAGCTAGGAAATATCAATTTATCGAAACATCTTCTTGATAAATGTTCAATTGATGTATCTTAATTTGATGGAATTAATCTGATATCCCTCATTCACCAGAACACTACATGACTTTGCAACCTAGAACATTATATAACTTGTAACAAAAATTTTTCCACATGAAAAATATAAAAACTCTCTGTTTGGAAACTTCACCAGTCATTGTCTGGTGAACATGATTCCTTATCTATTATATACCATTGTTGCAACTTATAATGAATTTTTTCATGGAGTAATTCCCCCATTTATTCATCTGATAACTTTTTTCAACATTTTTGTAGGATTATAAATTCCACAATAACTCTATATATATTTTAAAACATAAATCTTATTACACTATTTTACCTTTTCCCACTTTGGAGATTGTACAAAATTCTACAAACTCAGAAACACCTGCTTCTTACAAATCTTCATCCAGTAACATTTAGTATATTTAATTCAATATCTTCATTTTATTTCTTCATCCTTTGAACTTTATTTAACTTTATGTATTGGGTATATTATCCATATGTAAGGAGTTATGGGATCTACCCTTACAAAACATTCCTTACATTTCCTATACATCTATGAAACCTTTTTAATTTTTCCAAAAACATTACATGGACTTTATTATGTTTCTAATACTCATATGTATCTCTTTTGTAACTTAGGTTGACCCTTATATAGGCTTTAAGTTATAGCTCAAACTCTGTACAAATTATCTATCAAGTATCTTGATCATTTTCAGTCTGGAAAACCTTGTCCAGTGATCTATGTCTTCTGGTATACTTTCAGTAATCTTCGTATAGTACATTTGTGTAGTTTTACTTATCTACCCTTGTCCTAACTTGTACAAACTCCATCGTTGATCATGATTTTCTTCATGATTTTGTATAATTTGAGAATGGATTAGCATCATCTAAATTTAGGAAATTTTCCCTAACATGGTCAATGAAAACATTTTTAACCTCATTCGGCACATCATATGAAAAATTTATTAATAGTTACAAGGAAATTATCCTTATCTTCTCTGACAACTCATTCGTCCCATTACCGAAATTCTTTACTCTTATTATATACTGGTACTAACTTATTCATCTCCAAATTTCAAGGACTGTTGTTAGTAGTTATATTATACAAAAATTTATTTAGGGACCTTTACCAAAGAAACCTTTACTTTCAACTTCCTTATTAACTATAAAACAAACTATTGATAACATATACAATATATATGACAAAAAAACCCAAAGTATCTTCAATATCCCCCATTAAATTTTTTTTCAATACTACATTAACTTTAATTTCAATGAGATCTTTATGAAACTTATTGAAAATAAATTCAAAGGATCCTAATTTTCCAAGAGAATTAAGTGATGGAACATTTTTATATCCCCCTTAATGATCTGAATCCAAATTCCCCTTTTTATGACATCTTAGGGTGATGGAGGAATTTTCATCACATATTTTATTCTTCCCTTATTTTATTCAACATAACTAAGTGTAAAATCTAATATTCTTGTGAGAAGGAAACCAACGCTTTTGTTAAATAAATAATCCTATAAACAGAAAACTCTATATCTATGATAGACATGATTGGTGTTGAAAACATGCTTGATTAACATAGATAATAAATTTTCCCCTGATGTTTTTCCAAGTGAATCAAAATTTTGAATAATATTTTTCAGGGATAAATTCATAATATTTTTTATTCAACTTATTTTCCTACATCCATATTAAGAATGATATAAATAATGTTTATTTAAACAACATGAGTAGGTTTTCTCCCCATTTTAGAGATAACATGAACTTTTTCATGATAAATTTTTCCCTCTTTACATGTGTACCCCAATTTTTTATTATAGAAGTGGGATTATAGAACACATATCTTGAGGATGAAAACATATTAAAAATTAATTTATCAATAGGTTTTTTATTATTTTGTGTTGGATTGCATTGTTTGACTAGATTGACTTTATAAAACACCTTATAATGATTTTATAAAAACTAGCTTCATCTTTCTACTTCAGGACTTCTCTTGAGTGTCTTCACCTTTAATCCCCTTTCACATTATAAGATTGATGAAGTAAACAGGAGAATAAGAGGGATCTTTCTTAGCTTACTTATAATGTGAAATAATGATAATAAAATTTTCCCAACATAGAATATAATGAATCTATTTCTTCCTTGTAAGAATTTTGAATGTTTTAAAGAATATTTTCAATGCCAGTTGTAAAGTTAGTTCATGATTCTAGGGTTCAGATACCCTTGGTGTGACAATATTAAGAACATTAAATATAATATATCATGTGTGTGTATTTTTTATGAAATAATAGAATAAATCCTAAATGGTGTCTCATATGGGAAATATGATACCACTATTAAATCCAGAATTCAGGTTTTACCCTAGGAATGACAAAAAATCTATGTGAATTAGGTGTTTTTATTATGTGAATTCAGGGGAGAATGATAATTAAATAAATAAATTTATTAATTTATTAGTTATTATTTTTATTTAATTAACCCTCTATTTATTTAAACCAAATTATGGTAAATTTATAATGTTAACTACATAACCTTATAGATTTGAAGAGATATCACAAAGGGGATATTTAGAGAATGATAAGTATACCATGGATCAACAATTAGTAATAAACGGTTTTCCTTCACCAATGGAGTTTATGGATCTCTCTAATGAAATTGACCAAAAACCTTTCTTCACAAATGATTGATCCAAAATCTAGTTAGGGATAATTTTTATGTGTATTTATCCCCATTATTTTTATAACGACCCATACTTTGCATACATTGTTAAAACTTCAAAATTGAAGCATACTTATTACAACATATAACAAAACCATGGAAGGACCGTATAGGTATAGTGTCTTTAAAACTGGGAAACATAAATAACTTGTCCATAAAGAATCTACACAGTCTCCCATTTATTTCATCATATCTATAGTCCCTTTTTGACATATCTTACTTAATACCCTTATTCCTGACCTGGGGAAGGAAAACATACAAAAGGGTGATCTCAAATGCTCAGTAAGGGTAAACAAAAGAGATATCAATCACATCATATTCATAAGAACATAACATTTTGGAAATCATAACCTGAAAAAGAGATCATAATTTCATAACATGGGATAAATCATAGTAGTGAAATGTAATCCCAATAATCATAACATGAAACATGAAACTTTGTGGCATACACACATAATCATAGATAATCATTTCTTATTAGTCAAGACTCATTGCCAAGACTATCTTAGTGGAAAAAGTCCATTTCTGATTCGAGTTCATTCCTCGTTTCAGTCCAGTTTCACTGAACCAGTTTAACCTGCCGTTCCAGCCATGTCTATCTCATGAGATATAAAATCTTTACCCAATTCATTAGAGGGAGATATAGGTCCCACCCATCTCATAATGATACCATTCTTATGTGTGCCACAAAATCATGAACCATACATCATAGCATAACCCATGTAACAAAAATGGGAATCTTAAACATCGTGACATCATAAAAAAAATTCATATAAGATAAAGGAATTCATAAAAATAATTCCATCACAACATAAGAAAATCAATGTAATAATAGGGATAGAAACAGAACCCTTTATTATCTTAGATGGAAAATAATTTTGATAAAATACTTGAACTCCATTCTTGAGGAAAAATTTCTTTCTACATCAAAAACACTTTTAATTTCTTAACATGTCATACAATTATAAACTAAAAGAAGTTTATTAAAAATAAACTTGAAAAATTGTAAAGGAAGGTTCTTGTAAATAATGTTTTCAAAATCCATTCATGCCGTATAAGTTAAAAAAACATTCTTCTCGTACTTTTGTCGGAAAATACAAAAAGTACCTCGTACGAAAAACCACAAAAGATTCTTTTCATATCTTTTACCAAAACTCACCGAAGGGTAAAATTGGATTTAAACAATTTTCAGTGGATGAAAATAATATTACATATTTAGGAAACATGGATGTGGATGATAAAATACACCCCATTCAATTCCAAAGTATAAACAATCTCAGATAGAAATGAGATTGTGATATTTCCCATACCTTAGGTCCGATTTGCTTCATAAGTGTCCGAACCTCCTGTATAATGATTTAAATAATGTTATTTACTTATTCCAGAATCATACTTATTGTTATGATATCATATATGGTAATATTCTTAGCTTCTTATTAGTAATATTTCATTACAACTTGTTTTTATGGTGTTTATTACTTTTTGTTCTTATGCGTGTTTTGTCGACTAAATTCTTATTATTCTCTTTAGGTTATAGATAACTCATTTCTAGAATGGTATTAGTGTAATATATATCATATTCATTCATTAAATTCATTTATATAATCCTTATTCAATTAAGATCATGTAGAACGAGTCGCATCACATCGTGGAGACGGTATTCCGTACGTACGCACGAGCGATGATATCGTTCCCATGATCGTGTAATTGTATTGGAGTGTATGTATAATATTTAAGAATAAATATCACTTTAAAATAATCATATATATTCATTATTTACACCATTATACCCATCGAAGTAAGGTGGTGGTGGAAAATAGATTACACCACGGCGTGGAGACGGTATTCCGTACGTACGCACGCGCGGTGATTTCATTTTCCGTAGGATGGATAGATGGTAAAATAGGGTTGTTTCATACTTATAATAACATATCAGTATATGAGTGATACTTATGTTATTACTTTATAATGAAACAAATAAACAAGATGAAGTGGAAGAAGAAATAAAGATGAAATAATCGGTAACGGGCATTACCTCTTCTTTGAAGCTCCTCTTTGAGACCTCATCTTAGGGCACTACAATTGGTCTTTGAAGAAGAACAGGACCTATAGGATGTTTCTAGGGAAGTGTGGATGTGAAATGGGCAAGGATTTGCCGAGCTTGAAGGCTCAAATTGGTTTGAGGAGGAGAGGGAGGAGGTTCCCTTTTATAAGGGAGGAGAGGGGCACCTTTGGAATAACAAAAAGTATTATTTTATTATAAAGTCAAATTCGGTTATTAATATCTCAAAATTGATATATTTCTAAGCTAATGTGGGGATGGGTCAAAATCCTCTCATCCAATTGAATATAGACAAGTCTAGGTCATTATATTAACCTTATCATTTAGTTTTAACTCTTAGTTAATTAGATTGACATTTACCATGTCACTTTGTATTTTTATATTATATAGTTAATAAACATACCATATACATTCAGGAGACCCCCAAGTGGTCCATTAAGTATATCCCTATCATGATATAAGTATATTTGCCGAACCTTAGATTTTTAGGAATACAATAACAATCAATAATATAATATTTGTTTTAAAAACTATTTTATGTCAATTTTGACAGTATTTAGTAATTGATTTTTTTAAAAATCATAAGAGAATAATTAATTCGAAAAAAGTTAATTAATTCCATAATAACATGTCATATTAACCTATAAAATTAATGTAATTAATAAAAAGTCTCAAATTACATTTATTTTGGTATTTATAACATCAATTATGTCAATATTTCATTAATAAGATAATTACTGCATCATCTTTGTTTCATAAATAAATTGGATTATTTAATGTCTAAAAATTAAAAATAAAATACCATTATGTAGGAAATATTTTTATCTTTCTAATTAATATTTATAGTCTAATTTATCATATGTATAACCCTATATTAAAAATTATTTACTTATTAAACATTGATTTTAACTATTTTAACCCTTCTTTAAATAAATTAATAATAAATGTCCTAATCTAATCCAAGTGGGCCTAAATGGTTATATTTTATTTCTAAGGTTGTTTTTGGTTGAATTACGCTTATTCAATAGAATTAGGACATGTTTTAGGGTAATAATAATATCATTTTTACCCTTAATTACCCTATTTACTTTTAACCGTGGTTAATAAAAGTAAAAAGTTACTATTCACCAAAAAATATTTTCATCTCATTGAACCACATTTTACTTACTGACATCAACCGTGTCTCTTGGATTTTTGAAATTCCACTCACAAAAGTGGTAAAATTATGTTTTATGTAAATTTGCAAATTCTCCTAGGAGGTGGGTAAAAGACGGTGAAAAGTTCAATAAAAATTTTATATATTTAAAATTATTATAAAATTACTCCAATGAATTACATTGAACTTATATAGGTATTATGTATCAATTTTGACCTAAAATAAATTTAAATAAAATAAATAATTATTTAAATAAAAATTTAGTTTTTAAATAGTAACCCAGTGTTTTCACTATTAATCAAAAATTGAAAGTTTTCAAAAAAATATCAAAATTTCACCCTAGGCTAATTTCGATATTCCAAATCCAAAAATGAAATCAATTTTGAAAAATAAAATTTACAAAATTTCAAAAAGTGGTTATTACTATTCATAATGGCTAGCTTTAATAATAGCATATCATTGTTTAGTGAAACTCGGTATTGCGTACGACGTAAGCTATTGAGGAAGGCCGCAGTTGCGTGTAAAGCAATCCAAGCTAGTGTTGTGTGTAGTGAAAGATTCCTTTGATGATTTATATAACATAAAAACAAAATATTTATCATAAAAGTCTCGGGTGTTACATTCTACCCCCCTTAAAATGAATTTTGTCCTCGAAATTCGTCACTTTGTAACAAAAAGATGAGGATACCTCTCCCTCATCATATCCTCAAGCTCCCATGTAGCTTATTCTAATTGGTGGTTCCTCCATAAAACTTTCACCAATCAAGTGGTCTTGTTTCGTAGGACTTTTTCACTATGATCCAGAATCTCTATCGGCTATTCTTCATAAGAAATATCTTTCTCCAGTGGTACAACTTCTGAGCTGAGTACATGTGAAGGATCAGGTATGTACTTTCTCAGGAGAGATACATGGAACACATCGTGAACTTGAGAGATATTCGGTGGAAACGCCAATCGGTAAGCTACCTTTCCAACACGATCCAGTATTTCGAAAGGACCGATATATCTAGGGCTCAACTTCCCCTTCTTTCCAAATCGCATGACCCTCTTCCAAGGAGATATTCGTAAGAACACTTTATCACCCACTTCAAACTCTAGGTCTTTTCTTCGATTGTCGGCATAACTTTTCTGTCGACTCTGAGCTGCTCTTATGTGTTGTTGAATAGATCTGACCTTTTCTGCCATTTCATTAACAAGATCAGGTCCTAATAGCTTTCTTTCCCCAACTTCATCCCAGCAAGTTGGAGTCCTGCATTTCTTTCTATAGAGAGCTTCATAAGGAGCCATATGAATACTGGAGTGAAAGCTATTATTAAAAGAAAATTCCACCAAAGGTAGGTGTTGATACCAACCACCTTTGAAATCCATAGAGCAAGCTCTCAACATATCTTCTATAGTTTGAATCGTCATCTCAGACTGACCATCTGTCTGAGGATGATAAGAAGTGTTGAAACTCAACTCTGTATCCAGAGTATGCTGAAGACTTCTCCAGATCTTTGAGGTAAACCTTGGATCCTGATCAGATATAATAGAAAGTGGTACTCCATGCAATCTTACCACTTCCTTTACATATATCCTGGAAAGTTGATCTAGAGAGAAATCCTCTCTAATAGCAATGAAGTGTGAAGACTTTGTAATACGATCAACTATGACCCAGATAGCATTATTGCCTTCGGATGTTTTAGGATGTCCTGTGACAAAGTCCATAGTGATGTTTTCCCATTTCCATTCGGGTATGGGTAATGGTTGTAAAATCCCCTTAGACTTCTGTCTCTCAGCTTTAACTTTTTGACAAACCATGCATTGAGAGACATATTCAGCAACATCTCTTTTCATGACATCCCACCAGAAGTACTCTTTCAAGTCCCAATACATCTTCATGCTTCCAGGATGAATAGAGAATGAAGAACTATGAGCCTCATCCAGAAGCTCCGTCTTTAATTCAGGGATGGGAGGAACACAAACCCGATTCCTAAACTTTATTATCCCATCACAATCAAGGTTGAATTCAGGAACATTTCTCATCTTCTTTTGTAACTCTACATCTTCTTTCTGTGCCTCTTTAATTTTCACATGTATGAATAGTTGAAAATTCATTTGAGAAAGATACGATTTTCCCCTTCCATTATAATTCCAAGATCCATCCTTTGTAAATCCATAAATATTGGATCTTTTGTGATCCTCATCATGGATAAACTGGCATGGTCTTGTCGACTTAATGCATCTTCCACCTTGTTTGCTTTCCCAGGGTGGTAATGAATTGAGCAGTCGTAATCCTTATTCAGCTCCAACAATCTTCTTTGGCACATATTCAGCTCCTTTTGTGTGAAAATATACATTAAACTTTTATGATCAGTATAAATATCACACCTTTCACCATAAATATAATGCCTCCAAATCTTTAATGCAAATATTACTACAGCTAACTCCAAATCATGAGTTGGGTAATTTTGCTCATGTATTTTCAATTGTCGTGAGGCATATGATATCACCATATCTTTTTTGCATAAGAACACACCCCAATCCCTTCTTGGATGCATCTCTGTAGATCACAAACCTTTCTCCACTATAAGGAAGTGTGAGCACAGTTGCACTGGTTAACCTTCTTTTCAACTCCTTGAAATTCTCTTCACATTCCTCCGTCCAAACAAACTTAACTCCTTTCTGAGTCAACCTGGTTAGTGGATTAGATAATCGTGAAACATCTTTCACAAACGTCGATAATATCTAGCCAAACCAAGAAAAATTCGGATCTCAGTTACTGTTGTTTGTCTCGACCATCTTTTGATAACCTCTTTTTTTGCTGGATCCACAGATATCCCCTCTTTTGAGATTATGTGACCCAAAAATGAATCCTTTTGAAGCCAAAATTCACACATGGTAAATTTGGCATAAAGATTCTCCTTTCTCAGGGTCTTCAATATAATTCTCAAGTAATATTAATGTTCTTCCTTGCTCTTTGAATATACAAGAATATCGTCTATAAAGACTACCACAAACTGATCAAGATAGTTTCTAAAGACTCTATTCATCAGATCCATGAAGATAGCAGGGGCATTAGTAAGACCAAATGACATCACTATAAATTCATAGTGTAGATACCTTGTATGGAAAGCCGTCTTTGGTATATCATCCCTTTTGACCCTTAATTGATGATACCCTGAATGAAGATCAATCTTGGAAAAGTATTGAGCTCCACATAGTTGGTCAAATAGGTCATTAATGTGTGGCAAAGGATATTTGTTCTTGATAGTGATCTTGTTAAGTTCTCGATAATCAATGCAGAGTTTCATTGATCCATCTTTCTTCTTAACAAACAGAACAGGTGCTCCCCAAGTTGACGCACTAGGGCGTATGAACCCCTTATCAATATTCTCTTGGAGTGGCTTCTTCAATTCCTGCAACTCAATTGGGGCCATTATATAAGGTGTCTTTCAAATAGGAAAAGCACATGGTATGAGTTCTATTGAAAACTCGACTTCATGATTTGGTGGAAGACCTAGAAATTCCTCTGGAAAGACATCATCAAACTCCCGTACAATGGGAATATTATTAATTGTTAGTTTCTCTCCAGCCATTTCAAATAAATAACCTTCATTTAGTGGAATCAAGACCAATAAGATGAATGAAATTTCCACTGGAAGGTTATGTTCATCCTTGCATCGATAGACGATCATAGATTGATCTGGAATATGAAATGTGACTTCCCTTCTTTGGCAATTGATATGAGCTCCATATAAAGAAAGCCAATCCATGCCAAGAATCACATAAAATTCCACTATAGGAAGGATCACAAGATTTGCAGGAAGCACTTTCCCACAAACTTCTATCGGGGAAGAATTATAAACTTTTTATGTGACTGTTGTGCCATTAGGTGTTTTCACAGCTAACTCAACATCTAATTGTTGAGGTAATATGGCGATACCCTTAGAAAATTCTTCAGAAATAAAAGAGTGGGTGGATCCAGAAACAAAAAAAACATTTTCTACTTTAGATTGGATGGTAAGTGTACCTTTCACAACATCGTTATTGTACTCCACATCGCTGATAGAAATTGCATGTGACTTTCCTTTATCTTTAGCCTTAAGAGTTGGTTGACGTCGATCATCATCATCAACCCTTGGATTTGGGCATTTATTGGCATAATGTCCCATCTCCTTGCACTTGAAACATTGAAGTGTAGTAGGTTCATTCTGTGTATCCCTTCCTTTGTTTGCATCATTAGACATCTTCTTCCCATCATTGCGGCATTTAAATGCCCGATGTCCTTCCTTTCTACATTTGAAACATTTACTTGTCCTTTTAAGACAACTCCCTCCATGTTTCATTCCACACTTTGAGCATAAGGGAAAGCTCATTTTCTTTTCAGTGTGCCCTTTTGATATTCCTATGAATTCCATTTTCCTCTTCTTATCAAACCCATATGACTGATGGGTTACTCCAATCTCCATCTCAACATTGAGAGCACATCAAACGATTTCCTCGTAGCTATTGAAGTCCCTTATGGCTAAGTCCCTTCAAAGACTTGGTTTTAAGCCACTAAAGAATCGATCAATCTTACTCTCAGCTTGGATAATAATACCAGAAGAAAACCTTGAATGTCTTGTAAAATTTGCATCATAGGCACCAATAGATTCATCATCCTTTTTCTTTAGTTCAAGAAACTCTTTCTCCATCTTTGTTCGGAGAATACGAGGAAAGTACTTATTGAAAAATATGTTCTTGAACTTGTCCCATTCTATGGACTCAATTTCGTCCCTTTACCTCGTATTCTTAATAATATTCCACCATTGATCAGCATCTCCTTCCAAATGATACACTACTAAGATGACCTTATCATGTTCAGAACATTGAAGAACTAAAAATATCTTTTCAGTAGTACTAATCTATTGTTCAACAACTAATGGATCAGTAGACCCGTTGAATGAAGGTGGACGCTGCCTCATGAAGGATTCAACAGAATTTTTCTCCTTCCTTTGCTTGTTTGGAAGTCCTGCATGATTCATAGCTTGAGAAAGTTGTGTGAGCATGGCTAAAAGATTTTTCATTCCAGCTCCCATAATGTTTGGTTGCTCATGGGGACAATCATTGTATTTCCCGTCGCATTCTACATTAACACAGTTCCTTCGGGTTCCACCCATTGACTAAAACCAAGAAGAATAGTGTGAGCAACACTAATTATAATAGGAAAACCACATAATCAAGAATAAAATTTCACACTTAAGTTCTTATCCTAAGTTATTCATGGCCATTTCTAAAACACTAAGATTTTGTTCTATTCTTAGACTTATCCTTAGGATTCTTACTAAGGCTTTCACATCCTAGTTTCCAAAGGTTGACTATACCTTTCCTCTGATACCAACTATAAGGACCCATACATTACATACATTGTTAAAACTTCAAAATTGAAGCATACTTATTACAAAATATAACAAAACCATGGAAGTAACATATAGGTATAGTGTCTTTAGAAACTGGGAAACATAAACAACTGGTTCATCAAGCATCTACATTGTCTCCCATTTATTTCATCATATCTATAGTCCCTTTTGGCATGTCTTACTTAATACCCTTCTTCCTGACCTGGGGAAAGAAAACATACAAAAGGGTGAGCTCAACTGCTCAGTAAGGGTAAAAAAAAGAAATATCAATCACATCATATTCATAAGAACATAACATTTTGGAAATCTTAACCTACAAAAGAGATCATAATTTCATAACATGGGATAAATCATAGTAGTGAAATGTAATCCCAATAATCATAACTTGAAACATGAAACATGGTGGCATACCAACATAATCATAGATAATCATTTCTTATTAGTCAATACTCATTTCCAAGACAATCTTAGTGGACAAAGTCCATTTCTGAACTGAGTTCATTCCTCGTTTCAGTCCTGTTTCACTGAACCGGTTTAACCTTCCGTTCCAGCCATGTCTATCTCATGAGATATAAAATATTTACCCAATGCATTGGAGGGAGATATAGGTCCCACCCATCTCATAATTATACCATTCTTATGTGTTCCACAAAATCATAAACCACATATCATAGCATAACCCAGGTAACAAAAATGGGAATCTTAAAAATCGTGACATCATAAAACAATTCATATAAGATAAAGGAACTCATAAAAATAATTCCATCACAACATAATCAAATCAATGTAATAATATGGATATAAAAAGAACCCTTTATTATCTTAGATGGAAAATAATTTTGATAAAATACTTGAATTCCATTCTTGAGGAAAATATCCTTTCTACTTCAAAAACACTTTTCATTTCATAACATGTCATACAATTCTAAACTAAAAGAATTTGATTAAAAATAAACTTGAAAACTTTTAAATGAAGATTCATGGAAATAATTTTTTCAAAATCCATTCATACCGTATAAGTTAAAAAAACATTCTTCTAGTACTTTTGTCAGAAAAGTCAAAAAGTACCTCGTACGAAAAACGACAAATGATTCCATTCATATCTTTTACTAAAACACACAGAAGGGTAAAATTGGATTTAAAAAATTGTAGGTGAATGGAAATAATATTACATATTGAGGAAACATGGATGTGGATGATAAAATACACCCCAGTAAATTCCAAAGTATAAACAATCTCGGATAGAAATGAGATTGTGATATTTCCCTTACCTTAGGCCCGATTTGCTTCGTAAGTGTCTGAACCTCCTGTATAATGATTTAAATAATGTTATTGACTTATTATAGAATCATACTTATTGTTATGATATCATATATGGTCATATTATTAGCTTCTTATTAGTAATATTTCATTACAACTTGTTATTCGGGTGTTTATTACTTTTTGTTCTTATGCGTGTTTTGTCGAATAAATTATTTTTCTTCTCTTTAGGTTATAGATACTTAATTTCCAGAATGTTATTAGTGTAATATATATCATATTCATTCATTCAATTAATTTATTTAATCATTATTCAATGAAGATCATGTAGAACGAGTCACATCACATCGTGGAGACGGTATTCCGTACGTACGCACGAGCGATGATATCGTTCTCATGATCGTGTAATTGTCTTGGAGTGTATATATACTATTTAAGAATCAATATCACTTCAGAATAATCATATATATTCATTCTTTACACCATTATAACCATCCAAGTAAGGTGGTGGTGGAAAATAGATGACACCACGGTGTGGAGACGGTATTCCGTATGTACGCACTCGTGGTGATTTCATTTTCCGTAGGATGGATAGATGGTGAAATAGGGTTGTTTCATACTTATAATAACATATCAGTATATTAGTGATATTGATGTTATTTCTTCATAATGAAACAACTAAAGAAGAATAAGTGGTAGAAGAAATACATATGGGAGAATCGGTAACGGGCATTACCTCTTCTTTGAAGCGCCTCTTTGAGACATCCTCTTAGGGCACTAAAATTGGTCTTTGAAGAAGACCAGGACCTCTAGCGTGTTTCTAGGGAAGTGGGGAAGTGAAATGGGCAGGGATTGGAAAATCATGAAGGCTCAAATTGGTGTGAGGAGGAGAGGGAGGAGGTTCCCTTTTATAAGGGAGGAGAGGAGAACCTTTGGAATAACTAAAAGTATTATTTTATTATAAAGTAAAATTCGGTTTTTAATAGCTCCAAATTGATATATTTCGAAGCTAAGGTTTGGATGGGTTTAAATACTCTCCTACAATAGAATTTAGAAAATTTTAGTACATTATATTAACCTTATCTTTTAGTTTTAACTCTTAGTTAATTAGATTGAGATTTACCATGTCACTTTGTTTTTTTATATTATATAGTTAATAAACATACCATATACATCCAGGAGACCGCCAAGTGGTCCATTAATGATACACCTATAATGATATAAGTATCTTGGCCGAACCTTAGATTTTTAGGAATAAAATAACAATCAATAATATAATATTTTTTAAAAAAAACTATTTTATGTCAATTTTGACACTATTTAGTAATTGATTTTTGTGAAAATCATAACAGAATGATTAATTCAAAAAAGGTTAATTAAGTCAATAATAACATGTCATATTACCCTATAAAAGTAATGTAATTCATAAAAAGTCTCAAATTACATTTATTTGGGTATTTATAACATCAATTATGTCAATATTTCATTAATAAGATAATTACTGCATCATCTTTGTGTCATAAATAAATTAAATTATTTAATGTCTAAAAATTAAAAATAAAATACCATTATGTAGGAAATATTTTTAGATTTATAACTAATATTTATAGTCGAATTTATCATATGCATAACCCTATATGAAAATTTATTTACTTATTAAACATTGATTTTAACTATTTTAACCCTTCTTTAAATAAATTAATAATAAATGTCCTAATCTAATCCAAGTGGGCCTAAATGGTCATATTTTATTTATAAGGTTGTTTTTGGTCGAATTACACTTATGAAATAGAATTAGTACATGTGTTAGGGTAATAATAATATCATTTTTACCCTTAATTACCCTATTTACTTTTAACCGTGGTAAATAAAAGTAAAAAGTTACTATTCACCAAAAATTACTTTCATATCATTGAACCACATTTTACTTACTGACATTAAACGTGTCTCTCAGATTTTTGAAATTCCACTCACAAAAGTGGTAAAATTATGTTTTATGTAAATTTTCAAATTCTCCTAGGAGGTGGGTAAAAGACGGCGAAAAGTTCAATAAAAATTTTATATATCTAAAATTATTATAAAATTACTCCAATTAATTACATTGAACTTATATAGGTATTATTTATCAATTTTGACCTAAAATAAATTTAAATAAAATAAATAAATATTTAAATAAAAATTTTGTTTTTAAATAGTAACCCAGTGTTTTCACTATTCATCAAAATTTGAATGTTTTCAGAAAAATACCAAAATTTCACCCCAGGCTAATTTCGATATTCCGAATCCAAAAATGAAGTCAATTTTAATAAATAAAATTTACAAAATTTCAAAAAGTGGTTATTACTATTCATAACGGCTAGTTTTAATAATAGCATATCGTTGTTTAGTGAAACTCGGTAATGTGTACGACGCAAGCTATTGAGAAAGGCCGCGATTGCGTGTAAAGTAAGCCAAGCTAGTGTTGTGTGTAGTAAAAGATTCCTTTGATGATTTATATAAAATAAAAACAAAATATTTCTCATAAAAGTCTCGGGTGTTACAATTTTATCTCATGTCAAATGCAAATAAAATATCTTAATAATTTCATTCATGATTGGACCATTGATTTATGTGTATAGGTTTATCTTCCTTGGTCTAGGAATGGATAATGACTTGATTATTTATTCTTCATTCATCATTATCATGAATACAGATTAAGGCCAACATGAATAATGGTCGAGGGTCATTCTTCATATTTGTGTTTTGTTCATTTTCTCCCATCATTAACCACACATTCAACATCATAATTTTATTTAGATAGAGGTTTAATAAATACATAGAAGATGATCATTGCATAATCACTCCTTGGTGCAACAGATTGTTACCATGGTTTTAGGTTCCAGATCAATGATATGATTAGGTGTGACGATGATGACAGAGGATTAGGGACGAATTAAAATTCCTCATTTTCATGGGTTCTGGAATTTTGGTGATATAACATAACATTAGACAACTACTGAGAAACATGGGTGGTTAAAATCTATCCATAAATGATAGAAAGGCTCAATAAATCATATATCAGTATTTAATGGGTGTAATTTATGGCTAGAGGGAACAATGATGCGGCATGGGTGGAATTATGTGAGGACCAGCGGGTTCTGTAAAATTCCAAACTACACACCATACAGTTCAGAGGAACTCACAACATGTAATCACCTATGTTGGGTGGGTAGGATTTATGCATTGATCTAAATATCACACACTGTGTGATTTTCTCACACACTGTGTGACCTATATCTATTCGGGTTAGTATGTATAGGGAGAACACACCAATGATTCCATGTAGCACTACACGCTGTGTGTGTCAGATTACACATCGTGTAACCCTTGGAGAATGGTTTGGTGTGAACATGGAGTAAATTACCTAGTATCCATATAACCCCACACACAATTTGTGTTGGGGAATATGCTATGTACTTTAGAAAATGCATGGGCCCAGGCACAACCACTAAACATGGGCATGATCATAGTACACAAGCATGGGCCAGAGTACACATACCTAACTAGATGGCACATGTAGCGTGCCAGATTATTTTTATATGATATATACTTCTAGTGGAAACACCATGTATCTGGAGTAATACATTTTGTGTGATATGAAAATACAAGGGTAGAGCATGATCTAGAGAGATACAATGTGTACCCCATGGTACATGCTATGTGGTCCTTTCAGGGTAAGTTGGAGTCATTGGTATTTTACCTTGTGTATCTCCTTTTTCGAGACTTGTATTTGGGACCACAAATAGAATATCCTAAGTATTTTTTCACATATAATTCGTTGGTGACCTTAATTTTGGGATTATAGTTTTGAAACAAGGTGTTATGAGTGGGACTATGCTTCCAGCAATTCATGGATGATAGCAGTGATCAGGCTTGTTCATCTGAGAGGTGTTGAGGTTGGTAATCCATGGCCACACTAGAGAATAGGCTCAATATAATCATTGTGCAGGTAGATTTATCACCCCCACAGTATGTAATTGTACAGGTACTCTATCTATAGACTGCTACTCCCCCAACTTCATGATCCAATGGGGAGCATTTCCTCCACTAGAGTTAGCGATCCCTTAGTTGTGGAGTGCAGTGGTGAGGTGAGGATCCTCCGTACTAATTCTTGATAGGTTACAAAAGATTATAGGTTAATATATACACCCTTGTTTGAGTCATGTAGTGCTAATTAGTGGACCCTTCACTCTGTATCCTCTGAGGTTATGTAGGATGTTTGACATCAGAGATAGACCATTGGGAGCTACATGATGACTCATCATTCTCAGTTGGCTATGGAGATAAACATACCATTTTTCTATTCATTTGGGTTTCTTATTTATGATATATGGGTTATTGTTATGGTTTTTGTCTCATATTATGATTTACATGCCATCATAGTGATAATATGACTACTCACCCTTGATGCTTTGTGTTTAGTGATTTCAGGGTGTCATACTTGTTATGTTTACACTCATCCATACATGGGAACTACCAGCACATGTTGTGTCTTATGTAGATGAAATATCTTTCATTGGAGTCCCATTTGGATAAGGAGAATGTGGAGCTTAGTTATAATAGATATACCTCAGATGGATCTAGGAGTTGATTATGGGTAGCTTCCCCCATACTATTAGCATGTTGTGTTCTTTTTCAGTGTTTGGTAGTCTTGTATTTGTCTCTTTTCATTTTTTGTACAAATTGTTGTACTCTATTGTGGGATAGATGTTATTCATGCATCTATATTATCAACTATTTATATTTTCCACCTTATACTATTGAATGGATATGTGTCTGTCTACAAGTACTTTAGGATAAGTCCTCCTATGTTTGAGATATACCTACTCAATACTAGTTTTCTGCCCTTGGACTATTAAAGGTAGGATTGGGGTGTCACACTCAGCTGATCACCAGCTACGTATTCCCTAGTGGGTTGGGTCTTGAAAAAGTGGTATCAGTATTTCAGTTTAGTAATTATCTCGTTATGAGAATTGGTTTGGGAAATGGGGAAATATTATTAAAGTGTATTGAGTTCGACTCTCAAGCTAGGGAACCCAATGCTGGTACGGTGGGAAATGCATTCATTCACCAAGACTCTGATAACCTAATTATTGACTCCCAATATATAGAAATTTGTTGAAGGGAAAACATTGGTACATGAATCAAATATGAATGGTTTTTGGTTCCTATGTCCTTGAGTCTGATCCTAGTTTTTCTCTTTGACAATGGTATATCATCATAATTTTCAAGATGTCTTTTTGATGACAGACATATTGGATTCCAGGATAGTTTCTTAATAATGAAAAGTATCGGGCGGATGCCTCAGTTTAGGGACCCACCCATCAGTTTTTTCTCGAAGAAGAAAAAGATAAGTGCTACTATTTGTTGAGCATCGTGTGGATACACATCTAGTGGATTAGGAGGATGATAGCCGACATGTTGAGTAGCTAATGGTTATAGTAAGATAGGTGATGATACACACAGTATTAGAAAGACATATGTGTTTTATCAATAGATACCACTCAGGTTTCCTAGTGATATTCCCTCATGTAGTGGAGGATTGGATCAAGGTGGTGGTCTAGGTTTTCAGACTTGTGCGGGCCCTGATCAATCAGATGGTTGCACTCACAACCAGTATTATTTGTGCAGTTCCAGTTGGTTCTAGTGGTACCAGTGTATTATGAACCTATGATGAGTTCAAATTATGAGTTTCAGTGATTGATATTACCCAATCATGGTGGTTCATAACCCCTTCTCATGTAGTAGATGGCTAGTTTGAATTTTTAGTGGGAGTGTTCTTCTTGGTTTGGACCCCTCTTGATGGTGGCCCTGGAAGTGAGAATTATCTTGGGTCACAAATGGCATTGGTAGAGATCTTTTTAGTGAATTTGGATATTGATTAAATCATTCAGGGAAGATGGAAACTTCCTATAACAAGACAGTTTCTTTTTACATGATTTAAAACTATGCAAGTGATTCAGTACTAGCCATAGTGTATAGTATCGAGATGTGGTGGATGAGCTAATTTTACTTGTATGATTGAGGTCATTTTGGTGTTATAAGTTGTCAGAGAACTGTTTGTGATGAATATGTGAATAGAGGTGTGGTAGTTTTAGGTAGTATGGTATTATGACCCAGAGGACCCCCAATGTGTTTTGAGGTACAACCTATGTATTCTATGATCCAGATATAGCTTTTGTACATGGTCTCAAGCCACATTTTATTTCATGCATCCATTTTTCGAGACCTTAATTATAGTGGATCTTTTTTTCTCAACCATTTCATTTGGATTCCCCTATAGAGAATGTTAAGTGATTAAAAAATTCAACTGATAGTGTTACCGGACTCTTCAGGGTGATAAATCCTTGCATGGATTCTTACCATAGTAAGCAGTGGAGCACTACGATGTTTTCCTCAGTATAGATACATTGCTTAAAATTCAGGCTCAGTGGACTATTACTAGTGAGGGGTGAAGTGTATTAGAGTTAGTAGGATATAGTTTTACATATTTGGTGAGAAGTTATCCTAAGAAGATTAGGATAATATCATGTGTAGTAGGATACAATATATCTTTTATTAGTTGGCTAGTATGACCCTTGGAGTAGTGGATGTTATGAGATTTCAATTTCCAATGGTGTTGGAAGATCACGAGGATGTATTCTATGAGGATGTACCAGGATTAAATCCCCATATAAATTTGTTCATTTTCTTTTAATTTCACCTAGGGATGGATCAATATATGCACTATCATATCTGATAACCTTATGTAGTTGTGAGATCTGATGGTGCGATTAAAGAATCTACAGACCAGTGGCTTTATTAGACCCATTGTTTTTTCCTAGGTATCCTGGTTTTGTTCATTCGAAAAGGATGATGAGTGATAGAGGTTTGGTGTGGACTAATGTCACCTAAATTGGGTGAATGTCAGGATGGTGTATCCACCACTGAAAATTGATAATTTCTTTAACTAGTGTTTAGGGGTGAAGTGTTTCATAGAGTCTGACCTCAGGATGGGTCATCACTATGTTCAGGTTTGAGATGAGGTTATATCAAAGGTTGATTTATAAATCCAATGAAATTTATTTGGGTTCCCTAGTGGGTTGGGTCTTGAAAAAGTGGTATCAATATTTGAGTTTAGTAATTATCTAGTTATGAGAATTGGTTTGGGAAATGGGGAAATAGTATTAAAGTGTCTTGAGTTCGACTCTCAAGTTAGGGAACCCAATGCTGGTGCGGTGGCCAATGAATCCATTCACCAATACTCTGATAACCTAATTATTGACTCCCAACATATAGAAATTTTTTGAATGGAAAAAATTTGTACATGAATAAAATATGAATGGTTGTTGGTTCCTATGTCCTTGAGTCTGATTCTAGTTTTTCTCTTTGACCATGGTATATCTTCATAATTTTCAAGATGTCTTTTTGATGACAGACATATTGGATTCCAAGATAGTTTCTTAATAATGAAAAGTATAGGGAAGATGCCTCAGTTCAGGGACCCACCCATCAGGTTTTTCTCGAAGAAGAAAAAGAGAAGTGCTACTATTTGTTGAGCATCGTGTGGATACACATCTAGTGGATTAGGATGACGATATCTGGCATGTTGAGTATCCAATGGTTATAGTAGGATAGGTGATGATACACACCATATTAGAAAGACACATGTGTTTTATCAATAGATACCACTCAGGTTTCCTAGTGATATACCCTCATGTAGTGGAGGATTGGATCAAGGTGGTGGTCTAGGTTTTCTGACTTGTGCGGGCCCTGATCAATCAGATGGTTGCACTCACAACCAGTATTATTTGTGGAGTTGCAGTTGGTTCTAGTGGTACCAGTGTATTATGAACCTATGATGAGTTCAAATTATGAGTTTCAGTGATTGATATCACCCAATCATGGTGGATCATAACCCCTTCTCATGCAGTAGACGGCTAGTTTGAATTTTTAGTGGGAGTGTTCTTCTTGGTTTGGACCCCTCTTGATGGTGGCCCTGGAAGTGAGAATTATCTTGGGTCACACAGGGCATTGGTAGAGATATTTTTAGTGAATTTGGATATAGATTAAATCATTCAGGGAAGATGAAAACTTCCTATAACAAGACATTTTCTTTTTACATGATTTAAAACTATGAAAGTGATTCAGTACTACCCATAGTGGATAGTATCGAGATGTGGTGGAAGAGCTAATTTTACTTGTATGATTGAGGTCATTTTGGTGTTATAAGTTGTCAGAGAACTGTTTGTGATGAATATGTGAATAGAGGTATGGTAGTTTTAGGTAGTATGGTATTATGACCCAGAGGACCCCCAATGTGTTTTGAGGTACAACCTATGTCTTCTATGATCGAGATGTAGCTTTTGTACATGGTCCCAAGCCACATTTTATTTCAGGCATCCATTTTTCGAGACCTTAATTATAGTGGATCTTTTTTTCTCAACCCTTTCATTTGGATTCCCCTATAGAGAGTGTTAAGTGATTAAAAAATTCAACTGATAGTGTTACCGGACACTTCGGGGTGATAAATCCATGCATGGATTCTTACCATAGTAAGCAGTGGAGTGCTACGATGTTTTCCTCAGTATAGATACATTGCTTAAAATTCATTCTTAGTGGACTATTAAAAGTGAGGGGTGAAGTGTATTAGAGTTAGTAGGATATAGTTTTACATATTTTTTGAGAAGTTATCCTAAGAAGAGTAGGATAATATCATGTGTAGTAGGATACAATATATCTTTTATCAGTTGGCTAGTATGACCCTTGGAGTAGTGGATGTTATGAGATTTCAATTTCCAATGGTGTTGGAAGATCACGAGGATGTCTTCTATGAGGATGTACTAGGAATTAATCCCCATATAAATTTGTTCATTTTCTTTTAATTTCACCTAGGGGTGGCTCAATATATTCACTATCATATCAGATAACCTCATGTAGTTGTGAGATCTGATGGTGCGATTAAAAAATCTACAGACCAGTGGCTTTATTAGACCCATTAGTTTTTCCTAGGTATCCTGGTTTTGTTCATTCAAAAAGGATGATGAGTGATAGAGGTTAGGTGTGGACTAATCTCACCTAAATTGGGTGAATGTCAGGATGGTGTATCCACCACTGAGAATTGATAACTTCTTCAACTAGTGTTTAGGGGTGAAGTGTTTCATAGAGTCTGACCTCAGGATGGATCATCACTAGGTTCAGGATTAAGATGAGGTTATATCAAAGGTAGATTTATAAATCCAATGCAATTTCTTTGAGTTCACTGTGATACCCCTAAGCTTGTTTAATTCCCCAATGGTGTTTTTGATATATACAAACAAATTCCTTAAACCCTTCTAAGATCAGTTCATGGTAGTATTTATTGATGAAATTTGTTTGCACTTGACATCATATGTGGAGCCTTTGAGACACTTAAGGATGGTTTTGGACATGCTATGAGAGTACCAACTTTACCTGAGAAGTATGTATAGGAGATATAAACATGTAACAGGATCTTTTAACATTAGGTTGGGTAGCCAAGGATTTTTTAGTTTGTTCTTAGTTATCTCTAAATACCTCACCTATTATTAGGTGAAGGATGAGGTTACCTGATGGAAGTGTAAATTTATGGTCTCTTTATAGTTATAATGATAGGTTTTCTATGATTAGCGAGAGTCCATGATTCTATCTGAGTGACTGTTTAAATACTCACTAAGTTAACCCACATCCTAACCATCTGAGAGTAGCATTTAATAAATAGTTTGGTACACCTGTGAATGAAGGTGGTAGTCCATAATCATGAGGTTTCCTTGATAATCATGTCAAAATATGATTCCAACTTTAGGTCATGATTATGGAAAGGATGCAAGAGCCCTTCAGGACATAGTTTTTGTTGACCACAGTGTTTCTTATCTAGAAAGATGGCTAGTAAAAGAAGACCATTCAGGTTCTAGAGAACATGCTTGGGGTTTGCATGTTAGTTATGGATATAGCTCGGAGGATCATCTACTATTGGTGGAGCTTGTGTATCATAATATTTGCCACTCCAATATTGGTGTAGCAAAATTTGAGGACATGTATGAGAGATATTTTAGGTCACCACTGTACTTCTCAGAGCCAGTGGGAGATAAAACTTATGGGCCCAAAGTGGGTGTGCGGGATAGTAGTGAAGGTGTAGTTCATCCAGCGAAATATGAAGACTGCGTAGTGATGTAATGAGTCTTATACAGACTTAAGAAAGAGGCCTTCAGAGTTTGATAAGAAGATAAAGTGTTCCGAGAGATCTCACCTCATCAAGGATTATGGATACTTGGACAGGGTAGTAGGATATATCCGTGGTTCATAGGCCCTTTTTCTATTTACTTTATAGGGTAAGCATAGTAGAGTGCCACTTATCCCTACCACTATAATTGGACTAGGCATGTGATGTATTCAACATGTTGCATATTAAGATATATGTCTATGAATTATTGTATGATGTCATACGGGGTGAGTTGTATATTGAGGGTGGAGTTACATTTTTGAGGATCCTGATGGTTTTGAGAATTGATAAGAGAATGACTTTTATGGGAAAGTGTTTCCTTAGGTGTGTGGTTGTTGGAATCAAGGGAACCTCTGAGAAAGATAATAGGAGTGGTAGACCCTAATAATAACTCAATATCCCCATTTGTGATTCATTTCTCAGTTTTTATTAATTTTTTTAAAGGTTGGGAGAATTTAATGAATCAATTTTTTCTTTATAAGCCTTTGGAATATTTTAAATAATATTTTTAAATCTTGGTGATGAGTTAGTGTGGGATTACAGGACCTGGAGAGCCTTGATGTGGATATATTAAATATATTAAATATAATATATCACACATTCATAGTATTTTTTTCTGAAATAAAATAATAACTCACAGACAGTGTCTCAGATAGAAAATAGGATACCTCCATTAAATCTGGAATTTAGGTTTTACCCTTGGTGTGACATAACCTATGTTTACATCAGGTGTTTGGCATAACTGGGGTCATGAGTAAAGAATAAATAAATAATTAAATAAATTTATTAATTTATTTGTTATTATTTGTCATGATCCACCTCCCTCTCTATTTAAACCCTATTATGGGAAAATCCTAAGGCCAACCATATAACCCTAGAGATTTGGATAAAGAACATGGAGGCAAGATTTAGATAATGATGACTAGATCATGGATCAATGATCGATAATGAGGTGTTTGAATTTTCTAATAGAGTTCATGGATCTCACCAATTAAATCAAACTTAAATCATTCTTCATCTACAATCGATCAAAAATTGAGGTAGGGGATTTGTTTTATATGGATTTCTACCAATTTGTTTATATCATGTCAAATGTGGGTCAAATTTACTAAAAAATCAATTCATGAGTCAACCGTTGATTTATGTGTACGGGTTTATCATCCTCAGTTTAATAAGGGATAATATCTTGATTATTTCATCTTCATTCATCATTCTCATGAAAATGGATTGAGGAAAACCCAAACAATGGATGAGTTTTATTCCTCATGATTTTATTTTGTTCATTTTCTCCTAGTGTTCTTTTCACATTCATCATCTGCATTTCCTTTAGTTGGTGGTTTGAAAGATACTCAGAGGGCAGTAATTATGAAATCACTCTTTGGAACAATGGATCTTTGTTATGGGTTTGAGTTTAGAATCAAGGAAATGATCAACGTGTGATAATTACAAAATATGATTGGGGATGGATCATAAGTCCTTGTTATTTTAGGTTTTAGTGTTTTGGTGATCACTACTATAAATTAGAGTATTTACAATGGGGTAATTATAGCAGGCAATTGACCCATTACAAATAGTGTCCAAATAGAAATTATTTTCAATAGAAAAATTATTCGCTCACAAATAGTAATTATTTGAGAACGAATAATTGTTACATAAAAAATAGTTTTGGTGTGAATTCCTACCACCCAATGCCAACTGTAGTAGTGATAATCATTTTTGACAGACACCTTCTGTCACAAATACTTATCAAATTAGAAGTATTTGTGACAGGAATCAATTCCCTTCACAAATATTTTTTACTAAATTACTATTTGTGATGGAATTAATTCCATTGAAAATAGTGCATCACAATTAATCTTTTGATTTAAAATAGTTGGCCCTTTCTTCTTCCTCCTCCCATATAGTTGCGCCACTTCTCCCCCTCCTTCCTCCTCCCACTATTTTGTAGTGCCGCTCCCACTCCCGTGGCTGTCCCACAACACTGCACATCCACTCTCTCTCTCACTCAGCTGCACTCCATTTCTCACATAGCCATGATGCATCACCAGCATGGGTCGCCTCACTCATATCTACTAGGTGCAGACTTTGGTTATGTATTCCTTCGTTATTTTTGTGTATTTTGGTTCAATATTTTAATTATTCATTTTTTAAAAAACCTAGTTGAATAAATTTACTTGATTTTTATAATTTATTTAATATTTTGGGTTAATCTAAATTTATTATTTTTTATTTAGGTTTCAATTGGTTCCACACGAGTTGATTTCATTTGATTTGAGGTATTTTTCTCAGTGTTTGATCTTTAGATTTAAGAGATTATTTTTGGTGTTTAGGATTACTGGAATTTCATTATTTTATATTATTATTTTAGATATTATGATTATGAAAATTATTTATAGGGATGTTTGATATAGATGAAGTTTACATAAAAATGTTTAATTGATAAATTGTATAACATGGTTATATTGATATAATTTTTTTATGAATTATGATAATTCTTGGATTGTGACATTGATGTCAGAACATTTTTTTATATTATGATTGATTTTCATTTATTTAAAACATAAAAATATTTTTTTAAACATTTGGAGATATATATATATATCTGTGTGTGTGTGTGTGTGTGTTGACATGTTAATATACATATTTAAACATTTTAAAAACAACATGTAAGGTTTTTGATATATATATATATATATATATATATATATATATATATGTTTCTGTGTGTGCATGTGTATTTATATATATAGACGTGTAAAAATAAATTAGATTTAAATATATTTGATGAAGGAATTATGTATTATATATATATACACATATATATATATAACGTATGAAATAAATAAAAATTAGTGTTTTTTAATAATGATGAGAAAATAAATTTAAATAAAATGTTTTAACAAAACGTTATTTATACGATTTTTTATAAAAAAAATGTTAAAAAACAAGTTTAGTGAAAGAACAATAACAATTTAAATTATTTAATATTTATTAAAAACTTGGTTAATAATAATTAGGATAATTTTTTGTAATAATTTTTATAAAAATATAACAAATACATAGAATTATTAAAAAATACTTATTATTAAAAATGCAGTATTAATTTAAATATTTAGTAAAAATAATTATATAATTTAGAATATTTGATAATTATTGAGTCATTATTATTAATAAATTAAAAATATTAGTGTTAATTATAAAATAATAATAATAATTTTTAAAAAATAACATAAATAAATATAACAACTATTAGAAATTCATAATAATTAGTATAATTGTTGTATTAATTAAAATAATTAGTATTAATAATTAATATAAATTTTGTAAAAACACCCAACGCGCATAACTGTTATAATGCCTCCAAGGTAAAAAATTTTAATTCAAAATAAATATCAATAAAAATAAATATAAATTCAAAAATATTATCTCAAAATTATTTATAAATTATTTATATAAATTAATAATTCAAGATAATAAAATTTCTTTATTATCAAAATCAAATATAAGTAAAGTTACTTATAAATTATATATATATATATATATATTTGTTTATATATATTTTATATATGAATATTTGTTTAAAAAAGAGTTAGAATATATATTTGATAAATTTATTTTAATTAATAAATTGTGATATATATATAGTAATTATTAAAAATGTAATAATTATTTAAATAATTAATAATAATCATTTCATAATTTATAATTATTAATAATTAATTAGTTAATATTATTAATAAATGGTAAATATTAGTGTTAGTTACAATTTATTATTAATAATTTCAAAATTTGAAGAGATTATGAATATATGTAAAAATAATAATTAAATGAAAATTTATGAAATAGTAGTAAATGTTAAATATTATTAATATTTATTATAAATTCAGGTATAAATAATAAATAATTAGTATTACTTAGAAAAATAATTTATCAACGACTAAAAATTTAAAAAATATTTGTAATAAAAACTAGTTTTTTTTATCGAAACTTCCAAAAAAAATTAAAATTTAAAAATTAAAAATTCACAATAATTCATGTACATGTAGTATTAATTAAAATAATTTATATTAACAATTTGTATAAATGTTGTAATATATATATATATATAATATTACTGAAATATTAAAAATGATACCCTTGTGTGCGATGTTACCAAACACTCAATGCTCATAAATATTTTCCCACACCTAGGGTAAACCCCGCATCCCATATTTAACAGTAGTATTTGATTTCTGATATGAAACACTGTTACTGATATATTTCAATTTTTTTTTTAAATTATAATAAAAATATTAAATGATATTACCATCGTGCAAGATGTTAGAAAAGCCGCAATGCATAAAAATGATATGTCGTGTATAGGGTAAACCCCATATCCCAGACCTAATGGTGGTATCTGATTTTTCATATGATACACAGTTTGATAGATATTTTAAATTTTTATAAGAAATTATAATGAAGATATTTAACTAATTACTGTCACAATCAATGTAACCAACCATTCAAAACACAAAAATATAATGTCCCGTCTAGGGTAAACCCCACATCTCGAACCTAACGACGATCTCCAATTTTTCACATGATACACAGTTTGAGAGATACATATTTTTTTATAAAAAATTATAATTAAAATATTAGACAAATTACCCTCACATGTCATGTAACCAAATACCCGACACACACAAATGTTATGTCGCACCTAGGGTAAACCCATCATTCCTAATCTAACGGTGGTATTAGATTTAGGATATGATACACTATTATGGAGATACTTCAATTTTTTTTATAAAATATTATAATAAAAATTTAAAATGGAATTACCATCATGTGTGATGTTACTAAACCTTCAATGCATATAAATTTTATGTCACGTATAGGGTATTCCCCACATATCAGACCTAATGGTGGTATCAGATATATAATACGAGACACCGTTCAAGAGATATTATATTATTTTCAAAAAATAGAATGTGTATTATATAATAAATTTAATATTTTTATTATGTTTTCACAGAACCTCTATAGGAACCATAATCCAGTGCTAACCCAGTGCCTCACTCGGAACATATTTAATAAAATATTTCAAGGTGTGAAAATATAATAATAATTGGAAACTAGTTAAAATAATCAGTATTAATTATTATCATTTCTGTTGTTTTTCTAGATAACTACGGACTTAAGTAGTAGACACAAGATTCTATTATGAGACCATGATTAGATAACTCATCAAAAAAATCCCTAAATGCTTGGTATAAATCCTATATAAACATAACCATCCCTGCATACAACATAGAGGGAGAGGATGTTGGGTGAGATTGCAACCTATGAGCTATGGTTTGAAGCTGAAAATTGACGATTCCTTCATGGAGGGAGTCATGAGGGGCGGTGGTTTGCTGTGGGGCTGCTTGGGCTCTGTTCTTCTTTCTTTTAGTGCCTTTTATGGTCCAAGAAACTCTTTGGGTGCGGAGGTTCAGGCACTTCTCTCTGGCTTGATGGTTTTTAGGTGGAGAGGTTTGCAGGTGACGGAGGTGGTGTCGGATTCTGAGGTTCTAGTTAAGGCGTTACAGGGAATCCATGAGATACCTTGGAAATTGATATATCTCATCAGAAAGTGCAGGGCAGAGACCAATCATTAAAGGATTATTCAACATATTTGGAGGGAATATAACTTTTCGGTGGATTCACTTGCTCGTTTGGGCAGACATGAGGATTCACTTATGGTCTATGATAGCCTACATTCTCTTCCCCTTGAGTATTTTACTATGGTGCAAGGGGATGCCCTTGGACTTCATTACTTTCTTCCTTCTTGAAGGGATGTTCTTTTTTTTACTTTCTCTCTTTTAAATAATAATAAAATATAAATTTCAGTCAGTCATTATATCATTTTCATCATCGAATTCAGAATTTGTTTTTCTGAAAGAACAATTAAATGTCCATGTCATAAATGAGATCCCAGGATATTGGAAACATTTGATAATGTTGGACTTCATCTATTGATTTTTAGTTTTTGGAAAGATTATATTTTTTAGTATCAACATATTACATGAGGTTGATGGTATGTCTATTCTTTAAAAAAAACTGAGAATAATATTCCAAATCATGAATCAGAACTTTCTGAATTTTACAAATTTTTGAAATCTACCGAGGAGACCTTGTATACAAGATTACAAATGAGAAAACATGAAGTTGTTAAAAAATTTATTACTATTAAATCAGATTTTGGAATTTTAAATAATTGTTTCAATCAGATTTTATCTTTGTTTAAATTATTATTTCCTTATGTAAATACATTTCCTATATGATTCTATGAAAGAAAGATGTTGGTTCATAATTTGGGTCTTAGTTATTAGAGATCCATGAACATTCAAATGACTACATCTTATATTTTGGGGATTATAAATCCTTGGTTAATCATCCAACATGTGGAGAATCAAGGTATAAAGAGTCACTACAAGGGAAGTCCGGAGTTCCTGTGTAATAGTTGAGGTATTTTCCAATTACACCTTGTTTAAAACATTTATTTATGTCTTGAAACACTACTAGATTGATGTCATGGAATAAATAAAATATTTCCGTCAGTAAAATCTTAAATCATCCGTGTGATGGTGATTCATGGAAACACTTTGATTAGACACATCATTTTTTTTTGCAACAAAACCTTGTAAGACACAACATGGAATCATTATCATTAAATTTAATAGTCTTCTTGCATCAAATGAAGCATTTATGCTAGCACACCAAGCATATAAAGTATATAATGAAAATTTCTATGATATTTCAAGAGATTTGAATTACTGGTGGAGTGTAATAAAAAATAAATCTCGTGACAATCAGTTTATTGAAAATGAAAATTATTATATGGAAGTGCAACATATTGATTTTTTTCAAGAAACAACCCCAAATATATCTCTTTCGTAAAAAGATATAAATATTGATTATGAAACCACCCACTTAAGGGATAATAATATTGATAATATTGATGAAGTAGTAAAGTATGATGTAACTGAAAGTTTTATGGATGTTGACGATGATGAAGATGAGGATTTCCTTGATGAATATGAGGAAGAAGATGAAAATTTATGTCTTATATTAAGGTATTTATTTACAGGTAATTATTATATTATAATATTTAATAGTATTTTATATTTGATATTTATATTAATTTTTTTTAGGTAATATTATTATATTCTGGTATTTGTTAGTTTTTTATATTTCATATTTCTACAAACAATTTCTTATAGGTAAGAATATTTATTTCAGATTATTAGATATGATCCTGAATATCTATTTCATTCTCTCACTAATGTTGCAATTCCTACCAATGATCCTGATTTAGCTGATCCTTATAATGGTACACCTTTTAGGCGGGGGTGTGGTCTTGCTCGATTTATGATTCCAGATCCTGTTCTAGAGATATGACCATATGTTGATTTTGATATGCATTTATGGAGGTATTATTAATTGTTTAAAATATTTATTTTTTATTAATTTTTTGTATTAATTTTGGTAATAATTTCTTATTATTTGTTTTTATTTTCACAATTTTTTTCACATTTAACTATTAGGATGGCTAGTACAATTCTATGAAATTATTTTTATGAGCCATGAGTTTCATGGGTCTTAGGTCCAATCACCATGCATCAGAAGATGTTCGACCATTGGATTGTACTTTACAAAATAATATACACTTTTTAAAATTTATTTAACTACTAACATATTATTTTTAATTTTCATGCATAATTTATTTTCTCCGATTCCAAATAGCCCGAGAGATCCCATCCAAGAGGCATAATAGATTTATATACATGAGCACTTTCATCAGTTTCTACACAACCTCAGAAATAGAGCTATGGATAATGCTTATGTTATTGTTTTCAATCAGTCTTGCATCTCCCATCGACCTAACTATATATCATCTCAGATATGAGGTGTATTGTTCTCATTTTGGATATTAGAGAATCTTAGGAGGAGTTCATCATCTAGACATCGGAGTCAGGAAGGCAGGAGGTCACACATAGGGATTAGATTCATACATTAGGCATACGTCAATGACATATAGTAAGTGATATTATTTATTAATGTATATATACTTTAATTTTAACATGTTTGTTATATTATACAGTTCGCTACTGACCCATTAATTATAGAGTTTGAAGTTTATAAGAATATGTATAATGATTCCCTTACAAGAGAAGTTTTAGGCGACCACAACACCATATTGTGGTTAATATTTCTTAAAAAAAATTCATGATTATTAATTTTATTGTTATTCTAATTTGTCATTATATTTAAATGAAATGTATGAGACTAAAACCTCTCATTCACATGTGAGTCAAGCGGAGGGAGAAAAAATGCCACTACCAATTTGGTTTTCGATGAGGGTGCCTGGATACAGGCAACATTGCATGGTGTTGAGATAGGCCGAGTGATTGGAATTAGTTCCTGACTGACACCTATGAGTTATCATGGTACTTATGTGATTTCATTAGTGAGTGTGAAGGGAGCTCCTAGAGATTCATCATCGATGACATCATCCGCTACGTAGTATGGGGAGAGGTTGAAAGCTCAAGATGATATGATATTGTAGATACAAAGATAGAGAGGGAGGAGTGTGAGTAGCAACATCAAAGAGATAAGTAGATGTTGGAGTATATACGATAACTTATTCATGACGTTGGTATAGAGTTTCCTCCCCCTGATCCTTTGAGTGATCCCCTCTACCTAACGAAAATTAATGATTTATGACGTTTTATGACTGTTTTATAATTTGGTATGATAAATATATTATGTTTGAAATGATGTATTAATTTTATTTCTATTTTCTTTTTTTTGAATTTTTTAACGAGTTTTCAATATTTTCAATATTTTTAATTAATTTAATTATTTTTAAATAGTTTTAATGTTTTAATTTTTTTATTATTTTTAAATATACTTTATTTTTAAATTTTTTTATATTATTTAATTTTTTTTTGAATTTTTTGAATTATTTTTAATTTAAATTTTTTAAAAAAATTGTTATTTGTGACAGATAGTCTATCCAGAAAAAATAATTAATTGTGATAGACCATCATAATTATTTAGTAAAAAAAATTGTGAAACTTATTTGCGATAGATATTTCATCCGTTTCAATTACACTATTTGCAACAGACTGTCGCAAATAACCACAATTGTGACATCATTTTTTGCCACGGTGAATTATCAATGGATGCCTATCACAAATGACTTTTTCAATGGATTTCTATCACTAATTATACATTGAAAATATGGATACATTAGTAGTGGATGAATTATGACAACGAATGATTTCCAATCAAAATGGGTGGTCTGAATCTGACCATTGGTAATGGATAGGCTCATCCAAGTTCAGATTCATGTTTTATGGGAATGATTTGTGGCTGAAGTAAATGAGGAGGCGACGTAAATGGAACCACATGAGGAACAATGGGTTCTGGAAAATTCCATACTACACACCATGAAATTCATAGGAACACACACTATGTAGCACCTCTGTATGGTGGCTAGGGTTTATGCATTGAGTTCAATATCACGTGTCTTCTGATTCACTCTTATAGTGCCTAACCCATAACTATCTGGGACTATGTGTATAGGGAGTACATTCCTAGGAATCCATGTAGAACTACATGTCATGTGTGTCAGATTACACACCATGTTACCCTTGGAGAACGACTCAGCGGGTACAAAGAGTACATGCCCAGGTAGCAATGTAACCCTACACATTGTGTGTGTTGGGGAACACACCATATACTTCCAAAAATACATAGTCCTAGGCACAGGCAGTTTACATGGGCATGACTATAGTACACGGTCATGGTCGAGAGTACCCGGGCTGACCAAATGGAACACACTGAGTGCCAACTGACCTCTAAACACCGTGTACCCCTAGTGTACATGTTGTGTATCCAAAGGATGAAATTACATTTGAGATGGTGAGACATGGGAAGATTTAGACTCATAAAGACAAACCATATACCCCATATGAAATATCATGTACTCCTTTCAAGGAAAGATAGAGCCCTTAGTCTTTTAACTTCTGTATCTCATTCTTTAAGACTCATATTTGGGATCACGAATAGCCTATCCTATGAAGTTTTCCATATTGAGCACAATGATGGACTTTGTTTGACATTAATAATATTACATGAGGTGTTACCAGTGTTTTTCTCCTTTTAGTGATTCTAGGATGATAGTAACAACAATGTTTATTTATTAGAGATATTCTTGGGTTGGTACTTCCTTATAACATGAGGGTTTGGGTCCCCAATACTCTTTTTATAGGTAGATTAGATACTCCACCACACTATAATAGGGTGTAGTTACTTTATATATGGAGTGGTATTCCCCCATATATGAGTTCTAGTGGGGAATATGTCTTCTACTGAAGTTAGTTTTCCCTCGACCGTAGAGCGTAGTGGCAAGGTGTGGGCCCTCCACACCAATTATTGAGAGGTTACATGAGGTCCCGGGTTAGAAGATTGAACCCCTTGTATTTTTCCACAATATAGAGGAGTGGAACCTCTAATATATATCCTATGAGGTTATGTGTGATGTTTGGTATCAGACAGTGACCATTGGGAGTTATAGGCTGACTCATCATTCTTAGCTAGAGAGCCCCTTTCTTCTTCATTTGGGGTTCTTGTTGAGCATATTTGGGTTATTATTATATTTTTTGTGCCATTTTTTGACTAACATGTCTTCATGGTGATGAGATGACTTCTCTCGCCCTTGATTCTTTGTGTTTAGATATTTCATGGTGTCCTACTAGGTATGTTTATACTCACCCTTGCATGGTCTCTTCCCACACATGTCATATCTTATTTAGATGGGATAGCTTTCATTGAAGTCATAGGTAGACCTGGAGGAGGTGCATATTAGTTATAGATTAGTTATTCTAGAAAATCATCATATAGATCTAAGATTTTCTTATGGGTAGCTACCCCCGTGTTTTTATCTGGTTGGGATGTTTTATAGTTTTTGGTTGTCTTGTATTTGGACCATTTTTCCTTTATTGTAATATTTTTTACTTTAATATGATATAATGGTTATGCATGTATACATAGTATCATATATTTATCTTTTCTTCCTTATATTGGTGTATGGAGATGTGTGTGTTTGTACAAGTACTTTAGTCTAAGGCCTTCCATGTATGAAATATGCCTACTCGGTGCTAGTTTCTAGGCCATGAACTATTAGAGGTTGGATTGGGGTGTCACAGTTGGATTATCACTACTCAGGAGGTCCCTAGCATGTTGGGTCAAGCCATAAAATTTCTCTTTTATTTATATTTTTTCATACCTTCACCCTTGTCTTTCCAAATAGTAAACTTCTCTGGTGGCATGGATTTCATCAACTCACTTTATTCTTTAAAAATTGTGTTTTGGAGTATTCATAACTTCATCTAGAAAGGGACAAGAACTTTTTCTATTTCCTTATTCTTCCAAATTTATTCCTTCCTCCAACTTTTATGTCCAACCAACCATGAAAACCTTCAAAATATGTTCAACTTTCTTTATGTACTAAAATTTTATAACAACACCACTATTTTCTTCTGAATATTTTCTACTATTAGTTTAAAATATCTCTTAAATTGGTAATATTTTCATGTAATTTTCAGGAGTGTGGCTATCCAACTTACATATTCTACATATATTATTATCTTTTGGTAGTTTACTCTTTTGAGGTAACTTCTAGTGAACTTAAACTTCTTCATCAGAGATGTCTTTAACCATTCCAATCCCCTTATGTTTTTTTGATTAATTGATTTTTTTAAGATTCTTTCTGTTATCTTGAATATTCATGGAAAGTATACAACCATCCATGAAGTTCCCTTTTTCGATAGAAGTAACATCTTTTCTTGAGATTGACATATTTATAAGCATTCTCCTGGGTGTAAGGATCTTCTTTATTATATTTTTTCTTTAAAACTATGTTAGACCTATAATATATATTCCATATATTTTATTTCATATTTTGTGGCCTCTTTTCAATATTAGTACTTGTGTTGTGCTTGGTATAATTAAACTAAAACTTTTCTTCATTATTTCCATTTTCCACAATTATCATAAAATATTCAATATATCCAAATATGTTCAATGTGGAAATATATTTCTTATTTTGTGAATGTTGGGTATCATAGTTGATTTTATTTTTCATTCCACTTTTCTCCCTCTTAATGTTGGATTTCTCTATCCCTTATACCTTGTAAAATTGTGTCAATAATCGATATCCATTTTTTGAAATTTTCACCACACCAACAGTAACCAGTTAACCTATAATTCAACCATCGTGTTATATTTTGACTAGTAAGAACTTTTTTCTTTGGGGAATAACTAGAAGAACACCTAAAATTTTCTTTTATAACTTACACCTTTTTAGAATAGGTGGGTTTCATAACTTTTTTCATCCATTTATATATGTAATCATAACATTTCACTATTATTAAAAGATTTAGTGAAAACAGATTCATTAGAATGTTGGGTTACATTTTTATTTAAATTTTTGTAAGTGGATACTTCTAATGATTTTAAATTATTAATTCCTTTGGAAAAATTATTTATTGAGGTAAAAATGTCCTTAGAAATTTTTTCAGATATTCTTATCTTAGCTTTATGTGAATATTCATCTTGAGTAACTTCCATTTTTATCAATCTCACAGATTTCTAAAGAAACATCACATTTAAATCATTCTTCTAATTTTGAAGACTCCATAATTTATCTTTATATACAAATTATAATATTTTTACCTTTTCCACTTGGACATTACTCATTTACTTTAAGTAAAGATGAAGTTACTTTACTCAATTTTATTTGATATATAATTAAGTATTCTTGACCTCAACAATTTCTATGTGAGTATCTCCTAGTGCATATATATTTCCATTGTCAACTTTTTTTATCACATCATCTTCACAAAAACTACTCTTCAAATTTTCTTTCATAAGGATGAACTTTTTCTCATATAATACCATTTATTTTTATTTAATCTCATTGGTTTTGGTGAATGCGTCACACATGTACTACATCTGAAACCTTTCTTCATCCAGTTTACCATCATTTTATAGCAATATTTTATGCTCTTAAATTCTTCCAACTTTAACTTCCAAATAAGAGTTCTTTTCTTCAACTGAAGTTTCTAATTCATGGAGTATTTCTTTAATCATTCCACTTACAATTATATTATCAAAAAAAATTATAAAAAATTTCATGTACAAGGTTTAACTTTTCTTGAGAAAGTAGTACATATTCTTGATTTCTTCCAAAAATTAGTGAGAGATGAACATTCTTAGATCTTATTTCCTAGTGTTTTATTTAAGTTATATAGTTTTGATTTCTGGTGTGAGATACCCTCATTTTTTCCCCCAATATGTGAAATAATATATGTAGTAACTTCAATAGGAACATTTTCCATATATGCTTTGATTTCAGAATAAAAATATTCAATAATTATTATAGAATCATACTATTCATTGATTTATAAAAATTCTTTTAGAGGATTAATGTTTTTTAATTAAAAATATTTCTTATCAGACACAAAAAACATTGGGTGGTGGTGAATTCTCCTCCCATTGGTTTTGAGAGACCAACATCCTATACTTATATTCTTTTTTCTTCTTCCAAATTTTCAAGGTTTTTTTAAACCTACATGTTTCTAAAATCAGAAATAGATTCTGTATTCTTCATCTCATGATATATGTTTTTTAAATTTTATATAAAAACTTTACTCAAATTTTAAAAAGATACACTTCATATAAAATAATTAAATACAATTGGGAACAAAACTTGTAGACCTAAATATTGGGAACCTATAATTTGATACCAATTAAAAATAATAGGTGGATCATGTAGTCACCTTAAGAGAGGGTCTAATCGGTGGTGAATTTTTTTTACCGATTATATTTAACTTTAAACTCTTTGATAATTTAATTTGATAAAACATCTGTTATAAATTAGGATGTATTTATCTTTATAAATTCTTCCTCACCTTTTTAATATTATTCTATGATGATAATATAATGAAAATTACACACACATATCTTTATAATATTTATCCTTCGTGTGAGAACCTACATCCTTTCCATGGTGACTCCCTTTGGTGCATGTATTATTCCACTAATAATGTCTTCATCAATTACAAGTAAGGGCTATTTATACCGAATTCTACAATTGAGCTATCTTTTAAAAATCTCTAACTATCTCCCTATAAGATTTTATACTTTAGCCAACTCCTAGTAGACTAATTCTATATCTCAATATAAATTATCATACTAACTACCATCTGCTAAAAACGTTTCTTATCTTTCAAGAAAACAAAACACAAACATGTAAGAAAAACAACAAAAATTTATCTTGAAATATATGTCTGATAACTCCATTTTTTGTTTTCCATTTGGTGTTCCTTTTCCTCCATTCAGTATTGTATGTCCAAAGAACCTCACCTTTTGTCCAATAAGATTTCATCCGGTGTGCCTCTGAATTCTATACCTCAATACTTTTCACCTCATCCTCCATCTAGTATTCCTCCATTTAGTGTGCCTCTATTAAAATTATCATAATAGTACCTCAATCCTATATAATCTCTGTCCATTGTAATTGTGATAAGAAAAACTTTCAATCATGTATCTGATCAAAACCTCTAACCAATACACCTTTAATCAGTACTTATGGCTGGTGCCTCTTCTTCGACCAAGTATTTCCTTGTTTGAAAACTCTCAATGATCCAAACACATCAATAGTTTGTCTTGTTTATACACATGAACAATGCACTTTTTCAAATTGTTCTTTCACCCATTTTATAGGTGTAATCAAAGAGGAACAAACATATACTTAATTTCATTTTCCTTCTCATCTGAATTTCATTGGATGCTTCTCAATCATTATAGAGTCTTCTTGAAGCTTCATAAATAATCCCACATCTAAAACCTTCTTTGAACTTCATTAACCTCAACATTAAGTAAATTCTTAAAACTTATTTATCTCATCTAGATATAAAAATTTGAACATTCAATATCACATCACCATATTATGGATTTAAAAATTTCTATAAATATTATAAAAAACTCTATCTATTGAAATTTTTATCTGATGACTTATTTATAACTTCTCTATAAGGATCTAGTTATCTGTATGGTGAATATGAATTTTCATTATCTAGTGATTCAACATTACACTACCTAATTAGACTGATTACTATGTTATGATAAACTTAAATCTTTATCAAATTATTCTATTCATATGAATCATTTTCCAAAGAATTTATAAATGTTTTACTGGTGAAATTCAGTTCATTCCTCTGTTCGATGGAATTTCATATGATCAGTTGCTATGGTCTTTCTGATGAGTCAACATTCTTTTTTTTGATCTTCCTACCTAATGAAATTATCTTAATGATACTACATTCATACAATTAATAAATATTAAATTAAGACCTCATGCTTGAATCACTTACTCCAGGATAGTATAACATCATACAATCATTCATCAGACGACATTGTGTATCTTTTTCATATTCTTTTCCATTTGATGACACTTTGAAAATTCATATTATATTGAAAAACACATCATATTATCTTTGATAAATTCCATCTCCAGAAAATTAATTTTCTACAAAACTGATTGGTAATAATTTTTTAATTGTCAAACCAAAAAAATTCAAGCTTCATTTTAGTATTCATACATCTTTTTCAACTTGAAGTGCCTTCATATTTTTTCCATCCTTTTAAATCTTGGTACTCTGTCCAATTTCATCATGGAACATTGTCCAATAATTGAGCATTTTCATTTTATCATATTTGAGGAATAATCTATTTGATTAATGTTAATATGATGGATCTTCATTTGATGAACTTGATCTGATGTCCCTCCTTTAGTAAGACACTCTATGTTTTTGAAACATCAAACTTCATGTAGCTTGTGAAAAAAACTATTCCACTTGAACACCATATAAAATATCCATCCATAAACTTCACCAACCAATTTCTAGTAAAATTGATCCATTTTCTATTGGATAACATTATGGAAACTTCTATGTACGTTTTCCATGAAATACTTTCTTTTTTGTCTTCATCTAGTAAATTTGTACACCATGTTTTTAAGATCATAAATGCAACTTCAACTCTTTAAAACTACTATAAAATAAATCATCTCACACTATTTTACTTTCTCCCACCTTAGACATTGTAAAAAAGTGTACATTCTCAAAAGAACATGTTTTTTATAAATATTCAACTGGTAACATCAGCTATGTTTCATCTAGTATCTCTCTGTGATTTCTTTATCCACTGGGCTTCAACTACCTTTATAAATTGGGAATATTATCCTTATAAAAGATATTATGGGATCCACCATTACATAAGCTTCCATTATATTTACTATACCATTAGAAAGCATTTATAACTTTTTATGTACCCTTACATGGTCTTCATGATTTTTACAGTACCCTTACATAGTTCCTATAGAACTCAGGGTAACACTTAAATTTGATTTTTAATGCATCTTCAACTATTAACAGTCCTCAGGGCATCATTAATTTCCAACGAGACTATAAAAATTTAATAATTTATAAAACCTAGACAACCTAACTAAAAATGTAGTATTTAGAATGTCCATGATTTGAAACCATATGGACGATCCCTATATTTTAAATTATTTAAAGAAATATAAATTGTGATAATTTTATTTTTGAAGAAATAATGAAAGTAAAAAAATGATAGGGTTTGATATCAAGATATAGGAATGCCAGGTTCAATGAATTTCAGGTTTGTGCACTAGGGATTAAATTAATTATGTGTGTATTCAAGATCAGTGTAGGAATTGGGTCCGAAGGGTCCTTGGTATGGGTACCTTACTCTAATCCTATGATTGCATCATTTGAATGACCATATACTAGGTGCAATCGAAAAACTAGGCAACCCAAAACCCTATTTAAACATAACTAACCTAGATTGCATAATTTTCATACACAAAATAGGCCAATTAATTGATGAAATAAAATAAAACACATCAAATCACACTAAATGGTATTCCAATATAAAAAGAGTATGAATTGGAATTAAGAAACAGATTTGGAGCAATCTAAAACAAGAATAAAAGGTACAAATAATCCCTATGCAACACTCCCCTTACAATCACATCACCATATAGAAAGATAAAAACTCGCTCATGCTAGTCATGATGATAATGAGTAGCATGGATACCTGAGGAATAATGGTGGTGAATAATGATGGTGAAGAAGAGTTCTGGTGGTGCACATGTCATCTAGAAGCAGTCTGTTGGCTCCCCCTCATCTTGGATGCCTCCTGTTGTGGATCCAAGGGTGTAGATATATAGGGTTTTTATCAAACCCTTGGAAAATAGAATCTTTAATTTTTAATTAACATAAAGTTTAATGATTTTTAAATGAACATGATGTGTAATCCATGCTAGTGGAATATTTTTTTAATATTTCTTTGTCTCTAACATTCAAGTCATGTAAAGTGTACACGACATGTAATTTATTTTCATAACATGTAATATTCATGAATTTTCTTGATGGTGACTGATTATCCTATTAAAATCATGAAATGTAAATGAAATACATGATATGTAAATGGTTTTTTCTAGCACCATTGATCTGCTACATCCTCAAAAATCTGGTGCCACTCTGCTTCACTTTTCTCACTATATAAAGTGTATTTTGTCTCTAATAAATCACATCTTGTTGTTTTTTTACAATATTCATTATATACTACCATAAAATATAAAACAAATAAAAAAATACCAATATTGTCAAGATTAATGAATTAAATTAAACAAATAACGACAATAAAATACCCTCAAATACATGCATGAAATATACACATTATATTGTACACATTTTTTATACAATATCTTGATCATTATTTATTAAATAAAATTTGATTGGTTATCTATATATAGTTGTCTATGTCTAGTAATCGTCATCTAGTCTGGTGAATTTTAACAATTTCACTTATCTCCCCTTATACTAACTTATAAAAACTCTATCTTGGATCATGACTTTCTACATGATGTTGGAAAATTTGAGAATGGATTATCATTGTCTAACTTTAGGAATGTTTTCCTAACATTGTTAAGAAATTTTTTAACCCCTTTGATACATCATATGTAAACTATAAAGACTTGGAAAATTCCATGTATTTTTTTTAATTATTTGGGATTATTATGAGTCTGCAGAATTTGACGGTGCGTGATTTCGAGCCCTGGTGTGCCTGGAATAGATTTTTGAACTTTTTTTAAGGTATATTCAGCAAATGCGTGGGAGAATTTTTCTATCTTTTGAACCGGTGATTGGATTCAAAATCTGAGGACACCGTTGAATCTACAGTGCCATTATTTTATTAAGGGAGGATTCAATTTTACTATACAAGGTCGAGAGAAAAAGTTATTTTTTGAAAAGTAAAATAACATGTAATTGTTATTTTACTTTCTTTTTCTATAACAGATGAGCGACGGTGGAGGGACCTGTGACTTGTGAATCCATTTAATGGACTGACTCATCAACTACGTAACTCCACTGTTGTGAATTAAAATAGGATCATTAATTCATTTAATGAACCTCATTAATTCCTCAACGTGTTACTCACCTTTCCCCACTCTTATTTAAAAGAGCTCAGGGTGGGGTTTTGGAACAACTTATTCAAGTGAGGAAACTATAGAAAAGTCCTGCGACAACATCCACCTGGAGGACGAGACCAGATTCAGCGAGTTGTGACGAGTGCCACCGAATCGTGAACTGACATCAATGACAAAGGAGGTTCTGTCGATCGTCATCAGCGGACGTCTCATCTAGGTAGGGGTATTAGTTTTTGATATTATAAAATTACTCCTTCCCCGTTCTTAATTTATATGAAGAATGTGGATCAACCAAACAATGGGTTGATCCGTAGATCATTCTTTAAACATGGGAGGGTGATGCAGGGTTACAAGTTGGGAGTTATTTAAAATTATATGTTTGTTGCTACCACCCCTTGTTAAACACTAATGCGGAGTGAACGACCCAATTCAAACAAGGACATAACCCTTCACCGATCTTGTTGTTATTTTGTTTCCTATGCACGTCCAGAAAATGTCATGGAAAGGTAGAGATAGGGGTCACACAGTGCTGGCGGTGACACGAGAGGCTCATAGGCAAAGACAACACCAAGAACGGACCACCAGAGCATGTCCAATTGCTGGTGAAAAGAACTGTCGGCGCGCCATGCCGGCGGCGACCGGTGGTGGCCGGAGGAGGCCTATGAAACTGGCCACGGGCGGTGAGAAGGCGGCGCACTATCACACACAATAGTGGCGAGAGGAGGCCAGCCCGAGTCAACCGTGTGGGTGAAGGGCGGTGCCCGCAGGCACCGCAGACAGTGGACCACGGCAAGAGGGGGTAGCATGGCCCTGCGTCGTGCCGTGTCGGCTAGAGATTGATCGACCACTTGGCTGACAGTTGCACGCGGTAGGGTAGCGCCCCACTGGCCAGATGAAATCTCCCCACATTCTCGAGGCCAGCTGGAGACGTGGGCCGGCTGAATGGACTGGACGTGGGTCGACTGAATGAGCTGGACCTGCCCAACGGGATGGGTTGAACCTGCGGCCCAACGGGCCAGCACGGGTTGGTCGAGCCCCACCCGGCGGGCCGGGCCAACTACAGCCCCGGCCCACGAACCAGACAGTCTGACCCTAACAAGACGAACGGAGTGAAATGGGCCGACCCTTAATGGGATGCACCCAGGCAGGGTTAGGTAGACCCTAGGTCCTGTTCTGTCGGGCCGGCCTGACTGAGTTAGACCGGGCCCAGACCCAATCGGCCCCCGAATAAAGAAAGGGCCATAACTGATGAACCAAGTTTCCATTTGACATGCTGTAAGTGACATTGGTTCCCCTTTTGGGAAGCGGTCCCTATGGCAATTTTCGGAGGGCTCGACCGAGCTGGGCCAACTCGTGGTGTGATCACCCCCATTTCACGGAAAGGGGTGTAACTAACAGACCGAGCATCCGATAGACGCTCTGTCTCTGGAATAAGGACCCTTGTGACAAGGTGGTACTTTGTATAAACTCTAAGTGAGTTTTGACAAAGTTTGACATGCGACCTGGGTTGGATCATACTTTAATCCAATCGGGGCCTTTTTACAAAAGTGCCCATATCTCATAGACTGGGCGTCTGGTCGACGTGCTGTTGGTCACGTTGGGACCCCTATGATGGGGTAGTCCCTTGGGTATGATATTTGTGGGAATTAGTACCTATTGAAATATGACCAATGGCTTTAAGAGAAGAATATTCCAGATATTATACGTGCTATGTGCGGGAATCCAGTGGCTGGATGTGACATGAAGAAGAAGAGCGACCAATACAGGTTAGAACCAGAAACTCCAGTGCGTGATAATATAGCTATACAAATAATCATCCCTACCTCTGTACCAACAACCAATACAGTTCAGCACCAGCGACCAATATAGGTCATCACCACCGACCAATACCGGTCAGCACCAGCGACCAATACCGGTCAGCACCAATGACCAATACTGGTCAGCACTAGTGACCTATATGGGTTAGCATATAGCAAACAATATGGGTCAGCATATAGTGACTTATATGGGTCATTAGTAGAGTTACTATAGATAGGATGATCTGGATTTAAGAATAGTTATCCATATCCCAGTAACCTTGAAATTATACCATTAGAGTGAGCTGTCTCTTTTTCCTTGTTCTTCATGATTTAGATTATGCTTTGTGATATTACCTTTATGGTATTTCTTATTATGTTTTCTTTTTTGGATTTCTGAGAGACCTTCGGGGGTCTTGGGGTCCCCTACTATGTTTTTATACTCACCCCTACACGGGCTCTTCCAACACGTGTGTGTCTGGTGTAGACTACTGATGATTTGAGGTAGAATTTGGAGGTTTGGGACTTGGCAGAGCTTGGTGCGATGGGAGCAGTCGAGATCCTATTCTTCGACTTCATACTTACAGCTTCTACCCTCCAGGTAGATATCCAGGGCAGATTAAACAATTATTTACTTTCTTTTCATCTTCTTGGGCTTGTATTTTGGCCCACTATTTTCAGTTTATAGTTTTACTTGTGGTTATACTTTACTCTCGTTGTTATACCTTACTTTTGTTGGTTGTTTGTTTCAGTTTCCTTTATTGAGTGTGTACAGATATCTAAGGAAATGCCTTCCATATTCAGGAAAATCCATCAGGTTCTCGTCACCAACCCCTAACCTATGGAAGGTGGGTTTGGGGTAGTCACGTCCGGGCCCCATGGGATGGGTCATAACAAAGTGGTATCAAAGGGTGGTCGGTTCTACCAGATGAACTAAGAGTCTTCTTTTAATGAGGCAATGGTGTAAAGTGTCTTGTGTTCGATTTTCAGTAAAGTGAGTCTAGTTTTTCTTCCATGGATGACATATCCATACAATAGGACCCTGAATTCTATTTTCCAACTTAGTACATGAAAACACCAGTTGCTAGTGTTTTGAAAAGTTTTCTTGATCTTTATTGATTCATCTCACCAGGAATAACTTATTGACCATAGAGGATCTGTTTCTTACAGGATGCCTCCACAAAGATAGCCAGCTAGGATTCTAGTTAGAGATCATAATAGTGGACCACTAAGAAACGAGGTGTTGGTATAGGGACTACTCATAGTGATGGATCCTTCGGGTGGTGTACCAGCACCACCACCACCCATTGAGTAGAAGAAGATACCAGTGAATCATGCACGCCAGCTGAGCATTTTTCATGAGTTCCGGAGATAGAGGCCTCTGAGGTTTTGTGGTGAGATAGACCCCTAGGAAATATAGGACTGTATTGAGGCAGTTTCACGGGTCTTTCACTTATTAGAGACATCCATTGAGCAGACGATGATCCTGGTCTCTATCCTTCTTCAGGGCCCGACATGAAGGTGGTGGATCTCAACGCTCCTGGTTCATAAAGAGATGAACCTCACCTGGATGGACTTTGAGAGCCTTTTCAGGGAAGAGTTTGTGCCAGTGATAGTACACTCTATATGTATTCAGGAGATTCTACATCTGTAGTAGGGCAGCAAGACTATGGCTTAGTACTTGGTGAGATTTACTAACCTCTCCCGATACTCCACCAATATGGTACGAGACCCTTAATTTAGGTCCCCGACCATTGAGCAGGGGATCTGATTAGAGATCAGAGCTACGAAAGTTTCTCTTAGCATCTCTTCATAGGCTGGGGTGATAGAGAAAGATTTGATGATGGAGAGCTTCCTTACTGAGTAGGAACTGACAGTGAGAGCCCCTCCAGGATGATAGGTAAGAGAGTCATATGTAGCTGGTAGTAGAAAGACGACACAGAAGACCAAGCAAGCTATACCTTCTAGAGGGTGACCCCGAGATGCAGGGTCAGAGGTGTGAGGATTGAGAGGAAAGGGAGCCACCAGCAAGGCATGATGTATTTTCCCTGTGGGGGACAGGGTCACAAATCTTGTGACTGTCTGAATCCCAGCGCGAATGATCGGTAGACAATGGAGGGGCCACTAAGGTAGCAACAACATCAGAAGCATGAGCGTCAGCCAGGCGGCGGACCAGTCAGGGGAGCAGGATGTGGAGTGGGAGGTGGTCAAGGTCACCAGGAACTACCACTGCCACCCCCAGGCAGTCCACCACGAGCTCAGGGAGCGGGTGGACAGGGACATTCCTAGCTACATGTAGTAGAGTCTCACAATCCTGATGTCCCTAAGATGGTACAAGGTATGATCTGTATCTTCTCTACTTTATCAACAGTGCTTATCGGCATAGGTTCTATCAATTATTTCCTTTCTGTAGACTTAGTTCAGGAATCTGAGATTCTGACTGAGCTTTTAACTTGAATTTTTTGTTTTTATACACCTAAGAGAGGATATTTCGCAGACACACACTAGTTCTGATAGTGTGGTCTTACTCTTGAAGAAGAGAGATTCAGATGAGATATTCTAGTAGCAGCGTTGAATCCCTACGACGTCAACCTAGGCATAGACTGGATATCAACAGTTCATGCACAGATTGACTGCTAGAGACATATAGTGTGATGTACGTGCAGAGATGGGGGCCAGTTTTCATTTGTTGGTGAGAAGGAAAACAGAGGAGCATGATATGGACTTGCGCTCAGGAGGGTGCATCCGACTACATATCACCTGGCTTGCATGATCATCGACACGATGGATGAGGAAAGTCCACAGTTTCTAGTGGTGGTGGATGATTATGAGGGCGTCTTTACATAATATGTCCCAGGACTACCTTATCATAGAGAGTTAGACTTCCACATTCAATTTTACCGAGAAACGACACCGATATCTACACCAGCATATAGAATGTCCCTTGAATAGATCTGGTAGTTGAGGGTACAGTTGGAGGACTTACATGGGAAGGGATTCATAAGACCCAGTGTTTCTCCATGGGCATCCCTGATGTTGTTCACCAAGAAGGAAGACGGAATTTTGAGGCTATGCATGGACTTTCGGTGCCTAAACCAGGTGACTATGAAGAACAAGTACCCATTGCCGAGGATTGATGAACCATTTGATCAGTTGAAAGAAGCAAAGTGATTATTAAAGATAGACCTTAGATCAAGCTATCATCAGATCAGGGTAAAGGATGAGGACGTACTGAAGACATCCTTCAGATGTCGGTATGGGAATTAAGAGTTCTTGGTGATGTCTTTCAGTGTGACCAACACTCCAGCAGTGTTCATGGGGCTCATGAAATGGATATTTCATCCATACCTCAATTTCTTTGTGGTGGTCTTCATCGATGACATCTGGGTGTACTCAGCGTTTGAAGAAGAGCACACTGTACACTTGAGGATAGTTCTGTACACACTCCAGGAGCACCAATTATATGGGATGCTCTAGAAATGTGAGTTATAGATGTCGAAGTTACACTTCTTAGGACATGTCATCTCAGTGTTAGGATTTTCAGTGGATCTAGTGAAGATTGAGGCAGTACTTGCTTGGGAGACACCTAGGAGTGTAACTAAGTTACAGAGATTCCTTGGATTGGGAGGATACTATCTTAGGTTTGTACCCAATTTCTCTAGAGTAGAAGAACCTATTACTTCCTTGACGAAGAAGGGGAAAACCTTCCTATGGTCAAAGAAATGCCAGAAGATCTTTCAAAAGTTGAGGCAGAGCTTGACCAGTGATCCCATCCCGAGGTTGCTGGAGGAGGGCACTGACTACGTGGTTTATTATGAAGCATCAGGGATCATACTAGGTTGCGTCCTAATGCAGGATGATGTTGTGATTTCTTATGACTCATGAAAGATGAGGCCTTATGAGCAGAAATATGTGACTCATGACTTGGAGTTAGTAGCAGTAGTCTTCACACTAAATATGTGGCGACACTACTTGATGGGAGAGCAATTCATTGTTTACATAGACCGTGAGAGTCTCATATATATCTTCACACAGAAATATATGAATCTGAGACAATGACATTGGCAAGAGTTCCTCAATGACTATGACCTTGAGATAGTCTATACTCCTGGGAAGGGGAACGTAGTGGCCGATGTACTTATCCGGAGATTGAGTTCAAAGTTACTGAATGAGGCTTTAGAGTAGTTAGCCTCGCTTCAAATATCCTACATGGATATAGATGAGATAGTCTACCTCCAGTCGATGGTAGTTTCCCCTCCACTCCTTCTACAAGTTAGGGAGGTGAAACTCGGAGACAGTAGTTGTGAGACTACACATGCTCAGATATCCTCAGGCCATGCACCAGATTATATTTTGAAGGTGGGGATCATGCTATCCTTTTCAGAGGACGTACAATTTTACCAGTGGCTCTATGAGAGGAGGTGCTGAGGGAGTACCATACATCCCCCTTGGTAGTAAGTCTAGGCATGATGAAGATTTATCAAGACCTCCAGCATCAGCATTAGTGTCTAGGTATGAATAAAGTTTTGGTGGAGTTTGTTTTTAGATGCCTCAGTTGCTAGAAAGTTAACCCTGAGCACCAGGTACCAGTAGGATTGACCCAACCCCTCGAGATACCAGAGTGTAAGTGGGAAGGGATATCGATGGAATTAATTATGGGGTTACCATGTACGTCTAGAAGGCACGGTACCATCTGGGTGATCATTGAACGACTCACCAAGTCTGTCCACTTCCTTGCTATTTGAGAGAAGGATTCAGTAGAGATCTTGGGATGTCACTACATTCAGGAGATTGTACAACTTCACAGGCTACCTTCAACAATAGTCTATGATGGTGATGCACACTTCACATCTCAGTTGTGGAAAGGATTTCAGGAGGCTTTTGAAACTCATCTTCTCTTGAGCATAGATTTTCACCCATAGATATATGGTCAGACTGAGAGGACCATCTAGACCATGAAGGGCATGCTTCATGTATGTATCCTAGATTTTGTTCACAGTTGGGAGGACCACCTACCCATATTGGAGTTTTCATACAACAACTTCTATCACTCCACCATTGGTATGACCCCATTTTGAGGCATTGTACAGATGAACGTGCATATCGCCCTTGTGCTGGACAGATCTAGCAGAGCCTACACTCATGGGAACATAGATGGTACATGCTACCACTAAGATGGTGCAGGTCATCCCAGAGCAGATAAATACTGCACAGAGCCGAAAAAAATCTTATCTTGATAGGCGATGGAGACCACTGGTGTTCCAAGAGGGGGACCAAATATTCTTGCGAGTCTCCCCTTGATGGGGACTATGAAGATTTGGCCGAGATGGAAAACTCTCATCAAGGTTTATTGGACCATTCTTGATACTTCAAAAGACTGGAAAGGTGGAATACCTCATGGCACTGCCACCACATTTTGAGAGGGTTCACGACGTATTCCATGTATCCCAACTGAGAAGTTATGTGCATGAACCATCTCATGCCATCGATCATGGAGAGTTAGATATTGAAGATGAGGTGACTTTTAAAAAGTACCCAGTGGAGATAGAGGATCGAGAGTAGAAGATCCTTTATGGGGGGTCGATACCTCTGGTGCTTATTCTGTGGCTGCAGATGAATCTCCAGGAGGGAACATGGGAGCGAGAGGCTCACATTCTTGCCCAGTACCCCTATTTGTTTGTGTAGCCCTGTTTGGATTTTGGGGACGTAAATCCCCTAGGTGGGGAGAATGTAAAGACCCCAAAAATTCCATATTTTTTTAATTATTTTGGATTATTACGAGTTTGCGAAAATTGACGGCACGTGATTCCAAGGATCGGTGTGCCCAAAATGGATTTTTGAACCTTTTTAAGGTACGTTCAGTAAATGGGTGGGAAACGATTTCTATTTTTTGAATCGGTGCTTGGATTAAAAATACAAGGAAATCAGTTAATCTATAACACCAGGATTCGATTAATGGAGGCTTCACTTTTACTATAGTAGGTTGGGAGAAAAGGTTAGTTTTTGGACTTTTTTTAAAGAAAAATAAAATAACATGTAATTGTTATTTTATTTCCCTTTTCTCCAATGGATGAGTGGCGATGGCAAGAATGAGGACTTGTCAAGCCATTTAATGGATTGACTCATCAACTACGTAAATCCACCATTGTGAATTAAAATAGTGTCATTAACTCATTTAATTAACCCCATTAATTCCTCAATGCGTTACTCACCTTTCCCCCCTTATATTACAATGGAACTCAAAGTTGGATTTTGGAATGGAATATTCAAGCTAGGAAACTCTGGAGAAGTCCTGCCACAATATCCACATGGAGGATGAGACCAGATTCAGTGAGCGGTGATGAGTGCCATTGAATCACGAACCAAAGACAATGATGAAGGAGGTTCTGTCGATCGTTGTCAGCAGACGTCTCATCCAGGTAGTGTTTATTGTTTTTGTTATCTTAAAATTCCTCCTTCAAAATTCTTGATTTATTAAAAGAATGGAGATAAACTGACCAATGGGTTGATCCATAGATCGTTCTTTAAACAAAGGAGGTTGATGCGGGGTTACAAATCTGAAGCTATTTCTAAATTCTCTACTTGTTGCTAACACCCCTTGTTAAAACGCTAACGCGGAGGGCACAAGCCAATCCAAACAAGGACCGGACCCTCCGTAGATATTTTTGTTCTTGTGTTTCACAAGTGCGGCCGGGAAATGTGAAGAAAAGGTAGAGATAGGGGTCATGCAGTGCCAACGGTGATCTGAGAGGCTCATAGGCGCAGACAGAACCAAGAACAGACCACCGGAGCACATCCTGTGGCCCGTGGAAAGAACCGCTGGTGCACCATGCGAGCGACTGTCGGCGGTGGCCGTAGGAGGCCCGCGACAACTGGCTACGGGCGGTGGGAAGGTAGCGTACCGTTGCACGCTGCGGGGGCCAGAGGCAATAGGATAAATCTAACCACACGGGAGAAGGGAGGTGCCCGTAGGCACCGCTGGTGGCAGCAGTTGCAGCCAGCGGGACACGGTAGGAGGGGGTGGCGCGACCTCGTGCCACGCCACATCGGCTGGATACCGGTTGGCCACCAGGACAACCATTGCTCGCGGTGCAATAGCACCCCACCAGCCAGATCAAACTGCCCTGCATCCGCAGGGCCACCTTGAGACGCGGTCCGCCTTCAGCCGGACTGGGTCAGACAGAGGCAAGAAAAACAGGCCGGACCCATGGCCCAATGGGCCAATGCAGGTGGACCGGGACAACCATGGCTCGGGCCTGCGAACTAGCTGGGCTGACCCTAACGGGCTGGACCCAGTGAACCAGGTTGACTTTTAACTGGCCAGACCTAGGCGAGGTCAGGTAGACCCCGGGACACATTGCGTCGGGCCGACCTGACCGAGTTGGACCGGACCCAGACCCAACCAGCCTCTGAATAAAGAAACGCCTGTAACTGGCGAACCGAGTGTTCGTTTGACATGCCGTCAGTGGCGTTGGGACCCCTTTTTGGGAAGCGGTCCCTTTGGAATTTTTTGGTGCACCCGACTAAGTCGGGCTTGACCGAGGTGCGGTGCCCAGTTTCACGGAAAGAGGTGCAACTAACAGACCAGGCATCTGATTGATGCGAAGTCTATGGAATAAGGACCTTTGTGACAAGGAAGTGCTTTCGAGATACTCTAAGTGAGTTTTGATGGAGTTTGAAGTGTGAAGTGGGTTGGATCATACTTGAATCCAACTGGGCCCTTTTTACAAAAGTGCCCATATCTCACAGACTAGGCGTCTGATAAACGACCCATCTGTCACATTGGGACCCCGATGACAGAGCAATCCCTTTGGTATGATTTTTGTGGGAATTTGTATCAGTTGAAATATGACCGATGGATTAAGGAGAAGAATCAGCTATAGATCATCCATGCTATGTGCAGGAATCCATTGGATGGCTGTGACAAGAAGAAGAAGAGTGACCAATATGGGTCATAACCAGAAACTCTAGAGTGGTATGATCTAGATGTAAGACTAAGAATCCCTACCTCTATACCAATGAACAATATGGGTCAACACTAGTGAGAAATACGAGTCAACACTAGTGACCAATATGGGTCAGCACTAGCGACCAATACGGGTCCTCGCTAGTGACCAATATGGGTCAGCATCTAGCGACCAATACAGGTGAGCATATAGTGACCTACATGGGTCAACAATAGAGTTACTATGGATAGGATGATCTTGCTTTAAGACTAGTCATTCCTATCCCAGTAACCTTGAAATTATACCGTTAGAGTGAGATGCTTATTTTTCTTTGTGCTTCATGATTTAGATCATGATTGTGATATTACATGTGTGGTATTTCTTGTAATGTTTTATTTTGTGGATTATTGGGAGACCTTCGGGGGGGTCTCAGGGTCCCCTACTGAGTTTTTAGACTCACCCCTACATGGGCTCCGCCCGTATGCCTGTGTCTGGTGTAGACTACTGACACTCTGAGGTAGACTTTGGAGGTTTAGAACTTGGTGGAGTTATATGTGATGGGAGTAGTCGATATACTCTTCTTCTACTTCAGACTTACAACTACTAACCTCCAGGTAGAGCTCCAAAGGAGATGTGATAGCTGTTTACTTTCTTTTCAGTTTCTAGGGCTTGTATTCCAGACCACTGTTTTCGGTTTACAGTTGTACTTGTGGTTGTACTTTACTCTCGTGGTTATGCCTTACTTTTGTTGGTTGTTTACTTCAGTTTCCCTTTTTTAGTGTGTAAAGATCTCTAAGGTAATGGCTTCCCTATTTGGGAAAAGCCTTCAGGTGCTAGTCACCAACCCCTGGCCTATGGAAGGTGGGCTTGGGGTAGTAATGTCCGGGCCCCGTGGGACGGGTCATGACAGAAACTTTATTAACATCCATAAGTAATGTTTCCTTAGATTCTCCAATAACTCATTCTTCCATTTAGTAGAATTCTTCACTTTTCTTATCTAATTAGTACTTACTTATTCATCTCCAAATGTTAAGGAAAGTTGTTAACAATATTATCGTACAAACCATTCTTTAGGAACCTTTACCTTCAACTTCGTCATTGACTTTACAACAAACTATTGATGACATATACAAAATATGTGATAAAAACACCCTAAAGGATTTTAAATATCCCTTCTTGGATTTTTTGTCAATACCACATTAAATTTAAATTTAATGAGATCCTAATAATCCATATTGATAATGAATTCAAAGGCTCCTTCTTTTCAAATATCATTAAGTGTGGGAAATTTTTTATCTCCCACTTAATGATCTAAATTTGAATCCCCCTTTTTTGACATCTTGGGTAAAGGGAGGAATTTTATTTACACCTTTTCTTCATCCCTTATTTTATTCTACAGAACCATTTATAAAATATAAACTTATTATGATAAGAAAAGCATCAATTTTCATAAATAAATAATACTATAATCAATAAACACAACTTATATGAGAGCCATGATCTATATAGAAAATATGAGTGATTAACTCAGACATAAAATTTTTCCATGATGTTTTCCCAAGTGATGCCAACGTTTCCAAAACATCTTTAAGGGATAAATTAATCAGATGTTTCATTCAACTTACTTCCCTGTATCTATCTTATCAAATATATCAATAACATTCAAGAAAAAAAATGAGAAGATTCTCTCCCCATTTGCAAGATAACATAAACATTTTCATCAATAAATTTTTTTCCCTATGCATTTTTACCTCAGGTTTTTTATGAAAGTGGGATTATAGAACACGCACCATGAGTTTAAAAAAATATTAAAAATTTCATCATCAACCAGATTTTTATTATTTGGTTTTGGAATAATTTGGTTGACTAAAATTTCATTCTATTACACCTTATAAAAGTTTTGGATCAATTAGATTTATATTTTTACTTTAGGACTCCCCATATGTGTCATTACATTCAATACCCTTTTAAATTCTACACTTGTTGAAATAAATGAGGGAATAAGTTGAATCATTCATATCTTTCTTAGAAAGTGTAATGGGGATGAGAATGTTTTCCCAAGACATAAGAATTATTTTATTCATATTTCTTTAGTCCTTTACCCTTGTCTTTCTAAATAGTAAGCTTCTTTAGTAGCATGGATTTCTTCACCTCAATTTTTCTTTCAATATTGTGTGGTGGAATCTTCTTAACTTCACCTAGAAAAGAACACATACCTTCCTTATTTTATTATCCTTATAATTTTCTTACTTCCTCTAACTTTTATGGATAAAAAACCATGTAAAACTTTATAATATGTTTAAAATTATTCTTTTACTAAAATTTATTAACAACACAATTATTTCCTTCCAATGTAATTCTATTATTAATTTAAACCATCTATTGACCTAGTAACATTATCATTAAAATTTCAAGAGTTTTTCTGGAAAACTTACTACATACACATAGATTCTTCTTTTATGATAGTTTACTGTTTTGAGATAACTTCTAGTGAACTTAAACTTCTTCATCATAAACCTCTTCAACCATTCTAATATGATAATTTATTTCTCATATTTATTAGATTTATTATTTATGATTCCTTTTTTATCCAGAACATTCATGGAAATTAAAATAAATATGTATTAAGTGACATTTTCTTCCATATAAGTTACATATTTTCTTGGGTTTTATATATTCAGAAGTCTTATTCTTGGGTGTAAGGGTCACATTTTATTATTTTTTTTTCAACCCAAGGTAGACCTGTAGTTTATATTCCTTACATTTTCTTTTAGATTTTGTGGTCTATTTCCTTTACTAGTACCTATATTGTGGTTTGTATAATTAAACAATAATTTTTCTTTATTATGTCCATTTATTTCACAATTCTCACAAAAATCTTTTAGATATAAAAATATATTGTATGTGGTAAGATATTTCTTCTTTTTTCAATTTTGGATATACATAGATATGTATTTTTTCTACTTTTCTCCCCCTCAATGTTGGATTTCTCAATTCTGTATACCTTAGAAAATTGTTCCAATAATCGAGAGCCATGTGTCCAAAATTTTCATAGCACCAAAAGTAACCAATTAACCAAAGACTATTTCATTATATTATATTTTGGATGGAGGAAACTTAGTTCTTTGGGATATGTCTAAGGGAACTCTTTCCCTTTTCTTTTCTAACTTCCACCTTCTTAGAAGGGATATGTTTCATTAATTTCTTCACCCATTTTTTTACAATTGTATCCTTAAATAATACTAGAAGAGTTAGTGAAAACATATTTATTAGATAGTTGGGTTAACCTTTTCCTCAAATTATTATAAGTGGATGCTTTTGATTCTCTAACATTCATCACACCTTTGGATAATGTATTCCTTGAGGTAAAATTTTTCTTAGAAATTTTATTAGATATTCTTATCTTCTATTTATCTAAAGATTCTTCTAGAGTATCATCCATGTTTCTCAATCTCACAATTTGCTCAAGATACATTACATTTAAAGTGTTCTTAGGAAATGAAAGACACTTACTTTATATCTTCTTATAAATTCTAACCTTTTTATCTTTTCCCCATCCAATTTTCTCATATATTTCAAGTAAATATGGAGTTCCTTTAATCGATTTACTTTGATATATAATTGATATGTCTTGACCACAACAATTCATTTTTAGTATCTTATATTGCATAGAAATTTTCTAAATTTGTTATCACATATTATTCACAAAAACTCCTCTACGAATATTCTTCCATGGATGAACTTTTCATCATAATAGACTACTACTTTTAATTTAATCTAGTTTGATTTGGTCAATGTGTCACACATGTGCTTCATTTAAAATCAATAATCTTGTAGTTTATTCTCATTGAATAGTAATATATCAAGATATTCAATTATTCCGTATTTAACATCCAACTAAGAGTTCTTGTATTCAATATAAGTTTATAACATATGAAATATTTCATTAATAACTTTCATTATAATGAAATTATCATAAGAACATATATAAAGAAATTCCTCCACAAGGTTGAAATTTTCTTGAGAAAGTTGTACATATTCTTCCTTGCTTTCAAAAAGTTTAGCGAGAGATGTACATTTTTAGATATTCTTTCCTAATTATTTCTCTGATTCATAGAGTTCCAAATTTAGAAATGAGATATCCTCCTACTAGTCCTCAATATGTGAATGTTTATAGGTAGTAACTTCAACAGGAATATTTTTCAAGTAATATTTGATTTCAGAATAAATATCATAAATATTTATTACAAAATTATACTCTTCAAAGACTGAGAAAGATTATTTTAGAGGAATTAGTTTTAATATTCATAATATTACTTACTAGAAACCAAAAATTTGGATGGTGGTGAATCCTCCATCCATTCTTTTTGAGAAATTGACTTACTCTACTTCTGAGTTTTTTTATTCTTCCATTTTTCATGTTTTTTAAACCTACATATTGCTACAGTTAGAAATAGATTCTATATTCTTCAACTTATGATGAAATTTATTAACTTATAGGGAAAACATTTCTTTAACTTTTGAAAATATTCATTTTATATAAAATAGTTCAATAAAATTGGGAATAAAACTTATAGATCCAAATAGATGGAACCTTGTCTCTGATACATATTCAAAGTCTCTGGTGGATCATTCAATCACCCCGAGAGTGGGGGGGGGGTGAATCAGTGTTGACCACATTTTTAAAAAGTATATTGAACTTTAAAATCATTATTAATTTAATTTAATTTTACCTATATTATCTATTAGGATGTATAGATCTTTATAAATCCTTCCCAAATATTTTAATATTATGATATATAGATGATAAGAGGAAAATTGCATACAATTATTTTTACAAGGTTCATCCACAGCGTGAGAACCTATATCCTTTCCATGGTGAATAATGTTGGTGAATGGATTATTATACTAATTCTATTTTTTTCAATTACATTTTATGGTTATTTATGCTGCATCCCATAGTTGAGCTATCTCCAAAAAATATCTACCTATCTCCCTATAATATTTTTACTTGATCCAACTCCTATTAGAATATTTAAATCTCTTGATAGGAATTATGATACTGAATCTTGTTAGTTAATAAAAATTCTTATCTTTTGATCTAACATAATATAAACATATAAGAACCTCATTGAAAACATCATTTGAAAATGTCTATTTCATAACTCTGTCTAGCATTCTCCATCTGGTGCACCTTTTGCTTCACCTGGTATAGTTCGTCCATTGTGCCTCACCTTCCATATGGTAATCCTTTATATAGTTTTCCTATGAATTTTATGCCCTAATAATCTATGCCTCACTATCCATCTAGTATCCCTCCACCTGATTCACCTCTAATCAAGTTCTCAAATAGGAACCCATATCCAATACAATCTTTCTCTGTTGTAATCGTGACTAGAAAAACCCTATATGATGTCTCCAGTCAAACCCTTTGGCTAAAATACCTATATACAATACTTTTATTTAGTTACTATTCTTCAACCAAGTATTTCCTTGGTTGGAAACTCACACTTCTAAAAAACCATTAGCACTTCATCTTCTTTATACGCATGAACAATAGACTTTTTTATATTATAATTTCACTCCTTTTATAGGTGAACTCGAATAGTAATGGGTAGGAATTATATTTCATTTTCCTATGCATCTAAGTTTCGTTGGATGCTTCTCAACCATTATAGAGTCTTCCGAAAGCTTCTTGAATACTCCTACATCTGCAGTCTTCTTCGAATATCCATGACCTTAGAATTAAGGAACTTTACCAAATGTTCTTATCTCAACTAGATAATTTTTTTTAATATTTTGTATCAAATCATCATATTAGGTCATTAGAAAGTAATGTAGATATTCTCAAAAACTCCATCTAGTGGAATATTTATTTGATGAAATTTTTATAACTTCTATGTCAAGATCTTGTCCTATGTCTAGTGAATATTAACTTTCTCTATATAGTGATTCATTTTCCCACTACCTGCTTTGACCAATTTCTTTAGTTTGATAAAATAATATATTATTTGAATGATGATCTTCATATACCTACTTTTTCCAAATAATTCCTAAATGTTTGACTGATAAACTTCACTGCATTCCTTCGTATGATAGACTTGCTTATTTTCGATTTCTATAATCTATCCGATGAGTCGACATTCCTATGTCTGATCTCCCCATTTGATGAAATCATAATTTGATACTATTCCATTTGATTAATCAATATTAACTCAATACCTCATGCATGAATCACTTTCTTTATGTTGGTAAAACATCATACAATCATATTTCTAATGACATAATGTATATTTTTCTGATGCTCATCTCTCCAAGGAAACTTGGACTGTTAATTCCAAATTAAAAAATTCAACCTAATATCATCTTGGATAAATGAATTATTTTACCAATTCAATATCTAGTACACTAATTGGTTTGAATTTTTGAATTATCCAACTAAATATACCATGATTCATCTTAGTCTTCAAACAACTTCTTTTTCTAGGAGCACCTTCATATTTCTCTAGCTGATATGACATCATGATACTCAATCTGATGTCATGATTTAAATTTTTTCCTATCATTTCACCTATTCATCTGATCATCTTCGTGTAATAATCTATTAAATTAATATTTTTCTAATTTATCTTTATCTAAGGGACTCGATCTGATAGAACTCATTTAGTAGTGCGATCAATGACTATTCAACTATATACATTAAACAAATTTTAACAAAAAAAATTTCACTTGAACAACAAAAAAACTGTATATATTGAAACTTCACTAGACACTATCTAGTAAATTTGATCCATTTTCTATTGGATAAAATTTTTGAATCTTATAAGGACCTTTTTCGAGAGACAATTCCCCCTTTGTATTTATCATTTAACTTTGTACAAATTTTTTTTCCAATCATAAATTCTGATTAAAATATTTACAGTTTCTCAAACATAAATCTTCTCACACCATTTTAATTTATCCCACTTTGTATTTTTTAAAAAAAGTTTAGAAACTCTGAAATACATGATTCTTACAAATCTTTATCTAGTTACATCAACTATGTTCTATTTGGTATCTATGTCTGATTACTTTAGCCACTAGACTTTAGCCACCATTACATATTTGGTATATTATCCTCATGCAGGGAGTTAGGTAATTCACCCTTACACGATCTTCCCTTATGTTTCCTTTTCCATTACTAAGCCTTTAAAACTTTTCCTATACCCTTATGTGGTCTTTAAGATTTTTCTAGTAACCTTACATAGCTCTGGTTGAACTCAGGGTGAACCTTATGTAGGTTTTTAACTATAGATTTCAATTTGTATAAACTATATATCTGATATCTTGAGAATTTTCCATCTGGAAAACTTTGTATGGTGATTTTTGTCCAGTGGTCTATCACTAGTAATCTTAGTCCGATATATCTATACAGTTTTACTTATCACCCATTATACCAACTTTTAAAAATTCCATCTTGGATCATAAATTCCTTCATAATTTTAGAAGCTTTAACAATGGCTTACCATCATTTGACTTTAGAAAAGTTTCTCTATCATGATTAAGGAAAAAAAATTAGCTGTCTTTATCACATCATATGAAAAATTTCTTAAATTCTATAAGGAGAGTTTCCTTAGATTCTCTAGAAACTCATTCATCCCTTTAAAAAACTTCTTCACTATTATTATCTATTGGTAATTACATATTGATCAATAAATATCAAGGATATTTTTCAGTATAACTATTATACAAAACATTATTTAGGAACCTTTACCTATGAAACAATTACCTTCAACTTCCCCATTGAATTTACAATAAACTATTGGAAAAATATAAAACATGTGTGACAAAAACATCCCAAAGGATCCTTAATAGGTTTTCAAATTTGAATTTACAGAATGTTAAAAAATTTATAAACATCATATTTATCCATTAAAAACATTCCCATGACCATCCATGAATGGTGGTGAGGAAATTAAAAACCTAAATCAATCGTTCCATGGAGGCGGTAGTCCATATGTACACATGGATGATGATTCAATTTTCCATAGAACAAGGGAAATGAGTAATATGAATTATAATATCAGAATGAAAAATATTTTATAATATATATATATATATATATATTATGTTCACTATTAGGACCAGCCTTGAAAGTTAGTGAAGTGAAAAAACACGTTACTTCATCGAGGTGGTAGTCTGTAAAATGCATGGTTAATAGTTTTGTTTTTTCTTAATAGAAATGGGATTAGGGTGTATAATGTTTGTACCACCAGTATAATAACATAATATTATAATAATGATACTGATGTTATCATTTTAAGATAGTTTAAAGTAATTTTAGGAATAATAATTTCACATAAATAAATAGAAACAAGAAATAAGCAATTATAAATTTAAACCTCACTACTTTAATTATCTCCTTTAAAAATACTGTTAATTATCTAATAGATGGTATTTTGAGAATACCATATCCTATTGAAGGTGGATAGGAATATTTAAACGATTTTTTTTCAGATTTTTTTCTGATTTATGTGGGTTTAGGTGGGAGGGGAATTGAGCATAGGAGTACCCCTTCTATAAGTAAAATGGGATGAAATTTCTGTGAATACCCAAAACGTTTCAATAATGGGAAGTCACTATATAGAAAATTGGATCTAAAATTGATAAATAATTGATATGTCAAGTTACAGGGTCAATAAATTCTTCAACCACACACTACCACACATGTTTCAAACATGTTTGAGGTGTTCTACTCTTTGATTTTTACTTTTATACCATTTTTGATTTTATCATGGTAACTAGTTTCTGCCTAATGTAACTTATTATTTAGCTCAAAAATAAAATAGGGAGTTTTAAAAAACATTACCCAATGATTCCAAATTTTAAATAAATTTATAAATATTTAGTTTCCAAATGTGATACCAATTATTTTGAAATAATAAATGTGTAATTTATTAAAACCAATTTTTTGAGATAATAAAACGCAAGTTATAAAATATTAAATATGGGTTTGAAAATTGTAAGCAATATTTTTAAAATTTAAAATTCACTTATAAAATATATATTTGGATTTTAATAATTGTTTTTGTGAATTTCCAATTCAAACTTATATACCATTAATGTCATAAAGTCATCTTATTTGTCAAAAATATATTTTTCACTATTGACCTAAAAATAAATATTTTAAAAAAACCAAAATATTTATATTAAGTTAATATTGTAATGATGAATCAAAAAATAAGTTTATTTATTCAATTTTATATTCTAAAATACATAAATTTAACTTTTAAATAAAATTTTAAATCACAATGAAAATTTGTTTTTATAGAAAAATAACTTTTAAAAATACTAGTTGTTCTCATTATTAATATTTATAAAACACTAATACAGATAAAATTTAATAAATTAGCACTATATTTTATTAATATCATCATTTATCAAGGATAAACTTATTTTCCATTAATAAAAATTACATCTCACAAAAATATGGATTCTTTAACTAAATAATGAATTAAGTAAATTTGTATAAAATAACCATTATATATAAATATATACTAAAATAATCCATAATTAAGTAAATACTATTAATGAATACTAATTCAATGACCAGGTTTTAATGTTCTAGACATGTAATGATTTCACTTTAGTTTGGTGTTTTGTGTGGAACAAACTATTGAACATATTTGACTTTATTAGAGGAAAACATATATTAAAATCTCAGATCATTACATTCTCCCCCCTTAAAAAAATATTTCCTTTGAACTTTAATTATTTATAGTCAATGAAAGTAGGTGAGTGTATTCTTAATATATTTATTATTTGGGATATAACTTATAATATGAATTCTACCTTACTTTCTTAATCTGTACCAAGTTACTTTTCTTTCCTTAAAAAACATTGATCATTCCTAAAATCATGTACTCCAATATGTATTTAACCTAATCATATATTCTTCAAAAAATACCTCTCCAAAAACCATTTGAATCTCCGAGACATTAAACCACTATGAGAATATATATTCCTATAAAAATTATCTATTTTTTATCCCTAAAATTTATTAATCACTAGTTTATAAAGTCACCCAGTAGTTTATATTTATCACGATCCCAAAAATGAGATAAACTTCACCAAAAATATAATGGTAAGTTTTTCATTAAATCAGTAATCAATTAAAAGGATATAAATACTATAAAAATATTTTTTTTTTCAAAATCAATCAACCCATAATTACCTTGAAAAAAAGCATTTATTAAACCTAAGAGTTTTCCATACCACAATCAAGTGTTTTCCAATAGTTATCCGAAAATGTAACCTTGCCATAAAATCACTTTTCACAAATTATTGATATTATTTATTATATGTTTCAAAACCATTAAATAATAACTACTGAAGAAAAATAATTATATGTTTCATATACTCTTCATAAATTTTAGAATATACCAAAATATCATTTAAAATATCACTCATTAATGAAAATATATAAGAGTAACAAGATTTAATTTTTATTAAGATATCATGATCACTATCTTAGGTAAGTCCATGATAATTATTTTTTTATCACAACAAGAATATCATAATATTCATAGCCATTTAATTATTCCCCCTTATTCAGTTTAAGACATAGTGGAGTCTAGATACAAACCATTATTAGAACTATATTTGTGATCTTATTTCAACCAAATACTAAAACCCAAATAGTTATGATAATATCCAAAAGAACCAGAGTATATAAATATGAAATATCAATCCTAATATTTATACTCTAATGGCACCTTCAATTCAACCTATGATACTATGTTATACATGGTTCATCCAATAAATATCTTAGTTCAACCTTGATTACATTAATTTGTATTCAATCATACTTACTAACCTAAACCCTTAAAGTAATTAAGAAATAAATTATTTATAACATTTCGAAAATAGAATTTGATTTAATAAAGAATGTCCCACACGAGTTTCAAATAGGTGTTTAGTTAGGCCTCTTTTTTATGAACTAGGTGATAATTGAGTTAATACCCAACATGCCCTTTTCAAGGTTATTTCCCCCAGTTATACCTATTCTAGAGCCTATATCCAATTTTAGTATCTAGAAACGGATAATACTTCTAGGAAAACAAAAAAAATATCTACCTTACCAAAACATTAAGATGTTATAATACACCTAGACATATCTCTTAGACATATCCCATGGGTTTTTAATAAAGTTATATTATTATAATAACTATAACATTACCTCCAATTACCTAAAATGGTTATCTATACCATTGAAATTACAATCAATAATATCTTATCAACCACAACTCCCAATTTATCCTCAACCAATATCACTGTAAGCTCTAAAGCTATCTAAATCCAACTCTGATACCAACTATATAAACCTATAGACATTACCATCTAAATTACATGACTTAAATAAAATATTTCATTACAATTCATTCCCAAGAAATTTTAATTTTAGAGTTTTATAGAATTGTGACAAAAAGTTAAATAACAAAACTTATTCTAGTTTAACTAATGTTTATTTGTTTACCACTAATAGAGAAATTTCTTAATCTATAAAGAGTATTATACATCTATAAAAAATTATACACATAAGAAACTATTTTATATACTACATACTTATCTTATCTTCACAAAATGGAGGATGTAAACATAAGAAAGGGGTGATATCAGATGCTCAGTCAGGTAAACATAACTGTTATCAGTCATATTTTATAAGTGATCATTATATGAGCATCTGGGTATAATAACGATACATAATAAACATATACCCATCAAATCATGGATCATAAATCATGGAATAAATATTTTCATATCATAATACATGAATCAAAATAGTGTTGAAACATGATTAAATGAATATGAGGCCTGAGAGAATAATCATGGTCATATTTCTAGGAAATGTAGTATGCCCTTTAAACCTAGTATAACAAATAACTTTGGAACAAACATAATCATAGATAATTATAACACTTTGAACAAACAAAATTTCCATGTTTTATGTTGTAAACAAACAAAATCTCCATGATTTATGTTGTGAATAAACAAAATGTCTATGTTTTATATTGAGGACAAAAAAATTCACACACTTCATATTCTGAACAAATAAAATTATCATGCTTCATATAATAAATAAATAAATTCTCATACCTCATGTTGTGAATAGAAAAAATGTATGTTCTTAATATCTATGTCTCGTGAGATATAAGCCATTAACCAATGCATTGGAGGGTGATATAGGACCCCACCCATAAATCATACATACATATGGTTCCACTTGAAAAAAATTTATTAAATAAATCTTAAAGAACCAATGGAAATAAAAAAGGGATTTACAACATTTTAAGATGGTATAACCAAAACTGATGTCAAGAATGTAAACATTAGATACCCAACATTTAGTTACCCAAAAATATTATTTCATAAGAAAATTTTCCTGGGTGGTTCATAAAAAATAACTTCCAAGGAAATAATACTTTTAAATATAAATAGTAAAATGGAGTTGAAACCATTAAATTTTTTTATAAAAAGTTTTTATCATTATTATAAAATATGAAGTAATAAACTACATTAAAAATTAATTTTTTAATAGTTGAATTGATTTATTTTGAAAAACCTATAATTTTAAAAGTAATTATAAATAATTAAACAATGAAAAATATATCAAAATTTTATAAAGGCGATGTTAAATAATTTTTTTAACATTAACATTTTAAAAAATGAATCTTTAAAAATGAGACTTGAAAAAGATAGAATGGTTTCAATAGGTGATGTGAAAACTTTGGAAAAAATTTACATTTAAAATAATAATTGAATTATAGATCCTTGAAATAACATAATGGTTATAAAAAAGAAATTTGGAGTGGCATATAAAACATTATATTTTGAGATAATGAAAAACCCTTTGAATATTTTGAAATTCCATTGTTGAAAACCCAAATCATAAAAGAGGTAGTAAAAATTCTATTTTAGAATTGGATAAGAGAAACATGGTGGTCACTTGAGTAAAAAAATAGTTGGGTTTTAAAATAAGAAAAGAATTTTATTTGGGGAATAATGAGCATTGGAATGGAGGAAAACCTATCTTTAAATGAGATAATATTTTTTTTATTAAAACAATACTTTTATGAGAAAAAAATTCAAAAATAAATAATATTTGAGTTTAACTTTATCCCAAATATATAAAATATAAAATATATTATGTAATAATAAATATTATAATTTATCAAACATAGAAGAATAATGGTCAAGTAATAACATTTTAACTCAAGGGAAAGAAATTTGAGTTAACCAAATCCCTTACGGACATCATAATTCAGGAATTAAAAGACATTTATAAAGTGGATATGTAGTATAAATGTAAATCCCAATAAAAAATTTAAATTACCACATAATACAATCAATTGACATAATTTACCAAAAATTATATGAAATATGTTCTAGAAATAAAATCATAACTCAAAGAATGAGGATTAAGTTTCCAAAAATACTTACGGTAATGATAAGACAATAATAATAAGTTTAAGATTAAATTGAAATTAAATTATAATGAAGTGAGATATATTATCTATAATTTAAGGAAATAGGTTATTTAATACACCTTATAAATATATCATGGTCTTCAATTTCAAACAAGTTTCATATATTTGAAAACGGGACAAAGAAACCCTTACATTTTTATAATTTTTAAGTAAAAACCAAATGATAGAAATAAGATGGAATTAAAAAATTAATATCTTGAATTATAATATAATAATTATATAAAATATTAATGGTAAAATAGATTCAATATTCTAAAAAAACATGGTTTATAAAAATAAATATGTATCAAGGGGTGAAAATTTGAGACAAGAAAACCTTAAATTGATTTCCCACTTAGTTGATCAAAATCTAACCTCATGCATGAAAAAAATAACCATATTAATCACATATTTCATAACCTTATTCATATATATTATATTTTAGAAAATTAATTTCAAATTACTGCCTACATGTAAGTTAGTTAGTTATTATCTATTTTTAATATTAGGTGTGAGTATTCTTACTCGTTTTGAACTTGTTTCATAATAGCTGTGTTGTTATGAATTCTTCTCCTAATGTTCAGAATTACCATATAATATAAGTTAATATAATTTACATATTATGATATTATGTAAAGTTATAATTTCATTCTATAATAGTTTTTGTTTCCATATTTAATGATGAATTTTGGAATGATCTTATATTATTAATTCATAATAAATAAAAGGTATTTTATTAAATAATGAAATAAATTTGTATACTTATATTCAAGAAAAAAATAATTATTTTATTATTTATATAATATATTACCAGAAATTAAATTCCCATAGTCATCCATGATATATGTTTATATCATTGTTTAAGAAAGGGGTTAAACCAACCAAAATAAGAACATAACACAATTAATGGGTGATTATGATGTGATTTAGTTGAAATATAATTATGAAATAAGAATAATGATAATATTTAGTGTTTATTAGTGTGATATATCATAATTATAAAGTATTATAATAAGATGATAACCTATATAATGTTACTTCATAGTACAAAGAAATCATTTGTTTCTCTTAAAATGTTGTTTTGAATGGTTGAATTTACCACAATTGTTAATTGCTTATATTGTTAATAGGCTTTCCAATTTTTCATTAAAAAACCGTAATAATTTCATGAAAATAAAATTTATAAATTTAATCAATACTCATGACTATCCTTGAAAGGTGGTGATGAAATTAAAAATGGAAATCAATCATTCAATGGAGACGTTATTCCATGCGTACATATAGATTATGATTACATTTTCAGAGAAGAGAGAAAATAATTAATATGTTTTATAACTTATGAATATAACATATTTCATAAAAATAATAATTATATATTAAATTTCATTTTAATACTATAATTTAAATTATATTATGGAAAACAAACACATTACTTGGTGGAAGTAGTAGTCCTCACAATACACAATTAATCGTTAAATTTTTCTTAATAAAAATGAAGAAAGGGGGTTAATTATTGTACCATCATTATAAAAAAATACTAGTATACTAATTATACTAATTTTAGAGTTTTAATGTTATTTGGTGTAATTTTAGGAAGAATGATTGCATATAAAGAAACAGAAAAAAGAAAGAAGTAGTTAGAAATTTATACATAACTACCTGAATTATCTCCATTGTGAAGGGGGTTCGTCCTTTGAGGAATATTATTTTGAGAATAAAATAATATATATAAGTTATCTATGAAATTTTTATGTGTTTTTCATATATTTTTGTCCAATATAAATTAGTTTTGGTGTAATGGGAAGTGAGGAGAGGAGTTCCCCTTTTATAAGTGAAAAAGGATGACATTTTTGTAAATTCGAAAAAATATTCAATAATGGGAAGTAAATACCAAATAAATTTTCTATAAATTTACTAAATGATGGATATGATAATATTTAAGGTCTATAAAGGACCCAAACACACATTCACAAACATATTTTTAACGTATTTTATGTTTTTTACTCTTAGTTTTTACTTTTACCATTTAAGCTTTTACCGTCACAACTAGTTTTAACCTAAGGTAACATATCCTTTAATCCCAAAAATAAAATTTTTATTTTTAAATATTTTTGACCTAAGGATTCCAAATTTTAAATCCATTTCATAAGGATAAATTTTAAAAGTGATAAAAATCAAGTTTGAAATAATAAATTGATAATGTATTAAAAATAATTTTTTGAAAAAGTAAAACATACATTTTAAAATGTCAAATATTGGTTTGTAAATTTTAAAAATATATAAATTATAATGTAAATTAGAAAATGCATATTTGGTCTTATAAAGAAATGTTTCATGAATTTACAATTCATACATATATACTAATAATTTCATAAAAGTCATGTTATTTATAAAAATGGTATTTTCACTATTCACCTAAAAATAAATATTTCTAGAGAAATACCAAAAGATTATCCTAAGTTAATAGTGTTATGATGAATCCAAAAAAGAATTTTATTTTTTCAATTTTACATTATAAATTATATAAATTTATCTTTTAAATATAATTCTAAAGTACAATGAAAAACAACTTTTATATGAAAATTAAATTTTAAAATATTAGTTTTTCTTATTTTTAATATATATAAAACACTAATGAAGATAGAATTAATAAATTAATACTATATTTTATAAAATAATCATTTAAGGATAATATTCTTAGTTTCCTTTAATAAAAAATATGATTCATAATGAGGTAGATTCTTAACCACGAAAAATAATTAAGTAAACATGTATAAAATAACCTTTATATATAAATATATATTAATATATTCTGAAATTCAGTTACTCATATTAATTATTACAAATTAAATGGTATGGTTGTAATGGTTTAAACATATCATGGTTTTGTTTTAGTTTTGTGTTTCATGCGGAGCAAGATACTGAATATATTTGACTTAATTAGAGGGAAACATATATTAAAATCACGATTCATTAAATAAAAGATATATGTGTGTGTGCCAATGTGTTTTTGTGTGTGATTGTTTGTGTAATTAATATTTATTGATATTAACCAACCCACCAGATCCCTCTTAGATGGTATAAATCCAATTGTTCCATCCGAAGTACTCCTCTAATAGGATAGGGGCTGGTGACTGGCACTAAATAGACATATCACACATATGGGAGGCCTTATCATTATTTACTTGTATGGACACCCTCATATATCCAGATGAATACTAGAGTAATAGAGAAATGAAACAATTATAATAGTAAATCCATACACAAACTCAAAAATCCTACAAGAGGGAACATAAATACCTAATAAAGGTAAACAACACAAATACATGCCCAACACCAGAAAACAGGTCCAAACTGATAACTAGAGAAGTTCTATCCTAGTAATCCAACTCCAAAGTCTAATCATGGTGCCACTATCACAAATATTGATCACTTGTAAGCACCTCCCACTCCCAGACCACCTATATCACCTTCGTGCAACATTTTGTTTTTATAATACACTACACATGTAGACAGAGCCCATATAGGGGTAAGTATATGCATATCTAGAAGGGAAAATCGAAGATACCAAATAATAAACTATATTGAGTATAGAGTCAACTCAAAACCATAATCAAGAGGGAAAATAAAGGAGGATATAGATATGCTCATAGGGGATAATCAAGCCATTGATTTTAGTCACAACCCTCACAACCAGTCGAATGATCAATAAACATCACACAACTCTAGGAAGTCATACCAGTGAACATCTTAGAAACATTTAAAGGCAACAAACTCCTCATTGTAATACACCTCATACAAGGTAATTCAACTTATAGATATAGGATCCCACCCTAGGCTACAAGGTGATACCTGAATCAAACTATACATTCCTATAGGAGGGGATCACATTCCCTAAGTGTTGGTGGTGGGATACCCAAACCTACCTAGGGAAAATAAATAGAGGATATTTGTCTCAGGCCCTATTGGTGATTCCAAAACCATTACTAAATTGAATTATATATAAGATACAACAAAACGCGAGGTAAGTATGATAACTAACCATACTTAAGGGAAATTAAGGACTCTACCACCACATTCTCATGAAAATTTACTCATAAGAAACTGATAAAATGTACTAATTTGAGAAAAGGGGAGCACATGATGTGCACCAGTGGTTCACAACATGTCCTCTCAAGTTGGCCACATGGTCCTGAACTTCTTCCAAACATGGAATGTAATGGTCAACTACATAACATATGAGTTAGTCACATTGTGTGGAGGGTCATGGCTCGACACTTGGTGTCTACCTTTTACCGATTCGTGCTACACTAAGTGATATACGAGGTGTGGACATAGAATACATGATGTGTGGGACACCTAGGATTCCCCCTATACACACGGAGTCAATAAATCTAGGGTCATATGAAGTGTGGTCGCTCTACATGGATTTGTGACATTTTATTTTCCATAAACCCTAGTGTCACAATATTTTAGATTGCACGATGTGTGTTATTATGAAATACATGTTGTGTAGTTAGGAAATTTCTAAAAAATTGGATTCCTCCTGAAGCATCACCTCTAACTTTACCAATTCCATGATCTCTACCAAGAAACTTGTAACCATGTGTTGACTAACTTCAATTCCAAGACATGGGATATATTTTGGACACTGGTCATTAGAAAAATGGATCATTGTCACATTCCACTGATATTTTATTGTCTTGTATGTATAAACTCATATAAAACCAATATTTCATTCTATTACTTGATTTATTTCATTATAAACACTTCTCCTCCAAGTTGTGATCCCTTGAATTGAATTTGAAATGACAATACATATGGTTAATGTTTGATCATGCAAAAAATTAGTTCAAAGAAATGGTTGAATCATCATACAAAGTGATTTCTGGTGATGAAAAAATGAATAATATCGGAGTAAATATATAAACCAAAAAATTTAGAATTTAAATATGGTCATATTCATCTTCTCTATCATTCAAAAATTAGAATCAAATAATTAAGGACAAAAAGTCAATATTCAACAAAAAATAAATTCTAGATTCATAATTCTAGGAAAAAAACTAAATTGACAAGGATATAATTTAGTCATTATGGTTTAGATTCATACTAGGATCAATAAACAGTGAAAAAATATAAAATAATGAAAAAAATAACCATATAAAATATCCTACCTCAATAATGGATTGATCATTGGAGAAGAATAAATTTTTTCGATGTTTTCAATGATGATCCTCACTTCGTTAGTTTCCAATCCATGATCCTACATCCAAGAAAATATTCTACCAAAAATGTTACATATCTAATAAATAAGGTTATATAAAAACCCTAGGGATTAAGAATACCAAGGTTTATGTAGAGATTATATTAGGTATAACATTGAATAAATTAAGTAAATAAATTTATTTAATTTTATTTAACACATTCGATAACTAAAATGAATCATCCAATAACCTGATGTGAACAAATATTATGTTGCACCTAGAGTGAACCCTACATTTTGGACTCAATAGATGACTTGGTTCCCTCTTACAAGACCTTGTTTAATGGGAAATCCATTATCTCTATAATTGTGTGTGTTCAAGAGTTAATATATTTAATATTTTTAATATATCGATATCGGGACCACACATTACTAGAAACTCTTCTCTAATTTAGTGGATAGATCTAAAAATATTTTTAAAAATATTTAGCAGGTATAATCATAAAAACAAGAACCATTTAACTCTCCCCACCTTCAAGGATTTTCATCTCGAAAAGAAGAATCTATTAAAATATATAAAGGTATCGATCTCATATCTAGTTCTCCCATTCCCATGAGATCTCCAAAAAATTCAAATACTTCTAGAGAATAAACATAAGTGGAATCATCCAGACATAGAATATATTATCCTACTGATCCTTACTTACCATCGACTAATCTCAATAGGTAGATCCATCTTCGATGTACAACTCACACTAGTTAATAATATGTGATATATTATGCATGTACCTCCTCAATGTTGATAAGTGGAATATGTAATAAACTAGGTCAAACTGTGGAGGTAAAGCCTAGTGGTATGAAACCTCACCAACCCTATAAGAACCTGAAATGGTTCAAAGAACAACATAGATATCTTTACACCCCATCTAAATCACTATAAACCTTGTCGAGGTGTGACCATTAAGAACAAATGGCCTCCCTTACAAAACTCCAAGTGTCATTATTATTAGTCCATATATAACTTTTGATAACTCTAAGCTATTTTGATTCTCTTATAGATGATTTGTACCTTCTCATTCATTTCTCTAAAGAACTCCAGGTCCATAAGTACTAATTATACTAACTTTCACCTACAAAATAGTGACCTACAAGGTCTCCCATATCAAGAATAAAATTTTGATATACCAATCATAGAGTGACAATGGTTTTTATATAAAAACTATTATAAGGGTATATGATTCTCCCAACTTCAGTCAAAGTCAAATATATAAGCCTGATACATGTTCTCTTGGACCTAAATGTTCTGATCAATCTGGTTATCTGTATGGAGGAATAACATTGTGTTTATCAGTAACTGATTCCAAAAATCCTCCTACAATACTCTCCACAGTCATGATGTTAAATGATAATTATGGTTTGAGACTATTATCAAGGGGACTCTATGAATACGAATGATGTCATGCACACACAAGAGTCCCAGATCCTCTACCAAACTCTGATATATAATGGTTAGTAAGTGGTTTGACATAGTGAGATGATATATAATAACATAGATAGTGTTATGACCTCTCAACCTCCACAAAAATCATATAATGGAATAAATATATTTTGTCACATCAGGGGGTTGGGCCAAACCCATTGGTACCTGATGCTCAACCTCCACTTATTGATAGGTGAGACATTAAGAGATTAATTTTACAATACCCTTAAATATTCCTAGACACTAAAACTACCATAGAAGGTCCTAGTAAATATTTTCCACTATAGGATATACCTCTTGGGGAGATATATTGAACTCTCTCAACACCTCCTCTCGAAGAATGACAAGTAACACTGCCCACCCTTTGAAGAGGATTACATACTCTCTTCCTTCAAAAAACCCAATAGGGTCATGTAATATGAATATATGTTCATATAAGACCTCACAATCAACATCACCAATCCATGATTCCCATACACATTATATAATTATAGGACTCATAACCATAGATTAGATGTATGTTTCTCCCCTCTCATCAACTAAGGATAACTACAATGGGGCTAAATACTCATGTGCCTCACCTAGAAAGTAGGAACGACATTTCCTACTAAGATTATCTTCCATAAAATTCCTATTCATAAGAGTATAGACTATCTCAAAGTAATAGTCTTGTGGGAACTCTATCCATAACCTCTATCTCAGGTTGATATATCTATGATTGAAGATGTACTTGAGACTTTTATGGTCTAAAAAAATAAAAAACCACTCTCCCAAAAGGTAGTATCACTATTTCAAACTAGGATGGGGTGAACCAACATTACAGTCACTGATCCTATATCATAATATTTATAATGGGGTTTATTTTTTTAATTGGAAATAGCCAGTGGTTCCTACATACATAACAAGCAATGATCCTTCTTTCCAAAGGAAGGTGGTCATTGTGGTTCCTTTATGACGATGCCTATAAACTCACAATGGTCCAGAATATGGGACGTAAGGCTCATCAGATCTAATTGAGGGGAATAATTACATACTATGGGAATCTATTATAAATTTAATTCATGTTCATCCACACCCCAATGCAATACTAGTTATACTAAAATTTAGTAATCATTTACTAAAACCTATTTGAGTATCTTTACATATTAGATTCATACTATTGATGTGAAAATTATTATGTATCATAGGTTCTCCATCAATAACAACATATATAAGTATCATAGGTTATCCATATTATTTCCCATTATTACATGGTGATGCTAATTTGGGGATTTATATGTTTTAAAATCCATACATCTAGGAATTCAATAGTTTATTTATGTCTAGGAAGGTGATCAATGTTTATAGTGTCGGGATCAATACCATAAAAGGGATTATTAGGTATATTTGTGAAATGAATTAGAAATTATGTAGTTTGGTGGTGCTTAATGGGATATATATCCCCTTTTAAGGTCATTCAATGAAGACCAATCCATGTAGTTTAATGGTATAAGGTAAGGACGGTTAGGTGAATGGTTCTTATAAATGGTTGGTGAAAGACTTATATATGGGTATCCATTTACAGTTGACCTCGTAGGGATTATTTTTTAACAAGGATGTTTTGATTTCACAAGAAGTATGATCCCTTGAATATGGACTCCATCAGAGATATGGCTCAATGAGGATGGTTTGACAAGATCTAGAAGGAATTTAACACTCTAAGTAGGAAATTGATACTATTAAGAATATTTCCTAATTTGGAATGTTGTATGAGGAATATGTCCCCAATAGATAAGATGTCTAGACCGATGGGAATATGGGTATTCAAGGGAATGGCATGAATAATATCATGATAGATATAAAACAATGAGGCTAATGAAGAATGGTTAATGATGTTGGGTTTTAATCTTTTAGAGGAATATTATGTATCTCTTAGATAATGGAATAAAATACCACATAATTCAAATGATGTAGTTTAAGGTCATGTGATTATACCATGCTATACTATTTTACATCATGTGATAAGGATGTATATGGGGACATTTGAATATGGGATTTCAGGGATCGAGCCTTAGAGAGGCATATTACATGTCATATAAAGATAAGAATCAGTGCCCATGTAGTTCTGATGTTAAATCCATCTATTTCATAAACAGTGAAACAATAGGGGTTTAATTTGGGATTACACATATGAGACTCTCCCTAAGATATTATATTGGGAGTATGTATCTTTTAAGGAATGAAATATATATTCAGGACTTACACCTAAGTAGAAGGATCATGTTGGAGGAATTTGTATCGTGCTAATGGAATGATCATTGTAGATCTATAAGTTGACATGAGTCAGGATTTTTTTGAGAAACAAAAGATAACAGAAGGTCAGACGCATTGAATGAGTGTGTAAGATTATACTTATATGGGGATTACACACCAAGTATTCTTTAAGATAAATAAGTTTATGAGTCTTGTGGAGGATAAGGATCTATGATAGAGGATATAAACTTTAGAAATGAGTACTATTTTGTGGAAATATATATGGGGGATCATAATATTTATTGGGAATACACTTATGTGAAAGGACCAATAAAAATATATTAATGATAAATATATAGACTTAAAAAGGAATCCTATATATCATGATTACAATAGGAACCAGAGTCCTCATAGATCATAATTTCCTTAACCACTGATGGGTAATGAAAGATGATTAAAACCACGGGTGGTTATTTCCACATGAAGTTAGGAATCATCAGAATATAGGATACATACACCAAAGTGGATGCCCATAATAGAAATAAAATCATGGGAGGAGGATATAATATGGATGAAGTGGTTCAAGCGGCACTCTTAGGAGTTGGGTGGTTGTATGAAGATTTTTGAGTTACAAAATCAGGTAAAATAGTTGGGTTCATGTGATCAAGTGAAAGACATTAGGTCACACGATTGTGTAATCAACATCAAGTTAGGAGATCACACAATGTTGTCATAAGACCCCAGGATCATCACATGATAAGGTGACCCGTATATTGTCACATGATCATATTACCACAGGGTCATCATGTGATTGGATCTTTCTCCAGTAATCACGCAATCCGACATTTCATGAATGGTTTATGAATTTATCAATATGTCACCCATTATTAATAAATCCCTTTTAGGATACTCACTGAATCACTACTATAAAATAGGTCTATACCCACAGTTTTTCAAAAAACCGTGGGTATAGGGTACCCCTATGCCCACGGTTTTCCAAAACCGTGGGTATAGGGATAGTATGTGAACCTATACCCATGGTTGTTCCAAAAAACGTGGGTATTGTTTTCATTTAAGACCTATACCCATGGTTTTGGAGACAACCGTGGGTACAGGGTATTTTCTGAAGACTTATACTAATGGTTATTCAAAACCGTACGCATTGCAATTTTTTTTGAAGACCTATACTGACGGTTCTCTCGAACCATGGGTATAGCTTTCTCGCGTCATGGCAGGGAGAAAAATTAGGCAGGATATGAAAAAACATTGGTGGGAAAACATTTTTTCACGGATCATATTATTATATATAAGCAGATGAATGTATATATAAAAAATGACAATGTTAGTTCGGTTGGTATATTACTGAAAAGCAGTGTTGTGGCTCATTGTTAGACCACTGTTCGAATCTCCGCAGTCACGTTTTTTCAATTTAAATACCTTTTATATTAATATATATATGAAGATGTAGAAATACATAGTAGATTAAATTAGTAGCTCAGTTGGTGCTTCGTGAGGGGTTAGCGCGTCGCGTTGCAGGAAGTGCGGGTTCGAAACCATGATGCATCATTTTTTAATACGCGACGTGGAAATATATTAATAAAAATATGCTGATATATGTATTAAAAAAATATAAAATCACAGCTCGGTTGGTGCAGTCGCTCGCTGTTAGGCGTAGAGTTCAGGGTTCAAACCTTGTTGTACCCGATTTTTTTAAAAATGGATTGGATATATTCCCCACGATTTGAAACCGTGGGGTAAGTGTCCTGCCATGCTGTACATTGTGGTATTGGTGTGTGACACACCTATACCCACAGTTTGGTAGAACCGTGGGTATAGGTCAACACCCCTATACCGACGCCGTTCTAGCCCACGGTTCCCAAAACCGTGGGTGTAGAGACCCGAAGCTTGACGTACATGGACATTACATTACTTTTGTGGAATACTTAGTACATAACAAAAACACACACACAAGAATCGTAATAGTTTAGTGTCTTTGGAAACTCGGAATAAAATCTTCTAATCGTGGTGAAAGATCTTCAACATCTCCCATAAAGATCTTCCTTTTTTTTTACCTAAAACCTTTCTTTATATCCTGGGGAAAAGAAAACATAAAAGGGTGAGCTCAAATGCTCAGTAAGGGTAAAAAAAATAAATATCAATCACATCATATTCATAAGAACATAACATTTTGGAAATCTTAACCTGCAAAAGAGAGAGCATAATTTCATAACATGGGATAAATCATAGTAGTGAAATAAAATCCCAATAATCATAACATAAAACATGAAACCTTGTGGCATATACACATAATCATAGAGAATCATTTCTTGTTAGTCAAGCTCATTGCCAAGACTATCTTTGTTGACAAAGTCCCTTTCTGAACCGAGTCACCCTCGTTTCAGTCCTGTTTCACTGAACCGGTATAACCTACCATTCCAGCCATGTCTATCTCATGAGATATAAAATCTTTACCCAATGCATTAGAGGTAGATATAGGTCCCAACCATCTCATAATGATACTATTCTTATGTGTGCAACAAAATCATAAACCATACATCATTGCATAACCCATGTAATAAAAATGGGATTCTTAAACAACATGACATCATAAGATAAAGGAATTCATAAAAATAAATCCATCACAACATAATCAAATCAATGTAATAATAGGGATAAAAACAGAACCCTTTATTATCTTAGATGGAAAATAATTTTGATAAAACACTTGAACTCCATTCTTGAGGAAAATATCTTTTCTACTTCAAAAACATTTTTCCTTTCATAACGTGTCATACAATTTTAAACTAAAAGAAGTTGATTAAAAATAAACTTGAAAACTTGTAAAGGAAGCTTCTTGGAAATAATGTTTTAAAAACCCATTAATGCCGTATAAGTTAAAAAAACATTCTTCTCGTACTTTTGTCGGAAAAGTCAAAAAGTACCTCGTACGAAAAATGACAAAAGATTTCTTTCATATATTTTACTAAAAACTCACCGAAGGGTAAAATTGGATTTAAATAATTGTAGGTGGATGGAAATAATATTTCATATTGAGGAAACATGGATTTGGATGATAAAATACACCCCAGTAAATATCAAAATATAAACAATCTCGGATAAAAATGAGATTGTGATATTTTCCCTTACCTTAGGTCCTATTTGCTTCGTAAGTGTCTGAACCTCATGTATAATGATTTAAATAATGTCATTGACTTATTACAGAATCATATACATTGTTATTATATCATATATGGTTCACTTATGACTTTATATTACGCATTTTTTTGTAAATTCCATGTTAAAAAGCGTTTTGGGTAAAATTGTTTCATTTGTCGTCCTTGTTTTGACTTGTAATTATTCATATGATTACTTAGATCATGATTACTTAATTGCAGAATATTAAACATGATTTATATATATATATATATATTCAGAATATACATATATATAATAAATAAGTAAATGGAAAGAAATACACCGTTCATGGAGACGGTAGACCGTACGTACGCATGAACGTTGTTTTCGTTTCCTTATTGAGTTGAACGGAATTAATTAGATGACATTAATATATATACACATAAATCCAGTATCATTATTATGTCATATATTTCATTATTACTTATTATGTATACTTTATAATCATTCATGAATGGTTAAAGTGGAGAATGAATCTCATCACGTTGTGGAGACGGTAGTCCGTACGTACGCACGAGTGATGATATCGTTCTCATGATCATGGGAATGTATTGGAGTGTATGTATACTATTTAAGAATCAATATCACTTTAAAATAATAATATATAGTAATTATTAACACCATTATACCCATCCAAGTAAGGTGGTTGTGGAAAATAGATTTCACCACGACATGGAGACGGTATTCCATACGTACACACGTGCGGTGATTTCGTTTTCCGTAGGATGGATAGATGGTGAAATAGGATTGTGCATACTTATAATAACATATCAGTATATGAGTGATACTGATGTTATTTCTTCATAATGAAACAACCTAAGAAGAAGAAGTGGAAGAAGAAATAAAGGTGAAAGAATCGGTAACGGAAATTACCTCTTCTTTGAAGCGCCTCTTTGAGACCTCCTCTTAGGGCACTAAAATTGGTCTTTGAGGAAGACCAGAACCTCTAGGATGTTTCTAGGGAAGTGGAGAAAAGAATTGGTCAGTGGTTGGCTGAGCTTGAAGGCTCAAAGTTGTGTGAGGAAGAGAGGGAGGAGGTGCCCTTTTATAAGGGAGGAGACGAGCACCTTTGGAATAACTAAAACTATTATTTTATTATAAAGTCAAGTTCGGTTTTAAATAGATCCAAATTGATTTATTTCGAGGATAAGGTGGGGATGGGTCGAAATCCTCTCATCCAATATAATTTAGACAAGTTTAGGTTCCTATTTTAACCTTATCATTTAGATTTAACATTAAGTTAAATAATTTTACTTTTACCGTGTCTTCTTGTGTTCTTACACTATAAGGTTAATAAACATACTATAAGAAGCCAAACGAACCCCAAATTGTTTATTATTAATATATATAACCGTATCTAAGTCATTTGGCCGAACCATAGATTTTTAGGAATAAAATAAAATTAATAATATAATATTTGTTTTAAAAACTATTTTATGTCAATTTTGACACTATTTAGTAATTGATTTTTTTGAAAATCATAACAGAAAGATAAGTTCGAAAAAAGTTAATTAAATCAATACTAACATGTCATATTAACCTAGAAAATTAGTGGAATTCATAAAAAGTCTAAAATTATATTTATTTGGGTATTTATAACATCAATTATGTCAATATTTCATTAATAAGATAATTACTGCATCATCGTTGTGTCATAACTAAATTAAATTATTTAATGTCTAAAAATTACAAATAAAATAACATTATGTAGGAAATCTTTTTAGATTTCTAAGGAACATTTATAGTCGAATTTATCTTATGTATAACCCCATATTAAAAATGTTTTAGTAAATAAACTTTGATTTTAACTCTTTTAACCCTTCTTTAAATAAATTAATAATAAATGTCCTAATCTAATCCAAGTGAGCCTAAATGGTCATATTTTATTCCTAAGTTTGATTTTGGTCGAATTACACTTGTCCAATAGAATTAGGACATGTGTTAGGGTGATAATAATATCATTTCTACCCTTAATTACCCTATTTACTTTTAACTGTGGTAAATAAAAGTAAAAAGTTACTATTCACCAAAAATTATTTTCATCTCATTAAACCACATTTTACTTACTGACATCAACCGTGTCTCTCGGATTTTTGAAATTCCACTCACAGAAGCGGTAAAATTATGTTTTATGAAAAATTCAGTTTTTTTTAACTACCACTTAGTGGTTTCACTATTCATCAAAAATTGAAAGTTTTCAGAAAAATACCAAACATTAGGCCTAAGATATATTTTATATTATGAACTCAAAAATGATTTCTATTTTACCAAATTCAAAACATATCAGTTGCATTAATTAATTTAAAAATTTATTCTCGTCGTCAAAACAAAAGGCGTGTTTTTAAGAGATAATAACTATCAAAAGATTGACACTTGTTTATAACTGGTTTAAATGTGAAATTACATCCAATGACCAACATTGTATTAAATTGTAAAAATATATTCTAAATATACTTTATAACCACTAAAATTAATAATTTATCACTATTAATTATTTCGATTGAAAAAGTTGTTTTTAATTAAAATTTAGTAATTTCAACTATTCATCAAAATATGAAAGTTATCCGAAAATTAGAAAAATTTCACCCTAAGCTAATTTCGAAATTCCGAATCCAAAAATGAAGTCCATTTTGAAAATTAAAATTTACAAAATTTCAAAAAGTGGTTATTACTATTCATAACGACTAGTTTTAATAATATTTTAATAGCATATCGTTGTTTAGCGAAACTTGGTGTTGCGTACAACACATCCTATCGTGGAAGGTCGCGATTGCGTGTAATTCAAGCCAGGTCAGAGATGTGTGTTGTGAAAGATCCTTTTGGTGTAGCGTATAACACAATACATTAATGAAATTAAAAAGATTATTTTTCATAAAATCTCGGGGTGTTACATTCTACCCCCCTTTAAAATGAATTTTGACCTCGAAATTCGTCGGGGTTATAAATGGTTTACTATTCGAAAATTTCTTTGATAGAAAACCACATCGTAAAAAGGAATACCAAAACTAATCTTTAAAAACAAAATTATGAAATGTAACAGTTACCCAAATAAACTAATCACTGGGTTTCCACATAGGTGAAAATATGGATATGGAAGAAAAATCTAACCATCATGTTCTGATGGAGAGTGGTAGAGAACATGGCTATGGAAAAGCCAACAATCAAAAATCCATAAATTTGTGACGATCTAAGGTATTATCTGATTAATCAGATATAAGAGCACTAGGATAACATTTTTGGTTTTCAAGATCGTTTCCCTAAAGTAGGAGAATTTGAATTAGAATAAATACTTACTTTATTTTGGTACAATCCCACTGTTGTTCGTGCCTTGAACAATTTCCACTTCATCTCTTAAATAAATGAAGTTGAATTTGTTATTCGTGAAGTGTTAGCAGATCATGTGATAGAATGACGGGTCATTCCATCTGTCTCAAACAAAAGGTTAGAAAAAGTTATTAAATATACATAAGTCATTTTATAGTGAGATTAATCATATATGGTTCCTAAAATGGACTTATACTTCATATATCATACTGATTAATATAATAAAACTAGTTTCTACTAAACAGGGACTTCCTGTAGGCCAGTGGTAGGCGATAAAGGCCAGTCGCACTTCGGTTGTGGGTTCGATTCACACAGCTTTGTTCGACGCGATGGGATGTCTCCCGTCCTGCAGGTTGTCCTTTTTCTAAAACTACATTACTATAACATCACATAAATAATATCAAAAGTTCTATCCTTAAACAATACTAACTTATGTCCAACATAATCCATTCCAATCTTTAGGAAATACTTCGGTCCAAGCTCATAATATAAAGAAAATCATTATTTGAAATGTCATTAACCATGCATGTGAATACCATCATTTATCCCCCATATATCTTGTTGGTCACATTCCAATCATGTGAATACCTTAATCATGTATTCTCTTGAAAAATGAATACCCATTAAACCTTAGTGAAAACATGAATGCTGTCAAAAGTTAACTCTTTCCACATACCAAAATCCAAAAATTCTATATACTCAATCCATTACATAACCTTCTCCTTATATCAGTCATGAGCTCATGAATACTATCAAACATTTAATTTTCTCCTTATCCCTTCATTATCCACATATCATCTATATTCCAAAAATATCTGAATATCCTTTAAGGGATACTGGCACCATTAATAATACACTTTAAAAACTCAAGGAAAGACAACAGTGTACCAATCCTTAGATGTCTCCTTATTCCATAGTACCATGATATTACTTATACAACATTACACTTGATAAACATGTAATCATTCCACTACCTTCTTAAACCATTGACCGAGCTTCAACAATTATTTCATCTCACATATCATTTGTAGTCTCTTCATCACTATCAACATAAATACTACCCATACGGCCGTACTGATTCTCTTCATGAGACTTTCCCTTAGGGCATTGGTTTGTATAATGCCCGTACATTCCACATTTAAAACATTTAACCATTTTTGATGTCGTAGCAATACCATTATCCTCATCCCTGGTGTTAACTGAACCTTTTCCTTTGCACTTACTGGCTTTGTGTTCTTCTTTTCCACACCCAAAGCATCTTCTAGTTACTTTGAAACATTCTCCTTGATGCCTCTTCCCACATGATTTACATAGGAGAAATTGAACTTTCTTTCCTCTATGATCATCATGAAACTCCATCTTTCTCTTATTAGCCGAGTCAGGAAACTTAACAAATTTTACTTTATTGATCATATTATGAGATTGCTGATTCGGCATAATAATGATGTTTAGACCTCCAAATCCCATTTCATTTGGTTTCTCATGAAGAATATCATTCCATTGTCCATCATATCCTCCATTATCGTGAATCATCTTGTTTCCATCCATTTTCTAAAACCCAAAACGAATAGTGTGAGAGGCAAAAATCATGCTAGGGAAAACAACATTATAAAGGGGGAGTATCCTCAATATCTAACTTCTTAGGTTAAATTCTAAGATCGTTAGCGCAATTCTAGGACTATAACCTATACGTATACTTAACCTTAGGTACATACCTAGACATACCTTAGAAATATCTCTAGGGATCTCACTAATGTTTTCGCATCCTAGTTTCCAAAGGTTGACTAAACCTTTCCTCTGATACCAACTGTAGAGACCCGAAGCTTGACATACATGGACATTACATTACTTTTGCAGAAAACTTAGTACATAACAAAAACACACACACAAGAATCGTAATAGTTTAGTGTCTTTGGAAACTCGGAATAAAATCTTCTAATCGTGGTGAAAGATCTTCAACATATCCCATAAAGATCTTCCTTTTTTTTACCTAAAACCTTTCTTTATATCCTGGGGAGAAGAAAACATAAAAGGGTGAGCTCAAATGCTCAGTAAGGGTAAAAAAATAAATATTAATCACATCATATTCATAAGAACATAACATTTTGGAAATCTTAACCTGCAAAAGAGAGAGCATAATTTCATAACATGGGATAAATCATAGTAGTGAAATAAAATCCCAATAATCATAACTTAAAACATGAAACTTTGTGTAATACACACATAATCAAAGAGAATCATTTCTTGTTAGTCAAGACTCATTGCCAAGACTATCTTAGTGGACAAAGTCCCTTTCTGAACCGAGTCACCCTCGTTTCAGTCCTGTTTCACTGAACCGGTATAACCTACCGTTCCAGCCATGTATATCTCATGATATATAAAATCTTTACCCAATGCATTGGAGGGAGATATAGGTCCCACCCATCTCATAATGATACCATTCTTATGTGTGCTACAATATCATAAACCATACATCATTGCATAACCCATGTAATAAAAATGGGATTCTTAAACAACATGACATCATAAGATAAAGGAATTCATAAAAATAAATCCATCACAACATAATCAAATAAATGTAATAATAGGGATAAAAACAGAACCTTTTATTATCTTAGATGGAAAATAATTTTGATAAAACACTTGAACTCCATTCTTGAGGAAAATATCATTTATACTTCAAAAACATTTTTCCTTTCATAACATGTCATACAATTTTAAACTAAATGAATTTGATTAAAAATAAACTTGAAAACTTGTAAAGGAAACTTCTTGGAAATAATTTTTTAAAAATCCATTCATGCCGTATAAGTTAAAAAAAACATTCTTCTCGTACTTTTGTCGGAAAAGTAAAAAAGTACCTCGTACGAAAAACGACAAAAGATTTCTTTCATATCTTTTACTAAAAACTCACCGAAGGGTAAAATTGGATTTAAATAATTTTAGGTGGATGGAAATAATATTTCATATTGAGTAAACATGAATTTGGATGATAAAATACACCCCAGTAAATACCAAAGTATAAACAATCTCGGATAAAAATGAGATTGTGATATTTTCCCTTACCTTAGGTCCGATTTTATTCGTAAGTGTCCGAACCTCCTGTATAATGATTTAAATAATGTCATTTACTTATTAAAGAATCATATTCATTGTTATGATATCATATATGGTTCACTTATGACTTTATATTACCCGTTTTTTTGTAAATTCCATGTTAAAGAGCGTTTTGGGTAAAATTGTTTCATTTGTCGTCCGTGTTTTGACTTGTAATTATTCATATGATTACTTAGATCATGATTACTTAATTCCAGAATATAAAACATGATTTATATATATATATATCTTCATAATATACATATATATAATAAATCAGTAAATGGAAAGAAATACATCGTTCATGGAGACGGTAGGCCGTACGTACGCATGAACGCTGTTTTCGTTTCCTTATTGAGTTGAACGGAATTAAGTAGATGACATTCATATATATACAAATAAATCCAGTATCATTATTATGTCATATATTTAATGATTACTTATTATATATACTTTATAATCATTCATGAATGGTTAAAGTGGAGAATGAATCTCATCGCGTCGTGGAGACGGTAGTCCGTACGTACGCACGAGCGATGATATCATTCTCATGATCGTGGGACTGTATTGGAGTGTATGTATACTATTTAAGAATCAATATCACTTTAAAATAATAATATATAGTTATTATTTACACCATTATACCCATCCAAGTAAGGTGGTGGTGGAAAATAGATTTCACCACGGTGTGGAGACGGTATTCTGTACGTACGCACGCGCGGTGATTTCGTTTTCCGTAGGATGGATAGATGGTGAAATAGGATTGTTTCATACTTATAATAACATATCAGTATATGAGTGATACTGATGTTATTACTTCATAATGAAACAACCTAAGAAGAAGAAGTGGAAGAAGAAATAAAGGTGAAAGAATCGGTAACGGAAATTACCTCTTCTTTGAAGCGCCTCTTTGAGACCTCCTCTTAGGGCACTAAAATTGGTCATTGAGGAAGACCAGAACCTCTAGGATGTTGCTAGGGAAGTGGAGAAAAGAATTGGTCAGGGTTTGGCCGAGCTTGAAGGCTCAAAGTTGTGTGAGGAAGAGAGGGAGGAGGTGCCCTTTTATAAGGGTGGAGAGGGGCACCTTTGGAATTACAAAAAATATTATTTTATTATAAAGTCATGTTCGGTTTTAAATAGCTCCAAATTGATTTATTTCGAGGCTAAGGTGGGGATGGGTATAAATCCTCTCATCCAATAGAATTTAGACAAGTTTAGGTTCCTATTTTAACCTTATCATTTAGATTTAACATTAAGTTAAATAATTTTACTTTTACCGTGTCTTCTTGTGTTCTTACACTATAAGGTTAATAAACTTACTATAAGAAGCCAAACGAACCCCAAATTGTTTATTATTAATATATATAACCGTATCTAAGTCATTTGACCGAACCTTAGATTTTTAGTAATAAGATAACAATTAATAATATAATATTTTATTTAAAAACTATTTTATGTCAATTTTGATACTATTTAGTAATTTATTTTTGTGAAAATCATAACAGAATGATAAGTTCGAAAAGAGTTAATTAAATCAATACTAACATGTCATATTAACCTAAAAAATTAGTGTAATTCATAAAAAGTCTCAAATTATATTTATTTGGGTATTTATAACATCAATTATGTCAATATTTCATTAACAAGATAATTACTGCATCATCGTTGTGTCATAACTAAATTAAATTATTTAGTGTCTAAAAATTACAAATAAAATACCATTTTGTAGGAAATCTTTTTATCTTTCTAAGGAATATTTATAGTCGAATTTATCTTATGTATAACCCCATATTAAAAATGTTTTAGTAAATAAAAATTGATTTTAACTCTTTTAACCCTTCTTTAAATAAATTAATAATAATTGTCCTAATCTAATCCAAGTGGGCCTAAATGGTCATATTGTATTACTAAGTTTGTTTTTGGTCGAATTACACTTGTCCAATAGAATTAGGACATGTTTTAGGGTAATAATAATATCATTTCTACCCTTAATTACCCTATTTACTTTGAACCGTGGTAAATAAAAGTAAAAAGTTACTATTCACCAAAAATTATTTTCATCTCATTGAACCAGATTTTACTTACTGACATCAACCGTGTCTCTCGGATTTTTGAAATTCCACTCACAGAAGCGGTAAAATTATGTTTTATGAAAAATTCAGTTTTTTTAACTACCACTTAGTGGTTTCACTATTCATCAAAAATTGAAAGTTTTCAGAAAAATACCAAACATTAAGCCTAAGCTATATTTGATATTATGAATTCAAAAATGATTTCTATTTTACCAAATTCAAAACATATCAGTTGCATTATTTAATTTAAAAATTAATTCTCGTCGTCAAAACAAAAGGCCTGTTTTTAAGAGATAATAACTATCAAAAGATTTACACTTGTTTATAACTGGTTTAAATGTGAAATTAAAACCAATGACCAACATTGTATTAAATTTTAAAAATATATTCTAAATATACTTTAAAACCACTAAAATTAATAATTTATCACTATTAATTATATCGATTGAAAAAGTTGTTTTTAATTAAAATTTATTAATTTCCACTATTCATCAAAATATGAAAGTTATCCGAAAATTACCAAAATTTCACCCTAAGATAATTTCGATATTCCGAATCCAAAAATGAAGTCCATTTTGACAATTAAAATTTACAAAATTTCAAAAAGTGGTTATTACTATTCATAACGGCTAGTTTTAATAATATTTTAATAGCATATCGTTGTTTAACGAAATTTGGTGTTGCGTACAACACACACTATCGTGGAAGGTCGCGATTGCGTGTAATTCAAGCCAGGTCAGAGATGTGTGTTGTGAAAGATCCTTTTGGTGTAGTGTATAACACAAGATATTAATGAAATTAAAAAAAATATTTTTCATAAAATTTCGGGGTGTTACAGTGGGTATTGCCTATACCCACGGTTTTGGGGGCTATACCCACAGTTTTGAACCGTGGTTATATACCCTTTTTCCAGCAGTGAATTTATCAAGTTAGAGGCTTTATTGTTGAGTGATTATCCATATCCTTTTATCGGTAATATTTTTATGTATCCATACCAAATAGTGTCAATATTTTGTTTCTAGGGGTATTTTTATAGGCTCATTCCCTTATATATACTCTGATTCGCAAGGTGGGTTAGCCATGTACACAAACTAAGGCAGTGGAATGTTATCTTCATAAGTCGATTTGGGATCGTACTATATACATGACCACGTGGCATGTCACCAATGACATATCCCCAGTGTATCACGTGACAAACAATGATCATGATATATTCTCACAATAAAGATCCTCTACCAAGAGTTGATATCATGATCCACTTTTTGTTGGTTGATCATATAATTTTGGGGGAATCACGTAAAGAATAATGACCACATGATTCTCTCATAAGAGATATCTTCTATTATTTGATTCATTCGGAGTTAGGTGATCATGTATTTGAGGCATTGCATGAAGATCAATAATCACATCAAGGAACCATCATAGACATCCCCTATCTCATGTATTTAATGTGTCATGAGAACTTTATGGGTTACACCATCATATATCCTCTTGATGGTGATGTGATCATGTATCTTGATATAATGTCCCTTAAGTGGTATGGTGATTCAGGCATAAAATACAATTTATCTTATAAATTATTATTGCATAAATATAGAAATTATGTTTTGGGTATTTTCCCAACTCCATTTCACCAATTTTCCATTTTGAGGGTGTCAATATATTCCCCTCTTTAGAAATGACTTTTGGAAGAGTAATGGGGGCCTCAGTTCTGAGGAAGTGAATGCCCACCTACGTCCCTTGGGATTCCATTTTTCATTTGGTATTCCAAGTTACTTTTGGTATTCTGAAAATATCCCAATAAATAGAAAGGTGAGGGGATTTCTAATTCATTGTAAACATATAGGTTTGAGATCTATCCTATTTCCGTGTGTTGACATGTGAATAACTCGCCTAAGCCCCCTCGTGTGAACAATTTATGTGAATACCTTGGATAAATGGATCACACAATCCCAGTAAGTAACCTTAGTCACTTTAGATCACCACATGATCCAACTATGTAAATGAATCACATAAACAAATTATATAATCAATCAAGGTATTCCAGGTGAACCGTGAATTGCACATTCTTAGTTTTTTTACATTATCACATAAAAATTCAAGGGTCATATGATCACGGGACCCTATTATTGTCATGTAATAAGATGACTTCAAATCAGTCATGCACTTCATATGATGCTTTCTAAATCATGCACTAATTTTTATTAAAACCCCTTTAAATCCAAACTCTTATATTTTTTTACTAAATCACGATTTTACCTTTATCCTTATGTAGATGTATTTTAGAAAGGAAACAGAGGAATCTATGGCCCATATAACTATCATGACCAATAGTGTGGAAGTTGACCAATGCATGGAGTTAAGTGTGCTCACAAGCATATTATGAGATTGATGGGGACAAATATCTTGTAGTAACCAATATCTAATTAGGTTCATTTATATAGGGTAGTTCTTCAGAATGATGCCTTGATCTTGTGACCTCAATAAAGGATCATGACTCTCTCTTGGATCCTCAAGATTTATAATAAATTCAAGGAGAACATTTTGTACATGGGTCTTTTCATCTCTGAAGAAGGAAACTCTGATGGTTATATTTTATTGACTCTATTAATATACTTTGAAGGGGTTTATCATGAATCTGAGACTAAAATCTATTTCTATAGATCAATAATGTGGATTTACATATTAAATAAGATGTTTGGGTGGTTATCCAATTGAAATATCCAATCGGGTGGCTGTTTATAGATGGATTTGGGCCGACCCTTCAAGTTTCAGTGCACTTACTCATATTTTTCATCTAAGATGAATTATATCAAATTCTATGAAGCTATCCAAGTATCTTAATCAATTTAGTATTACAAAAAAATATGACAGAAGACTTAGATAGCTGATGGAGTCTATACACAAAAACATTTAATCTGATGTACGATGAGTTTAGTATCAATCTATGATATGTAGAGAAGATATATGATGCAAAATTTAGGAGACATGTATGATGAATTTATTCCTCCCTGGTCTACTCTGGATAAATTGGAATGGATTCCTCCCATTGAAAATGAGTTGATTAACCTGGCTAAGAAGGCCCTAGGGAAGGACCCATATCTAGGTATTGGAATAACCTTCAAGAAGTGGGATGAGTTATTTTTTGAGAAAACTCAACACAAACCCTTAGACAAGAATCCAAAAGAATTTCCATCACCTGAATAATTTAGGGAAGAATGTTATTGATGTAATACATTCAAAGAGGTTCAATTCAATGATTGGGGATAGTCAATAACCTCCCAATCTCATCACCTTGGCCAACTAGCTGACTTCCTGGTGATGTACATAAGAGGGTACTTGCTCTAATACCATAAAAAGTATGGAGTGAGGCTCTCCAAATTTATGATGGTGGTGATGATGGAATTCAATGGACATTTCGGCTTAGCTGTTCTCATATTCACCAAGTTATATCACCATATTCACCACATCTATATGGGAAAGACCTCATTCAGAACATTTGACCCCTTCCAAGATTTGTGGGGATGAATGGGTCAGACATGGGAGCACTACTACAAAATATCCATTTAAAATTATTGGAATTCATCAGCACAAGAAAAATGCATTGATACATTCCTTTTTTATCAGCACTAAAATAAGCGCTGATAAACGAGGACCTTTATCAGCACTTTATTTTTGCGCTGATATAGGTTACCCTTTATCAGTGGTTTATTTTATGAACTGATAAAGTATACCCTTTTTCATCATTTTTTAGCATTGATAAAGGTCCATAATAAAAAGAAATAATAAAAATAATAAAAATAATTTTTTAACAATTTCATTAATTAAATAATTACTTTTAAAAATGCTGAAATTTAATATACATTTATATTAATTTTAAAAATTAATAAATAGTATATATTAAATATATAGACATATAAAATGAATAAAATTAATAAAATGAAATAATTAAACAAATAAAAATTTAAAATGACTAAATCTAGAAAAATATTAAACATTTTATTAGTTAAATAATTATTGATAAAAATGAATAAATTTAATATATATATATTAAAAATATTAATAAATAGTATATATTAAATATATATATACATAATGAATTAATTATAATAATTATATTATAAAATAATAAATAAATTGCAAAATTATTTAAAAATGTATTAACAAAACAATTATTAATAAAAAAAGAATAAGTATAATATACATATATATATATTAATTATAAATAGTAAAAAATACATATTAAATATAAATATATATAAAATTAATAAATTGTAATATTTTAAAAAATATTAATCTCTTATTCATTTTTATTATTTTTTGATTTTTCAATTTAACATATATGAAACATCATGTGCTACATTGGTTTCAAATACACACACACACACACAGATAAATAGATGTAATTAATTCATTTTTATATACAACACACACACAAATATATTTACACAATTAATGAAATCTTATATAGAAACACATATACCTAATATTTATGTAATTTATTAAAATTTTAGTATATTCCAGAATTTCATTTTAACATGATCTATTTATTATATTATATTTTAAACTGGATAATTTTATTTATTTATTTTTAATACTATTACAATTATGGTATTATTTATTCATTTTTAATATATTTTTTAATTTTATTTTTGAATTTGATCATTTTCTATTATTTATTTTTATATATTTATTTACTATGTTTTAGTATTTCCGATATGTATTCATCTTTTCTTAAATATATATATATATATATATATCCCTAATTTTTTAGAAATACATATTTAATTAATAAAAGTTATTCATTTTTTCAATATTTTTAAACTATACTCATTTTGAATTATTCAATTTCACTCATTTTTAAAATGAATGTATTTAAGATTATATATCAACAAATAATGTTAAAAATATATTTTTAAATAAATATTTGTAGATTAATATATTTATAAATGTATATTTACTATATTAAAAAATTTATATATTTATAGTTATTATAAATAAATAAATATTATTTTTATATAAGTATCATTATAATTATAAATAAATAATTATATATATTTAAATAATTATAAAAGTGTAATCAATTTTTTTAAATAATTATAATTACAAATATTTTATTAGTGATAATTTTTTAGCACTGATAAAAGGAATATTTATCAGCACTTTTTAGCTTTGATAAAGATCAATCTTTATTAGCACTACAATAGAATTGTTAAAAAATTATTTATCAACACTAAAATATTCGCACTGATAAAGATGTCTTTTATCAATGCTTATCAATTTAGCACTGATAAAAGAGATCTTTATTGGGGGTTTTTTGAAAGTACTATTAAAAGTGTTCCCAATCTATTTAAAAGAACCCTAACCATGACTCGATCACTTGAGATTATCAAGCTGTTGAATTTCCCTACTTCTGGCATGACTCGTATACATTCCCTTAAACAAATCAAGGCTAGAATCCAATGTATTTTATTTTCTACTTTTTCGGTATCATTGTTTAATTTTTTGGGCTCTATGTTTTGCGCTTTTGTGCTGTTATTAACCATGAAGAACCCTACATCTCATCTCCTCACCAATGAAATACAATGAGTGGTTCTATTTCATCCTTTTCTACCATAGACAATGGTTTTGAATAAAGTTAATGATGTTTTAATATGGTAAGGTTAGTCAACATATGTTTATGGGCCTATATAGAAAAATAAAATAGATTTTTCACCGGATGCTACCGCTTTGGGATGGAAACATAATACCATAGTTTCTAAAATCTTGGAGAAAACTATCAAATAAAAAAATCATAAAAATATATTATTTTATCATTCTTGGTCCGTAGAATCTCATGTGGCTTCTGTTCAATCTAGTATAACCAAACTGTATCTAGAAACATTTTTATCTTTTCATCATTTCATTATCCTCTCTGTTCCTACAAAAGATTCAACAACTTATAGTTCTTTTTTTATTCACATGATCCTACTCAAACTATTCAAGAGAATCTTTTAAAAATTACAATGAATCCACTTGTGTGTCCATCATGGTCCAATAATCCTAAATCCTCCTTCTATTAATATAACTCTCTCAATGAAATCACCAATCGATCAAAATCATCAGCACATGAGTGAAAAAAATAGAATAATCATCCGGATCAATTCTATTGGCCGTAGTGGATAATGAAATTCAAGAAGAATTATAGAACGTTTAGTAGAAGTCAGATAATGATGACTCCCTATAGATGGTATGACATAAGGCCCAGAAAAAAACATCCAAACAGTCGAGCTATATGCCAGAGGAAATAAAATCCCCCCTACACCTACAACCTCTTCCCATATTTATTATTCTCATCTAATTTCAATAACCCCAACAACTATATATAAGAAATTAAAATTCTACCCCTTGCCATTAATAACCTAAACCTCACCTAGAAAACCCTCCCCCACATGCCTTTCATTATTTCTCTTTGTGAAACCTCTATCATTCATGAAATTGTTGAATTTATCATTCCACTATATGGATGCCTAATTCAATCCATAGAGATTCCACTTCATCTTTTACAATAAGTCCATGTTCTTAAAGTCCTCAAAACCAACCGATTTCTTCATATAGTTTTTGGGCACAAAAAAAGATTTGGATGGAATGAACAACTCAACTTTTTAGTAAAAATTAATGAATAATAATTTTTTCATATTATTAAAAAGTCATTTCTAATGAAAACCATAAATTAAATTACTAAATAAAAATCCTATAACCAGAAGAGTGGTATCATCAAATGTGTTAAAATTTTATTTATAAGTATATATAGAATTAACTCAACATGTAATTAAAATTTTAATGATATGGTTAACTAGATTTCATCAAAATATTTTTCACCGTTTGATCCAAGTGCATAATTCTTCTGAGGATCCACAAGGGAACCACAATATCTAAACATCATGGGAACCAAAATCTCTCCCTCACTTACCTATACAGACACAATTCCACCCATACTCTATAAACTCATTCCAGCTTCATACGAGACCATTACGAACTACGTATCCATCTATTGATGTGAAAGAAGCATTCAACACATAATAGTCATAGATAACATAAATAACATTTCATAAAAAGGACCACTTTTTTCAAAAATATGGTTGTGTAAATAAGGATTTGTTTTGGTAAGATAGATATAGAATACAAAACAATCTATGAATAATAGTCTATAATTACATGCATCTTGCATGAAAATTGTTACTATCTTGAACAGAGATATAATACTTCCATACTATAGTTAAAATATCCTTCATTACCTTTATTTAATCCATACTCATATGATATATTTCCTTCCATATTTTGATGATGGATTAGACTTCCTCTTTCAAACTAGCCTTCCTCCCATCATTGTGGTTCCAATGTTCCTTGATGACATACCTATCTCTTGTATTTCATTCATTAATCTCTATCAAATCCACTACTGTGAATATGGATACCACATCTCTTAACCCATTATTCAACTCTTTCATCCTTTCATCCTCCTCATTTACTACTTCGTGAGAATAGAAAAAAGACACAAAAAAACTAATCAAAAAATGATGAATGTATTTCGTTGGTTTCTTGATATGATTTTTCTTATACAACTCACTCAGTTACTTTTGAAAACCCTTCATAAAAAATTACTATTATTTTGAGTGCGGTCACATTGGATCCTTTCAGAACTCCGTAGTTATACATACTTGGACTAAAATTCTACTAAGATGAGTGACCTCTTAAAAAGACTCATGTTACACATTTTTTGTGAAAAAAACATGCTAGAAACAACTTTGGATTCTATCCCCCTTAAACCTTAATAAATTTAAAAGGGTTCCAATCAAAATCTCATAGGTATTCCTCTTATAAAGATCAGAGCTCTCCAGACCAGTTTTTATCTTTTTCTTTAGGATAATTTCTATTGGAATCTAGGAGAAATGACTGGTTTCCAAGATCTCCCATCCACCTCACACCAATACCACCACAAGTTTGTATCTCATATAATCCCTTCCAAAAAATAAACATTTCTGAGGAAGTAGGAAACAATAAATTTTTGGGAGTGGAATTAAATGACTATGAGTATAAGTCATGTGGATTTGAATGTTCATTCCTTCATTTTTAATTTTTAATATGTTATAATCCATAATTAAAATTTCATTAAGGTAATTTTTGAACCTAAGTGGAAACTTGACCTTAATCTATTGAATAGTTATTATTGCATTTTTTTCTTGAGACTCATCCCCCATCTCTTCTATGTTTTTTGAAATACTCTGAGAAGTAGTCATCCAAAATGATCACTAGTACCCGGTATGGGATTAATTTTTTTTATAATTGTTCAATAAAAATTGGTGGATAAACAAAAAATATGGGAGATATATATCAAACAAAAAAATCAATAATAATTGTCCAGGAGTTATTTTATCAAGGAACTCTAGAACCATAATGATGGGAGAAAGGCTAGTTCGAAAGACGATGTCCAATCCATCATCAAGAGGTGGTAGGTAATCAAACATATGAGGACAGATTAAATAAAGGTTGTGATGATTAGTTTTACTCTAGTATTGATGTATTATATCTGTATTCAACACAGTAAAAATTTTCATGAAAGATGAATGAAAATGGGGATTTTTATACATGGATTGTATTGTATTACTGTTATTTAAGGAAAAAATAAACATTTGACTACTCATACAGACAACGAATTCTATACATGATGATGTAACCAATCCTAAGGAAGAATAGGTTTTTGATGATAGAACTACAAAATTATTAGTGTATCAACAACATTTTGATGGAAAAAAACAACAACACAACATCACAGTGGTGAATAAAATTACCAAGGCAAGAAGTCATGGTATAAAATTTGAGGTTGGTTGGAATAAACATGGACAACATATTAAACCCAACAAGTCAATGTTCATTAGTTATCTTGGGGTCACAATGAGGATGAATGTTTCGATTGATATTGATTCATTTCACTACGTCCAACCTATAATGAAGGAAATCCTTTAGAAATATATATTGGTAATGTTATAATATACTTTATCTATTTTAATAAAAAAATTATATAATGAAACATTTATTTAATTTTCATTATTCTTTGTAGAGTTCATTTATTTTAGAATATTTTCATAATATATTTGTATTATCGATCTCTGGAAAATCACATAGAGGCTTCTAGACTCTTCTCATGAATTTATATCTTAGGGATGCTGAGGGGAAAATAAATCCCCACCCACCAGTTAGTAATGCACACATTATAAAGCAGGAAACATGGACTGATTTCATCAACCATCTCAATGGAAAATAATTTTAGGTGCATTATAGTATATAATATATTATTTGATATTATTTATTTTATCCAACTTGATTTATTTTTTTAATATATTAAATAACAAAAGAGTGATAAAAATAAAGAACATGCATCAAAACCAATGTACCCCAAACACAAAGGATTGAGTATTCTTTATTAGAGAATAAATTGGTATCTATTTTAAATCAAAACTAATTGTTTAATTATGTAATATGAAACAACATTTGATACTTTGTTTATATGAAAATTAATGAATCCAAATCTGAATCCACTTCCATCACATGTCATGTGCTATTGAAGGAGGCTAATTTAAATAAGGAGGGTAAATTTGTTGATTAAAACACAAAAATAGTATGGGAATCATGTGAATGTGTGGAATAATTGTGATTTGTTATGATTTATAACTATATAAAATAAAAATATATATTTATGTTGCTTTTTTTTATTTGGTTTAGACATAAGAATCAATAATAATTGTACTAGAAGAAACACTACTTTTAGTAGATTTAAAGCGGCCTAAACAATATGGTCTTATTATAGGATTTGGTTTTGGAGTCTCTCCTTGAAAATATTTCAAGAAGATAAAACCACATGAAGATACATATAATATGGTGAGACAATTTCAAACACAAATAGACTCATTGAAAGATATTATTGTGTGGTTTGGTTTGGTAGACTGATGTGTAAGAAAGGATCAAAGAAAACCGACAGTGGAGAAAATATCCACACATGAACCAAATGATCCCACTATATTTGAGTCTATTCATTCTCCCAACCACATACTTTACCTGTTTTAATCAATCTTTTCATTAATATTTATCCTAATTATGAATCAAACACTTCTGATAAATTTATATTATTAAAATACTATTGGGTATAGTTGTGTGTGATTTGTATCTATCAATAACCATGCTCTACTGTGTTGCGAAGGGTATATTGTATAACATCCCAGGAGACCAGGTACACCTTAATGACCTCCCAAAATATCACATGAGATTAGTGATTAAGGTGGATCATTATCTGACTACTAAGTTTCCCAATCCACATAATTTTCTGGATATTACAATGGTCATTGATGCTATTGGAGATTTCATAGCATATCCATATAATATTATAAAGATACATGGGGTATAACTTAAAAAAAAATCATATAAAAAACCTATAACAATTGATGATAAAAGGTATGAAGTGAGGTATGATATTATTTATGGATAAAGTGATAGAGAAATAGAAGGTCAAATCAAGAAAATCTAGTGAATCGACTACGGAAACAAAATGACCTTCTGAGAGTACCTTCTCCACACTAGTACCAGAGAAATAGTTATTATCATTACAAATTCATGTAGAGACCACATTTAAGGATAAAATTATGTCATATATTGAATATTAAGAAAAAATATATTGAGATTCCATGGCAGCCGGAATTGGTCTCGATACTCTAAATGATATTCTCAAGCATGAATAGATGAGCATCTTAGTTGTGAATACATATATAAGGTACATTTTTATAATACATCTATCCAAATAGTGAGATAATATGTTTATTAAGTTAATAAATATTAATATTTTTTATAGGAATTAATATCACAACTATATAAAGGGAAGAGCATGCGAAGCAGGATTTGGATTCATTAATCCCTATATCATTTTTATTGTAGAACTTAATTTGGATAAGAAAACAATCGAGAATAAAAAAGATGAGTTACTGGAAGAATTTAATAAAAAATAATTAGACAATATACTCTTTTTTATTCCTAAAATGAAAAGGTAAAACTCTAAAATCTAATCACATAAAATATATTTTTTATTTTTTCATTACTTAAATTTTTTTAGGGAACACTGGATGCTGATCGTAGTAAATCTGGACACACCGAATATTTATGTTTTATATCCAATACATGGATATGAAACCAAATGGCCACACATAATGTGTATTTTGAATATGTAATACACTGAATCAAAATTTTATAGATAAACTTTCAATTATATGTTCAGTCTATGTTTTAACAATAATTTTGTTATGATAGCATAATAGAAAAATATAGGCTAGATCATGGCATGAAGTCAATGTCTAAAGGGATAAATCCTAGGAATTATTAAAAATGGAAAAAATTAAGGCATATAAAAATATCAAAACTATAAAAAAATTTCAAAAACAATTTACTTATTTTGGTAAATGTTTCAATAGTGTTCAAAACAATATAATGGCATCAATTCCAGATATTATGTTCGAAAATTTATAAGAGAAATCATAAATTTTTAAATGACTAGAATCCCCCAATAAGTAATTTCTGAATGTAATTAAAATTTCATTAAATATATTTAATAATCATCTTTTTCTATATTTTCTCAATACTATCAAGATTTTAAAAATCCTAGATAGTCAAAATTAGTAATTAATTTGTTTAGATATGAGTAGGAAGTGAACTTTTTGTCAGAATGTATGTAAAAAAGGTGATTAAATGCTATGTTTGTGATCTAGTAAGAGTTATGACATTCAGAATATATCTGGGTATTGAATAATTACTATCAGAACGATTATATTTTAGTTTTGATACATTTCTCAGGTACAAAGATAATGGATTAAATCAATTTATTTAAAAGTGTTGACTTGTAAAAAATAAAATTATTGGGAAATCAAGTAGGTAAAGGTGGAGGCATAGGTAGAGGCAAAGATGGAGGAAGATTCGGAGTCAGATACTAACTTGGAGGAGGAGATAGAGGTGAAGACAATGGTGGAGACCAAGGGAGAGGAGGAGATGAAGCACTGGCTTGAAAATAATAAAATTATTGAAAAATAAAGTAGAATGAGGATAATACAATGATTCTATTTGAGAATAATTGTTTAAAATTTCACACAATATTTTTCACTTAAGATAAGATCCATTATGAAAGTGTTTTAGGTGAATTATTGGAACAATGTTTTCCACCACTTCTTTAAGTGATTCTATACGTGGTAGTAATCCACCTGTAAGATCATTCTAGGCTGGACGCTTCAATATCTCCACTAGTGTTATTAAAGCAACATATGTACAACTCAAATCATCAAACAATTATATACTCTAACTTAAATTTTTAAATAAATATGTGTTTAATAAACCACTAAATTCGGTAGGTGTATTAAAGAACTATTGGAAGAAAACCAGCATTTATATATCATGTTTATCAATGAGGGATGGTGTCAAAGTGTTAGTTATCTAATTAAAAATGACATTTTAGTATAAAAAAGTGGCACTCCCTAAAAAATAAGAAAACATACTCATGTTGTCTTGATAATTTAAGAAAATGATTCATAATTCATTTTTGATGTGTATGAATTAGTCTCATGTCAAACCCACACATGATATGACCTTTATGACTCTATGTTCATGTTTTCATTTTAAAATGACATTTTAGAAAAAATCACAAGTGGCATACTCAAAACCTAGGAAACACATTATGATTATTTTGATACTTTAGTAAAATGATCCATATGTCATTTGAGATGTTTAAGAATTACCCAAACCTCAATACGACATATAGTGTGACCATTATGACTCAAAGTGCATATTTTTATTCAGAATTGACATTAATTTTAATGAAACAAAAAATAATTGACATAATCAAAACCAAGAAAATTCATTTATATTGTTTTGATACTTTATAAAAATAACCAATAAGTCATTTTTGACATTTAGGAATTACCTTAACCTCAATCCAATTCATGATGAGACCGGTATAACTCCAAGTATTTGTTATCAGTTTAAAATATACATTTTAATACACAAAAGCGCCACTCACTAAAAAATGAAGAAACACACTCATATTGTCTTGATAATTTGGTACAATGATTCATAATTCATTTTTATGTTTTTATACTTTAGTAAAATGATATATAAGTCAGTTCGGATATGTAGGAATCAGCCTCACCTAAATCTGATGCACGGTGTGGCTAGTATGACTCAAAGTACGTCTTTATATTAAAAATTGATGTTAAATTTAGTGAAAAAATAACTAACATATTAAAAACCAATAAAAAAATTTGGATTGTTTTGGTACTTTAGTAAAATAATCCATAAGTCATTTTTGATGTGTAGGAATCACCAACACCTCAATCTGACGCACGGTGTGACCGGTATGACTCCGAGGGTCCATTATGAGTTTAAAATTGACATTTTAATACAAAAATTTCCACTCACTGTAAAATGAGAAAACATGCTATTATTGTATTGATAATTTATAAAAAAAATATTCATAATTCATTTGTGATGTGTATGGATCAGTCTCATGTCAAAACGACACACGATGCCACCTATATGACTCAAAGTGCATGTTTCTAGTTTAAAATGACATTTTAGTAAAAAATAGTGTCATAATAAAAACTAAGGAAATGAGTTCTATTTGTTTTGATAATGAGGATAAAAATCCAAAATTTATTTAGGATGTTTAGGAATCACCTGAACCTTAATACGATGCACAGTGTGACTGGAATTTCTCAAAGTGAATCTTTTTATTCAAAATTGACATTAATTTTAGTGTAAAAAACCACTAACATACTCAAAACCAAGAAAAAAATTTATATTGTTTTGGTAGTTTAAGAAAATGATCCATAGGTAATTTGTGATATGTACGAATAATATTCACTTCAATTCAATGTACGGTGTGACTGGAATGACTCCAAGTGTCCATTATCAGTTTAAAATTGACATTTTAATACAAAAAAAGTATCACACACTTAAAACCAAGAAAACACGCTCATATTATCTTGATAATTTTGGACAATGATTCATAATTAATTTTTTATGTTTATGAATTAGTCCCATGTCAAACCCACACACAATGCCACTTTTATGGCTCAAAGTGCATGTTTCCAGTTTAAAATGACATTTTTGTAAAAAAACAAAAGTGGCATACTCAAAACTAAGGAAAAAATTATGATTATTTTTTTTAATTTAGAAAAATTATCCATATGTAATTTGTGACATGTAGTAATTAGTGCATCTTAATCCGATTCATGGTTTGACTGGTATGAGAGAAAGTGTACCTTTTTATTCAAATTTGAAATTAATTTTAGTGAAAAAAATTGACATACTCAAAATGGACCAAACACATTCAGATTTTTTTTACTTTAGTAAAATGATACACAAGTCATTTCTGATGTTTAGGAATCAGAAAAACCTCAATCTGATGTTTGGTGTGACCGGTATGGCTTCAATTTTCTTGTTATCAGTTTAAAATCTATAATTTAACAAAAAAGTGTCGCTCACTAAAAACTGAGAAAAAAATGCTCGTATTGTCTTGATAATTTGAGAAAATGATTAATAATTAATTCTTGATGTGTATGAATCAGTATCATGTCAAACCCACACATTATAACACCTATATGGCTCAAAGTGCATGTTTTGAGTTTAAAATAACATTTTAGTAGAAAAAAAATTGGGGTAAATAAAACTAATGAAATTCATTCATATTTTATTGATACTTTATTAAAACGATCCATAAGTCAATTGGGATGTGTAGGAATTATCCACACCTCAATTAGATAGACGGTGTGACTGGTATGACTCCAAGTGCATCTTTTTATTCAAAATTGACATTAATTTTCATGAAAAAAATTACTAATATACTCAAAACTGAGAAAACTCATTAATATTGTTTTAAAACATTAAGAAAATGATCTATATGTCATTTTTTATGTGTAGAAATCATCCATAGATCAATATTATGCACAATGTGACCAATATGACTCCAATTGTGACTTTTTATTCAAAACTGACATTAATTTTAATAAAAAAACATCAAACATACTCAAAATCAAAAAATGCACTCGGATTGTTGTGGAACATTAGAAAAATGGTACATATGTCATTATTGATGTGTAAAAATTAGTCTCACCTTGATTCAAATCATGGTGTGACTGGTATGACTCCAAGTGTGCCTTTTTATTGAAAATTTACATTTATTTTAGTAAAAAAACAACTAACATACTATATAATAGTGTTTTTTTCTCGTATTTGTGTTAAAAAATTTATTTCATTTAAGTTCAGTATTTTAATCTTATTTCTATAATTTATGCTGTTGTTTCTAGTGATGTAGTGTGTTGTTACAACCCACTGCATGCCCTGTTTCTAGTGGTGCAGTGTGTTATAGCATCACACTGAAGTATTCCACTTTGTCAATGCTACTAAATATGCTGATAAAAGATCCCTTTATCAGTGATTTTAAAATCATTGATAAATACCCATTTATTAGTACATTAAAATTTACTAATAAATATATACATTATCAATGCTTGTAAAAGCACTGATAAATGGATCCTTTATCAATTCCTTCTAATGTGCCGATAAAGGGAATTTTTATCAGTTCTTCTAAAATCCTTGATATATGGCCTCTTTATTAGTGATACATAAAATCACTATTAAATGGTTTCATTGATCAGTGATTTTAAAAGTGATAATAAAATAATGCTTTATCAACACTTTTATTTTCTCTAATAATGATCCCATTTATCATTGGTTTTATTACGCTGATAAAATCCTTGGCCTTTTAATCACACTAAGGTATTCAGTGATTTTCTAGCACTAATAAAGGCCTATTCTAGTGTTTTTAAATGCCTATTTTGTATTAGTGTTAGTTATGTGTTTTTTTATACTCATAAAATTCCTAGGTCCTGATTCAGGCCATTCCTTTAGAGAATCTATAGGGTCAATCCCACTATTCTAAAGAATTCATAGATCAAGAGCAGGATGAATCGACGTGATTAGTTTATTTTTATGTCATACAGAGTTCTAAGCTATTAAACTAATGAAAGTATAAAGAGATATATTGAAACTTAAGATTATCTAATATGCATCATTGAGGTTTCCTTATACACTTGAATTAACGATGTGATCTTCTGTGAATGGTATGCATCATTTCTCTTCGAGAGTTAGTTTCAGTAAACTTGGAAGAAATTCCCTACTCCTCGCCATGTCCATTTAGAAATCCATCCCATAGTGGATTTCTAAATCTGAATGATGTTCTCCTGGGAGGAGACTAGGGTTCGAGTGACCTTCCCCACAACTAGTGTGGGTTTTAGTCTCTCCAAGTCTTATACTGATTCTTAGATTCAGTAATAACTGAATGGTCAATTGACTACATTGGTAATAAAGGCCATATATCTACCAATGGTGGATGAGGGTGAGGTCATAGGGGATCTTATAGAATAAATGGGTTAGATACATGAAAAATTATCTTATAGTAGATCCATAACTCTATATATCCTCTAGAATTAAACTAGATTCTTGGATCCAAGCCCATCGTCAAGAAAGGTATTAATAGACTCAACAATAACAAGTGGGTGCCTGTGAAATAAGTTATGGTCAGTGGGGCCTCTTCTCTAGTCATGGAAGAATTTCCTATCACATGCCAATAGTGATATTATTGAAGGAGGAAAATGAAATCTCTTTACCCAGGATCCACTGAAATAGTGCCCCGAGATGGTCGGTCATAAGGCAATAAGCACGCCTCCCCATATGCTAGAGGTTGTCAACTAGCAATGACGCTCCAATGATGGCATGATAGAGAGACTATACCCTCATGATTAGATTTTCACATCGATTTAACATAACAAAATAATCGACATCAGAAGAAGTATAAATGAATGTAAATAGAAGAAATTAATAACTAATAAAATAAATAATGAGTAAACTAGCCAACCCCAAATATACAATCATGCATGTCCATGTGATGTTATAATATTCAAGTAGCTGTTATAAATAAGGTAATAAATAAATGAAACAAAAATTAATACCAAAGCCTTAAAGGCTATCTCATTGAGATTACCAAGATTTGGCTCAGTCCTTTGCTCCAAAGCTCTCATGTACAAATGTAATATCACAAGCATAATCCCTGAACTTGAACCCATATCCATGAAATCTGTTTAGGTACCCTAATGAAATAGAGGCCCAAATCGGGTGTGAGATATACTCAGTAGGACACCACCAATGGAATATAATTATATACAGTTTTTTAATATAAAATACAATAATTTGAATGTATAATAAATAAATAAGTAAGTAAATAAATGTAAATAAGCCAAGTCAGTTTTTAAGGGACACCTGGATGATGATACCAACATTAGCCTAAGACAAAATATCTCTAATGAGGCATCACCATGAATATATATAGGTATATATATATACATATAAATATCATATATGTTTGAACATAAATGTGTATATGTGTAGATATGTAATAATATCCAAGACCCGGGTGTATACCCAAGGTGTCCATGAGTAATAGTAATGGTGATAGTGATAATGTAATCATAGGACCCATGGATACAAGCTCAAGAATCCATGAATGAGTGTCTATAAAACCATGTAAAAATTTTGGGTAGTCACATGTATCTGAACATAAGATCATTAGTAGTTCAAGGACTCTAGGTACAAGCCAATGAGACCTAATATAGTAATCATCATGAAGAGATACCACTAGTCATATGTATTGATAAAAAATCATGATATAAAAAATGTATCCTATGATCCCATCCAATATGTTCCATAATTAAGAAACCTTGTATCTCCCAAGGAGTAATGTAATCCTATAATTCTATGAGCCAATCCATGGAGTTCTGTAATGAAGAAACCCAATTGTCTCTTGGAACTTCTAATTTCCCTATGAACCCATTCAACAAATTTTGTAAAAGGAAACCCAAGTATTTCTTAGATTCTGAGGTAGTACATCTAGCATATGATCCTGCCCAAGGTATTCTAAGAAAGGAAACCCAAGTATCACTCAAGGCATAACATAATTTAATTAACCTATGATCCCATCCATGGTATTCTGAAATGAGGAAACCGGTACCACTCATGGTATATATAATATCAAATAGTCTATGATCCCACCCCAGGTATTCCATAATAAGGAACCCAATATTTCTCAAGGAATAGTGTGATTTCTTATACATGTTTCATATTAACAGTTAATCATAGGCCATAGACTTCATCCATGCCAGTTTTAAGTATCATTACTAATTTTATTCCTTATTTTACAATTTCATTTGTAAAATATACTCCAAGTATAATTTAATTAAGAATTCCAGGTATATAACCATGCCAATTATCATTTCAAGAATGCAATGGTCCATTTTATCTATAAGTAAATATTAAGTAAATTGTATAAGTATATTCTAACACAATTTATCATGATACATCACTTTTTATCCATTCTAAAATAATTCTATTAATTCTATTTATCACTTCACTTACAAGTGAAGGAGTCAAGCACTCCATTTAATAATTTGGTCATTCCCAAGGGTAAAATATTTCCTTAAGTATCCCAATCAACTATAATTATCCATTTCCTTTATAGAGGATATATCTAACATATTATAATTAATGATCATAAGCTAAGTGATTCACCTGCACCATGTATTTTTCATTAAATCCCATTTAACCATTTCACTTGAAGTAAATAAATAAAACTTTCTCAAAGGGTGATTTTAATTCTAAGATAAAGCTTAAGGGTTATGGAATATAACGAACACAACCCAAGGTGCGGTTCAAGTTGAGGTGAAAAATATCTAATGGTTCAATTATATTTTTAACAACTAATTAATTTAAGGCATTAGGTTATATGTAAATAATTTCACATTAAAGGGGAGACACATGGAGAATTCGGAACGTGGCACAATGGCGCAATTTATAAACATGGTACAGTTTAATTGAAAAGTGAAAGAACACCTACCTTAATATTAGGAATATTTAATCACCCATTACCAGTATTTGGTTTTATTTTATTGGAGAGAAATAGAAAAAAATACACAAATGTCAAAAAAATAGGGGAAAAGATCCAGCATGGACTTAGCATTCCATTTAGTGAGGGAAAAAATAATAATAAAGTGGAATCAAGAGCTTACTGAGGGATATACAATGAAAATAATGGTTTTGGATTCTAATGTCAAATGAGGGAGATATCTCTATAGGAATAGGAGGAAGGAGGAGGTGTGTGCAGAGGCTATTGAGAGAAAATGAGGGATGAAAATGGAAAAAACCCATTCCTGTGTGGAGCGGTAAAATGTAATTTCCCCCTTGTAATGAGGTGCATGGACAAGACAGATATTTTGAATAAATGTACACCAAACAGGAAGATAACACTACCCAATAGACATACCCAGTGTGGTTTGGACTAACTATGTGCCAATGGTGTGCTACTACTCGTTAAGTGGCACTAAGCATGTGTTTCGTACACATGGTTTACAGAACCACATGAAGATCATGCACCCACATATTCAGTTTATTGCAGACCTTTAACATGTTCATGGACCCCACCATTCTTGGTTTAAAATAATATGTGAAACCCCCAGCAGGGTCTCATAGTTTCCCATATAATGCCACACTATTTAAACAAATCATGCACTCAAATCTATATCCTGTAGAGAGTGAGTTTTTAGTGATCGACTCCCCTGAAACTCAACTGAACTCTTGAGAAACTTCTCGGGCCTCAAAAACAATTTAAAAACAAAAATCTAACTCATTCAATTATTGGATTTACATTTTAAATATCAATTCAATACATGGACTATCCACCAAAATAAATTTTCAAACTTCCCTAGAATTTTCACAAGTAAAAAAAATGGGATGAAAAAATCATCCCATCTTAGAAATTATCATCCCCAATAATCATTGGGGAAACAACCAAAACATCATCTGACCTACTCAGGTCATGAAGTTTTTTTCAAACGACTGCATTCCTTTTCCAAATTCTCAATGCACCTATAATAATCACTAATATCATACGATATATAATCCATTGAAACTCGAGAAAACACTTGTATTCAAGATTGAACATCAAGATGATGCTCACCTGAGGTCATCTAACCTAAGGCATAGTCATGTATCTATCTCATTAATCATATGGAATATTCCACTTCCCACCATTTTTCTATAATGAACAACCAATTTCTAGTCATGGTTCTCCCACCATCAAAATTTTCTATTAAGCATTCCCTTATCATTCTAATGATACAATTTGGAATTTTTTTAAACTGGATCGAATGGTCGATTCCCAATTGAACTAATTGATCCTAGTCGATCCTTGAAAATCCTCAACCAACCCTTGCATTGAAATAGTCTCATCTTGACGACGATCTTGATGCAGTTCCTCATTTAATTAATGTATGCAAACAAGGAAAACAAATCTAGGATGCAACTAGACCACTATTTCTAAAAATGATTAGTTTAAATAGATAACACATTTGAAAATCCGATCTAGATACCATTAAAGTAAATTAATTCAAGATCACTTCAATCATGTTGACCGAACACCATCATCAGATTTCAGTGACATATCTATCTCAACTAACCAGTTTTTGTCATTGTGTCGCAGCATGAACATAGGTGCATACTTGATCCAGTACCTATGGATTGTCACACTTAAAACATAATATCCAAGATAGAACTTAGTCACGGGTAAACATAGAATCAAATACTAGACTCCAAGGATCTCCTCCAAGGTATTCCATTTTTAGAAGTTTACCAGAGAAACATAGGAGCCAAGATGTCCACGTATTGAGAACACTAACTGAGCCCAACAATGGTATTTTTTTGTAAATTAATTCCCATAATTATCTGGTGTCCATGAGTCCATCCAAGGCCATCCTATAATGGAATCCCAGTTTCACAAAGGATAGTCCATGAATCTATTATTTGTTTTCACTTCTGGTGCACAATAATCAAGTAGTCTATTTTATGAGCCACCAAGGCATTTAATTCCTTTCATTATCTCCGCATATTACCAAATCATTCCTAGTGTACCATGGATGATTTCGAGATAAGTGGTACAATCATCAGTAAGCTAAGGGTACACAAGAACGATATCGACGATGTCCAATATTACCCAAGACACTCCTATCAAATCCATGATGATGTTTCTATCACAGTTTCCAACAAAAAATGTTCAACTATACATAAGGAATAATATTCAAACCACATCTAAACAAATTCCTTTAAATGATATTGACTATAACTCTCAATTCATCATCATTAACCGGCCATAATTCCTTCTATACCAAGTCATTCTATAATTTTTAAGCATAATTGGTAAGTCCAACCTAAGTATCGTGGTCTTCAAAGGTTGTGCACACAACCCAAAATTTTATCATAATGTTGCCCTACAATCACTGACATGACTTAAAACACATTATATCCGTTTGGGTTATTCATGCTGCCTATGTTTGAATCTAGCATCCAAGCTCCATCAAACCCCATAATCATGTTTTATTTCTAGTACCGGTTCAAGGACTAGAAGCTCAAACTTACCATCATCATGGCATTTGAGGAATTTCAACAGCCATTTTCAAATGCACTTTTACAGTTTCACTCCCTATAATTAGAAGGATATGAATACATATTCAAGGTGATTCTCTTCAACTTAAGAGTGTCATAGTTACCATTTATTGATGATTTGAACTCATCTCATGGTACACGCTCCATCCACCACTAAACACAGGTTATAAATGTATCCAATACACTTTAACCAAGAGGAAATATGAGGAGAAACCATCTGATTAATAGTGTGCTGGATAAAATTTATTTTAGACATATGCATGATGCTCCTTCAATCCTTGATCACGCACGTCACTAGCATAAGGCATTAAATGCAAAACCAAATTGACCTGACTGGTAGTTCTACTACACTCTATCCTTTTATAATATCACCCAACATCACCAAGATAACTCAATTCCTCTAACTCCCAGGTCACTCTACTCCAACAATGACTTGAGGAAGTAGAATAACATCTCAAGGATTAAACAATTCCCACAGAACTCATATGGTTCATTGCTTCATTTTAGAAATTAGAAAAGTACCAGTTGTATCGATACGTACTACCCTAATGTTTTATCAACACAATGACACATTATTTGAAACTATTAATAGGCCTAACATCCCTATTTATCCCATTATTGAATAGATCATAAAAAATATTTCAGTATAAAGTAATATTACCCCATATGACTTTTAACTTGGCCATCGACATACTAAGTCATCCCTCACTGAAAAATAAGAAGGGTCACATGACCTACTAACTGGATGAATATTCCCTAGGCATGTATAACCATTTTAATTGGAGAATTACACGATTCTCACATCCTTCAATAAGTATTAACTTACCGAATGACCATCCATCTAACATAAGGGTTGTTTTAGAAAATAAATGTGATACCTGGGACAACAATGCCTAGACATAACCTAACATCTAGAAACTCTTCAAATAATTTTTCAATTTTTTATGTTATGAGGGAAATACCAAATATGGGTTATCCCATTCTATTTTAAAACAAGGTATCGATCTTGAAATTGGAGTCACATAAAAAATATTACTAGGCTCTACTGCCTATCTTTTATGTTCAAGTGATATAAAAATAAGTCTATGAGCAACACTCACGTTCCCATCCAAGGAAAAACTTAGGGAAGGATTTAAACAACACTTACACAAGGGTCAAGATATGAACACTGTTAAGGGTTCATTTATACTATTACATTAAACCACATTTGACAACATCAAGTACCAGTCATTTGGAAAAATTGTTTGGTAATTTATTTAGCTAACAACACAAGGCACATAGGAAATTCATTTCAAAATTCCTTTTAGGAATTATTATTTTAATGACATACTTTCATAACTTTAGCAATTTTCCTTATAAATTAATTTTTTACATTTTATTTATCCAAAATGATTCTCATGTTTTTATTATTTAAAGAAAATGTTAATTATAACCTAGAGAGTAAAACATTCTTTAAGTTTTAATTGGTGTTTTAATTAACCAATGCCTCATAAAAATAAAAATCAAAAGTAGATAAAAATCTTTTCTTAATAAGAGGGAAGTAGTAAAATAAGATTCCACTATATGTTTATATGTAACAACATATAAGTGGTTGTATACACTTTAAATAACCTTCCCATTTAACATATGTAAACCCACATGGGTTTAAGTACTATGGAATATCAAGTGTATGGAAACCTACTAGGGTACCCCAATTTTATTTAGGATTCTAAAACACTCAAAATGGGTTAATTTTATTAGAAATATTTTCCAATTGGCTTACTTGGATATATTTGTTCATTTAGGAATTTAGTCATATAAGTCATCACTAAAATGTAATAGTGGTAAAGCCTTTACAAGGAAACCATTTCCAATAAGAATTAGTATTTAACATCATATATAAGAACTATAGTTCTTTTAGATTAATTGACATTCCCAAGTTATAAAGGTACTTATCATTATAATTACAATTGGAATTCATATAGATACAGCTAAGTTTTATCTTTAAATTTAGAATATAGAAAGTTCATCTTTAATGGTTTTATTATATGAGTTACCATTCCCAATTTATAAGGTTCTATAAACCTTATAAATAGTTATCGGAACCTATTTAATAAAAACAAAAGTGTTTCAGCCCATGGGACTAATGGTCCATTTCTCTAACATGTAGTGATTGGTTATTTAAGGTTACAACATCAAGATATATCGGAAAAAATGTTTAGGATGATGCTGACATATTAATAAAAAATATTATATCATGATTATATCAAGGTATTATATCACTAGATAGTAAGGAATACAAATATATAAATAGAAAAACACAAAATCATGAAATATAAGTAAAGAATTCTAAATAAATCAGGTTTCATAGCATATAATCACACAAGGAACATACAAAAGGTATCAATAAATAATGAAATGCAACCTACATGGAATGAAATATGCATGGAATGTGAATCTTTATGTGCCTATAATGATGCATGTTATGACGCTTTTTTTCCATACCAAGGAAAGGGTAAAATACCACAATTATCATAAATAAGTAATTATTGGAAGGTTCACTAATCACTAATGGTGAAATAATAATCAAATTTAATAATGAACAATACAAACAACAATGCCGTCCCTAGCCACTTGGTCTTTTCCTTGTGTATGGGTTGATCACTCCCAGACATAGCTATTTACCAAGTGTAGAAACATTCATAGTATCCTATTTTCCAATGAAAAATAGTAAAAAAAAATGAAAAATACACTTTGATAACACTTTGTAACATCTCAACCAAGGATCCACTAAAATGGTGCCCCAAGTTGGCCAATCACATGGTCTCAAGCGGAGCTCCTCGTATGCTAGAGGCTGCCAACTAGTAATAAGGGTCCAATGATGGTGCATTGGGAATTATATACCCTCATGATTTTAGTGAAACATTGGTATACAACAATAAATAAAACAACAATATAAGAATTATAAATTAATGTCAATATAAGACATTAATAACTAATTAAATAAATACTGAATAAGCTGGCCAGTACAAAATATACAATCATTCATGTCCATATGTTTCTAGAATATAAAATAATATTCATACATTAGGTAATAAATAAACAATACAAAAATAAATACAAAATCATTAAAGGCTATCTCCCTGAGAATCTTTAGATCTAACTTAGCACTATGCTCCTAAGGTCCCATTTACAAATGTAACAACACAAGCATAATCCATGAACCTGAACCAACATCCATGAGGTTTGTTCAGGTACACTAGTGTAATGACAGACCAAAAAGGGCATGAGATATAATAAAATGGCCACTACCAATTATGCCTAATGAAATCCATTCTATAAATATAAAATATTATAGTGTACAAGTATAATAAATAAGGTAGTCAATAAATAAATGTAAATAAGTCGGGATCAATTCCTCAAGGGACACCTAGATGACCAAACCTACTTCGACCTAAGTCATAATATCTCTAATAATGCATCACAAGGAATATATATACACATATACATATATAGGAATGCATTTAGATATATGCATCATATATGTGTGAATATATATATGTATATGTGTACATACATAATATGTAAGAACCCATACTTTTATCAATGAAAATTCCTCTTGAGCTAATTAAATGTATTATTATGTTAAATGGTTATATAACATATAAACTTAATTGGTTATATGATTTTGGATTTCAAAATACCATTATGAATTGTTGCAGTTGCTAAAATAGTCATTGAACAGTGATCACGTGATTAGTATAAATATAGGGCTTTAACAAATCAAATTTACTCAGAAAAAGGAAGCGATGACCTCATCCGGTAGAATTGCTTTGTACGAAGCCCATTTTTTAGAGCATATAATGGAGGTAATATCATTGGTATTCTCTCTGGACCAAGCCCAATTAATGCTTCAACATGTTAAGATTGAACAGAACTGCCTATGGGAGAAGTGGAAGTTGATAGAGATTACCTCCCGAGCAATGTTATTCAAACCACCCCAAGAGTCTATCATCACTGCAAACCTTACCCTTTGGTATTATGTAGGTGTTATAAGGGGTTATGTAAAAAAAACTTAATACTATTATTATGTGCATTATTTTTGAATAGAATAAAGAATTTACATTGATTTTATTATTGTTAATTTGTAAATGGTTTTTAATGCACAAATAGTATTTTTCATTAATATTAAATCAAGAAATCTATTTTGAAGAATTAATAGATTTTTTAATTAAAAAATATTTTAATAAATTATAATTAATAAATTAATTTTTTTTAAATATAAATGATCGTTTATTTTTTATGAATACAATTGTTATTTCTATTATGGTTTGAAGACCATTTTTGTCAAAACCCGTGATTTTTTTATAAATTCCAGATTTTTATTTTAAAAGTAAAAATTCATGTATTAATAAAATTATTTAGATAAAATTAATATTATATTTGGAATCAGGATGTTGAAATTATCCAGTTGTGAATCTTTCAGAATTTTCTGAGTCAGTTGTTTTTTGGGTAAAAAATAAATACTGTTTTAATATATAATGTGTTTTATGACATCATAATAACCCAATAGAGATCTAATAAAATACAATAAATGATATTTTCAGACAATATATGTTTTCACTTTAAAATAATGTGATTTTAGATTTTTTTGATTAATTTTATGGTTCTTTAGTGGACACACAAAGACTTAAAACACATTTCAGCTTTTTAAATTAATTACCTTGAGAGTGTGACTCAAATCCAAATAAGAAAGCCTAATATTTTTATAATTTTGGTCATTTCCCTTGTAAAATAATTTTTTCCAATCCCATTTTGAAAAAACCATGGGAAAAAACTATGGTCTGGTTTGTGGTTTTGATTAGTTTAAGGTGTGGTGTCTAAAACCTAAATAATAAAGAATTCCATCTCTTTTCCTATATAAACCAACCCAAGATCACACTTCCTCTTCACTCAAAGCCTTTGAATCTCAACCAAGATCTGTAAGTATCTTTTTAGAATCCTCCCAAGTCACCACAAGCTCCCAAGAATCTTTTCTCAAGCCTCTTCCAAGCATTTGAGATCACACTTCCATGTAAGGTATTTCGTCCTTTCTCATTTTTGTCCAAGTTTCCATATGTTGATATACCCTTGTATTTTCAATTAAAAATGTTGGGGTATGATTTTTCACATCAACCACACTTACCTCCTTATTTTTTAATTATAAGATACCACTTTATATCTCATTAATGCCTCCCATGTACACCTGTTACCATGCTGAAATTTCGTAAGGAATTTCTCCCTTTTCATTTACATTCTAGCAATTATTTTGTATTGTGAATATAAATTCCATTTAATATGTTGGAACATGTATATATATGATCCCCTTAATTTCCATTATATGTACATATTATGATACACCCCTTTCTATCTCATCAACCATTTTTATGAATTTCTACGTCACACTGTTATGCTACCGAAATTGCACCACATTTCTCCATGCCAAACTCATTGTGTAGTGAATACAAGGCCCATTTATCTATCAAGGGTATCCAAATTTATGATCATTTACTTATTGATTATAGAGTATAATATATGAATTCTAAATTCCTTTATCATGTAATAAATTAATATGTTCAATGAATCCATGTTATATGATCCATGTGGCACACTTATGCATTAAATGAAATGATGAAGAAGGGTGCGCCCTGATAGCGCTCCAATGCATTAGGTAATGATTAGTATCATAATACGTTAATTACAATGAGGGTTTATTCATTATTATTCAAGTTAATTGAGGGTTTACTCATGCTCCATGTCCAATGAGCCTTGGATCATACTAATATCATGTTAAATGTTGTTTCCACATTTCCATGTTATGATAATCATGTTATATCATGCCTTTATGTTCATGTTTCTCTTATGCCCAATTGATATTCTTATTGTGTAACATGTACTATATTATTCATGTTATTCCTTATTTACTACCTTACCAGGCTTTATATCTCACCCTTTTCTTATTCATGTACCCAGGTTACCCCATGCAATGCTAAGTACGAATGAATGTTGTGGTCATGTAAAAGAAGTTTTGAATAAAGATATTGTGTTTTATGTTCTAAGTTGTTATGTAATGTTCCTAATCCCCAAATACACTAAACCTCTCAATATTTTATCTTGTATCAAGTGACGATTTTATGCAATAAATTGTGTTTATGTGTGAAATAATGAAGAGGTTTGTTATAGTTGGTATCAGAGAATAGGTTTATTTATTTTTGGGATTAGGATTAGAAAACCCTTTTGGAATACTTAGGTAAAAGATTAAGTATAATAAAACTTCCTTAAATTTTGGTGATTATTGAGTAAGTGGTTTATCAAGAAAATACATCCATGTATGGATACGAGTAGGTAGAGGCAGCTCTAGCACAGATGTATCTAGGGGTAAAACCATAAAACACCATTTTGACCTAGACTTGAATGGGAACAGGTGAATAACAATGGGCCTTGTTGCATTCTTGGTTATGAAACTCTCAGGGGATATTATTTGATAAATTCATAATCATAGTTTGAACCATTATTATAGGAATAAAAAAAATTACCCTAACAATATATGTTGGGAATTAGATCATGGGTAACATAGATTTAAGCATATAAATTCTAAGTTAAGGAAATAAATGTAATTTATAAGTCATATCTTTTTGTATTTGAATTAACCTTTATGTTTTTCCCCTAACATTCCATTTATTCCATCCAATGACCAGTAATAAGAAGACTCAGGCTAACAACCGATGCGATGATCAATGTGATGACTATTCTAATTAGATGCCCAGTCTGATGGGAGCAGAATCATGAACTTTGTCACAATACTCTCTCAGTTAACTAAAGTTTTGAATAGAAACATGGGTCAAGATGAATGTTCAAACCCCCCAATAATGAACTAGTCCCAATAGAGAGCTTCATGAGACAAAGGCATACTACATTTAATGGATCATCTCATACCTCAATCGCTGAACAATGGATCAACTTTATTGAAAAGATCTTCTCCATCCTTCAATGTTCTGATCAAGGGAAGGTTATTCTGGTTACTTGTTGTATGGAGGGTGAAGCTAATCAATGGTGGACTTTGATAAAAAATTTGAATCTTGAGGAAGAGATCAAGGGGTTGGAATGGAAGGATTTCGAGAAAATGTTTTTTGATAAATATTTTTTCTCTCACCCTCTCACTTCAGATGGAAAGGTAATTCCTTTCCCTCATGAAAAAAGATAAATAATCCATCAGATCATACAAGGAAAACTTCATAAGTTTTGTATGATACACCTCTCGCTTTGTCATTACCCCCAAATGAAAGGTTGACCGCTTCTTTGGTGGGATAAAACTTATCCTACGGAAAACCCTAGTGATCTGTGACTTCGATAACTATGAGGAAATTGCCTGATGTGCCCTAAAATTCGAAATAGAGATTAGAGAATATCAGGGGTATCATGGGGATAATAAGATTAAGGTGGAATTTAATTCTGGTTGTCCAATTGATAAATCCAATGATGCTAAGAAAATCAAGCACCCCACTTGCCAAAGGTGTAGAAAGAATTACCTCAAAAATTGCTTAAAGGGGATGAGGAAATGCTTTAGGTGTGAAAGAGAAAGAAACCTGGCCATTAATTGTTGATAAGAAATACCCACAGATGTGACAGAGGAGAGGAATTATCTATTCAACCCTCAACACATTGTACACTGGTTAAACTACAAAGAACCAGAGCACTTTGAAAACCAGTTCCCTAAGACAAGGGTTTTCAGAGGCAACCAACAACCTCCAAGGTAGCAAGGGAGAGACTTTTTCATCACTACCACCGAAGTGAACCCCAAAAACGATTTGGTGACATGTACTCTAGTTATTCAATCAAGAATATCGAACATACTTTTTGATTCCAGTTCTACACATTCTTTTATATCCCAAAATTTTAATAGAACAATTCTTACACCACCATAAATCATGGAAGTAAAGATTCCGGTGAGAACGAAAAATGTGGAAATCATTGAAACCCATGAATATAACTCCTCCCCTATCATAATTTTTAGATTGAAGTTCCTAGAAAACCTCGTCATACTCACTTTGGTGGAATTTGATCCAATTCTCTGCATGGATTGGATTTATTTATATAGAGCCAACATTAATTTCCGTGAGAGGGAAATCAATCTACATATGGTGAATCTACCCCTGATTCTGTACAAGTGAAAGGAGGAGGATGAATCTTCTTTACCACCATCATATCAAACATGGATATTACTACCCTATGAGAATGAGTATCTGGATTAGATGATTGAGTCTAAGGAAGAAACCATCATTGAAGACATGATTATTGTGGAGGAATTAGCTGAAGTGTTTCCCGAGGAATTTCCTAGTCTTACTCTTAGAAGAGATGTTGAATTCTCAATTGATCTTATACCTAGGGCATTTCCAATATCCAAGACTCCATATAGAATGGCTATTTTGGATCTCAAGGATATGAATAAAAAACTATAGGAGAATCTGGATAACGGGTTTATATGCCCAAGTGCTTCACCATGGGGTGCACCAATCCTCATAAAATAGGAGAAGGATCAGTCAATGCACCTTTGCATTGATTATCATGAGGTCAACAAAATTCCGATAAAGAAAAAACATCTTCTAAAAAAAATTGATGACTTGTTTGATCAGATACATGAAGCAAAATACTTCTCCAAGGTGTATTTGTAGTCAGAATATTACCAAGTAAGGGTTAAGAATGCGGATATACCCAAGACTGATTTTTGTACAAGATACAAGCACTATGAATTCATAATAATGATGTTTGGAATCACTAATGCACCAACAATCTTCATGGACATGATGAATAGAGTCTTTAGAGATTACCTTGAAAAATATTTGATGGTATTTATAGATGATATTCTAATATACTTTAAAATCAAGGAGGATCACGAGGAGTATCTAAGCATTATACTAGAGAACTTGTGAAAGGAGAATCTCTATAAAAAGTACATCAAGTGTGAGTTTTAGTTGAAGGAGGCCTCATTCATAGGTCATATAATCATAAGTAATGAGATATATGTGGATCCATCCAAGATAAATTCAATTGAGGGATGGCTGAGGCCAACATCGGTAGCATATATCCGTAGCTTCCTTGGGTTAGCTGGATATTATTGTCGATTTGGGAGAAATTTCTCACAATTGTCATACCCTCTTACGAAGATAACTCAGAAGGGAGTAAAGTTTTCTTGGAGTGAGGAATGTGAAGAGAGCTTCAAGGAGTTGAAAAGAAGGCTTATCACTATGTCCGTGATCACATTACCTAAAAGTGGAGAACTTTTTGTGGTATTTAGTGATGCCTCGAAGAAGAGACTAGGTTGTGTGTTGATGAAAAATGAAAAATTCATTGCCTATGCTTCAAGGAAATTGAAAGTTCATGAGAAAAACAATCCAACACATGATCTGGAGTTGGCTGCAATAATCTTCTCTTTGAAAATTTGGTGGCATTACCTTTTTAGGGAGAAGTGTGAAAAATATATAGACCACAAAAGCCTTAAGTATATATTCACTCAGAAATAGTTGAATATGAACCAATGAAGATGGTTAGTGATGATCAAAGACTATGACTGCTCAATCCATTACCACCTTGGAAAGTGAACAAGGTGGAAGATGCCCTAAGTTGAAAGGACCTAACAATTCTATCATTGATGAGAATTGAAAAGGATCAAATCTTCTTACATTTGATGAATATGGACATAAGAATCATAAATAAGGGAACATAATCAATCCTTTAAAGAATGATTTTTCAACCCCCTCTTTTGGAAAGTTTAAAGGATGCTCAAAAGAATGATGTGGGAATTTAGAAGAAAGATGAAACAATCAGAAAAGGGAAACCCTTAGTGTTCAATGTTAATGAAGAAGGAATTGTGAAATTTGGGTCAAGACTATGTGTTCCATCAAATCTGAAGTTAAAGAAAGAACTTTTTTATGATGCACATAGTTTGAATTTCTCCATTCACCTAGGAAACAGAAAGTTGTATCAATATCTCAGAGATCATTATTGGTGGGTTAACATGAAGAATGAGATTGCTGAGTATACATCAAAGTGTCTGGTATGTAAGAATGTGAAGGCCAAGTGGTAGAAGTCTATAGGGATGATGCAACCATTACCCAAACCATAATGGAAATGGGATAACATCACTATTGACTTCGTCACCAGAAATCTGAATACATCTAAAGGAAACAATGTTATCTGGGTTTTTATGGATCTTCATACAAATACTGCACAGTTCATTTCAATTTATGAGGATTTATCAGTGGATCAACTAGCACAGATATACATCAGAGATGTGGTAAGGCTACAAAAAGTACCATTATCTATTGTATCTGATCGAGATCCAAGATTCACCTATAGTTTCTGGAAGAGTCTTCTACATGCTCTAAATACCGAGCTGAACATCAGTACATATTATTATCCTCAAACTGAGGACCAATCTAAGTAGAATATCCAAATACTCTAGGACATGTTGAGAGCATGCTCAATGGAATTAAAAGGAGGATAGGATCGACATCTTCTACTGGTTGAGTTCTCTTAAAATAACAGTTTCCACTCATGAATCCAAATGGCTCCTTATGAAGCCCTATATGGGAAGAGGTGAAGAACATCGACATGTTGGGATGAAGTTGGGGAGAAAAAACTCTTTGGTCCAGAAATGGTTGAAGAAATGGTGGATAAGGTTAAGACCATCCAATAGCACATTAAAGCTACACAGAGTCAACAAAAGATCTATGATGATAATCATCGAGGGGACCTAGAGTTTGATGTCGGATACATGGTATTCTTCCTCATATCACTATGGAATAGAGTTATGAGATTTGGGAAGAAGGGAAAGCTTAGTTCAGGGTACATTGTCCCTTTTGAGATCCTCGATCGCATTAGAGGAGTGGACTATTGACTAGAACTCCCACCAAACCTTTCTCAAGTACATGATGTATTCCATGTACCATTGTTGAGGAAGTATATTTCTAAACCATCACATGTACACAATCCAGAGGTGGTTCCATTGGAGAATGACCTCTCCTATGTAGAGAATCTGGTGAAAATCTTAGATCTAAGGGAAAAAGTTCTAAAAAATAAGGCAATTCCCCTCGTTAAGTTGTTGTGGTGAAACTATAGGTTTGAAGAGGCAACGTGGGGATCAACGGAAGTGATGAAAAAGAGTTACCCACATCTATTTTTGTGTGGTAAAAGGATATTTCGAGGGAAACATTTCTTAAGGGGGGAATATTGTAACCACCCAAACTTTTATCAATGAAAATTCATCTTGATCTAATTAAATGTATTATTATGTAAAATGGTTATATAACATATGCACTTCTTTGATTTTATGATTTTGGATTTTGAAATATCATTATGAATTGTTACCATTTATAATATAGTTGTTGAACAGTGATCACATGATTAGTATAAATATAGGGCTTTAACGAATCCTATTTACTCAGACAAAGGAAGCGATGGCCTCATCCAGTAGAATTGCTCCATACAAATCCTATTTGTAAGAGCTTGGAAAGGATGTGGTGTCATTGGGATTCGTTCATGACCCAACCTAATCCAAGATTCAACACATTAAGCTCGAACAGAACCGCCTATGGGAGAAGTGGAAGTTGATAGAGATTACCACCCGAGCGATGTTATCCGAGCCACCCTAATAGTTTGTCACCACCACACACCTTACCCTTTGTTCTTATGTGGGTGTTATAAGGGGTTATGTAATAAGACCATATCATTATTATTATGTGCATTATTTTTGTATAGAATAAAGAATATACATTCATTTTATTATTTTTACTTTGTAAATGGTTTTTATTGCACAAATAGTATTTTTAGTTAATATTCAATTAAGAAATCTATTTTGATGAATTAATGGATTTTTGAATTAAATAATATTTTAATAAAATATTATTAATAAATTACTTTTTATTAAATATTAATTATCATATAATTTTTATGAATACAATTGTAATTTTTATTATGGTTTGAAAACCGTTTTTGTCAAAACCCATGAATTTTCGATAAATATTAATTTTTTATATTTAAAATAAAAATTAAAATATTTAGAAAATTATTTAGATAAAATTAATATTATTTTTGGAATCAGGATATTGAAATTATCCAACGGTGAATTTTTCATAATTTTCTGAGTCAGTTGAATTTTTGAAAAAAAATTAAATATCGTTTTAATATATAATGTATTTTTTGACATCATAATGACCCAATAGTGATGTAATAAAATTATTTAAATGTTGTTTTCATCCAATATATTTTTTACCATTAAAATATTGTTATTTTTTTGATTAATTTTATGGTTCCTTATTGGACCCTCCAAGACTTATAAAACATTTTTACTTTTTTAATTGATTTCTTTGAGAGTGTGACTCACCTCCACATAATCGAGCATAATATTTTTTGAATTTCAGCCACTTGAATTATAAAATAATGTTTTACAGTCCTCTTTGGAAAACACCATGGGAAAAACCATGTGTTTTTTTTTGTGTTTTTGATTAGTTTAAGTTGTGGTGTCAAAAACCTATGTAATAAAGAATTACCTCTCTTTTCATATATAAACCCACCCAATATCTCTCTTACTCTTCACTCAAAGCCTTTGGATCTCTACCAAACTCTTCCCTCCAACCTCTATAATCCTCCCATGTCTCCCCATGCTCCCAATAATCCCTTCTCAAGCCTCTCACATGCCTTTTGGATCACACTTACAAGTAAGAGATTTCTTCCTTTCTCATTTTTCCATGATTTTTTATGTTGTTATACCATTGTATTTTCAATTAAAAATGTTGAGGGAATGATTTCTCACATCCACCATACTTACATACTTATGATTTAATGATTAGATACCCATTTCAATCTCATTAATGCCTCCCATGTGCACTAGTTACCAAGGTGATATTTCGTAAGGAATTTATATCTTCTAATTAACATTCAAGAAATTATTTTGTATTGTGAATCTAAACTCCATTACATATTTTGGGACATGTATCTATATCACCCCTTACTATGAATTACATGTAAATATTATTATAAACCCCTTTATCTCTCATAAATCATTTTTATGAATTTATATGTCACGATGTTATGCTGCTGAAATTGCACCACGATTCTCCAAGCCAAAGTCATTTTGTAGTGAATAACATGACCATTTCTTTATCAAGGGTATTCACCTTTATGAGAATTTACTTATTGATTATAAATTATTATTTATGAATTACACATTCCTTTAACGTGGAATAAATTATTATGTTTAATGAATCCATGTCATATGATCCATGTGGCACACTTATGCATGAAATGAAATGACAAACAAGGTTGCACCTTGATAGTGATCCCATGAAATGGGTAAAGACTAGTATCATGATACGTTAATTGAAATGAGGGTTTACTAATAATAATTCAAGTTAAATGAGCCTTGGATCATGCTAATATCATGTTAAATGTTGTTGCAACATTTTTTTTAAAGAAAATAAATGAAACAATTGAATATTTTCTTAAATGATCCCATCATAGTCTGCATGATGTCATCATCTTTGAGTAATTTTGTATTAGAAGAAAAATACCTAGGGCCACAAGAAGCTAAGAATCACGGGTGCCTGAAGTAGTGCAGACCAAGGGAATCCCCTCAAATCTAGTTTACCCCTTCTAGTTTCAAGGACCGTACATTATGAAGGACAAGGGGATTAGAGTCCATGAAATCAAGGGATGCAAGGTGGTATGCTACTTTATTTCCCTCATGCCATGAGTGAAGCACTTTGGTATTACTATTGAGCATGCATCTGCACCTTCAGATGATGTATATATCTATGATATATCATGCCTTTCTGTTCATGTTTCTCTTATGTTCCATTGTTATGATGATTACCTGACATGTATTGTATTATTCATGTTATGGCTTGTTTACTCCCTTACTGGGATTTATAGATCACCCTTTTTATGCATGTCCTTAGGTTACCCCATGCAATTCTAAGTATGAAGGAATGTTGTGGTCATGTAAAAGAAGTTTTGAATTAAGATGTTTTGTTTTATGTTCTAAGTTGTTATTTAATGTTTCTAAGCCCCAAATACTCTATACATCTTGATTTTCTATCTTGTATCAAGTGAAGATATTATGTAATAAATTATATTTAAGTGTGAAATAATAATAATTGCTGTTATATAATAATTTCCGAGACTTGGGTGTATTCCCAAGGCATCCATGGGTAATAGTAAATGGGATAGTGATAATATAATCTTAGGACACATGGCTACAAGATTAGGCATCTATGAATGAGAGTATCTTAAACCATGGAGAAATTATGGAAAGTCACATGTATTTGAATATAATACCATTAGTTGATCCAAGACCCGAGGTACAATAGGCAACCTAGTATTGTAATCATCATAAGGAGATACCACTAGTCATATCAATTAATAAAAAATAATTATATAATTTATTTTTTCTATGATACCATGCAAGGAATTTTGTAATGAGGTACCTAGGTATCACCCAAGGAGTAATTTAATCATGTTATTCTATTATCCCGTACGAATTCCATAATGAGGAAACCTAAGTATCGCTTGCAACGTCCATTTTCCCTATGATCCCTTCCAAAGTGTTTTGTTAAAAGGAAACCCATGTATTGATCAGATTTTAAGGATGATCATTTATCCTATGAGCTCGTCCAAGGTATTTTGAGAAATTAAACCCAAGTAACACTCAAGGTGTAGTATAATTTATGTAACCTATGAGCCCATCCATGGTATTCTGTAATGAGGAATCCATTATCACTCATGGTATATAAAATCTCATATAGCGTATGAGTCGATAATAGGAATTCTGTAATAAGGAACCCAAGTATATCTCAAGAAGTAGTGTAATTATTTTTCTATATTATATTTTAGTATTTAATATTAGGTCATGGACTTCATCAAATCCAATTTCAAGTATCATAACTCATTTTATTCATTATTTTACAATTTACTTTGTAAAATATACTCCAAGTACAATTTAATTAATAAGGCCATGTATATAAGCATTCCATTTATCATTATAGGTATGGAATGGTCCATTACATCTATAATTAATTATAATTTCCATGGTAGATGTCAATGACAACACAATTTATCCTGATACATCTTATTTGACCCATTCCAAAATAATTATATTAATTTTATATATCAATTCACTTACATGTGAAGGATTCAAGAACCCCATGTAATAATTTAGTCATCGAAAATGGTAAATCATTTCATTAAGAATCCCACTCAACTATAATTATCCATTTATTTTATAAAGGGTGACTCTAGAATATTATAAATAATAATCATAAGATAAGTGAATCACCTGTACTATTTTTGTTCATTAAAATCTATTTTACCATTTCACTCAAAGGAAACCAAGCTAACTTGATCAAAGGGTGATTTTAATTCCATGATAAATTTTATTGGAAATGGAATATAAGTGACACACCCAATGGGGTGGTTCAAGTCATGGTGAACAACCTCTAATGTTTTAATTAGATACATTACGTATAATTAATGTAAGGCATTAGGTTCTATGTAATTAATTTCAGATTAAAGGGGTAACAAAGAGGGAATACAGTGTATGAAAAATTAAAACAATTTTTAAAAAAATTTACATTAAGGTAAAATAATGAGACCACCAAACTTATTCTTAATATTCTTCACTCATCCGTTATGAGGCATTTATTCGGTCCAATTTGAGAGAAATTGAAAAAATAGACAAATGACCTAAAAATAGGGAAAACCTTCCCATATAGATTTATCATTCCATATGGTGATGAAAAATTAAATAAGAATCAACAAGAATCAATGGATTACTGAGGGTTATCCAATGGAACTGATAGAGATTGATTCTGAGTCTGAATGAGGGAGATCTTTCAAGGAAAAGACCAGGAAGGAGGAGGTGCACACAATGGTTTCTAGGAAAAAATGTGTGAGAAAAATGGGGAAAATTTTAAGGGTATAGGGGAAAAGGTAATTTTTACCCTTTTAATAAGGTGCACAGTTAGGCCACTTGGTTTGGATAACTATGTCCCAACCATGTAGCTTACACTTCCCAAGATCCATACCCCGTACAATTTTCCTGCATTGTTTGGAATAATCATGTGCCAACCATGCAGTGCTACTTGTTAAGTGGAAGTAACCATGCAGTCTAGATGCATGATTTACCAAAACATGCACATCCTATGGTTTCCAAATCTGAAATTTACTACAGATATTTTGTACAGATGTGCACCCCACCCTGTATGGTTTAACAAAATGAAAGACACCCCATTTATGGGTGCATGATTTCTCTTAGAGGGACACACTATTTAAAAAAACCATGAGTCCATATATTTCTCTTTTTTAAGGTGAATTTTCGGTTCCCAACACCCCAAAACTCATTTGAACTCCCTTTACACCTTTATATCCTTAAAAATTGTTTAAAACACTTTTAAGTGTTGTAATGCTTTAATTTACATTATAGAGCTCAATTGAAGATATAGACCATCCAATAAATGAAAAGTTCAAATGGCCGTGGAATTTTGATGAGTACAAAAATAGGGTATAATACAGAAAACATCAAATACAAAGGCCTGGAGGGTTCTATGTCAGGTAGAGATCGATATAGATGACTTGTAGAGTGTTACCGCTTTTGAAGGCATCTCCTATGGAAAACAACCCGCAAAAATTGAGTCACTTCTCTAGAACCTCAATAAAAAGATTCAGTTTATCAAGGGTTAAGTACATTACATGAACCTAACATGATTAATAATAATTCCAAACATAATGGTAGATGGAGAAGATAAGGGAGAACATTATGTCTCTAGTGAAAAGGTGGTATAATTCTTATCATCACCTTCATATATGATTTAATTATTGTCACAAATATACTAACCATTTTTCTTTGGATCTTTAAATAATCTAAATAGATTTAGTCTCCACTACTCTCCTTGATTTACACCCTTATGGACTTGGGTGTATACAGCTATTTTTGATGGCGACCGAGAGACTGATGGTACCGTCTCTCTTGGTCTACTAGCGTTCATGGAGGCAGTTGTTTCTGATCTTGAAGCAACACCCTTTGTGTCTCTATCAATGCCACCTATGGAACCACAAGTTCCCATATCTTTTAAATCTAAATCCTTAGATAAGATTAAGAAGAGTAAGAATGTAACACTGTGAGATTTTATGGTATGTTTCTTTTTAAATAAATTTAATATCTTCGATAGCATAAAATACACACAACCTCGAGTCCAAATAAACCGTAATATAGTATACCATTATATCGTAGAAATTAAATTGGTGGGTATGAATTGTACTAACTAATTTTTAAAATTTATATTTTTTACACATTTATAAATAATTCATTGTATATTAATGGATTAAAAATTATTTTAATGTAGTTTTTTTTCGGAAAAAATGTTTTTTGTGTGCGTAATGTGTTTTCATCGTAAAAAATTAAATTAGATTCAATTGGTGAATTATTTTAATGAAATTTTTATTTTTATTTTCAATAATTCATTTAAATTTATATAATATTTTTTAGGAAAGGGATAATAATAAATCTAGTTTTATGCTTAAATTTTATTTGTCTAAAAAGTGGTTTTTGTTGCATTTTACATGATTATTTTAAAATAATTTTTTGTAACAAATAGAATTTGACTTTCATAAAATTTATTCCATATTTGGAATCATGTGTTCCAAAATTTTTAAATTAGACCTTTTTATTTTTTGTCAATATGAATAGTAACTAGGGTAAAATTTTTCACTTCAGTAAAGGGTAAATTGAGTTAATCAAGGTTAAAACTAAGTGATAAGGCCATAATATTTCATCATAATTTTTATAGGATTAATTAAATTCTACTCTTACCCCGATAGTGTCAAAAATTATTTTTAAGGTACACTTGTCCATAAAAATGACCAATATAATATTTAAATCACGGAATGTTATAAAACTTCACTCTCATAATTTTAAATATCTCCCTTGTGTGAATAAAAAAAATAATATTATGAATGAATAGAAATTTATATTTGGATATTAATGAAATTATTTTCATGATAAAAATTTATTTCTTATTTTTTAATTATATAATTACATTAAATTTTTTATCAATGCCAATGAAATGTTTTCTTTAATAAATAAAAATATAATAAATGGTTTTAAATATATTAAAAGTAATATAATCTGAACTATTTATAGTTTTCCATGAGTTTTATATATAAATATGACATTTATTTTGTTTTAAATGATTATACTCTAATTAGAAATTTTTTCATTATGTAGTTTTATTCAAATTAAATTAATAGTGTTAAAATTTATGTAAATGATATTTTATTAAATTAATATTCTATCAAATTAATATTTTATGAAATTAATATTTTATTAAATTATTTTAATAACATAAAAATCATGAAAGGGTATAATGAGTATTATATATGGTTTAAATTTTTTTATATTTTGAATTTATGGGCCAATTATCAGTTTATATGTAATATTATAACCCTTTAAGAGTGAAAAGTTATTACTGGGGTTAATGTTAAAATAAGTTAACTAAGGGGTTAGAACAGAAGATTATGTTTGAAATACCACTTGAAAATTTCCAAATATTATTATATAATGATATTTCAACCATATTCTACCTTAATTTATAATCTATGGGCATTTGGAAGAATTTTTCTACATAATGGATTAGTTATATTTTAATATTTTTTTTATATTTCCAAATGTGTCCTTTACCTCCCATATAAAAGGTCACTTATTCCTTCACTTCTTTACAACATAGTGAGAAAACTAGCTCAACCAATCTATACCCATTCATCTTCTCAACATCTTTATCCATGTTTTGGAGGTTCGAGTATCTCCAAAATACCATCCCTGGGTTCCTTAAGAAATGATCTAATGGTGGTCTCTCCCAATGTGGTAATTGTCTTTCTTAACATATTTAAATTTATTTCTTCTTCTACCCACAATAAATATTTAGTATTTATCATAAAATAATAACTTTATTATTCTAAATAAACTTAAATTTTATTAATATTTTTAAATAACCATTATCCTCCCTCTTTTCCATCAAATGAGAAGTAAAAGTATCACTCGTACATATGTACGACTAACCATCTCCATATAGTAATATAATTTCTTTTTCATCATGATATTTTATGGATGGTTATTATGATGGGTTTAATATTTATATATGATATTCATGACATAATTATTATTTTTCAATAATAATATCATATCTACCTTCTTACCTTCTTATCCTTTGGAAAATAATAATGTCACTTGTGCATACATGTGGACAACCACCTCCATTAATAGATGTGATTTGTTTTTTATTTCCATTTTACATGGATTGTAATAAGGATAGATTTAATTAGTAAATATGATGTTAATAATGTTGGATTTGGTTCCCTAGAACCAACTTATTCATTCTTTATTATAACCTACATCATTGTTTTGAATATTAATAAACTCCTTATCGCTTCATGATTTATCTTCTCTATGGAATAGTATGTGATAATGTCCTAAGAGTATTTATCACACTGAAATGTCATAGTAGTTCTTCACTATGATGAGAACCCAGAAGTTACATGATAATATTCTTAAATGTATTTTCTATAGATGGATGAAATTAATTGATGGGTACAAATGGTATAGTATATTATGGGGGAGACTCATTGGACTTTGATGAAAATTATCATGGTGTAGATGCTTGGTAATTTTCAATATAGTAAATTATGAGAACGAGACCCACCAGTAGGAAAAACACATTTATATGTGTCATTGGATGTTCCTATTTTTAGATTTATGTATTGGTCCTTATAATTTAAGATTATAACTAATGGATGTTGTGATTCACGTACTTTGATGTATTGACAAAAACCACAATGACATATATTTGCAGTGAAGTAGGATACCTTGAGTGTGTCATGAGTAATATTAACTTAATGAATAATGTGATAAAGGATTTATCTCTCCTATTATTTAACAGAAGTTGATATCTCATGACCTTTTATGGAAATGATATATCCTCAATAAATCCTTGGCCATGGTGTTTTGTATGAAAGGTAAATTTCAGGAAAGTCAATGAAAGAGACATCGATCACATAGGTTGGTGACACCAAAATTAAACCATCTTGATTAGAGATATCAATATAAGGGGATTATACTTCACAAAAAGTGTTTGTATGTGGTTTTATGTTGTTTTGAAATTTTTTGACTGAAAATTAGCCTTTTTATTATAGAAACACTTTTGCAGAAAAAGTGAAAAATCAGAGGAATTTAACCCCAAAAATCATCCTCATACACACCTTCAGAAGAATTCTGCTCCCTCTTAGAGTAGAGAGCTGAATCCTCAGGCACAACACTAGATTGGTGGCTAAAGGATCGAGTGCGCATCCTACCCAACCTGCCTACCACATCCTGCCTACCAATTTCCTTTGTGGAAACACCAAGGTTTTGACATTAAATTCTTTATGTATGGGTGTGTTTGCATGTTTCTAGAAGCTAAAATTGGACTTTGGGCGGCATTAACTAATGCCATTGAGAAAGAGTCCTAGAGGGTAACACTGTAAGTGTATCTAGAAAATTAGTTAAATAATTATATTATTTATTATTTAACATGTTGAATAAATATTATTTCCACATGTTTTTAATAATTATTCATGTTTTCTTGATGGAATATAGACTTTTACTAGTTATTTGGGAGAAACTTTTGTGAGAAGAATATTTAATAAATATTTATTCATTATTTAGTGAATAAAATATTTATTTATTTATTAGATAATAATTTAGTGATAATTATTTATTAAATAAACATTAATTATTCAAGGATTGATAAAAATTTTTAATTAATGGAAGATCAAATTTAATGGCCTGATGAGAAATAATCTATATTGAATATTAATAGAATAAATAATTTTTTATTTAATTTGTTGGCTTTGATCATGTCAAAAAATAATTTAATTATTATTATTATTATTGACATGGGGTTCCATAGGAATTAATAAAAATAAAAATAGCACATGTACAATTATTATTTTCTAACCCTAGAGGTATATAAACCAAGTTATATTATTTTAATAAAGGGATTCCAATTCCTTTTGGTTATTGAAAATGATATCTAGAGAGAATTATTTCAAATACCTAGAGCGAACCCCCTCTAAGGATGCCTTAAAAAATGGGGATTGATCCTCCTCCACCCCTACTCTAAAGTCTAAATATATCAAATAGAATCCTTATTTATGTTATTTTCAAGGCAATCAGAGGTGAACAACGCAAGAATCATGATATATTGTTCTAGCACAAGAATATTCCTACAATGACATTCAGAGGTTCATGGAATACGTGTGGATCACTGTTGGGGGGGATATTCTTTTGATTCCCAAAATTCTATGATGGTACAACGTAGAGATGTTGTCAGATCCATCAACAAAGTAATAATTAAGCACAAGGTAATTCTTTTATTGTTTAAATTAATTATAAATAATATGTGATGATCCTAAGTCATGGTTTTTGAATTCAATCATCAATTATTATTTGATTCATTTTTGTTGATCATGACTTTTAGTATTGTGTAAATCCTCGATTAATCATCGATTACAAAAAAATCCGAGTTGGGAATTCCCCATGTAGCACTTTTACTATTCCAGAAACCACAAAGTTGTATCATAGTAGGGTTACAGAATTATTTATAATTATTTATAGTTCATTTATGGATTTACACATTAATTTTATCATTCAATTATGATTGAATCTTTATTTAATCCAAATCATGATATCTAATGTTGTTCTTCTTCATTGTCAAAAATATAATCAAATTAATTAATTTTATGAATGAAATACATTTTTAGAACTCATCAGGAGGGGACAAGTGTTCTAGATAGATATCACATGAGTACACTCTAGGTAGAGAATTGGTATACATCGTGTACCCATGGTCAATGAACCAAGATTTTATTTGTAATTAATTTGATCCATGTTAATTTATTACATGCGGTGTGTATTGAGTACACCATGTGTTGACTAGGCTAGTCTGGCATAATACTAGATAGATTACACACTGTGGGACATCTATACATGACATATATTCCATTAGTCAATGTTTTTCCATGTATTTTCATACATTGGCTACATTATTGGGGACAATTTAACTCAATGACTACACATTATGTATCCCATATACACACATTTTACTCCATTACCTTCCATGTAATGGTTACATATCGTGTCCCTAAGTGTGTTCTATAAATATATGGTGGAAAAATTCACACTATGTAGCTGGATTGGAAATTCCATGTATATTAACAAATTATTAAGAATTAATATTAATTTATTATACAACTTAAACATTATCAACACATGTTCCATGTGGTCATTAAGATGATATTACATGCCATATAATGGGCTATATATATATATTAAATGTCAAATTAATTTCTGCATAATGTTTGAAACTATATATAATGTATAAATTATGATACAGGCATTACTCTGCACACATTTGAAAATAACATGATACATAAATACCATGTGTTCCATGTGGTTATTTTGTTGATATTACACACCATGAAATTACGTGTTTACATGTTTATTCCACATGTTTCATGAGTAAAAAATATATGTGTATAATGCACATTGGGTAGTACAGATGGGTACTCACCATGTTAACTCTAAGGAAACTTTTTGTGTGCATTTAATTTTGAATAAATTTATTTTATTTGTTTAAAATTATAAAGGACGATATTATCAAGAAAATTTTAGATGATAATTAATATAAAATAATTTATTAATTAAAGAAGATAATTAATTGATTCAAGAATGATTTATCTTAAATAAGAACAATTAAAATTGAATTCTATATTTATTATATGCATAATTCATTGTATGTATGTGGATGATCCTAAGAATATAATAGAATTTTTTATGGATATGTCTCCTTTAAATTTATTATTAAATTAAATTGATGGCCTCCATGTAATCCCTCCTCTCATTATGTAAGGGACTGTGAGCCCATAACTTATTTTATATAAACCCCTTAACCAATCCTATGGTTCACCTCACATGAAAGTGAGTAAAACATTATGTAATGGATGTAGATACCAAGATATTTGAGGTTATTCAAGTTTTAAGTTGAGGTAAAACAAATCCAAGAGGTACTTGGGTGGATAGGAGGAAATTTGCAACATGAACCAAAAAATAGTTCAAGGTATTTTCCCCCTAGGTCAAAGGTTAATTTATCATATGTAGGATAAACTAACCATTAGTAAAATCTCATGATTATACCACATTATTATTTTATTTTTACCAAGTTTTGTGGTTATTTTATAATGGATGTTTTGTCATGATCACATAAATTAATAAATTATTGAACATGTCATTTAGAACTAAAATAAATTTTCTTAGGCATAAATTTTATCTAATACGTGATTAATCACTGATGTAAATACATATAATATTAAAAATAATATAATAAAGATAAAATGGGGAATTAACACATAAATATAAATTCCATCAATTATATATATTGTGTCTGTATTGTCTTCCACTACTTATATTAAAATCAAACCATAGCTCAAAGTGCTTAACCATACCAAGTCAGGGTGCTTTCAATTATCAGGGAATTCTAACTTGAATTTTTGGAGTGAATCAACTTAGTTCACATCAAAGGTTGACTTTTTAATCAAGAATTCTTGTAACTATGTTGATTATTTTTAAATAAATCCAATTTAAGGATTTCAGGATTGTGGAGTCCACTCAAAAGATTGAGGAATCATGAGTAAATGTAGATAAATTTTAGAATTCTTACATAAAAACCATAAAATTTATTGACTGACCAAAGTTGGGTGATAAGATGGGGAATATGGATCCTTGCCATTAGAATGTACCAGAAACATGATATTCTGAAGCCAATAGAGGGGGATATTAAGTTTTAATGAAAGAGTGGGAGATTAATAAATATAATATTTATTTATTTACCTACCTTTTCTTAGATAATGTACTAATATTATGATTTACTTCATTATAGTAATAACCGTAAAAATGAAATCAAACATATCACTGTTATCTATACTTTAGAATGATAACATTCTCATTATCCCAAATTTAGAAGTGTCAAAGGCACTTACACTTTATCCAACACCGTAAAGGGAAATTGTATGTGCTGGAAGAACCTATTCTAAAGTGCCTGGATAAATGGCTAGTGAGGAAGAGTTATCTCTTTTGGAGAAATATTTTTATGATTCCACAAATATTTAGTGTTTCATGAAATCAACAATGACCAATGAGATTCTAAAGAAACATGAGGACTTGGATTTATATAGCACTTTGCCTAACCTTTGTGATATCTATCAAGAGCTGGATCGATAAGAGAGATATAAAATTTACACTACTCTATTTATAACCATGTGTGGAGAGTTAGTGCTAAATAGTCCTCATGTAGTCAATCTTATTAGATACATTGAATTCTTATAAATATTAGGGATTAAATTACCATATGAGTTTCAAATAGATATCATAATTTATTCACTACAAAATACATTCTATATTTTTATTATCAATTATAATATGAGAAATTATTAGAAGATTTTTTCAAAACATATTACTTTTATTCTCCAATTAGATAATCAAGTGGGGAATGAAAAACTCAGAGTCCGTAGGGTGAATAAGAAAAGGAAGAACAAGGAAAAGGTACCCCAATACTCATAACAAGTTTAAAGCTACAAAGAACTATCCTTCTAAGAACAGAAAGATCTATAGGTAAGGAAAACCAGAGGAATAAATATGTTTTTCATGTTGAAAGCAAAGGACACTATAAGAGGAACTACACCAAGAATCAAGGGAAATGAAATGTGTGTTTTTTTATAAAGTGTAATATTTAAATATCTACACATTGGGTTTTATATACAACTGGTGGTTATATATAAATGCCAGACCCAAGTAGGTTTCAACATATTTTGAGAGGGGAGGTGGATTTTGGGAGCTTCTAATAGTACAAGGATGGATACTATGTCCACTAAAGGATTCTATATTTTATTTACAACATTAATGATACTTGTTTTAAGAGATTGTAATTATGTATTGATAATTTACAAGAACATAATTTTTTGTATCCGACCAAGATATAGATAGATTTATTTTCAAATTTGGAAATACAATTTTATTCTTTTATAAAAATGACATAATTTATCATATGGTACATTTAAATAATAGTTTTTATGTATTTAAATATGAAAACCAAGTATTTGAAATTGATAACAAATCATGTTCACATGACTCATATAACACCCATCCGTGGGATCATTGTCTTGTTCATGTAAATGAGAATAATTAGAGAAATATATGTCAAGATTGTTATTTATAATCTTTTGAACTGAAACAACTTGAAATATTTCATGCTTGTTTATGAGGAATAATGACCAAACTAATATTTATCGGATAGGGTGAAAGGGCAACAATTATTCTTGGATTATTATACATTAATGTATTTGGACAATTTCCAGTAGAATCTAGGGATGGGTGTTCTTTCTTTATAACTTTTATCAATGTATTGAGAAGATATGTCTATGGGTATTTAATGAGGTATAAGTCCAAGTCCTTTAATAAATTCAAATAATTCCAGAATGAAGTTGATAATCAACTTGAAAATAAGATAAACAAGATTCGACTGGATTGGGGTGGTTAATATCTTAACCAAAATTTTATTAACATTTATGTAGGAGTTTGGGACTCTATCTCAACTCACTCCACCTTACACACCGTAGTAGAATAATATTTTGGAAAGGAGGAATTGCAACTTTCTAGACATGGTAATCTTGATGAGGAGTCATGGGATATTCTATTGTAATTTTGGGGATATGTATTACAAATTGCAGCATGCACACTAAACCGAGCACTAAATAAATAATAAAACATAATTCCCTTTAAGTTACGGAGTGGGAAGAAACATATTCTATCACATACACATGTATAGGGATGTGGGGAATTTGTTAAGACATTCTCAAGAAACAAACTGGATCACCATGACACAAAGTGTATATTTATTGGGCATCTTAAGGAAATAAGGGGATGACACCTATACATCCCCTCAGATAAGAAATTGGATTTTCCATACCAGCTATATTTATCGAGGGGGAGAACATCCTCATAAAAAATATTGTGTGTAAGATTGATTTTGATGAATTATATTCTCAAGATAGACAAGATTTGATATATGAACATATTCCATAGATCTCCTGGGAATAATTTGTTCCTGAAACACAAGTACTTTGTTAAAGCATCATATAAGTAAGAAAACTAGAGAGATATGGTTTTTAAGTCACTGAAGATGGTGGCTCATTATTGGTTTACAATAATGAACCTCTCTCCTACAAATATATAATATAGATATCAGAATCTACATTATGGAAATATGAAATGAGTTATGAAATACATTCCATGTATCAGAACCACTTTGGGGTTTTGGTCAATCCTCCGATTGATACAAATTCTGTTGGGTGAAAATGGTTATTCAAGAGAAAACTAGACATTGTAGGTAGAGTAAGTAGCTATAATGCAAGGATAATGTCTGAAGGATTTAAAAAAAATTAGAAATTCACTATGATGAAACATTTTCCACATTCTTTATTTTTAAATCCTTTATAATTAGACTTGCTATAAAAAATTACCATGACAATGAAATTTAGAAGATGGATGTCAAAATAGATTTTCTTAATGGGAAACTTAAAGAAGAAATCTACATGACACAACCAGATTATTTTTGGACTATAAGTGATGAAAAAAAGATATAAAATTTGCAGATACCCATTTATAGATTGAAGAAATCATCTTGGTCATGGAATATTCAATTTGATGAATCCATAAAATATTTTGGATTCATTAAGAATGAATTTTATCCATGTATTCAAAATAATTTTAGTGATAATATGGTCATTATACTGTTAGTATATTTTGATAACTAATTTCATATTAGAAATTACATAACATTCTTATAGTTCATTAAGGACCAGTTAAAGAAGTGTTTCTCTTTGAAGGAATTAGTTAAATAATCTTACCTTATAGGGATTAATATATTTTTGTGATAATTCTAACATGTTTCTTCTACTATGTCAAGGTATATACATTGACCAAATACTAAGTAGAATCTATTTGAAAAGGGACCTATACCAACATACATATACCAATTATTTTTGAAAACTATTGGTATATGTCCCTGTATACCAATGGTTTACCATCACCATTGGTATAGAATGTTTATGTGAAGGACATACTAATAATCTTAGTGTAATTTTGGTATTGATTAGTCTATATATAAGATGTACCAATTGTTTAATTAAACCATTGGTATTGAAGAAGATATGAAAATAGTTGTATATAACTATTGGTATAACTACATAAATTAAATATATACCAATGGTTTTAGATAATTATTTTTATAAATAATCTATACTATGGTATTTTAATACCATTGGTATATCATTCTACACCCCCCCACATAGCCCCCACTCCTTATATCTGACACCCATTCAGATTGAACCCTAGAAGCACCTTATATTTTCTTCCCTAGCTACAATGATCTATCCAGAATTTTTGTTTTCCTTAATTTTTCTTCAACATCAAATTTGTGAGTTCAAAATACTTTATATCTTCTACCAAGAATCATTTACATTTTTCTTCTAGGAATAAAACAATAACCTATTTTTTTATGGTAGTATTATTCAAGATTCATTTAATAGGGGTCAGTACTGGTACTCATGGATTGTAGTAATTAATTTTTTATTATATGATTTTTTTTTAGTTATCCTTTTATTAATTTTTTCATGGATGTATGTAATTTTATTTATAATTTTAATGATGATGTGTTTGTTGTGGTGGAAGTTGATTGGAATGGTCAATATATAATTGATGTGGGGGTGGGTGTATTTATCTATTTTTTAAGGTTCATTCACTCTCAATAGTGGTATATGTTTCTGGGATGCATTGAAATTTTTGGGGACATATACTCTTATTTTTGAGTAGTTTTTCTAACTATGTTCTATTGAAACAAGGGCTACCCATACTTCTATTGAAGAAGAGTTTATTAATTTTTTTCTTGTTCATTCTCTTTAGTTCTCTTATTTTCTACATGAACTACTACTATATATTTAATTTTAGTTTGTTAGGGGATTAATTTCTTATCTCAATCCCTAGAGGGGACTTCATTAGTTATGGGTTTCTCACTATAATTACATGACATTCATTTTTCATATGATAAACCTAAATTGACTCTCTTTGGCAGTTTTTTCATTCATTATTTTCTTATCATTTCACTAAAAAGTGTAGTGTGAGAAAATCAATGTTTCAAAAAATAAAAAACTTTATTTCTTGAATAATAAATTGAAAATTTGACCAAAAATTAACTAATGAGTTTAACTACACTTATTTCGTGTGATAATATACAATTAAGTTGGAAATTCAAATTAATTAAATTATTATTACTAGATGGTCTTGTTTTTTGGAAAGAATCTTAGATAGTGAATGATTTTTTATGAATCTTTATGGGTATCACTAACACTTTCTAAAAGGATTGATTATCCTACAATAAAAACATACGTATGGAAAAACATTTCAATCAACCCATTGATATAATAGAATTCAATCTGATTTTTTTATTTAATTAAGTATCCTTTATTTGGTTTAAAAATTATTATTTCTTAATTAAGTCAAGTCACATATTATTTATAATTTGGATTAAAAATTATTTAGGAATTTATAATTAAATGAACATTTTTTTCAAACATAGGAAATGAAAAACATTTAAGCGGTATGAAGAAAGATGATGTCAGACAATAATTTCTACATGAGAGAGATTGGAATTCCTCATATTGTTCCTTTTGTGAGTATTTTATTTCAAATATATATATCAACAAAATATAAGTTCATGTGATTAATTTTTTTAACTATTAATCAAGATCAACCACCCATGAGACAATTATTCTTCAATGAACCTAGTGGTAGTGGTTCTTAGACAGATGATTTGCGGGGGGGGGGGTAATAGAGATACACTCACTACTCATCATAAAGGATCACACACTTTACATTCATCAAATATACCATCTAAAACACTTTCTTATCACAAAGTGTAATTAAAGGAACCCATGATATTTAGGTTTCTTATAATTTTCCCACCATTTACATATGATCCTCATTATATTTTCCCATTATCTGATGATACTCCAACTCCCTATCCACATTTTACATTTCCGCAGAAATATGTTACAACTTCTTTTACTTTTACTTCATTCTCCTTGAAATTATATCTTTATGATTCTTAAAATTATACTTTGACACATTCTAAGCCTCACGAGAATAAATTGGAACCCACTACTATGATATAGGTCAGTGATCCTTCAGAGCCTAGGAATCTAGCAGTACCCACTGATCATCCTAGCTTGCGTATATTTATAAAACCATATTAAATTTGTTTACCATAATTTATTTTCATTTTAAGATATATTCAGATAATATTCTTTTCATTCATAGCTAGATCTTCCTCAAGGTATCATGGGAGTACATGTATGCGTGAGGTGTGGAACCACCACATATAGCTGATGGTTGAGTATAATGAGGATAATACAATGATTGGAAAAAACATGATAAGAATGTAGTATTTTTATAGATATGCTTTCAAAATAATTTAAAATCATTCCATTTAGGCCACTCTCCTAAAGACACCATCCAAATGAAGTAAAGGATAATTCTTGGGTTAAAATATGTGTATGAAAATTATTTAGTTTTAATGTTATATTATTATCGTATATATATGAATTAATATTTTGTTACCATCAATTTCATAATTTTATGGATTATGAGGCTGTGAGGATTGCACAACTCATGGAATTAGGTGAGATATTGAGAGAATATAAGCATGAGTATTATAATGGATGTTTTATAGAGTTGGAATTGATTCATAGTTCATACCTATCATGTATGAGTTTTCAACATCACATTGTCAGGAAATGATTACTCATTGGAAAAATATTTAGTTTAAGGTATTAATCAAATTTGAGTTTTTTGAATAAAAATTATGATTATTTTCATTAATAATATATTTTTTATTATTGAAAATTATTTTTTAGGAGGCATTAGAAAGAAAGAAAGAAATAAGGATACTATGAAATACCTCCACACTTTGGGGTGGACTACATTGTCATAACACGAGAGTAAGCACATATTTTTTTAAAACTCATTTACAATTTTTTCTATTTTAATAAATTAGCAACATATAATTTATTTCATTGTAAATCATATAGATTCATTATAATTTTTTCATAATAATTATATTAATGTAAATAAAAATTTATGAACATTACAATATATTAATGAGAAAAAATAGTCTAAATAGTTTTTTTATGGATTGAATTAGTATTTTGGATTAATAACGAGTTCCATTATTAGAATAAATATCTATTTCAGAGCATAAGGTTTCATGGTTGGGTTCATTATCAACATCATTTTTAATGACTTCATAAAAGTTATTCTTGTAATATCCCTTTAACTCATTAAATCATCTTCACCAATTTCTTTCAAAATGGGTTTATTTTCAATGAAATTCATTCCATTTAAATCCATAAAAAAATGTAGCCTTTTACTATAGGACACATTTAATATTCAATAATATAAGTATCCAATAGTTTGTGTTATTCATTGTTAATATTGAAATTCCCATTGATATATTTAAGGGAAGTAATTTTGTGAAAAATGAGATTTTTTTTGTCAACTTAGTATTTTTATAAAAAATCAAGGACTCCATTTTTTGTTTTGAAATATATCATTAAATATGTATTTTTTTGGGTTCCTTAGTTATTGGTAAGAGATTTTTATTTTTATTTTGATACATTGGATCTAGATATGAATTGTCTCGGTGAACATGAAACTTGGATATGGAAGTATCAGGTGTGTGCATAGCAAGAGAAACTAGAGAAACACTTAGTTTCATACTATGAGTTTCGGTTAAATAAAATGAATTCTTGTAAAAAATATTTGTTGAGAATTTTTTTTAAACTTATATGTTTCACACAATTGGGGTGGGTGTCTTAGACATTATAAGTAAAATCTCTAGGCTACACACCATGGAGATAAGTGTCTTAATAGTGGTAGTAACTACTAGATGGGTTAGAAGGAAACACTTATAGAGGATAAGTTTACCTTGTATGAGGAAGATAGTTATAATTATATATGAACATGAAATAAAATCTCCTTTTAGAAAGGTGATAATAAAGATAATAACTTTTAGAAGACAAAAAAACATGAAATATATTTTCTATGAGATAGTGGAAAAACATAAAAAAAATTACCTTATTGAGATTGGAATAGATTAACTTTATAATGGTACCTTGGATTGGGAATCGTGATTTTTCCTTGGTTGCATGGAAATAGTTACTTACTTTGGGAATCGTCTTGTTTTAGTGAAATAGTTTGTATTAGATAATGTGTGTGGTTTATGGAATTTCTATTCTTTTTTAAATCTTACAAGTATTTTTAAATGATATTGATTTACTAAGTTCTATAATTTTTTTATTATCGTTATTTATTACTTTTTATATTTAAATACTTATTCTTAGCTGTGTTTAGAGTCTATGGATTATCGTACTAGGTTTTCAACTTACCCATGTGTGTGCGCTTTGGTGGAAACATAGGGTTGGTTGGATTTTATGTTAGTATAAGAAAGTTTCAACATTTTTTAGTAGTAAAGATTCAAAGTCCCGTGTGATGGTTATGGATGAGGAGAAGAAGTCTCATGGGTGATCTTAGGCCCCGATGTCAAATGTGTTGTCTTTTCTTATTCATTATATCCTAGTTTTTTTCTTTAAATTCCAGTTTTTTGAAATGTATTTTCTCCCACTATAATTTTAAAACATTGATAAAAACGTGGGTTAATTTTATAAAGTTTTAAAATAATCATAAATGGAATCATGGTTCTTTAGAGGTAAAATATTTAGGCATGATTTTTTGTATCCATTTCTATTTATCAACAGCCTCCAGTAATTAGAGAATTCACTTGAGGCAATGAATCACTCCGAATCAGCTCAATAATTTTTATATATAGTGTGGTGCTATGAAGTGTTATCAAAGAGATGTTATTATAAAAAAGACTTGGGATTTTTTAAGGTGTAGATAATTGGTTGGTGGGATTTTAAATATACCTATAAAAATTCATATCAAACCTATGTGATGAAATAAGTGCAGGAAATCAGGTGGAAAAATTATTATAAAATTTGGTCTCAATCACTTGAGCCAACATAGAGATTGTTGTAAAACCATTGAAGTGTATTGGGTTAAATCCATTGACTGGGATTCTATATGATAAGGTATAATAATTTTTGTAATCTTTAATTTTATGAAAACACTCATAAAATATTGATGTAATAGAGGGTTATTGTATTGATTCAAAATGAATAACTCTTTAGAAACTCATTCCAAATAAACCTTAAACTAAGATATATCTTGATGGGGTCAATTTTTTCCAAAATTGGTTACTTACAATATTGATTCTATATTCCCCCCTCCATGGGGTTTAGTAGGATCAAAATTTTTGTTATGAATTAAATATATTTTATGAAATTTCTTTTCATTATAAGAATAATAATTTACATTGCCTTTTCCTTAATGATTGTTTTAAATGATCATTTTTTAGGTTTTATTTGACTAATGCATTGATTTCATGAATTCTAGATAATTATCTCTATGATTAATTAGTCTCATTATTTATTTCACCAAATCCATGTAGAATTTAAAACAAAGTCCAATATATGACATGATATTTTTCTAATCTTCTGTAATGGCACAGTTTCATCTCTAAAATGATCTACTATATTTCTTGTAGGATAGGTTCATGATATAGTTCTTTTAAATGTCCTATTTTACTATATTAAAGAATATACTTATTTATATCCATTAGATGTGAAAAATAGCCTCCAATGATTTTAGTGGACATATTTTTATTAAAGGCTAATAGTATGAGTATGTTTAACTAGATTTTTTTGGATAACATTCCCAGAATATTGGGATAATTTTTCATTTAATTCCTTAGATTTTTTAAATATTCAGTCATTTTTTCACTAAATTTTCAGCTTCATGAAACATTGATTCTATATTACATAAAATTTCTTCTTTTATTGTATGTTTTTTCATCATGATCTTTTATTATTTCTTCTTATCAATTTATTTTATCTAATTATATAATTCTTTCACATAGAATTTATTGGATATAATGAATTATTTTTTTTAAAATACACAGTATTATTAAATATATATTTTTCAACATTCAATGTCATTATATAAGAAGATATTGAATATTAAAGGACATTTTCCTCGATAAAAATTACTTTGATTAAGCCAAAATAAGAAAGATAAAAGACTGGTAAATAAATATATACAAAATCATATTGTAAGTCTTAATTTGTTGATAAAAAATTTTAAGATCTATTTTTTAACTAAATAGTTCATTTATATTTTCAATAGTGTTCTATGAAGGACCTTTATGAGTAGAAAAATGAAAACTTTGGACCAAATGATCATTTGCACCAGGTATTGGGATACGAACACTATGGACCTTGTGCAAGTGAGAGACTATTAGTGTAGGGTCCCTAGAATAAAATTTTGTGTACTTTATGATAACCTATATTCATTGTTTTCAATATTAATAAAATCATGATCACATCATGATTGTTCTTGTACATTACAGAATATGTGATAATGGTCCAATATTATCTATCACATTGTAAGGGCATTGTAGTTCGCCACTATGATGATAATCCGAAATTGTCATGAAAGTATTCTTAAATATATATTCTATAATCGTATGGAATCATTTGAGGGACAAAAATGATATATGATATTAGATGTGGATACTTATATGACATTGAGGCACCTTCATATGGTATACTCCTTTTTTAGTTTTCAGTGTAGGAAATTATGAGAATGGGACCCGCTAGTAGAAAATTCACATTTATATGTGTCATTAGATGTTCTTATATGAGGATGTGTGTATTAGTACTTATAATTTAATATCATTATTAATGAATTTTATGAGTTGTGTAGTTTTATCTATTTACAAAAAAACCATGATAACATGTGTTCGTAGAGAAGTACAATACGTTGTGGGTGGCACATGTAATATTTAATTAAGGAATAATTTGAGAAAATATTAGTCTCCCTTATTTAGTAATAGAAATTAATATCTTAAGAAAATTTATAGAAATGATATATCCTAAATTAATCCATTTCCATGGTGTTCTTTAGGTAAGTTGGATTTTCAAAATGTCAATCAAAGAGATATTGAGCACCTAGGTTGATGGTACCAGTATGCAACCTATTAGATTAGATATATTATGGTAAAGTGATTATATTACATAGTAACCATACTTATGTGGATTTATATCGTTGCGAAATAAACATATTTCTATATGGTAACCTTGTCATTTTTTCTAAATGCTAACTTTGGCCTTTGGACCGTTTCACCTAATGCCACTAAGAAACAAGCGTAGTGGTTCCCACACTATGTGTATCTATAAATTTAGTTAAATAACAATATTACTTATTATTTAAAAATTTGAATATATATTATCACTACACATGGATTAATAATTATTAATTTTTTCCTGATTGTATATAGTTTTTCATTAGTTATTCAATAGAGTATTTTATTAGGGGAATATTAAATTAATATTTATTTTTCTATTTAGAGAATATAATATTTATTTCATTATAGGTAAATAATTTAGTGCTATTTATTTTTTAGATAGATAGTCATTATTTAATGTCCAATAAATATTGTGGAGGAATGACGGATTGAGTTTAATGGTCCAGTGAGAAATAATATATATTGAATATTTTTGAATTAAATAATATTTAATTTAATTCACTGGCTTTGTGCATATTAAGAAGTATTATTATTATTATTATTATTATTATTATCGACAAGGGGTTCCATAGGTATTAAGAAAAATAATATCGATGCATGAAAAATTATTATTTTCTTACCCCATCAGTATGTAAATGAAATTACATTATTTTCTTGAAGGTTTCTAATTAATTTTTGTTGTGTAAAATGACATCTAGAGAGAATTATCTTACTGCCCCAGAGATACCCCTATTCAAAAATTCTATTAAGAATGGAGATTAATCCTCCTTGAAAACCACTCTCGTGTCTAGAGAGATCAAAGATTACCCTTCTTCTGGTGATTCTCAGGTAAATCAAAGGTGAATGATGAAAGTGTCCGGATCTACCATGATATAACCCATATATTTCTATGGTTGTGTTTATAGGTTCATGTAACATGAGTGGATCACCACTATATGAAATCTACTCTTGATTCCTATAATGAAAAGATGGTATGATGTGGAGAAATTGCCGGATCCATGAACAAAGAAATAACTAATCAAAATATAATTATTTAATTTTTAAAATTAATTATAAATAATATATGATTATCCTGTTTCTTGGTTTTGGTGTTCAATCATCAATTGTTATTTTATTAATTTCCATAGATCATAGTGTTTATTGTCATGTAAATCTCTGATTAAAAATTGATTAGAACAAAAATACAAGCTAGGTACACCCCATATAGTACTTCCACTACACCCATAATCTTCACATGATATAATAATGATTTTATAAAGTTGAATTATTATTTACCTTTCTTTCATTACATTTGTCGAAAACTGAAAACAATGTTCATGTTTACGTACGACCAACCGTGTCCCTGAACAGTGTGATTTATTTTTATATATCTATATTTTTTGGATTACTATAAATACGTATATAATTAATATATATAATATTTATATCATTATTAAACTTATAGAAATGACGTAACTAATATCAAAGTATAGGACCACAACTATCAAACCAATACAAACATGAAAGACGAAGAAATTATTACCTATAATAATGGATTTAATTATGAATTCTTAATAAAATGATGATAAAATATTATAAATAAATCATATATGGTATGATATATATAAGTATGGTTATAGAATATATTTATAACAATTATATATTTATTATATAGGAGGTTTGGACACATACAAAAGAAGTCAAACATGAGGTGTGAGTTTATTTCACAATCTCATCAATATTCGAGATTGTTTATGTTTAATTTTACATTGAGGGAAATACTTTATCTTTCTATATTAAACATAATCTATTTATCTCCTCTGGTTATTTCTATAAATTACAAGTTTTCGTTTTATTTTACTCTCTTTAAGTACCCAAGATACCAAAATAATATTTTATAAGGAAAACTAACCTTCTTTTTCTAGTCCGTTGGGAATCATTAAATCCAATGTCCATATTATCCTCAAAATGTGCAAGATAATGTTTTTTATATCATACAACGATTTATTAAATACATTTTTACCCATATTATATTTTTAAATTTTTTTTGAAAAAGTAATTTTCTTATCATTTTCTTAATGAAGTACTTTATATATTTTTATAAAAGTGTTAAATTAGTGTTTTTAAATTATAAGGTATGAAAAAATTTCCATTTTCATGAATTCTCATTAATTTGAATCTTCCTTTAATATTTTACAAGATCATTTTGAAAGAAATTTTTTTCTTTTATATTTAGAAATTTTTTAGATTTTAAAAATATGTTTTCAAAGTGAAAAGGGTATTTTATAAAAAAAATTCCTTTGAGATTTTGAAAATATTTTCATCTATGTCGACACCATTAATTAAATATTATAATTTAATGATTTTATAATCTTATGAAATTATAAACCATATTTATCTGGATGGTTTATGATTAGTATGACTGGGGAATTATTGATATTCTGTACGATAATTATTCTAATATAAATAGTTATTGATTTTTAAAGCATGTTGATTAATTTTTGTTATTTATTTGTATGATGAATGCATTGAAAATTTTAAGTGATAGTTGGGGTATGAAATTTAACAGACCCTCAATACATCAGTAAGTCTCAAGAGACACACTAGATATGATACTTGGCTGAGGCCTTACCCATTTATATAGATGTGTTGGCATGAGGCCTTGACGATATTTTTAGATGTCATGACACAAGGCCTCAATGATAAATTTCCGATGTCTGAAATTATGAATTCCACAGTTATGAAATCATTTATTGATACCCATGAGTTTATTTGAATAGTTTTTATATACTTGGATATGTTTAAAGCTCATGTGATTATTTATGTGGAATTATTTTATATCATTTGGTTTTTTTTCATATTGTTCATTTCTTATTTAGATTCTAATGTATTAATTCCCTTATAAATAACCTGATCTCAAACCTTTCTTATGTTTCCTTTCCTTAGTATTCCAAGAAATGATTAATGATTGAAATGAAGGGATATTCTAGAATAAATAAATATGGTCCCAAAAAAAATAATATGTTTAATTTTATATTTTTAAATGTAATTTTATATTCAAATATGTATCTATGTTACCATGATTAATAAACTATTCTATCCTTTGTGATGATATTTCTTGTATTTAATACCAATTTAACAAATAAACCACCAGCTTTGGGCTACTAGGTTTAGGGTCTTTAAAATTTGTATTAGAGTAAGTTTGGAAGAAACATTGGGATATAGATTTTGTATAACATCTATTAGGGATATTTTCCCTATTACTAACCTTGAGAATATTTCCAACTGAACCAATATTCTTACTTTTAGATTAGTTATACAAAATTGTTCAATTTATGTAAAGGTTTTCACTAGTTTCAAAATTATACATTATGATTCATAATTTTATGATTTATTCTAGTGTGTGCCATTGTTTATAAATGGGTAAAATTTGAAGTAATGAAATCTATATCATTGTATGAAATCCATATAGGGGTTTCTTTCCTAGGCACGATAATAAATCTAAATCAAGAGTTGCAGTTGGAACTGAAAAAATTATAACTTTCTTGGGACAATAAACTCATGTTTTGACCAATAACCTAGCTCATATGGATCATCCTGTAGATCATTTTTACAATGTAAAAATGTTAGATCACTTCATGTGTTAGAATATCCATCATTCAATATAACTACATATCCATTTATATATGATAAATAGATAAGTTCCTTAGAGAATATATTTCTCGCTTTGGGAAGTAATGAAAGAGAGAAGGTTCTCATGGTTTTTTATCATCTTTTATGAGATGTGGCTTAATAGTTGTCCTTAATTAAAGAAAATAAGGATGTAGAAGAAATAATGAGCATTGAATGGAAGGATTTTAAAGAAATTTTCTTAGAAAAATATTTTCCTCACGAGAAAAGAGTAGATATGGAGAGAAAATTATTGAGTCTAAGATAAAAGAAATAAGAAAAATTTTATAATTATAAAGCTAACTTTATAAGGATAGTAATGCGTTATGTGGACTATATACCCAATTCAAAGAGTAATATTGACCATTTCTTTTATTGGTTAAATCCAATAATTCAAAGGGAACTATTAATCTAAATATTATCATCATATGAGTATATAGTATAATGTGGTATAAGAAAATAGATATAATTAACGAAGACTTATTTCAGTGAAGGGAACTAAGATATCAAGTAGAAAGTAGAGAAAAAAATGGGTAAAGGGAAGAAGAGAAAGAATAATTTTCCAACATGCGATTCTTGTGGAAGGAAACACCTTAGTACATGTATAAAAAAGAAATGTATTTTTATTCAAGTGTAAATAAAATAAATATAATTCTCATTAATTAAAGGGAAATATAGAAGTTATAACTATAAAGTGTTTTAACGATAAGGATATGAGACAATACTATAAGAAATACCCAAAATTTCAAGGGAATTTAACATAGAAAATGCTAAGGGAGTAAGCCCAAGCTTATGAAATCACACCAGTTGTGATTGAATTTCCTATAGATGTGGTGGTAGGTACTCTAATAATATCTTCATATTTAGCTAATTCTTTACTTGAATAATGATCTCCACACTCTTTTATATCTTCTTAGTTTTTCAAGAAAATAATATATTTTCCTTGCACCTTAATAGGGGTTTTATTAGTTAATAATTCTATTGAAAATCTCATTTTAATAAGGATGTGTTAGTTAGTTCCCATTTTGACACATAAATATGGCTTATTTTATGACTTTATTATCAAACCTATGGTTGATTTTTATAAAATCTTTGGTATGAACTAAATTTCAAAATATAATGAAAAAAATTATTATAAATAGAAGGAAATTATGATTAATGGTGAAGATGTGGAATTGATTATCGATTCTTGTCAACATCCAGCCCCAATATCTCTTTTGAGTGATATTATCAAAGAAGAATAATAGAAAAAACATATAAATAGAAATTGTAATCTTCAAATTGAGGATTTTACTATTTTATAGGAATACATTGATGTATTTCTCACGTAATTTCATGGACATACAAAAGTTAAAGAGATCGAGTTTTCCATTGATTTATTTCCTGATGAAAGACTTGTATCAAAGAGTCCTTATATAATGACCACTGTAGAATTTGTGTAATTGAAGAAACAAATTGAGGTTTCTTTTAATAAGAAATTTACATCCCATAGTGTTTCACATTGTATTGAAAATATTCTTTTTATAAATAAGAAATATGGATCTATAATTCTATACATTTATTATAGGGAAATAAACTCAATTATGATAAAGAGAAAGTATCCTCTACATTGAATTGATTAATTATTTGATCAAATTCTTGGAGCTAGATACTTTTCAAAGATTGAAATTTATTATGGTATCATAAATTATGATTAAATAAGGAAGATATTATGAATAAAAAATTTTGTATGAGGTAAATACATTATGAGTTTATAGTAATTCCATTGGTTTGAGTAATGCACCCTCTATTTTTATGGATCTAATGAATAGAATGATGGAATATCATAAGGAATTTTTAGTATTTATTGATCATATCTTAGTATACTCTAAGTGGTATGGGGACCTTTATAATAAAGTAAAAGTAATTATTTAGAAAATAGAAAAAAATAGTTATATTTGAAGCTTATGAAGTGTAAATTATGGACTCAAAATGTCTGATTTCATGGCCATATTGTCTAAAAGGATGGAACATCAGTTGGTCCTTTGAAGACAAAGGAAGTACAAGAATAACCTATACTAATGAACAAAACTAAGGAATGCATTTTCATGGGTTTGTTAGGTTAATATTGGGGATTTGTTCAAAAATATTTCTGATTAGATAATACATTAACAAAGATTACTTGTATAGTGATTGTGTTTATATGGAAAAAGGAATGTGAATATGTTTTAAATAATTGGTGAAGATATTGTAGAATGATTTGATCTTGAATCTACCATTGTGAAATCATATATTTTTGATATATTTTTATAAATTGAAAAGGGGACTTGGTTTTATCCTTATATAAAGTGATAACGTTATTTCCTATTTATCAAGACAGTTAAAGACTTGTGAGAAAAAACTATCCAACCTATGATCTTGAGCTAGTAGTTGTAATCTGTAATTTAAATATATAGAAACATTATCTCTATGGTGAAAATTCAAGATATATGATGATCACAAGAGTTTGAAATAAATATTTTAATAAAAATAGATCACCCGAAGGTAAAGGTGATAGATCAAGCAACTCAAGGATTATTATTTCTCAATATACTACCACACGAGAAAGGAAAATAAGGTAGCAGATGTATTGATCTAGAAAGATCATGCAGTCCCATACAAAATTAGGATTGACGGAGATCCTATGTTCATGAATTTAGTAAATATTTATATGGTAATTATTAAGGAAGTAGAAACCTTATTTATTGTTCAAAAGATTCCCATATTATATTTTTTTGAAAAGATAAAAATTTATGAACCTGATGATGAGAATTTTCAAAAGAAAATTAAAGCTGTGTACGATGGGAAATTGGAAGACTGTGTATATGAAGGTGTAATTCTGAAATTTATTGAAGAGGCTATGAGTTCCCTATATACCTAAGATGAAAATGGAATTATTAGATGATACCCATAACTTTAATTTATCTTTATACCTATTCAAAATCCAAATGTATAAAGATTTGATAGAAGATTCCTACTTGGATAAAATGAAGAAGGAAATTTTTGATTATGTGTCATAATGTTTAGTTTATCTACAAGTGATGGATAAGGGAAATCATTATTGGGGATTTAAGAAACCTCTACCTACTCCTTTTTGTGAATGGGATGATATTACCATATAATCTATCACTAGATTAACAAAGACTCTAAGAAAGATTGATACAATATGGGTTATAGTTGATCACCTTATCAATTCTTCAAGTTTTCTCACTATAATTGAATATTTACCATCGGTAAACCTTGAATGAATATATATTATTGATTTTGTAATATTTTATGGTTCACCTATTTCAATTTTTTCTGATCATGATTCACTATTTACATAAAAAGTCTAGAAAATTCATCAAAAGGGTGTTGATACTAAGCTTTATTTGAGAAATGATTATCATCCTCAAACTGACGGGCTATCCAAAAGAAGTATCCAAAATTTATAAGACTTTTTTAGGAAATTATCACTTGAATTTCAAGGTATGATGGATCATTATATACATTTCATGGAGTTATCAAATAAAAATAGTTTCCATTAAAGTATTCAAATGGAAATGTATGAAGAATTATATGGAAAGATATGTCGTACTCCAACTTTTTGGGATGAAGTTGGTGAAAGGAATCTTATAGGACTACAATTTTTTTGGATACAATAATAAAAGTAAATACTATTTAAATTCATATTAGAGTAGAACAAAGCATGCATAAGAGTTATTCTATTAAACAGATGAATGATTTGGAATTTAAAGTGGGAAATCATGTTTTCTTGAAATTATCTCCATGTAAGTGTGTTATAAGGTTCATTAAGAAAGGGAAAATGAGACCCTATTACATCAAAACATTTTAAATTCTAGAAATAATTAGAGTTATGGCTTACCGCAAGGCAATTCCACCAAGTAATTCCAAAGTACATGATGTGTTCCATATATCATTATTAAAGAAGTACATACCAGTCCCAATCCATGTGATCACATCAAAAGAAATAGAATGGAAACATGATCTATTTTATTGGGAAGATCCTTTCAATATTATAGATATTATAGAACAAGTGTTGAGGAATTTAATGACTCGGCTGGTATGGGTACTTTGGAGAAATCATAATTTAGAAGAGGTGACATGGGAACCTAAAGAAATTATGATAAATAACTGACCAAATTTGTTAATGATGTAAAATTATAAAAATTTCAAGTATGATTTTTTAAGGATAGAAGAATGAAACACCTTGAGATTTTATGGTAAGTTTCTTTTTAAATAAATTTAATCTCTCTGATATCATGCGACATATAGAACCTCGAGTCTAAGTGAACCATTATATAGTATAGCATTATAACCAAGATATTAAATTTTTGGTTATGAATAATACTGTGTAAATTATAAAAATTATAGGGTTTATACATTTATAAATAAATTCATTTGATATCAATGAATTAGAAAACATTTGAATACAAAAGAAATGTTTTTCTGAAAAAACTATTTATTTGTGCATAATGTATTATTATCTTAATAAATGAAATTATACACTATTAGTGAATTATTTTAATAAATTTAAATATTTTATATTAAATAATTTTTTTTAACATTAATATAATATTTTTTATTCAAGAGATAAAAATATATCCAGCTATATGCTTAAAAATTCATTTTTCTAAAAAGTAATTTTCATCACATTTTGCACGCATAATTTAAAATTAATTTATTACACTTATAGAAATTTAATTTGATAAAATTGATTCCATATTTTGAATTAGGAGGCTCAAATTTTCTAAAAAGTACCCTTTTATTTTTTGTCAATATGAATAGTTTCTGTGGTAAAATTTATCACCTCATTAATGAGTAAATCATGTTAATCATCATTAAAACTAAGTGATAAGGTCATAATATTTAATATTAAATATTATTGGATGAAAGAAATTTGAAACTTATCATATTAGGCTCAAAATTCATTATTTTAACGAACATTTGTTCATGAAAATGACCAATATAACGTTGAAATCAAAGAAAGTTACAAAATGTCACTCTATTAGTTTTTAATATCTCTTATGTTTTTATTTAGGAAAAAAAATCAAGTTATTGATGAATATAAATGTCCTTTTTTTACTTAAAAAAATTATTTTCATGATTAATACTTATTTCTAATTTTTAGTAACTATATAATTACCTTAAATTATTATGCAATGTTGACAAAATACTTCTATAATTAATAAAAAATATAAAAAATTATTTTAAAAATATTTAAATTAATATAATTTGAATGATTCATAGTGTAAATAATTTTTATAGATTAATAATACATGTTTGTGTTGTTTTAAAGTATTATATTCTAATTCAGAAATTTTCTTTATGTCTTTAATGTCAAATTAAATGAATAACATCAAAATTGACTTTAATTATTTTTTATCAAATAAATATTTTGTTATGTTATTTAAAAATCCTAAAAATATTAAAATTGGATAATAAGGATAATATATGATCTGTAATGAAATATCATGGAAGTTTATGATCACGTTGTCCCCATATATGTAAATTTATATCACTTTAACAGTGAAAAAGTCGTTACCACAGTTAATGTTAAAATAGGTTTACTAGGGGTAAAATAAAAGTATAAGTTTTAAAATATCACATAAAACTATAAAATTTTATTATTTTGATGATATTTCAACCTTATAGTTACTGATATTCGAATATATATCTATTTTTAAGCATTTTTATTGAGAATTCCTTAGTTATGTTGAATGCTTTTTAATAATTCCAAGTGTCTCCTTTATATACCTTATAAAAGGAAACCCCTTACTTCACTTCATTACCCCATATATATCAATATATATCAACTAATACCTACTAATTACTATTCTCAACATCCTTATCCATGTTATGGTGGTTTTGGTATATCCAAAAGACCAACCCTGGATTCCTTAAGAAATGTTCTAAAGGAGGTCTTCGGAAGAAGACGTAATTATTTTACCCAAACTCTTTTAATTTATTTCCTTTTCTACATCCTCTAAATCTTTGGTATTTATCATAAAATAATAAATTCAGTATTATAAATATAATTATATGTTATTTTGTGTATGAACCCACCATTATCCACCATCTTTTCCATCAAATGGGAAGTGAAAGTATCGATCATGCATATGTAAATCTTACTATCTTCACGTAGTGATACAAATAATTTATCATCACCATATTTTATGGATGGTTATTATGATTGTTTTAATGTATATATATTATATTTATGAATTAATTATACTTCTATAATAATAATATCATATCAAACTTCTTATCTTTGAATTCGTTTGGAAATAATAATGTCACTCATGCATATGTGTGGACTACCACGTCCACAAAGCAATGTGATTTTTTTATTCATTTCTATTTTAATTGGATGGAAAAAAGGTTATATTTAATTAATATAGATTATTTATATGATATTTTAATTATTCTATAAATTTTAATTGTTATTTACCTTTCTTTTGATCCGTCTGTCAAAAATTGAAAACAATGTTCATGAGTACGTACGACCTACCGTCTCCCTAAATAGTTTAATTTTTTTTATAAGAATCTATATTTTTTGGATTAATCTAAATAAAAAAATAATGAAAATATATGATATTTATATCATTATTAAAATTATTTAAATTATGTAACCATAATCAAATTTAATGCACCATAAACTACCAAACCAATTCATACAAGAAAAACGAAGCAGTTATTTCCCAAAATATGGATTTTAACAAATAATTGTCAATAAAAGGGGATAAAAATCATAAGTAAATAATATAAGGAATTATATATATATATATATTTAAGGTTCTATAATATATCTATAATAATTCTATATTTATTATAATGGAGTTTTATACACATATGATTAAATTTGAACTTGAGGTAAGGGTTAATTTCGTAATCCCATAAATATTCATGATTATTTATGTTTAAGTCTATATTAGGGGTAATTACATTATATTTATATGATAAACCCAATATATTTTCTTATCCTTTGGTTATTTCTATAAATTTAAAATTTTCATTTCATTTTCCTCTCTTCAAGTACTTAATATTCCAAAATAATGTTTTTAAGGAAAACAGACCTTGTTTTTCTACTCATCCAACAATATTTCTATTCCATGTCAAAAGTTTCCATAAATTTCATAAAATAAATTTTTTAATATTGTCTATTGATTTATTAACGAAAATTTTAACCATTTTTTTAAAAAAAATTGTGTAGAAGGAATCATATTGTCATTTTCTGAATGAAATACTTTTTTATCTTTTTAAAAAAGTGTGAAAGCAATGTTTTTTTAACTTATATAGTGTGGATAGAATTTCCTACCATCATGTATGCTCATTTCCTAAAATATTTATTTAAAATTTTACAAGTTTATTTTAAATTAAAATAATTTCCTTAATATTTGATAAATTTTTATATTTTAAATATGTTTTTGAAAGTTAAATAGGGTATTTTCCTCAAGAGAATTTCTAATGAGATTTTGAAAGTATTTTCATTTCTATCTACATACATTGTTAAATATTATACATTAACCAAGTTATAATCTTATGATAACATGCAACATATTTCTCTTGATGGATTATGATTATATTTACATGGTAAATTATTGATATTCCATTTACTAGTTCATCTAATACGGGCATATTTTTATTTTTAATCCATATTGATTAATTTATGTTTTTTATTCATATGATGAATGCATTGGACATATTAAGTGATGGGTGGGTCTTGAAATTACATAGCCCATCAATTTATCAGTAGGTATCATGAGACAAACTAGATTGGGAATTTGTCTTAGGTCTTACCCATTTATACGGATGTCTCAACACTAAGCCTTGATGGTATATTTAGATATCTTGGAAAAATGTCTCGATGGTAAGTTTCATATGTTTGGAATTATGAATTCCATCATTATGAAATTAGTTACTGATAACCCTGTGTTTATTTGAATAGTTTTTATATCCTTGGGTATGTTTCAAGATCATTGTTTTACTTATGTGGAATTATTTGATCATCATTTATTCCTTCCATATTAATCAGGCCATATTTTGATTTTGGTGTATGTAATCCCTTACTGAGAATCTGAACTCATCCCTTTCTTTTGTTTCCATTCACCATAATTCTAGGAAATTTTCATTCATTGAAATAAAGGGATATGATAATGTTAATAAATATGATCCCATATAAAATAATATGTTGCATTTTATTTTTTTAAATGTATTTTTGGATTCCAATATATATTTAGTTTACCAACACTAATTAACTATTCAATTCTTTAGGATGAAATTTCTGATATTTAGTACCAATATAATAATTTAACCACCAGATCTGGGCTGCTAGGGTCGGTGTTCTTTCAAACTAGGAAAGGTTTTCCACTAAGAAAACTCGCCAAAGTAGTAAGTGGTGTACTTTTTATACTTTCTGCTTTGAATTTTCCCAATAGATTATCCTAACATGTTTAACTGTAAAGGTTCTTATTGGGTCCATTAAGGCAAAAAAATATCTATGGCTAAGGGAGATACACAATTCATCCCTTTAATAGGACCTCAGATATTGGATGGGGTCCATGGACAGGAAGAATCAGGTGAGGTCAAAATAAGGTTGGACTTGATGTCCAATACTAGTGAACTAGTGCTTGTTACCTTCAACTGATCATGGGTGAGTGTACTCCTTGAAGATCCTGATGCTGGAAGTTAGTCTTATGCTAACCTAGCTTGGATGGAGGCTTTTCTTAGTAATGGTAAGTATTTCATCTGATATTGAATACTCCTATAAAATTGAATACACTATCAAATAAATAATATGTTTTATAGGATATTTTTATATTTATATATATCAAGGTGATGAGTATACTGCATCAGTATAAGGGACATCATTTTCATCCCATAGTCATATAAGATAGGAAGATAGGTCCATCACCACTCAAGTTATTGTTTAGGAGAAATAATTTTCTACTTCCATGACTGATGAAGTTAACTCTCAATGGATAACATAATTACTATCTTCTTAACAAAAATTATTTGTCTATTGAGGATGGCTATGAATCATAGTAGGGTCGGTGTCTTCTGAATAGGATATGAATACAATATAAACAATTGATAGTGAATCTTAGATAATGAGTAATTTCATGGGAAAAACATAAATGGGATGACCAAAGATCACTTTGGGGTGAAGATCCCTATTTTTATGTTTTCAGGACTCGAGAGGATCATATGACCTTTTTACAAGGAAAATATGCCTCTGGTTGTGAATCTAAAGGATCTTATTCATATCAAACTAATATATAGTCAAGAATAGTGGTCCCTTGATGTTTTACATTCTATTTAACAAGGTTCATGGAATATTTTTATATATTAAAACTCTTTAGAAATGAAGTAGGGTATAGAGAGAAGGGTATCCAAGGAGGGTATTGGAACCCTAAAGATAGTTCATATACTAAGGTCCAAGTGAAACTTCACTTGAATGAAGGGTTTATTTTAAGTATAGACTACCTTATAAAAGGGGGTGTTATATTTATGTTTATGAATCTCAAACCATATATCTTGTGGTTTATGGTCACATAATGAGGGACAAAAAAGGTTCAAGAGTAAGGTACCACATACCTTCATTGATAATAGGAATGGTATATGCTGACGTAACATTGAAACTATTGAATCTACATGAATACTTTGATTTTTGGATGTGTAAATCACAAATCAATGATTTTGAAATGAAGATGATGAGATGAGGAAAACATATCTAGGATACTCATGAATCACTATGAGGTGATGATTTCCACTACAATGTTTATAAGGATCATATGGAATAAAGGACCTTTATACAAGTAAAAGAAACCTTTGGTTGAAAGGCCATTAGATTATATACATGATCCAGAGTAAGAGAATAATAGTCATGTAAAGGGTTCCTTGATGTTTGACACACTTCTCTTCAATATACATATATGATTTGCATATATTCAAACACCTGAACAATGTAGTAGGTAAAATTAAAAAGGGACATCAAAGGATGGTTTTGGAACCTTGGAGATAGTTCATACAAAAACTTCCAAGTGAAAATTGATGTAAATGAAGGGACTATTTATAGTATATACAATGTTAGAAAAAGAGGAATTTAGTTTGTGGTCATAAATCTCAAACTATATGTTATATAGTTTAGGGTCATGTGATGAGGACCACCAAATGGTTTGATAATGAAACACCACATCATTACTTCAAGAAGGTGTGTGGTATATGGTGATGTAATATAGAGTATAAAAAATCTCCTTGAATAGTTGTATTATGGGTTTTGTGAATAATAACAAAAAGAGTTTTAACCAAGGATAATGAGATGGGGAAAACATGTTGATGATACTTTCAAATCACTCCAAGGTGACATGTTCTACTATAATGTTTCCAGGGATCACAGGAGTAAGATAACCAATCTGTAATAAAAATACACCTTTAGTTAATATGTAATTGATTCATATATAGGAGTAAGGGGAATGCATAAATAATTAAGGAGAGGGGTCCATTGAAGCAGGACACAATCCTCACCAAGGGCCCTGAAAGGTTTACATAGATTCAAACACTTGATCAACGAAGTAGTTTAGAGGGAAAAGTAAAGATCTCACTCTTTGTATGAGTTGTATTTGTTTTCAATGGATTTTATTGGTTGAAATTGGTTTCCAAAAAAATAAAGATATATAATAAATTTAAATATGTCAAAGAAGTTATAAAGAACAAGTTACTAAAAGTTTAGCTAAAGTATCCTAGATTGGTTACAAAGTTGTTAAAGCTTAGATGAAGTACTCAAGTATTATTATCATAAGGAAATTATTTTGGAAGAATTTGAGTTTAAATTATGATTATTATTTTTCTATTATTAATGACTATAAAAAGGCCTATGTTTTTTGGATAAGCACATTTCTTATCAAAATTATGGAAGTTTCCTTAAGAAGTATTTTCTAAGAATGTTTTTATTTAGAATTTGCTTCCTCAAGGGGTTTTCCCTTAAAAATTTTGAAGCTAAAAAGATGAAGATAGTGTAGATGATCTGATAGAGGTCATTAGATGATGTCTAGTAGATGGAGTCCAATAGATGGAGTCCATCAAACTGAAGTGATAAGACAAAGTCTGTTAGACCAAGACCATCAGATGTAGTTTTCCATGTTTTCATCTAATGAACAAAGATTAAAATTCAAATGGAATGAGAAAATTTTGTTAGAAACAATGGATGAGAATGGGAGTAAATGTGGGAATTATTAAAATCAAATTTTACATTTGATATAGGGTGATCAGAAAAACATATTTCAATTAATGCTAAGTGAATTGTTCTTCATTGATCAAATATCACATTTTTATGAGGTTGTGACTCTTCCTGAGAGTTTAATCAAAGTAAAAATCTATGAAAGATAAGTTAATAAACTAATTAAAAATGGGAAATTGAGGAGAGACTATGTAAAGTTTTTATTCTGAAGATATTTAGTTATAACATAACACATGTTACCAAACATTGTGAAAAGTTAATTGAATTTTGGTAGAAGATCTATGCAATGTTCATGGACTTATACAAATGTCAATATCCAAAGTAAAGAAGTTAAAATGAGGTATTGAATATGTTTTAACAGAATAGATAATTCATCTATGATATAATTATTTATATGATTCAATAATTTTAAAATACATCAAAATATTGAGTTAAATAGATAGAGAAATATTTATAAATAGACAACTTGTATGAAAATATTGTGTTACTAGATCAATAATTTTAAAATTTTTAAAGGTAACTACACCATGAATGCATTGATTCAAGTCCATCAGATGAAGAACTATTAGTTGAAGGAAAAATGAAATGTTGTAATAAATTGAGATATGTGGGGAAGGAGTCATTAGACAGACTCTACAAGAACGAAATTGTTGGAGCTTCCAATCAGTTGGATTGGACACAAGATTCTGTATGAATATATCAGATAGAGATTTTAGAGTAACCCTCATGGGATATAAGTTTCCATGAAATCTGACCAAAAAGAGGATGTTAGGGTTTCTAAATAGTTTCATGAGATAGATATTTTTAGATGATGATAGTAGGAAAGTGTTATAAAGGCATCTTGATGAGTATTATGATGTCATCATATAGAGTTTTACAAATTCATTCAACAGAAGAAGTAAAATATATCTCTAATGGTTCAACGGACCGAGGGAAACTAACTAACATCTGTGAACCCAAAAAATGGAAGATGTACCCCAAAAAGTATACATAATGGTATTTCAAATGGAAGATCAAAATAGTGTTGTCAAATGAATGTTTTTTGAAGCATGTCAATGGTAAGAGGATATATATTTTAAAATATTTTGAGACGTTCCTACAAAATTATAGAGGAAAACTAGATGTTGTTTCACCAAATTGAAGACATGTTATGAAGCTATTACAAACAGAACTGTTTCTGAACTTTATAAACTTTGTAAAGTTATTAATTTTATTTAATATGAACTAAACATTCAATGTTACAAAAATCATGAATGACGTTTGTGATTCTAAAAAATTTTATGGATAATCATGGATGTTTATTGATGACTTGAATTATTCAGAATGTTTGAGAAAGTGTTCCAGCAAAATAAAAATAAGTAAAAACTGAGATATTCAAGTTTGATATGGGTGGGAATATATATTTGAGTTTCCATTATTTCAAAAGGAATTACATCTATAAAAAGGGATTCAATAGTACATAGAGTGTTTGTAACACTATTCATGTATGAAGGAGTGAAAGTGCTGAAGAATTTGAACCCCAAGAAAGTGTTGACCATTAAGAATGAGATATATTCTTATTTGGGTTGAGGTTTTTAGGGAATAATTACCAAATATAAAAGGGGGAATCTAATGGATATAAATCACCAAATAAAACTAATCACCAAATTAAGAGAGGAAGAAGATAATTTTGAAAGTATTTTCACTAAAAACTCAACATCATACAGAGAGGATCAGATGAATCTATCAGATGGGAAATATTTGGAAAAAATAATAAGAATGAAGAAGAATATTGATCTATCAAACAGTAACTAAATTAAGACCTAATTGAAAAAAAACATCTTTAGATGTATAGGAATAGATATATAGGAATGAAAAGATGAATTGGATGGACTAGTTCTTGATATACAAAGGAAGAAGTAAGAATGTTTCTTTCCATAAACTATCTACGTAACAAAGTGATGAAGAATTAATGGATTAAAAAAATAAACACTATGAAATCCAACAAAATTATCATCTGGTGCAATAATTTCTTTGTGTTACAAAGTACCTCATTAAAAACGTGAAAATTCTCTTCAAAGGCAGTATAAATAACCAGGGAGAAGCTACAAGTTGGGAAACACTATCACTGATTATGGGAATATGATTGTTTCTAACCACCCACTAATTTTATAAGGACCCATAATTGGATAAGAATTGTTTTTATTTATAAACCACTATACTTGATATTTTATTATAATGGAAAATTCATGTAATGGTCACCACTATACACGATAAGAACTATCTTTTATTATTGAGTAGTGAACCTTATAAAAATAACATGTTCCACCTTTACTTTATTTCATATACTTTTATATGATAAATAAAAGATAATAGGAGAATATATATTATATTAAGTCTAAGAGGTAATTGTATAAAATGTTATAAAAGGTGAAAACTTTTCAGATACCGATTCACCCCCTTAGTGTTAGAGCATATCACAAGTGGTGCTCTCAATTAGAATCAAAGGGAGGTTTACCTCTATAGGATTCTCTATAGGAAAATTATTATGTTTTGAAGATTTGAATTTGCTTCTTATATTACAAATTAAGCACATTTTTAGTGAAGATTCAGTAATCTATTATAATGAATCCTATTTCTACCAAGAACTCTTTGAATAGGAAAAATAAAAGAAAAGAAAGCTACATAATAAATTAATCTTATGTAATAAAGAGGAAGAATAATTTTCTCCATTACATGATAAATATGTTTATATATTAGGATTGGAATGTGAAGAAAATTTGGATGATGTTTTCACCAAGTAAAAGGAATTTTTTTTACCTCAAGTATGTTGAGTGATCGTGAGGTATGTGAAACTTCTAATAGAAACGGTCCTCAAGAAGAAGATTTCGACATAAGTGTTGATGACGTTCAATCTAATTTTCTTTAAAATATATTAACTGATATTTTAAGTGATATTTTTTATTATTTTCCCAAAGAAACAATATCTCTTATTTTTGGATTATTTCAAAGCATGTTGGAAAAGATCACCAAACTATAAGAAAAACAAGATAATATGAAGAAGTATTTGTAAGAAAAAATTATAGATTGTACAAATCTATTAAAAAACGATTGATCTTTTAAAGAAATAAAAGTGGATCTTGAAATATATTCCTTATATTTTTAATGAAAATGTCTCAATGAATCTTAAGAGAAATAATAAGTTAGTAATAATTTGGGAGAAAAGATCCATGCACTTGATGAAAAGATAAAAAATAGCATTGAGGTCGTATATTTTCAATTACAAGTGAAATACTTGAAGGTAAATGAACTTGAATCCTTGATACAGAATAAATTTAAGATGTATAATGAGGAAATTGAAAGGTTAAATAATGTTTACGAGGAGAAGGTGATTATGATTGGAGATCTGGAAAACAAGCTCAATATGAGATTTCTCTAATTGGATGTTAAGTTATTCAATCTAGAGAATACACATAACGAGTATTTAAAAAAGAAATAAATTTTTTCTAATGGAATAATATTATATTTTTAGGGTTCTAAGGTTCAGATAAATCTAATATGTGAGAAGAATATCATTACTTCATTCAATGATCTATCTCAAACAATTATAAAGAAATAGGTATTGTCCATATTATCCTGTAATAATGTCTCTAAATATGTTCTCATGGACAAAAATTGGAAATAATATATGAAAAAGTGTGGATGATGAAATGAAATAATAATCATATCACCTTTACTAGGGTGGAATAGAAAAAGAGTGTGGAATATGGATCCCTACAAAGACCCCAAATAGTTATGAGGAAATCCTAAAAATTATATATATAATATTTAATAAAAAATAATTTTTTGGCCAATTTTGGTGCTAAAAAAGACTCAATAAATATGAATTAGATTTTTGGTACAATACTTTAAATGAAAAGACACAAAGGAATCCCATTCCAAGGGGATAAAGCTATTATTTACGAATCAAACTTCACACTCTAATAATAATATGAAAAATTCCAAATGTTTTGGAAATTTTTAAAATACTTATGATATTTGAAAATATTGGAGTCAGAAGGTTGACACATACCCATACAAACTTTTATATAAAGATAATAAAAAATTGCTCACATAATATGGTTAAAAAAGAAGAATAATCCTTGTAAAAAGGAAAAATAATCTCGTAAAAAATGTTCTCATAGGAAGAAAATTGATAATATATTGGACCCTAAATCGAAGAAGTTGAATAAAACTAATTCATCTAAGAGGTCAAATAATAAAGATGGATCTCAGAATAATCACTACGGAAACTCTTATCTTGTTGTAAAATTTCCTAATGAGTTGTTAGTAATATATATAGGGGATTTTAAGAAGATGGAATGTTTATAAGAGAAAAAAAAAGACTTCTGAAAAGGGAAAAGGGAAGGTTTCACATGAGGATAAAAAAAAATTGTGTTTGAGGTGAAACATGGTAATACATAATTCTAAAAATTAGCAAACAATAGTTGCAACAGAAGAAGGGTTCTTAAAGATGATGAATGTTGCACGAAGTGATACAAATGATTTAAAATCTCTTTAAGAAAGAAGTCACACAAATAATGAAATTAAATAAGTGATAAGATCGATATATCCTCAATGATAATTAATGTTTATATGCACAAGAATTAATAATGGATAAAATGGATAAAAATAGTTGTGAAAAACATCTCAATATTTTTTTCACATTTATATGTAAGGAAGATCCACCTTACTCCCTTAACCTTTGAGTTTTGTATTTATACTTTCAATACAAGTAATTAAACGTAATGTATTTACACAGGGAGAGAACATGAGAAAGAATAATGGTTTTAAACCTTGGTTATCCATGCTATGAAATGTTTGATCATGGAATACTTCCTATGTTGGTTTATGAAATTATCTTATGAAAGGTTCATTCTTAGTGAATATGTGAAAATTGTCTAAATTATGGACAACCACATAAGAAAGATCTATTTTGGATATTTATCCATAAGAAGTTCCCAAATAAAAACTTTTTAATAGATTCGTCATTATGACTATCATAAAGAAAGTCAACTTGAGGGGGAGAATTTGGAGAAAGTTAAATTTACTGCCTGAATTGTTATCTCATGAAAATATGATTATATTGAAAATTTCATAAATATCATCTCATTGGAAAAGGTGTGGTTTTTATCTCTCATCCTTGGTTTCAAAAAAATAATTACACAAAGGGGGAGTAATCGAATCAATCAATGGTATAAGAAAATAGGAAGATTGGAAGTGATCCAAGGTTGTTTATCCTACTTATTGTAATGGAATGTTTTTGATCCGTTTGTTAAAGCATGTGAACGAGTATCAAGTTGATATTACTTAAAAAAGTTTCTTGTATCATTTAAGCATCTTTAACCTGGAATAAATGTAGACAACCCTTGAAGAAAATTTTATGAGTTCTCATTCCATGAGGTATTAAGATCAACTAGTGAGGGATATATTTTTTTCTGAATAAAATCCACTTGTTTTATACATTGAGAATCGGTCATGGACACCTAAAGTGAAATTGTGGATGATAATTTACTTAATAATGATCTAATACCATTTTCCCATGACCTTTTTATTTCTTTTCAATTATAGGTATATAATTGAAATCAATTCTTATAACCATAATGGGAGATTGATTGGTTGAAAATAAAGGGAGAAAGATCCTAACAAATTGACATATACATTTGGAAATAACATTGAAATTATTTCAAACAAATAAAAAGGGGAGATTAAATATAAAACATTTTGTATGAGTTGTATTTATTGTCAATGGTTGTTATTCTTGAAAATGGTTCTTAATAAAATATATTTATTTCATCAATTTCTATATGTCGATGAATTTATATAGAAGAAGTTGTTGAATGTTTGACAGAAGTACACCTACGATTAGTAAAAAAATTGTAAAATTGTAGATGAAGTGCTCAAGTCTTATAATATTAAGGAAGTTATTTTGAAGACTTAGATTTCATCTTATCATGATTTTTGTGCTATTATTAACAACTAAAACATGTGATATTCTTTTTGAAGAAACACATTTTTTATCAACATTATGGAAGTTTCCTTAATAATTATTTCTTAAGAAGTTTTCTATTGAGAATGGTAAATATGTGCTTAAGGGGGCTTTTAATTAAGATGTATGAAGAAAAATTTATAGAGATGAAGTAGATGATCAGACAGAGGGTAGTGAATAGATTCCATTAGAAAAAGGCCGATTAACCGAGGTTATTAGATGAATTCAATCAGACCAATACCAATAGACACCATTTTTTATGTGTCTATCTGATGGAAAAATATATTACATTCAACGGATTGAGAATTATTTGGGATAAATAATGGATGATAAGGGAAGTATATTTTTGACTAATTATAATAACAAATTACATCATATAGATAATGATCAAGAAAACATATTTCATTTGATTTTAATTCAAGTGTTCTTAATTAATAAAATAACCAAATTCCATGAGTCTATGATTATTCTTAATAATTTATCTGAATTAAAAATACTCTAAAAGAGAACTTAATCATCTAAGTTCAATGGATAAATTGGGGAGTGATTGTGAAATTTTAATATTATGAAAATATTTAGTTGTGATAAAACTCATGTTTCTAAATATTTTAAAGAGATGGTTGAAACTTCAAAAATAATATTTATACAAATTCTATAAGAAAAACTTATATAAATATCAATATGTTAAGTAAATAAGTTGAAATGAGGTATTTAAAAGTTGTAACTAGACGGAGAAGTCCTATGTGATATAATTCTTTAAAAGTTTCAAAAAATTGAAAACACATCAATGGATCGAGTGCAATGGATTGAGGAATATTTTTGGATAGGAATATTATATGAAAATATAATGTTACTAGATGTATTTAGTTCAATGTTTTAAAGTTCATTATAGTTAGAAGGAATCATATCAAGTCCATAAGATGAAGAACTATCTAATAGAGGAAATATATATAGATTCAAAAAAGATCAATGGATAGGGAAGGGGTCTTCATTAAGACTCTATCAGATAGAAGTTGTTGAAACTTCTAATGAGTTGGATTAGATATAAGATTTTTTATGAAGTTATCAGAATGATATTTTTGTGTAACCTTTATAGGATAAAATTTTCCATCAAATATTTTAGGAAAGAGGTTGTTAGGGTTTTTGAATAGTTGCATTAAACAGATCTTTGAAGATGATGTTAGTATGAAAATGTTACAAAGACATTAGTATGACTATTATGAAGTAAATAGAAATAGTTTTACAATGTCAGTAGAAAATATAAGTAGAAAATATATCTGATGGTTCAATGGATGAAGGAAAACTAACAAACATATCTGAACCCAATGGATAGAAGAAGTTCCCCCCAAAATCATGTTGAATATATTTTCAATGTAAGATAAAAAATATTTTTCATATTTTATTTTGTAAATAATGTCAATGGTTTGAGGAAGTTTTTCATGAAACATTTTCGAGACATTCCAATAAAGTTATAAAGGAACACCAGATGAAGTTTCATCATACGAAATATGTGTTATAATGTTTTTTCTAAAAGAATGTTTAAATAAATTTACAAATATTGTAATGTTATTAATAATGGAGATGCTAAATAGAACATTCAGTGTTTCCAAAATAATGAAGGAAGTTTGTGATTCCAGAAAAGATTAGTAAATTCAAGGAGTATTTTTAATGAGTTTGATGTTTGAGAATTTTGGATAAAGATTCACAAAGAAATCAAAATAATTGTAAAGTTTGAAACTTATGTTTAATTTGGGTGATAAAATATTTTTTAGTTCAAGTTCTTTATCAAGGAAGTGAACCTATATAAATAGTTACAATAGTATTGAGAGTGTGTATAACATTATTCACATGTGAAGGAGTGAAATTGTTGAATAATTTTCACCATAAAGAAGTATCAGCCATCAAGCATGATATATATTCTCATTTGGGTTGATGTTTTGAGAGAATAAGTATGTGATAGAGTTGGGGGGTAACAAATGAATACTAATAACTAAATAAAACTAAGAACGGGATAAATAATTTAAGAAGAGATGTTCCGATGGATTGTTATAGGATGAGTCAATATGAGAGAGAGAGAGTATTTAATGATGCAATCATAAAAATATATTATGATGGAACAGGATGAAGGAATATGAAGAAGTCTCTATCGAACTATCACTAAAAAAACCTCACTATAAAAAATCATCATATAGATATGGATACACATACAGAAATAGAAATTAGAATTGGATGTACTAGTTTTGAATATGTAAAGGAAGAAGTAAGAAATTTTCTTTCTACTTTCTATTCATGTAAAAAATTGAATAAGAAGTGAAAGAAAAAAGTAGCAGTATGACATCCAACATAATTCTCGTATAGTGGAAGACTTTCATAGTGTTACATACTACCATAATAAAAATGTAAAGACTATTTTTGAAGGAAGTATAATGAAACAGTGTGGAGCACCAAGTTGGATAAGGCTCTCACCGTTCTAGAGAATATTATTTTTTTTCCTTTCCCTCCTAATGTTTAGGGACCTGCACTTGGATAAGAATTTTTTTCTTACCAAACCACTATACTGGGTATCTTATTATTGTGAAGAATTTGGGTAGTGATCATCACCATAAATGAAATGTATGATCTGCTCTCATTGACTAGTGAACCTTGTGAAAATATCATGCTTCGTCTTTAATTTCATTCATATAACTTCACATGATAAATAAAATAGAATTGAAGAATCAAGATTCTAAAAATTCTAAAAAGTAAAGAGATAAAAATTTACAAAAGGTGAAAAAGATCCCAACACTAATTCACCCATAGTGGTGAGCATATCCCATGTTTTCCTCTCAAAAATAGTTATCTAAGTATGGTTATAGAACCCTGAAAGATATTTCTATGTGTACTGGTCATGTTATCAAGGTAAAGGAGCATGATAAATCAGTACTGTAACTTTTTTGAAGACCAAAGGGTCTAGTAAGATTAACTAGGCTTTTATAAGCTTCATAAGATAGACCTTGTTATATGTTTGCCTCTTTTTTCACACTAATGTTTTCCTAAAATATGAATATGTAGATATTTATTAGTGAAGACATTCCTTTCTCTTAGACTTTCCATTGTTGGGTTTGATGCAAACTATTGTTTTGTATCTATCACTATCAGTTTAGGGTCTTGTGATTTTTTCCATCAAGGGATATATTTTAAGGTCATAAATATTTGACCAAATAATATAGTCTATGTTAATGAAGTGTGGACCAAGAGATTTGTGACCAAACTACCTAATTAGGACTCATAAGGTTGAGAGTACTCCAACACCATTTTGAATGGGAGATGATGATACTATAAAAATTGGATCAAGGTAAATGAAGAAAATCACTCATTAGGTGATGGAATTATCATGTTTTCAGGGATTAGGAGGATTAGGGGAAATCTTTTCCAAGAAAATACGCATCTATTTAATAGGCCAGAGGCTTGTATGATTATCTAAATCATGTATAGTGACACAGAGGGGTCCTTTGAAGTTGAAAAAAGTCCTTATGAAGGGATATAATATTTTTATAATTTTAAACACTTGAGAAATTAAGTAGGGTTTGGATAAAATTATACACAAGGAGAGTTTTTTCACCCTGTGGATAGTTCATATGGAAGGGGTTAAGTGAAACTTAATGTGAATTAAGGGTTTATTACTAGTATAAAATACCTTATAAAAGTGGGCGTTTAGTTTGTACTCATGAATCTTAGATCAAATGTCATTCATTTTAGGGTCACGTGATTAGGACAACCAAATCGTCCAAGAATGATGTATCGTATCCCTATTTCGAGAATGGGAAAGGAATATAGTGAAATAAAGTCAAGGATGTCAAATTTACATTAATTTTTAGATTTTGGGTTGTGTGAATCACGATTCAAAGATAATTAACTAAGGATGATGAGATAGGGAAAATTTTTTAGGCATACTAATGAGTCACTCTATGCTGATGAGTTCTACTACAATATTTCCAAGGCTTATAAGGATTGGGGGTCCATTTTTAAAGGAAATACACCTATGGTTGATAGGCTAGAGGTACATATATATGATCTAGGTTCCAAAATTCATAGTCAATCAGTGGTTCCCTTGAATCCATAAAAATTATTTTCTAAGTCCTATAGAATATTTTTATAGATTAAAAAACTTGATAAATGAAGTAAGTCATGTGGAAAAGGGATATCCAAGAAGGGTTTTGGCACCCTGGATATATTTCATTCAAAAAGGACCAAGTTAAACTGGAAATTAATAAAGAGAAAATTTCCAATATATAATAACTTTGAAAAGGGGTGTTTAGTTTATGGTCATGAGGATTATAACATATTTTTTTGATTTAGGGTCATGCGATGAGGACCACCAAGAGGTCGAGATTGAGGTACCATATCCCTACTTTGAAAATAGGTAAATTATTTGGTGACGTAAAATTGAGGATGTCAAATACACTTGAATAGTTGAATTATGTATTATTTAAATCACAACTTAGTGTTTGAACTAAGGATCATGAGATGGAAAAATCATACTAGGGATAGTCAAAAATCACTCTGAGGTAACATGTTCTACTATAATGTTGACATGGATCATAGGGATTAAACGAACCTTTTTCATGGAAAAGATGGATCTAGTGAAATTCCATCAAATTATATACTAAGGATAGAAGAATACATGAATATTCAAGAATAGGGTACCCTTAAAGACATATATCTTCCTTACTAAGGGAAATGGTATGTTTGGAAATATTTAAACACTTGAGTAGTGAAGTGGGATATAAGAAAAATGGATATCCAAGGGGGTTTTCACCCTAAAATTTGTGCCTCCATATACTGAACAGTGTATCAAGGTGAAGATATATAATAAATAATTGGTATAACTATTTCTTGAAGTGAAGGGCCCATTGATCTTAATGATTCTTTTCTAGGGTCATGAGATAGACCCTACAAACTTTTCACCACTTTTTTATCTCTAATTTTTTAATAAGATCTGAAGATGAATACCTTAGGAAGTGGAGACTCATATTTTTCTCATATCACCCTTTATGGGTATTTAGTATAAAAATATATTTTCTCTTTATCACATTCATTTTAGGTTGTTGTGATTTGGTCCATCGAGGGAGAGAGTTCAAGGTCATACAACTATTACCAAAGTGCATACAATTTGAGGTAATGATGCATGGACCAAGAGTTGTGAGAAATAGAAATATAATTAAGAAATTTGAGGTTTACAATACTTAAATAATCTTTTTAAAAAGAGACGGATATGTTGTAAACTGTGGATCAATGTTCTTTAATCATGAGTAATGGTATGGGAAAAACATTTAAGGGATGGTTTCGGGTTACTTTGGGGTGATAGACTGTGTTAATATTTTGTTATATATTGTGAGTATTAGGGGACATTTTTTTAATGAAAAGATTCATTTGGTTGATATGAAAGAGGATTGTTTCTAGATCCAACTCATTAATAATTAATAAGAGGGTCCTTTTAAGATGGATGCACTCCCTTCTAAGGGTAGTGGAAGGCTGGTGGTATCTTGAGACACTCAAGACACAAAGTGTGATTTATAGAACAAGTTGCTCCGAAAGATGATGGAAGAACACCAATCCTTGGTTGACCATAATTAAGTTATTTTGGTTCTTTTATAAGGAGTGATAATGGAAGTTAGTCTATGTAGATTAACGTCATGAAATGATGGAACAAAGACTATAAATTTAATGAAATGGGACACAAACGTAGTTGTTCTACAATTTAGGGTCATGCGACAAGGACCTTATGCTACATAGTTTATCAACATGCAGTTAAGATGATATTCATATTAAATTTTATTTTTTCATAATTTTATTGATAAAAAGCCATATGTTTGGGGGTGGGGGTTACAAATATGACACGTATGAAAGAAAAAATTGTGTATATCTGAATCATACATAAAAAAGTGAGTTTTATTTACTCAACCATTCTTGAGAAGTTAAAGGTATTTCATAGTGGAACTTTGAGGTATCCTATATTTAGTCATGATGGTTCTAGTTACACCCAAATAGGGTGACGAATAATGACCTCTAAACTCACATGAGTCGTGAACTGTGTGACAAACAAGATGCGGTCTGAGTGTATCACATACTACATTGTCCTGGGGTACATCACAATGAGTGATAGAAAGTATGGGGAATTATTTCCGTAACATGTATCCTCTAATGGGATAAACTATATTGATGACTCCTGTATAGATTCGACTCATATGTATGAGGAGTCCCTTGTATGGTTTTTTATTTTTGTTATATCATTTGTGCATGAGGTAAAAGAAACTCATCTTAATGTAGTTAATCAAAGATATCCATTATGGATGAAGGGTGATTTGATCAGGCACTAAGATGAGCTAGAAAAATTTATGATTCTTGTGTTTAGACTCAGCTGGGTCTGATTCTTGGGTCTAGACATAGCTGGGTCTCACTATACATTATGTAAAGGTAGGAATCAAGGAACTTCAATATTTTTTAAATAAAATCCACTTTTTATAATTAAAATCATACACAAATAGAGGGAATTGTTTTATAAATTGATATTGGAATCAATATTAAAGATCAAAATTTCTCTATGTACCTGCTAAATATTGGAATGAAGCCACACCTAGTTATTTCATTTATCCCTATATAGATCAAACTCATACATATGAAGAGGGAACTATTTAACAATCTATATACAATTTTTTTTTTGGATTTTTCTAAAAAAATATGACTCTTGCGTAGGGAGTAAAAATTTAGTCTTACATTAGATCAGGGCCCTCATGTAATTGAATCATCTCCGTAAAAGGTTCCAAATTAATGTAGGATGAGAAATGTTTCATAAATTTGTGGCTTGGAATGGGATAGAAGATCCAAGAATCACTAGGTATCCTATGCTAACAGGAATAATGAAACTCATGTTTCTTGGAGAGAAATTTACCCTACAGAGATTTGGATCATTTTTATGGGAAACACATATGGGTTTCACCTTAGTATATAACCATTTAGTGAGATGATAGAGGCCAAAACATCAAGGTGAAAGTTAGAATTTTAATGCTTTACTTTTCTAATGATGACACATGTGGTTGTTGGAATCATGTAACACTCCCCTATATAGGTTTGGATTATATGTAGGGAATAAACATGGGGTATTATTATCCTAGGAATAGTAGATTTGAATTATATTGATAATTCAGGTGTCACTATGTATCATGTATGGATTGGAATCAAGTCATACATAGTTCTTAAAAATAGGGTCCCTTGCATAGATCAGAATTATATATCTAGGGATGGGTCATTTTGTTTCTCAAAAGACATATTACCCATTATATTCTGAGTGTATGATTTATGACTATTATGAAGGTAATATTCTCTTATATTTGTAGAATCTATCACTTATTGAGGAATATTCAATATTTTTTTATCCAAATAAACATGATTTATTTTAATGCATACCAATCACTAGAGAGGGTTATGATGGTAAGGAACCAATGGTGGGGACCATGAAAATATACCCATACATCTCCATGTATCCTGAATGGTTAAGAATCAATCCATGCATAGTTTTCATATGGTATGTCCCCTACCTAGATATGACTCTTTTGTAGAGGAATTACATTTATTTACATTTTTCTAGGCCCAATATAGGGGATTCATGGATCAATATATATCTGATATCGAGAGAAATCAATCTACACATAGTTTTTGAAAATAAGAGGTCTCCCCTGCATAGTTCATCCTCAAATGTAGGGGAAATAAAAAAGGTGAATTCTATTTTGGACATTATGGCCAGGCCCAAGATTAATAGATCTAGGTGTCACTATGCAATCTATGGTAATAAAAATCAATCCAGGTATAGTTATTATAATGAAACCCCCTATATAGATCTATCTCATTTTGTAGGGGAAGGGAAATTTTATTTTTAACACATGTTCATAAACAATAGAAACCATTTCAAAGTCTCCCACTCAGACTAGGCTTATATATAAGAGGGAGGTTTGTTTATTTTCTAATTATGAGGATAGTATTTGGGTCCATGGTAGAGTAGCTAGAAGATTCTACATATCAAATGATATTAGGAATAAATACATCTTTTAGTTATTTTAAAATATAATTACTTGCATAGATCTATCTCATATGTGATGAATAGATAGTATTAATGCTCTAACTAATAGGATGACCATGTGATAAATAATTCTACTTGGATTAAGCTCTTATGTGGGGGGGGGATTTCCAAAAAGAATGTTCTACTATGAGTTGTTTAATGTTGTGTAGGATGGAATTCCACCTCATAGTTTAAGGTCATGTAGTTTGGATGGTGATTTTGTAGTTTAACATCAAATAGAAATGATATAAAAGCAATGAAGTTTAATGCATTACCTCAAGGACATGGATTCTTATGTTGGAATGATGTAATGTATTTTTTATAAGACTTTCATTATTTTATTGGTGTGATGTTTTCACCATCCATTGTGGATAAGGATTATGATCTATTGTAATAGAACTTATATTTGACATAAGGCCCCTCCTTTATTGGCTCAAACTTTTGAGGATTTTAAAATTGTATCATCAGGGTTCTATGAACCAATACCATATCTAATTATATAATTTAGTGGATATGGAACTTATGATTGAAATATTTTTTAATCTGATTCATATGGACTTCTAGATTGTACAAAGTATGTAACCTCTTCTCATTGAATTATTCTAACACATCAAGTCACTACTATACATATTCATCTTCTGAGAGATGACCATAAATAACAATTCATAGTGTGTAAAATTGGACCTTTATTAGCATAATTTCTTCTATTTCAAAGAACATTTAATATGGGGTCTTTTATATAGTGGTGTGGATTGTGGCATGTCAGGGCAATAGGGAATGCAAGATTTTTTTATGGAAAATATTTATTTTCCTTGTCCACTATTTTCTAGAATATATTTAACATATCCTTATTAAACACCTCTATATTTCTATTTGAGACTACACGATGGAATGAATAATGATAGACACAAAATTTTGTGATGATATTAGAAATCATTAATTTGATAAAATTCTTCAACTTGACTTTCTTGAGGGGTACGACCTTATTTCATTTTGACTAAAAGTTAGTAACAGTAACAATGTAATTAATCTACTTGGATGTAGGTAGGGGATATTTCCCTAGGAAATCCACTCCCCCTAATGAAATCAACTAAGATTATTTGGAATAATTAATCAAATATAGGGGCTAATGGATGAAGTGTAAATATATTTTAAAGGAAAAACATTTCTTGGTGAAATACAAAAATTCTTGTATCATTGTCACCTAGAAATAAGTATGTATCCTAATTTTCTGAGAGAATCTAGATCCAAACTATTGGGTACTGAAATAGCCTGCATAAACTTCTTATATTACCCTACGGGTCTATGCTTCTGTTATGCATCTCAGGAGGAATTTTTTAAAGCTTCATTTATAGAGAATTTTTTTTCATTTAGACCATCATAATGGGTGAAGTTCATTACTCAATGTCTGATATATTCCTTTTTGGATAGATTCTATGGAATGATCCTATTTAATAGATAGTCCATTATAGGTCTCGTCCATCTAATATTGGATGTCATCTTATCGTGACCCGAGGTAATTCTAATTTGATGGATATCCTCCAAGTCATAGATACTAACCGAGGAGACTACCCTTTAGTGGGTAATGTAGAAGACTATAGTTTCTTGGACAAGATTAAAAAGGGTTATGGAGACATTGGCCAATGAATCATTATGAGTATTTTTTTTAATGGATAATTTGTTTCAATATCTATTGAAAATGCAATTCCTCCACCAATCCTTTCAAATGGATGGTGAGAGGGGTCAATTATTCCTTCTTGGTGGCTTATTCTCCATTAATATGTTTAACCACAAGTTCTAAATTACCTTTGATAGTGAAATGATTTATTGTAGCTACAGGGATAGATCTAGGCCTATAATTAGGACTTTTTATTCCAAATAATAGTTGGTGAAACCTTTTAAAAAAATATTATGGAAAAATTTCCTTTTTTAGGGAAAAAATACAATCCCCAAACCAACCTGGTTGAACTTTAGGATTTCCATTCCTTTCCCACCTAGGATAAGAGAGTCACCATAAAAATATGTATCCCATGTGTGAATATTTTAATAGGTATATAAAACCTCTTCATATAGAAATTTAGTGTCGACTAGTGTGCTCTTTGGGGAATGATGTGTTGTTCTAAAAATAGCTAGCACTTTCCCTTTGATTTCTTTTGTGACATGAATTAGATATCGTATTATTATAGGATTATTTTCCATCGAACCAAACACCTTTTCAATATAGTGCAGTTGTGGATATACATGAGTGGGATCATATAGGAGTCTAAACAAACTTTATGGTGTTGTAAGGAATGCCTCGTATATTTCACTACAGTAATTGCACAATATTTATTCTCAATATAGGAATATTGATTTTCAATATCTAGAATAGTTTAAATGAGATAGTAGAGACTGTTTTCATTCCCTGTATCATTTTTCAATGAGATAAGCGTGTTGAGAGATCCCTCCAATGTTTCCATGTATAGGATGAGTGTATTTCCTTCTACTGGTGGCATTGTGACTAGTGGGTATAATAGGTATTTCTTGATGTTCTTGAAGGATTCCTAAAAAACTCAATCCATAGATAAGATACTCCCTTATTCATTAACATTATTCAGGGGAGGCATTTTTTAGCCAGTTTCGTTGTGAAACACTTAATGTAAGTGAGGAATAACTGTATCCCTCTCAACTCTTTAAGGTTTTAAGAAGCCTATATCATGCGCATCATGATGGTAATTTTGGAGTCAACTTTTATTTCTTGGTGGAGAACCAAAAATACTAGGAATTTCCCAAATATTACCCAAAATAGTGAATTTTAGTGGGTTAATATTTAAGGTGTTCTATAGTAATTTTTCAAACACTATTTAAAGATCTGTGAGATGGTCCTAATGATATAGAGACTTAACCACTAGGTCATCAACATGGAATTCCATGATTCTTCCTAGGAAGGGATTAAAGATTTGTTTCACATTGGTAAGTGGTGATAACATTATTAAATCCAAATTTCATGACCTGTATAGTGACCCACGATTGATATAAATGGATAATACATCATTTTATATGAATATTCTTCACATTACAAAAATACATGCATGAAGACCATAATAGTTTTGCGCATTTTGTAAATTAGAACACATTGTTCAAGTTTGGGGAAATATCTTCAATATCTTCTTTAAAGATCTCATCTTTTAGTGCTCATACTTAAAACCTTTCTCCATAACTTCAAGAAAGGAAAAATAAAAAATGGGGTGAGATCTAATACTCAGTAAGGGTAAATAAATGAAATATCTAAGAATAACATGAACATTATGGCATAAGAACATGAGCATAAAATTTTAATATCATACAATGCATAAAAAGATCACAATTATAATATATAGAATAAATATTGGAAGTTAAGAAGACATAAAATCATAATAAAATCAAGAAAATGAACCATGTTATCATATCAAATTCATATGACATAAAATTTGTAGAAGACACAAAAACATGATAAATCATTGCCTACAAGTCAAGGAACATTTCCAAAACATAACAGCATACTTAATGGGGAATACACAAATTAGGAAGGACACACCACCATCCCTAGTTGTATTCCCTTCCTTGTAATGGATCAGGGTTTTCCCTATTCACATTTTTTATTAGGTTTCCCTATCTTCCCATAGTGGATCGAGTTTACACATCTTCCAATAATGGATATGGTTTCCCCCTCTTCCAAATTGGATCAAGCCTGTTGACTTGATTCTCATCATTATCGAATGAGATATAAAAATTTACCCAATGCATTGGAGGGATATATAGGTCCAACCATCTCATAATGAAATCCTATATACATGAGCCACAAAATCATAAAAAATATACCATAACCCATGAAATAAAATGGGTTTCATAAACATGTAATTAAATCTTAAACTGTGGAAAAAATAGTTTTCATAATCATTTCATCAAATAATAAATTGTGAAAATAAGCGAGTTTCATAAGCCCCTAACTCGTGAAATAAAAATGGGTTTCATAAATATATGACTCATGAAAGAGAAATTGGTTTCATAAACACCATGTCATCAAAACATAAACTATTGAGAAAAAAATATGAATGAAACCTTTGGATAATTTCCCCAAAAAAGAATAAAGTACAAAAAATTATGTCATCTTATATGTAGAAGGATTTTGAAAGATCACATGGAACATTTTTTAAGGAAAATATACTTTATTTGAAAATATTTTTCATAAAACCATTCCAAAAATCTTTTTCTTATAAATAAATCATTATAAATTTAATTAAAAATTTATTTAGGAAAATATCATTTCTGCTATGAAAAATACTTTTAAAAAAAATCATTTTTGAAAATTTTTTCTGTTAAAATATATTTGAAACTTATAAAGGAGTCTTGATAATATTTTTGAAAACCTTTTTCTTTTAAAACACCTTTTGAACTCATAATAAAATCTTGACAATATTTTGAAAATATTTTTTCATTTAAAATGATTTGAAAACCAAAAATGAATTCTTGAAATAATTTTTGAAACCCTTTTATTTAAAAATAGATTTTAAAACTTTTAAATAAATCATGAAATCATTTACACCGTTTTATTTTAAAATATCTTTTTGAAAACATAAAAAGGAATATTTGAAAATCATTTAAAAACTTATCAAATATTAAACCTTTTTCCTTGAAAAAATTATACTCAAAAAATTTACATAATATTAGGATTTTTATAAAAAAATTACCCTGTAAACTTATTAATTAATCTCTATGAATATGATGATCATGATAATGTATAAGTCAGTACATCCCAAACATTCCATTTGCACCTTAAAAGTTTAAGAAAGTGATATAATCAGAAAATGATTAGAAGATTCCTTTTAAAATAATATTAAAAGGTAAAACATGGGTAAAATATGCTTTAAACATCATAGGATATTAGTAAAATATTTTTTAAACATTTTTATAAAACATAGTTTCGAAAGAACACAGATTTTCAACTTAAAGGAGAAATAAAGTCACATTATCATAATAATATTTTTTCTTAATTATATTAAGTATGATGGAGTGGGAAAATGGTATAATTTATTTAATATAACAACAATAAAAATATTATAATTATATTAATTATATTTCATGAGATATGGATCATAATATTTCATCAATGTAAGCATAATGATAAACAATCTTAATAAATGACAAGATTGTAGCAATAAACTGTTAAAACTTTGGTAACTTGAATCATAATAAAATAGAAACAATAAAACTAAATGAATCATAAAATATCATGAAAATAAATATATTCCTGATATAACATGTCAAATTTAGTTTATACACCTCATAGAAAAATATAGGTGCATAACATGTCATGTGTGTCAATAAAGGAAAACTGAGACAAAAATCACTTTACTGATTTTGTAACTTTTAAAACATGAAACCCATGAAATAAAGGTCATAAAATTGATATGTAAATAACCATAAATTTAATTATAATTATCATATAATACACCCATGGGTAGTATACACACCATATATAAGAAATAGGAGGTGAACTTGGCTTGTGTCTGACAGAAAGTAAAAGTGAGATGAGAAAGCGCTTATTACTTGTGTAACTTTTGAATCATGATCCCAATAAAAGAATAACATAAATTGAAACATATAATATAATTAAATAAATTAAATTAATGATATAACATTTCATAGGATGGTATATACACCACAATATAGAAGCGAGTTCATAATATATCATGTATCTCACAAAAATAAAAAGTGAGATGAAATTGTTGTGCCTTAAGTCATGAACTTCTTCATACATGTTCAAACCTTATGTGTATTAAATATAAATTTATTATAAATGTTAAAAATAAATATATAATTATATATAATACCATATATGATTTTTTATGACTTTATATTACTTTTTTATTAACAACTCCATGGTAATTTTATATTTCAAGTAATATCTTCTTTGTTTTTCAAATATGTTTTTGATTGTAATTATTGATCCTATTACTTAGATAATGATTTACATATTTAAATAATGTAAATAATGATATAAATATCATATATATTTATTATATATTTATTTATGATAATATTTAGTATATATAAATATAAAATGGAATACACCATTCTGGGAGACAATAGGACGTACGTACCCATGAGCGATGTTTCCGTTGTATTGTTAGATTAAAAGAAAGAAAGTAAATTAAATATATGTATATATATATATATAATATCATTCCATTAGAATTAATATTTCATATATATCATATAATTCACTAAACCCATCCTTAATACATTGCATGTAGAGTTTGAATGATTCACATCGCTTTGAGGAGACAGTAGTCCACACTCCCCAAACAAAATTATTGTATTTACAAAAAATGGAAAGTAAGAAGGTATGTGTTATATAATAACTATATAATAATATTATATCACAAATAAAATATAAATCATATCAAAATAGATTTTCGATCATAATTTTTAACCATGAGTGGTGGTAAATGCAAAACGAACAACATCGTTTTGTGAGGCTGTAGTTCGTCGACACTAGTGCAGAAAAAAAAATTTTACGTCGGTTATTTTTCATTATTTACATCGGTTTTTAGGCGACGTTAATACGGACGACGTTATAAGTAACGTTTTTACGTCGGTTATTTAAAACCCGACGTAACATCCCTAACATCACGGTGTTTATCACGTCGGTTCATTAATAACCGACGTGATAAATATGCGCGGGGGGGGGGGGGTTATCACGTCGGTTATTTTCTAAACCGACGTGATAAAACGCCTGGGATATCGTTTATCACGTCGGTTATGACATAACCGACGTGATTAACCCTTCCCCGGGCCTATTATCATGTCGGTTTCTTAAATAACCGACGTGATAAAAAGGCCTGGGAAACGTTTTAGCACGTCGGTTATCCAATAACCGACGTGGTAAATCGATTCCCAGGCCTTTTAGCACGTCGGTTATATTAAGAACCGACGTCATAAAAGGCCCGGGAACGGTTTATCACGTCGGTTCTCGAAAAAACCGACGTGATAAACCCCTACCGATTTATTTACCACGTCGGTTATAAAATAACCGACGTGAAAGCGATATTTTTTTTTAAATAATTGCACTTCTCTCACCAAAAAGAAACCAGAAACCAAACAAAAATAACCATTCCAGCCCTCCCCCAAGCCCCAACTAAACCCCACCCTCATCTATACCCACCTAACAACCTGGCCAGCCCTCCCCCACCACATTGGAGCCCCACCACAACCCTTGGACACCCCCCACCCCTTGTACAGCCCCCCCACCCTCATTTACACCCCCACAACCCCTAGTACAGCCTCAAACACCCATTGGACACCCCTCCCATATCCCTTGGACACCCCCCACCCCTTGGACACCCCCCACCCCTTGGACAGCCCCCCACCCTCATTTACACCCCCAAGACCCCTAGTACAGCCTCAAACACCCATTGGACACCCCCCCCCCACACCTTGACAGCACTCTCAGACCCCTTGGACACCCCCCCGACCCCTGTACACCCCCCCGACCCCTAGGACAGCCCCAAACACACCTTGGACACCCCTCCCATATCCCTTGGACACCCCCCACCCCTTGGACACCCCCCACCCCTTGGACAGCCCCCCCACCCACATTTACACCCAACCGGCCCCTTGGACAGAACTCCCAGACACCTTGGACACCACTCCCATATCCCTTGGACACCCCCCACCCCTTGGACACCCCCCACCCCTTCGACAGCCCGCCCACCCTCATTTACACCCCCCGAACACTAGGACAGCCTCAAACACCCCTTGGACACCCCTCCCATATCCCTTGGACACCCCCCCCCACCCCTCCCATATCCCTTGGACACCCCCCCCCCCCACCCCTTGGACACCCCCCACCCCTTGGACAGCCCCCCACCCCCTGGACACCCCCCCGACCCCTTGGAAACCCCCCTACCCCTTGCAAACCCCCCCATCCCCTTGGACAGCCCCAAACACCCCTTGGACACCCCTCCTATATCCCTTGGACACCCCCCCACCACTTGGACACCCCCCCCCCCACCCCTTGGACAGCCCCCCCCCCCCCCCCCCACCCTCATTTACACCCAACTGACTCCTTGGACAGCCCCAAACACACCTTGGACACCCCTCCCATATCCCTTGGACACCCCCACCCCTTGGACACCCCCCAACCTCATTTACACCCCCCGACCCCTAGGACAGCCCCAAACACACCTTGGACACCCCTCCCATATCCCTTGGACACCCCCCAAACACCCACCCACCCCCTTGGAACCTCTCCCCCCATACCAAAATCCAGACCAGAAAAACCATCAACAGTAGACCAAAACAAGAAGTAGAGAAAAATTAAACATTCACTTATATAACATTCAAAACTTACACTGTCAACTTCAAAAAAAACTAAATCCAACATAAACGACTATGAAATACACAATTACATTGACAATATTCAAAATTACATTTTACATTACAAACAACTAAAAGTCAATCAAACCTGTAAAATAATTTGACCACTCCACTTGTAAGTGTTTGATATCTTCAGCAGTAAAGGGTTGAGGGTCATCAAAAAGCTACAAAGGAAAAGGATAGTAGTCAACGTGTATAATGAATAAATAAAATTGAAATATTATGAGAAAGAGGAAATCTTACCAGGTCAAAACTCAGAACTGTCCCAGTTGTTATTATTTCATACATAAATCTTAACATGTAATATCCGCATTCGATGATGCCTTGTTGCTCATGACATTTCTGTTTGAATGAGTGTAAATTCAATATATTATTTTTATGTATTAAATCAAAATGTACAAATTATAAATGGATATTTACCTTCGCATGTACATATTTGATCTTGAAATTCCTTTTCTTTGCGCTTTTTCGAAAGTGGACCCATGCCCTGTTAGAAAATAATACGAATGGGGTAAATTTAAAATTCATTATAATATATAAAACTATTGTGAAATTGAAACTTACGTTTCCAATATATTCTTAAAACTTTCTCGCACATCATCATGGAGAGAGCATATCCAATAAAGTGTTTTCTCCCTAGGGAAAAAAACCCCTAACATCCAATGATCCCTGATAAAAGGAAATTTAACGTTAGTGGTTTTTTATGTTAAATGATAATTAACTCTTTGAGAGGGATGTGTTTCATACCTCTCACAAAAAGGCATCATCCAACACTATGTGATTACATTCTTTTCAAATCTATCAGCAATATAAAGCATTCTTTGTTCCTCATCCAATGCACATGCTTCAGGGGAAATCAATTGTGGGTCCATGAATCCATATACATCTGTCAGCTCATTCCTCTCACAAATTTTATACAGATACCTAATACAAATCAGACATAAGTATACATTTTTAATAAATATAACGCAAGGAAAAGGTGTTAAGACTTACATGATAAAAATTTGTACCACGTTGATGCCCAACTTATCTCCAGTGACAAACTCCATGATATCAGTTTTCATAATCCCCACACTTAGTTCATGTCCACAGACATGAGCTTCCATTGTAAAGTCATAATGATCCAACAACAAATTTGAATATCTTGACAATTTTTCAAGACTGCTAGTATCTGCATCTGATGTCATAGCTATCTGTCTTTGTTGTTGTCTATACAGTATTTCTTTACCTTTGAAGTATTCCTGTAAAAATAAATTGAAAAATATATTAGTTTCCAAATGATAAAACATTAATAAAAATATAAAATAAAAGATATAACATCCATACCTCTATGGTAATGAGTCGAAGAAGTCTGGATGGCCAAAGTAAAAAATGGCCGATACTATGTCCAACTGTCGTCACCTCATCTGTAGGTAATGGTATCCGAGCTGATCTATCTATAATATCCTGTACAGTGACCCTCTGATTATCTACCTCTAACTGTTGATGATGAACTGTATCTCCTATAAAATATACCATCCCATATGCAACTATATGATGTTGAGGATCATCAACATACAACTCACAATAAGTAGGTACCTGCGGCGGAGGAGGAGGATCAAAAATGGGGTCCGCAGGCTGAGGTGGGGGAGTGGGAGCTACTGGGAGAGGTGGAGTGGGAGCTGCACCCTGAAATTGTCTTTGCAAGTCTGCAAACATAAACTGCACCGATGCTCTAATCTTTTCCTCCATTGTCACATTAATATTATGGACTTCAGCCTCCAAGGATTCTATTTTTTTTATAAACTCCCTCAACGTTAGAAGTTGAGGAACGTGGCAACACTTTTCTTACCGATACACCTGCCGGATATCCTCTTACACGGCCAGGATGTTCGGGCTTTCCCAATGCCACAGATAAAATATCTTCCCTCCCAGATGGTGTAAATGTCCCCTGTGAACTCTGATCTTCAAGAGAGTCCTGTAATAATTAATTGAACATTTCTATAATGATTGGAAATATATGACAAAAATAGTAAACTTAAATAAATAAAATAGATATCTTACAATCCTCTCAACTACGAGTCTCGATTCTTCCGAAAGATATTGTCCTTTTTTGCCCTTCCGAGCTCTTTTCCATTTCTAATGTCTAGATGGAGGGGATGGAGGGGCCACCTCTCTAGAGCTTGAAGACTCAGCTCTTAGTTGTTGAAATTTTTCTGCCATCATTTGTTCTTCCAATAATGCATATCCTCCCCGAGATAAACTATGAGGGTATACATTTTTAGATTGGATCTCTTGATGAGCTTTCCTTGTTTGCTGTAAATTAAGAATATGTAATCATTAACAAAACAATAATAAGATCATTTATATAAGAAAGCTTATAAAAGTTTACATTGACCTTACCAAAAATGATTCTTTTCTTCTACTTTCAAAAAATTGTCTCCATGTGTCTTCATATATAAAAGGATATATACGACATGGATTCTCACGACTTCTATGACCATAAATGAAATCAGATGAGAGGGTTGATTTGAAATCCCTCCATCTCCTAGCAGCCAACGATAAGCATTTCTTCCTGACTCCTCCAGTGTCAGGAATATCAAATTTCATCTGATAAAAAAGAGGTTAAAAATATTATATATACTAGAAACATTTAAAGAACAGTCAAACAATTGCAAAATATCTTACCAAAATGGTCTCCCACAGCTGAGAAATTATCGCCTTATCCACACTTCTCCAATCATCATAGAGAATGCTTACTTTGCCCTTAGCCTGAGTTGCTACAAAACCCTTAAAATCTTTAGCATTTGGACCTCTAGGAAGATCATCATCATCAAACTCCACGACTATCCTCTCCTCCTTCGTACGGGCAAGTGATAATTTTGGTAAACGTGTGCACCCACGCTTAACAACCTTTGAACTCTTTTTCGTAATAGGAGCATTTGAATGTTCCTCCCCAGATGTATGACCAATATGCTCATCTCCAGAATCATGTGGCTGATCAACTGATTGATCTGTCATTTTCCTTCAAATCAAAAAAACAAACATTAGTTCACAAATATACAAATTCAAATATTGTAGTACTACTTAATCAGAAAATAGAAAAGTGTACTAAATTACATAATAGTAAACATTGGTAATATGGTAAGCATGTTAAACAATGATAAACATGGTAAACACAGGCAAAAGGTTGCCAAGGAGTTGGCCCAAGAAAGCTGAAAAGTGGACTCACTGAGTCCACCGGTCAGCCGGTGTAAGCTCACCGGCCAGCCGGAGGACCCAGGCAGTAGACTTGCCCACTGTTTGGTTTCACCGGTCGGCCGCTGGCTCACCACCGGCCGGCCAGTGGACCAGACAGAGTCTTCCTGTCTGGACCACCGGCCGGCCGCTGGATCACCACCGGCCGGCCGGTGGACCAGAGCCTTGCTCTGTCTGGACCACCGGCCGGCCGCTGGATCACCACCGGCCGGCCGATGGACCAGACAGAGAGCCTTCCTCTGTCTGGACCACCGGCCGGCCGCTGGATCACCACCGGCCGGCCGGTGGACCAGACAGAGAGCCTTCCTCTGTCTGGACCACCGTCCGGCCGCTGGATCACCACCGGCTGGCCGGTGGACCAGACAGAGAGCCTTCCTCTCTGTCTGGACCACCGGCCGGCCGTTGGCTCACCACCGGCCGGCCTGTGGACCAGACAGAGAGCCTTCCTCTCTGTCTGGACCACCGGCCGGCCGCTGGCTCATCACCGGCCGGCCGGTGGACCAGACAAAGCTTTTCTCTGGACCACCGGCCAACCGGTGATCCACCACCGGCCAGCCGGTGCGCCCAGGACTTCTCCTCTTTACGGTTTTTATTGTTTTATCGTTTTGGTTTGATACATGTTTTAATAAGTAAAAAATTTACAATATCTAACATTATATGAAAAAACTAAATGTAAACAAGAAATAAACATGTGTTACCTGTAATTTTAGGAATGTACAGTTGGATTGTTTTCCCAAATTCCTTCGTCGTGATCGTTCCTTATGGCACAAACCATGTCTTCAACATACTCATCATTATGTTCTGTTAATCTTTCCATGGAATTAGGGATCTCACATAAATCAGCATCTTCATCAAATTCATCCTCACCAACATATTTTTTTTCCCTTGTAAAACAACAGCCCACATCATATCTGATTGATCTACTACATAGAAAATTTGTTTGGCATGTGTTGCCATTATAAAAGAATCAGCTGTGTCTTCCAATCTATTCAGATTAACAAGTGTCATTCCAAATTCATCGTTTATGACACTGTTGTTACCGATAAACCATTTACAGTTAAAAACAGGAACTTTAATTTTAAAGTAATCAGCCTCCCATATGTCTTCAGTCACTCCATAATATGCACTTGATGCCAAAATTGGGTTTCTGTCCTTAGCACTCGAAAAATGCATTGCTTCTGCAAACACCAATACACCACTATTCTGAACTGCACTTCTGTTGTCCTGAGCTTTCGTATGAAATGTATAGCCATTAATGTCATAAGCGGACCATGTTATCACATTTAAAGATGGACCAACCACTATTTATTTTAATGTCTCTGATACATATGATCTACCATGCAAGGTCTTTTTAAACCATGGCAAAAAAGTTTTGTTGTGCTCATTCAAAATCCACATTTCTTTCTTCTTTGGATGATATTGTTTCAACTCATTAATATGCAATGTGATATACGGTTGAACATCAGCTATGTTATTCAAGATGTATGATTCTAACTTCTTCATATGTTCAGCTGACAGTGATTTGACTTTCAAGACACGAATCCCCTTTCCCTCATTATTAACCCGTTCATGGCGAGATGGAGGCAAACCTATGTGTTGCGCCGTAGCCAAGTAGCTCGTACAAAACTCTGCAACCTCCTCAGAAATATACTTTTCAATAATGGAGGCTTTAGGTCGATATGGATTTTTAACATATCCCTTTAATATTTTCATATACCTTTCAAAAGGATACATCCAACGAAGATATACAGGTCCACAAAGCTTTATTTCTCGAACCAGATGAATCATTAAATGCACCATCATATCAAAAAAAGTTGGAGGAAAATACATTTCCAAATGACAAAGTATAAAAACTGCATCCTTTTCCAAAATGTTCAAAGCATTCACATCAATCTCCTTGTTACAAATTGAATTGAAAAAATAACACAACCTCATTATAGTCTTTCTGACACGGATGGGAAATATTCCACGCAGTGCAACTGGTAGAATTTGTTGCATCATGACGTGACAATCATGTGATTTCATACCTATCAACTTCAAGTCTTTCAATGAGACAAAATTTTTTACATTTGAAGAATAACCTTGAGGCACTTTGATATCATGAAGACACTGACAGAAGCTACTTTTCTCCCTCTTCGATAATGTATGACAAGCCGGGGGAAGAAATGTTTGTCTTCCTTTAGGAGTGGGAGCTAACTCCAAACGTATTCCCATTGATAGTAGGTCTAACCTTGCATTCAACCCATCTTTTGTCTTTCCTTTAATATCTAGCAATGTTCCGATCAAAGAATCATAGATATTCTTCTCCACGTGCATGACATAAATATTATGTTTGACTTCATGATACCTCCAATATGGTAGCTCAAAAAATATTGACCTTTTCTTCCAAATATGTCTATCATTACCAGATTTCTGTGTCTTTCCCAATGTCACATCAAGGTTTTTCACCCTCTCAAAATAAAAATCTGGGGATAAAAGTTTTGGAGCAGTATCAAATTCTTGTGAGCCATTGAATGCCTTTTTTAGTCTTCTATAAGGGTGATCCATGGGCAAAAACTTTCGATGACCCATGTACACTGTTTTCCTCCCATGATGCAATTGACAATATGACGTCTGTTGTTCGCAAATTGGACATGCTTTATGCCCTTTAACACTGTATCCAGACAAATTTTCATATGCTGGGAAGTCATTTATAGTGAATAGAAGCACTGCATGCAGTTGAAAATATTCCATTTTATAAGAATCATACACCCTAATACCATCATCCCATAACAGTTTCAAATCATCAATCAGCGGTGACAAGTATACATCAATATCATTGCCGGGTTGCTTTGGACCAGAGATCATGATACTCAACATGACATATTTGCGCTTCATACAAACTTCAGGAGAGAGGTTGTAAATTACCAATAAAACAGGCCATGAACTATGTGTGCTACTGAGGGTTCGGTATGGATTCATTCCATCTGTGCACAAGCCTAGTCTCAGATTTCTAATTTCATTTCCAAATGTAGGGTACTGGGAATCAATTTTCTTCCATTGTGGACAATCAGCTGGATGACGTATTTTACCATCACATACCCGCTCATCAGCATGCCATCTTAACCTTTTTGCATCATGTGAATTAGCAAATAAACGTTTGAAACGAGGAATTATAGAAAGATACCAAAATACCTTTGAAGGGAGCTTTGTAATCTCTACATCAGCTTGTGATTTTTCTTTCACCTTATACCGTGATGTCCCACATTTAGGAAACTCTTTCAGAAATTCATATTCCTTCCTATATATAATGCAGTCATTCGGACAGGCATGTATTTTCCTGTATCCCAATCCCATCGGGCATAATATTTTTTTGGCCTTATAATGTGAATCTGGAAGATCGTTATCTTTTGGAAGAATGTCTTTCATCAATTGTAGCAGCTCTGTAAAACTTCTGTCACTCCATCCATGTTTCGCCTTCAGGTTAATAAATCTTAACACCGCCGACAAAACCGTAAAATCTGTACAACCAGGATATAATGGTTTTTCGGCATCACCATATAGACGTGCAACTGTCGGTTCTATCTCAATTTGTTCTGCTACAATATCGCGAATCATTTCTTCAATTCCATCGGAGTTACCATCTTGCGATTCATTATCATCAGTGACATTCTGTCCAGTTTCACCATGCCAAATCCAAGGGTTGTAACTCGGATTGAAACCATGACAAATCAGATCATCTTTTATCTCTCTACTTTTCATGTTCTTCATATTCATACATTTCAGGCATGGACAGAAAAAAATGTCACTACTTGGAACATTTCGTTTAGCAAATTCCAAAAAGGCATCAACACTTTCCTCATATTCATTGCTCATTCAATGTGCAGTAATCCAACTTCGACTCATTATTACCTATAACATATAGAAAAAATATATATATATTTTAGATAAGACAAATATATGTTTATATGAAAAAAATCATAATTTTAATGTAAACAATTTTGAAATATAAAACAAATCGATGTGTATTTAAAAAAATATGCTTGAATATTGTTTTTTAAACAAAATATAGTAAGATATAACCCCCCCCCCCCCCCCCCGGACACCCCCCGACCCCTCTGGACAGCCCCCCGCCCCTCCTGGACACCACCCCCCACCCCTACCCCCTTGGACACCCCCTGGACATCCCCCAACCCTCTGGACAGCCCCCCCACCCACCCGGACAACCCCAAATACCCTCTGGAGAGGCCGCCACCCACTTGGACAGCCCCCCACACCCATCCAACCCCTTGGACACCCCCCTGGACACCCCATCGACCCCTCTGGACAGGCCTCCACCCCCTTGGACAGCCCCCCACACCCACCCATCCCCTTGGACACCACCCTGGACACCCCCCGACCCCTCTGGACAGCCCCCGACCCCTCTAGAAAGCACCCCCACCCCTCCTGAACACAACCCCCCACCCCCGACCTGCTTGGACACCCCCCTGGACACCCCCCAACCCTCTGGACAGCCCCCCCCCCCCCCCCCCAACCCTCCTAAACACCACCCCCCACCCCCTACCCCCTTGGACACCCCCCTGGACACCCCCCAACACCCACCCACACCCTTGGACAGCCCCCCACACCCACCCACCCCCTTGTAAACCCCCCTGGACACCCCCCGACCCCTCTGGACAGCCCCCCGCCCCTCCTGGACACCACCCCCACCCCCTACCCCCTTGGACACCCCCCCTGGACATCCTCCAACCCTCTGGACAGCCCCCCCACCCACCCGGACAACCCCAAATACCCTCTGGAGAGGCCTCCACCCACTTGGACAGCCCCCCACACCCATCCAACCCCTTGGACACCCCCCTGGACACCCCACCGACCCCTCTGGACAGGCCGCCACCCCCTTGGACAGCCCCCCCCACACCCACCCATCCCCTTGGACACCACCCTGGACACCCCCCGACCCCTCTGGACAGCCCCCGACCCCTCTAGAAAGCACCCCCACCCCTCCTGGACACAACCCCCACCCCCGACCTGCTTGGACACCCCCTTGGGCACCCCCCAACCCTCTAGACAGCCCCCCACCCCTCTTAAACACCACCCCCACCCCCTACCCCCTTGGACACCCCCCTGGACACCCCCCAACACCCACCCACACCCTTGGACAGCCCCCCACACCCACCCACCCCCTTGTAAACCCCCCTGGACACCCCCCGACCCCTCTGGACAGCCCCCCATCCCTCCTGGACACCACCCCCCACACCATACCCCCTTGGACACCCCCTGGACACCCCCCAACCCTCTTGATAGCCCTCCCACCCCCCTGGAATCACTGAATAAAGTAGTAACAACTGTAAAAGGGCAACCCATCCAAATGGACACGCCCCAACCCTCTCGGGGATTTATAGAAAATGATGAAAAATTAGTGAAATCATAAAATTAGTCAATATTGCAAGTCGAACTAATAGATCTAGGGATGATAAATAAGATTATGGTGCCAAAACGAGTTAAAAGGGTTCCCAATCGAAGAATCTTAGCTAGTTTCAACAAAAAAATCACAACACATATATATACTATCCGCGAAAAAAAACGAACGAGTGGGAGGATTACCTGAGTGCTGCGAGTTTAGAAGATTGATCCCAGGAGATTAAATATGAGAAACGATGATCGCAAAACGAATCTAAACCAACGAAATGGACGAGCCGATTCGGGTTTACGCGCGAGAGAGACGAGTCGCGACTGTCGAAGGTAAACTCGCGAATGACAATCCACGGGTATGGGTAAATTTTTAAATGAGTTATCACGTCGGTTATTCAATAACCGATGTTATAATTTTTTTTTAAACATTTATAACGTTGGTTATTCAATAACCGACGTAAAAACCTTCCTCCGATTCTTTTTTTACGTCGGTTATTCTATAACCGACGTTATAAAGGGCTCAAAATCCGCGTTTTATTACGTCGGTTATTCCATAACTGACGTCAAAAACATCTTCGGATTCTTTTTTTACGTCAGTTATTTTATAACCGACATAAAAAGGCCTTTAAAAACCGTGTTTGTTACGTCGGTTATTCAATAACTGACATAACAAACGCCCCCCCCCCCCCCCCCCCCCCCGCTTCTGTTTTTTACGTTAGTTAATGTATAACCGACGTAAAAAACGAAGTCGCGCGATTAACAACGTCGGTTATTTTGATAACCGACGTTAAAGGTGTACTAAACACAGGGTTTTACGTCGGTTATTAAATAACTGACGTAAAAAACCTCGTTTTACATATTATGACGTCGGTTTTATATAACCGACGTAAATAATGGTGACGTAAAAAACGTTTTCTGCACTAGTGGTCGTACATAAGAATAGTAAGTTTGTTACCCATTTGATCGATGTGTGTTTAAGTGTAGGTATAAACCTTATAATAATGATATATAAGTAAATTTATTATAATTATGTTTTTATATAATCATGGAATATGAATATTTTAAGGGGATGGTTAATGAAATTAAAACAAAAGAGCTTGAGGAAGGATGTTACCTATTCTTTGGGTAACTTTTTATGGTTTTCGCCAAAGGGATTAATTAGATGTATTTATTCCAAATAGTAGGATTATTGGATGAATTTAGGGATTTTGGGAGTTTATTTCAGTAGATTTTGGGTGAAAAAGGGTTTTAGAGGTGTGAATAAGTGGGAGGGGTGAGTGCCTTTTTATAATGGAGTAACATTCTAGTAGATTTTTGAAAAGGGAAAAGTGGATCCAATAATGATCCAAATTAGACTAAATGGAGTATAGGGTTAATATATGGCAATATATTGGCTTTTTTAAAAGTTTCTATGTTATTTTTTCCCTTAAGTGTAAGGTTTAGTCTCTTATTAAGCCAATTTTCCTCTTAATCATAGTAATTAATTTTAATAACTTTCACTAATTTTTTTGGCCAAAAACTAAGTTTATATTATTATAAATTATAAATTATGATGATTCTAAATATGGGATCCATTTTTACAAATTCAAATCACATAAGTGGTAGAAATTAATTTAAATATAATCCTGCAAATGAGACAACAATGCGAATTTTTAAAATAAAAATGTTCAAAAGTTTGAATTGTTTTTATATCAAATTTCAACATGAAATTGATTCCAATGAACTAAATTGGATTAAATTATGTAAAATTGGTCTAATTAATATTTAAAACAAAAATAAAATATAATTCATCTATTTAAAAAATGAGATAAAAAAGGAGTTTTGAATTAAAATTTAGTATTTTTAACTATTCATCACAAATAAAAACAAAAATTTACCCAAAAGAAAATTTGTTGTTCTAATACCAAAAATTATGTTTATTTTGTAAAATTAATGTTATAAAAGTGTCCAAAATCATATTTTAAATGGGTTTTCCATTAAAAGGTGGTGAAATCACCTTTTTAAAAAATACAAATTTCTATTCTTAAAATTGGATTTATTATTTTCTTATACCTATCAAATATATTGGATGAGTACCAAAAATATTGATTTAATATATAATATATAAATTTTATTGAAAAAATTAATCAAAATTTTGTTTAAATTATTGAGATAAAATTGTGTTTTTACATTGAAAAATAGTTTTATTAGAAAAGAAATTTCTTTATTTTCAAATAGTTCTTATATTCGCTTATACTAATTGATAACCCGAGGATTTATTTTGTGTAATTATGAAAATATTATGTTCAAAATTTATACAATCTTATTCATGAATTACATTCCAATAGATATTTGGTTGGTATAATAATATTTTAATAATAATATTAATACTATCTTATAATTCGGTAAAACTCGACCTTTCATGTATTACAAGCTATTGAAGGGACTTGGTATTTTGTGTAATAAAATAAAAACATTGTGTTTCATGTAAAAAATGCTAATATAAGTGTTATGTGTAGCACAATATTGATTTTTTTCCATATAAAAGATTCCAAACTTATTTATTTCATATAGAAAGAGATATATTCTGTTTGTGTGTAATGAAAAATATCAAAATATTTAATTAGTTCAAACAAAAACAATTCACAAAATCTCATAGTGTTACATTATAACTGCCTTGAAATGAATTTCTCCCTCAAAATTCATCCAGGTTATTAAAATTTGGATACTTTAATGTTCCTTTTATTGAAACCCACATCGTAAAAATGAATACTAAAAATTCCTTAAAAATGGAAAGTTGGAAACATAACAGGTAACCAAAGTATCACAGAACTAGGTTTCTACATAGGTGAACATAGGTGGGAAGGGAAAATAGGAAATCGAGGAAAAGTGTAAATAATCATAGATATTGATATAGATAACTGGTGGAAATAAAATTGGTGATCTAGAGAATGTTAGACATCAAAAAACCATAAAGTAAAGAAGTGTAAAAGGGGCCATTGATATCATAAAAAATGATTATAATGGGAAAAATTTTCTATTATGACACTTTTCCTAAATTTAAGTAATTTATTTTCACAATAATATAAAATTACTTAATTTTATTCCCTTTCATAAGTAAAATATCACCCTTTGGACGTTTCTTGACCAATTTACAATTCGACTCTTTCTCCAAAAAGGTAGGGTAATTTTTAATTCCTAAATCACTAATAGATCATGAGTTCAATGATAAGTCATACCATCTATCATTAGTTAACATCCGCACAATGTGTTTAGAAGTAGTTATACAATATGGATAAATCATCATGTGGATAGATAATAATTTAACCTAACAAACTTCATTCAAATTTTAACTTAAACTTTCCCTAAATGGTTAACCTTATAATCCTAATAAAATAAGATAATCCAAAAAATTAGAAAGGAGGTCACAAAATCATCTCAACATTGATCCCCAATATATCACAAAGTATATATTGGTTGTCACATTCCAAACATGTGAATAACCTCATCATATATTCTCTTGAAACATGGTAATAACCTGAATTACCATAAATCGTTTTGGAAAACATGCATTATTCATTATTACAAAGATTACTATATGTATTACTTAAATCCAATATGTTGTATAGTTAATCCATTATGAAACATAATACTTTTTCTATAAATCAACAATTAGTTCTAGGATAATTAGTACAGTCCAATTTATTTTATCCATATCAATCATCTCTTTTTCTAAGCTAAACACAATTGTCTCAACACCTTGAACATATTAAGGGCTTCCTTAACTTAATTCCAAATATCACCTTTCTGTTAACTAAATTTTCTAGGTATTCATCACTATTAAAAATATCCTTTCTAATCCATAATGAAAAACTTATACTAAAAATACTTATATATTTCATGATTCATATAACATAATCTGGGAATTCCAAAACATATACAGTCCAATCGTCCAACTTTAGTCTTAAACCATTACTCAAGATTCATCATCATATTCCTTAATACCCATTTTCCAATAATATTAAATATGAATAATTTATTAAGGTTCTTCAACCTTAATCTAATCATACTTCTTATGTTTAATGTAAAAAAATATTGTTAGAAAATCCCATACATTTTACATATCATTTGTAGTCTCTTTATCATCATAAGTATAACTAATACTCATACCACCTTCCTGGTTCACTTCATGGTATCTTAGGACATTGATTTTTATATTGATTATACATTCCACATCTAAAAAATTAATCATTAACACAATTTCTTCAATTATTTCTATTGAATAACACCAGAAATCATAGTGTGAGAAACACATATCATAGCAGAAAGCCACCTAATTCTGAAAAAACTAACTTACAGGATGTCTAAATCATGAAAACTACTGGTTTAATCTATAACACCTTTGTTAAATCCTTGGTTATATATATCCATATTCTATTTAAATACTCTATGGTGTTTCGTAACGATTTTGTGAATTCATAAAGCATATCCCCAAGGAGTATCAAACTAGGTCTGCAGTAAGACATGTCGTCGTGCACCGGTTCTTGATTGAGTCTAGCTCAATACTTTGTTTTGGGGTTATTACCCTTCTTTACATCTATTCCAGAACCAAATCCACTTGTAGTATGTATCCATGGATGTATTGATAGGAAATCACTCAATCTATCCTTTACCAAAATTCTAATACATTTTCCTATACTTTAACTTATCCTTTGAATTATCCATATAGATGTCCCTATGCACATCCTTATAAATATTTCTAGGGATCTCAATAATTTTTTCTAATAATATTTTCCGAATTTTGAATAAAACCTACCTTTGATACCAACTAAAGTGACCTATGTTTAACATACATGGATATTACATCAATTTAGACGAATATTCAACACATTACAAAAATACACACCTGAGGACCATAATAGTTTAGTATCTTTGGAAACGTGGAACACATTCTTCTAGTTTTGTGAAATATCTTCAACATATTCTTTAAATAGTTTCCCATTTTGTACTCCTACTTAAAACCTTTCTTCATAAAATAGGGAATGTAAACATAAGAGAGGGGTGAGCTCAAATGCTCAGTAAGGGTAAATAAAGGAAATACGTAATCATCACATGAACATAAGGGAATGGGAACATTATAATGTCATTTAATGATCATACCCTACATAAAAATATAATAATCATGAGAAATAGAATGAATATTAGAAATTCATAACACATGAAATCAAATGATAACCAAGAACTTGAACCATGTGATCATATCAAAGGCATAATACATAGAATTTGTGGAAGAAACATAAATATGTAACATTATTTTATATAAGCCAAGGTTAATTAAAAAAACTTAACAAGGCACTTCATGAGGACTACACATAACAGGAAGGACATGCCACCGTCATTAGTCACGGTCCTTTCTTTATAATGGGTCGGGTTTCCCCATCTTCCAATAGTAGATCATGATTCTCCATCTTCCATAGTTGATCAAGCCCATTGACTTGATTCCCATCATTATCTCATGAAATGAAAATATTTATGCAATGAATTAAATGGAGACATTGGTATCACCCATCTCATAATGAAATCATACATATATGTGACATAAAATCATGAAAAATCACATAATAACCCCTTAAATAAAATGGGTTTCATAAACATGTAAGAATATCATAAAAATGGTAAAATAAAGGTTTAATAATCATTTAATCAAAGAATAACCCATGAAAAAAGTGGTTTTCATAAGAATGTAACCCATGAAAGAGAAATGGGTTTCATAAACATATAACCCGTGAAAGAGAAATTGGTTTCCGAAACTTCATGCTATAAAAACATAAACCATTTAGAAAGAGATTATTAATAGAACCTTTGGATCATTTCCCTAAAAAATCATGAACTATTAAAAAGTGTTATCTTATATGGAGAATTATTTTAAAATATCATATGGAATATTTATTAAGGAAAATAGTCTTTATTTGAAAATCGTTTTAATAAAACCATTTTAAAAATTCATTACCTATAAAGAAATCATTATAATTTCATTTAAAACATTTCTTGAGGAAAATACATTTTTCACCTGAGAAAAATCATTTTAAAACTTAATGCATTTTGAAAATTTTTTTCATTTAAAATAGCTTTGAAACATATAAAAGAAACTTGAAAATATTTTTCTTTGAAAACACATTGAGAACTCATAAAGAAAGATTGAAAACATTTTTAAATCCTATTTCATTGAAAATTATTTGAAAAATAAAAAAAGGCTTGAATTCATTTTTGAAACCCTTTTATTTGAAAATTTCTTTAAAAACTTATAAATAAAGATTTAAACCTTAAAAATAATTTTCTTTGAAAATAACTTTTTTAAAACTTATAAAAGAATATTTGAAAATAATTTAAAAAATTTAAAAAAAAATTAAAAAATCTTTGAAAACGACTTTAAACTCAAAGAATTCAAGAATATTAAGAAAAAATTTTCTTACAAAATAAACCTTGTATACTGAAAAAGTAAGCTCCAAATAAATTATGTTCATGATGTGTTTAACTCCTTAAATTTTGAACATTACTTTTTCACCTTAAAAGTTTAGAAAATTTCCATGATAAGAAAATTAAAAGAATATTTCTTTTAAAGACATTTTTAAAAAGGTAAAACAAGGATAAAATTTCCATTTTAACCTCATCATATAATAGTAAAACATTTTTGAATTTATTTTAGAAAACATGATTTTGAAAGAGCACAGATTTTCTATCGAAAGGATAAATAGAGTCATATTTTCATTAAAAAGTTATTAACTATCTTCAGTAATAAGGAGTGAAAAAATGGTACCATTTATTAGATATAAAATCAATAACCATAGTTTAGTAAAAATCATGAGAGTTATTGATATATGTATTAGAATATTTCATCAATGGAAGGAAAATCATAAACAATCCCAATAAACGATGAAATTGTAGCAATAAACCTTTAGCGTATTAGTAACTTGAATAAAAAATAGAAAGAATAAAATTAATGGAATATTTAAATATTATTAAAATAAAAAGATTCATGATATAAAATTTCAAATCCATTATATACACCTCATATAAAGGTATGTAACATGGCATGTGTCTCAAAGAAGGCAAATTTAGACAGAATTACTTTATCGATTTGGTATCTTTTGAAAAATAAACCCCATGAAAGAAATGTATTGAAGTGGGTATTTAAATACCCATAAATTTAATTATAATAATAAAAAAATACATACATGGTCATTATACACACCACATATAAGAAATAGTATGTGAACATGGCTTCTGTCTCACAGAAAAAGAAAGTTAGACGAGTAAACCATTACTACATGAGTAACTTTTAAATTGTGATCCCCATGAAATAATAACATCAATTGAAAATTATTATATTATTAAATAAATTAAATTAATTATATAAAACATCAAATTTTATTATATAAAATAAAAAATATAAGTGATTAGTGAATATATCATGTATCTCACAAAAATAAAACGTGAGATGAAATTCCCTTATCTAAAGTCTTAACATTATTTTTACATGTTAAAACCTCATATATAATAAATATAAGTTTTTTATAAATATAACAAAGAAAAAAAATTATTATATCTAATACCATATATTATTTTTCTATGACTTTTTATTACCTGTTTATTAACAACTCCAAGTTAATGTTACGTTTCAAGTAATATCAGCTTTTTTCGTATATATTTGGGTTTGTTGTTCTTGATAATCCTACATAGATAATTATTTAATTATTTTAAGTATTTAAACCATTTTATAAATATCATATATTTTCATTATATATGTATTTATAATCATCTATAGAATATAGAAATATGAAATGGAATAAACTGTTCCCAGGGACGGTATACCGTATGTACGGATGGACATTATTTCTATTTTATTGTCATATTGATAGAAATAAAGTAAATGATATATATATATATATATATATATATATATTATAATTATAGTAGAATTATAATTTAATATATATCATATAATTTCACTAAATCTGTCCTTAATACATTCCATGTAATGTGTGATTGAATCACATCGCTTTGAGGAGGTTGTAGTCCACACTTCCCCAAACCAAATTATCATATTTACAAAAAACAAAAATCATTAATTTATGTGTTATATAATAATTTAAAAAGAAAAAATATATCATAAATAACATATGTATATTATAAAAATAAATTTTCCATTATAATTACCAATGATGATAGGTTTTAAATGAAAAACAAACAACGTCATTTCGTGAGGTGGTAGTACGTTGTACAAAAGAACGATAAGTTCATTACCTATTAGATGGATGTGTGTGTAAGTTTAGGTATAAAAATTAGAATAAAAACATATAAGAATATTTTTTACAATGATCTTATTATATGAGAATTGAATATGAATTTTTGTGGGGGGGGATAACGAAAATAAAACAAAATATCTTGAGGAAGGATGTTACCTCTTCTTCAGGTAAATAATTATGGTTTGTGCCGAAGGGATTCCTTGGATGGATTTATTCTCAAAAAGAGGATTCTAAGATTAAGGGAGAGATTTTGGTATCTTATTTTATTAGTATTTGTTTGATAAAAAGGCCTTGAGAGGTGTGAATAAGTGGGAGGGTTGAGTGCCTTTTTATAGCAGAGGAGGAGTGACATTCTTGTAAATTCTTGAAAAGAGGATTAAACCAACATTTTTCCTATGAATTGTTGATACAATAATAAACCAAATTATATAAAGGTATTATAAGGTTTAAATATGACCATAAATGGATATTAGACAAGTTTTTAGGTCATTTTGGCCCTTAATTGTAAGGTTTAGTCCCTTAATAAGCCAATTTCCTCATAATCGCTGTAATTAATTTTAATCGCATTCAATAATATTTTTCGTAAAATAAATAAGTTGAAATAATTATAAATTATATATTATTTTGATTCCAAATATTTAATACATTTTCCAAAATTCCATTAACATAAGTATTAGAGATTAATTTAAATATAATCCTGCAAATGGGATGAAAATGTGGGGTTTTAAAGTAAAAATTTTCAAATGCTTGAAATTTTTTTATATTTAATTTCAATTTGAAATTAATTAAAATTACATAAATTGGATTAAATGTTGAAAAATTGATCTAATTAAAATTTAAAACAACACCAAAATATAATTTAACAATATAAATGAATTAGATGAAAAATTAGTGTTGAATTAAAATGTAGTGTTTCCATTATTCCTAAAAAATGAAAATTCTCATAAAAATACCAAATATTCACCCAAATTAAACTTGGATGTTCTTATTACAAAAAAATATTATTTTGTAAAAAAAAATTAAAACTATAAAATCATTTTTTAAATTGGTTCTCTATTAAATGGCGGTCAAATTATCTTTTATAAAAATACATCTTTTTTCAAAAAAAAAATGATTTAATCTTATATTATGCCCATCAAATCTATTAGATGAGTATAGAAAATATTGATTTATTATATAATATATATAAATTTTATTGAAAACATTAATCAAATTTTTTTTCTTCAAATTATTAACTTAAAATTGTATTTTTACATAGAAAAATAGTTTTTATAAAAATGTAATTTCCATATTTTAAAATAGTTCTTACATTAACATATACTAATGATAACCAAATGATTCATTTTATATACATGTGTAAATCATATTTTCACAATTTTTTTAATGTTAGTTGTAAATTCCATTCCAACAGCTAGGTGGTAGATATAATAATATTTTAATTATAATATTAATATTATCCTCTAGTTTGGTAAAACTCGATCTTGAATGAAACGCAAGATTTCAAATAGAACCAAGTGTTATGAGTAATAGAATCCAAACATAGCTTTGTGTGTAATGCAAGCTAATATAATTATTACATGTAGCACAATATTTACATGTTATTGTGTATAATTAAATACACACTTAGTTATTTCGTATAAAAAATCTATATTCAGTGTTACATGAGATGAAAAATATAATAAGATTAAATTAATTCAAAAAAATAATAAAATCTAAGGGGGTTACAACTTAGTAGTAGAATATCCCTTAAACACCCTAAAAGATATGGATTCCTCACATATGGGGTCTATCTTGATTTGGTTGTACCCTGTGTACCCATCCAAAAAGTAAAGGGCTTAGAATCCTACGGTTGCATCGATCGATAATTATATAATTGGAAATGGAAAATCATCCTTTGGATAGTGCCAGTTAAGATTTCTCAAATAATTACACACATTGATTTTCCTACTATTTTTTAATGGGGATAATGTTGAATATCTAGTTTAAGTATTTCACCGCTCGAATGAAGATAAATTTGATAAACTTATCAACTTCAAACACCACCTTGGAAGTATGTGAGGGATGTATTCTGCTATTTTACTATTTGAAACTTCAATATCCATCTAGAAGGATCAGGTGATGGGTAGACACATCAGTATTAAGCCCATAAATTTATATATAATTAAAGTAGAACACATAATTTTATTACTTCAATAATGAGATATACATATTTTTCTCTTCCAATTCCATGGCTATGCTGATCATTTTGGTATGTGGGTCTTATTTCCCCCCTATATTTACCTATCTAATAAAATCGGAGGTTTTAGAGGTGCATTCCTTAAATTTTTAAGGATAATACTTCATTTTATCATCTTTTTCTTCCATCTCTATTTTGGAAAAAGAATATTCTATATTGGTAAATAGTATGGGTGCATCTATATCCTTAATGATGTGTAAGATTCTACTAGGAAAATAATTATCTCTTTGAATTGAAAGGGAAATCATAGGGTCATATTCAATTTATATCAATAGTGTAATAAAAATCAATATCTAGTTGGTGTTTTGATAAGACTATTTTTTATTGGATGACTTTAGTGGGCATGACTATTATTGCATAGAAATGGGCTACTGAAGTTTCTAGTTTGCAGTGCCCCATTGTTGTTGAATCTTCCACATTGATTAGTTTTATAGGAAAAAGATAATCATTGCTAAGTAATTTCAAGGGGATTATAGGTGCAACTCTCGAGAATTTTGGAGCAGCAACCCACATGTCATCATCTATTATTGGTTTATTTATTTCTCTCTTTTAGATACCCACACCAACATACTAGGATTCAAAATATTCAAAATGGTTGTTATCACTAGAAAAATACCAAAATTTAAATTTATGATGTATTTTAAGCATTGATGGAATGTTTATATAACTTTCACATGGATATGAAGCCAAGGTATGCTGAGTAGAAAATTATATTCTATGTTCTGATGGATGAGCATAAACTCAATATTATAAACTTGGTTTCTGAATTGGGATTTTAGCTTGTTCTTTATGAGGGGATTCTATTTGATATTATCATACCCTTTAATGAACAACTTCATTTAAGATAAATCATCCTCATTGTATCCTAATCATTTGAGAGTTTAGACTAAGATGAGAATATTCCTAGAACCATTATCAACCAGCGCCCATAAAAATATTAGAAGTGTTTTAGCGTTCATGGTATGAAAATCATTCGGATATTCCCATGAATGTATTCTTCCTGATCTTACTCTATAAATGAGATACTTTAATGGTATTCTACTTGATAATATTTCTTCCAATTGATCTTGAATGTGAAGAATTATATCTCAAAATCTAATGTAATTTATAGGGACTCTAATAGAACCTCCTTAATATCTTTTTAATGATGGATAGAATCCAAAACTGAGAGCCTAGTTGGCCAGAAACCAACTATTTTACGTAATACCTCTACACCAAAGGTCTATACATCCCAATATGAGGATTCTCTTTATAATGTGCCTTAGGAGCTATGGTGGTTCAGGTAGATAGATTTTGTGTCTAGATAGAAGATGATGGAACACCTGACACTATTATATTGGGTTGAACTGAACTATGCACTCACCTGAACTGGTCATACTGTTTCACACCTTCTAGCTGATCATACAAAATAATAGGTTTTGTATGACTCTTATAAGATTATGGGGTGTCCTTATGTTATTTCTATGATCTCTAAAGAACCTTCCCATGAGTATAATACTTTTATTAGTCTTTATAGAGGATATTTCAAGGATATTTGGATCGACCACAACTAAATCTTCCTTTATATCTTGAGCTTCTATGGCCTTTGCCTAGGGATCCCCAGTTAGGCACAGGGAATTAAGGTTAATTTTTATATTCATTGTCTAGGAAGGACTCTATTTAGTGCATGATATTAATAAGAATAAATAGTATTACTTTATCAATTGAGGGTTCTATTTTGTGAGGTGGTTCCCATGCTTTGGATGATCAGGTAAGCAATTTTTGAGATTTCGGGCCAATTTGGGGGCCATATGAGACTCTTCTTCTTGTACCCTATTCTACATCCAATGGTTATATCTTACTATATGGGATGAATTTTATGGAATCCATTTTTTTATGGATTTTCACTCTAATAATGGAAGGATACCAATGAACTATCTTTCAAGCCATCTAGTTATTGAAATTTTGTTCACACCTATCAGAAACCTATTTTCATTCACTATTTTCTCTTAGTTGGGTAATAGATACACGGTCCACTTACACTAGATATTTTCCAATTATTTCTTATATGAAATAAACCATTCATGAAGGATGAACCAAAATAAAAATCACTCTTTTATAGCATTGCCTGACCTTTTTTTAAAGGGAAACTAGATAAGACGATCACTGAGGCTGACCTCAAAAGCTATCCTAGGCTCTGGACACAGAAGGAGATTTTTCTATGTTTATGAAGAAATAACCCGGAACATAATTATTTTTTAAGGAATAAATATTTTTCTTATGTTCCTAAATTAATAGGATTCCCTGATATTTTTATTAACTCAACTCAAGGGTGATATTTCTATTATTCCCACTTAGCGGTAGATGTCAGGTGATGCCGAGACTTCATGAGTTCTCCAACAGACCCTAGCACTAGTTTGAGTAGGATAATGGTAGTTTCATCATCTCCAAACATTTTACCTGTTTCATGGGAATTATCTTGGATTTAATTTTGGTCCACTGAATTAAATCTACTAAACATTGGGCTATGTCTGTAAACTCTAGAAACTCGATCATATATTTTAATGATATCAGCTATGTCTATAATTCAACAAAAATATTTTCTATAAACATTTTCCAAAAACTTATATTTTTTAAGAATAATGTTAAGAGAGTAATCTAGGCTCTTCCATTTGGTGATAAAATTTGTAACCCTTTCAATTTTATGTTATTTTGGTCCATGAGGTCGACGATCATCATATTACTTAGCGTGGAGATGAATTGGTGAAAAAGGTCATCAAAATTTGTGATAGACCCTACTAGGAGTCCACTATAACAAATGAAATATGAAACCACATGCATTTTCATGAAACACCTCAACTTTGATTCCTTTTTTTGGTCTCATGGTCACATCATGGGGCTACATCGTGACAAAAAATATGAGAGATGTTTCTATGTATCTCCCATGTCATTTAAGTCCAAGAAAATAGGATTCCCAAAATTAGAGAGAGTTAGAGTGAAATACACCCATTCAAGATATGTATTCTTCTTAGACAACATAGAGGTGTTCTTCCCTTTAATGGTTTCCATTCATGTGAAGAGATAACCTATGGTTTCGAGGAGTTATGGGGTACTTTTTTCTGAACCACCTCTAAAGTGCATTCATTGAGAAAAGATTTACGCAACCTACCTACATTCACCAAATAATGGTTTCTAGTTCATGCTAGGATTATATGTTTATCTTAATATGATGTATATTCTTGTTTTAATGGAGTATAATCTCGATCATCCACAATTTTTATATCCTAGTAGACTATCTGACTAGATCCAATGTCAACATGATGTTTGGGTTTGGTTCTCACAAGAAGATTGAGTTCCTCTTGATGGATGTGATGATGGGTGGTCACTTCTATTGGAAGGTGATACTATAAGGGTATATTTTCCATGATAAATTCCTCATTGAGCCATATGATATTATATATGTTGAACTTATAACATTCTAACTTCTCTTCCATAGATTAGAATTAATCCTATCTTGGAAGCTAGGGAGATATATCAATTTCATTCACTTTATCCCTAGAAAATAACATTGAGGGGGTGAAAACTCCTCATTTGGAGGTTCTAAATTTGATATCTTCCTCTAATTATGGGTATTTGTGGCCTATACCTATGCATCAGTGTAACTAACATATTAGGGTATTGTTTCTATATTATTTACTTAAAAACCCATGTATTGATCTGTATAATCTATTAGATTTAATGTGATTAAGTCCAGTGAGGCATATCTGGTGAAGAGAATCATTTCATTATTTTTAAGTAATAGAGTGACTCTATACATCCTGCATCACCTTTGAGATTTAGGTCAAGGTCTTCTTCCTACCCCTTTCTCTCACTAGTTTATTTTTAATTTTGACCTTTTTGGGTTTTGATCTATTTTGTTGGGTGTTCCTTGGGTTTTGGTCAGTTAATAGTGTCCCTAATGGATTCTCTATCTATCCATGCCGAGTGATCCCCAAATTAAAGGGATGTATCACATTGATATAGGAACAGATGGGGTTCCATCAACTAGCATCCACTACCCAACCTAAATAATATTGATATCCATGGATTTTATGCTAATAATGACCCTAGAAATGAGGGTTGATGTTGATGTGGGGCCACCATATGGCTTTCTAAACCTACTGAGGATCTGATTAAAATCATGGTGGATATCATTGTAATAATATCCACAACTCTCTTGGATAAAGTCTCTTTGAATGGATGTCATGGTGGCTTCCAATTAAAGCTTCTAATCAGGAAAATTTTCACTCATACATGTTCCAGGTTTATCCCATGCCCCGAATGAGACTTGTTTACTTTAGGTTGCTATCTTGCATCCTATGATTTTATCTCTCTCATATGAGGTGTGTTCTTTACCTATCAAGGGACCTGGCTTCGAATATTAACAATTAACCACACTCTTTATTTTCAGTTCCATTATGTCTTAAAGAAGTGACTATATTTGTTTGGATTTACTAACTAGAATGTGAATTACCCATACCTATGGACCTTCCCACATTAATGACATTACTTGATTCCATCTCTATAGGAATATTCTATCCTGGGGATAAAGAGAAATTTAATGAACCTTACTCACCTGATCATGATATGTGTACATCTAATGAGGCTTTGAAAATTATTTCCTAGTGGTCCATTAAGTCATGGAGGCAAGAATGAAGTAGGTTCCCACAGTGCTACTCTGACCTTGGATCCCAAGCCATAGAGAAACCATCAAGGTCTATATAGAGGAATATAATGTACATATCCCAGAGATTATCCTTATATCATTGATAAGGGAGGTTTTTATCCATTATCCATTAAAATTTTTCCCATATGTTTTGGAATTAGTATGGCATACATTCCTCGTTTTACTCATCAAGGATATCATAAATGGAAGTGTCAATAGGTCAAAACTTATTCAAAAGTTTGTTCATGGCTATTTATTTTCAAATATAAATGATATATTATTCCTCATAGGAGGTGTATTCATCTACCTAGTTAGACAACATAGGTCTCATTTCTATGTGTAAGAGTTTGTGTCCTAGAACCAAGTGGTTTCACATTGATTACATGGATATTTAATTTATTAATACATATTTTTCATTGTTCTCCATGACTATAATGTAATAATGTCCTAGAGTATTTGTTGCATTGATAATGTCATGGTAGTTTCCCGCTATTATGAGATCCTTGAAATGTTATTACAATATTCTTAAATATAGTTATGTGGTTGGATTACATGATGTGATGGGACACATAGAATGAAAATCATTAGGTGTGAGTACTCATAAGAAGATGAGACTTCCTCTCATGAAGTTTTCATGTGGTAATCTTTAAGATAAGAGATTATGAGAACAGACCCGCTAGTAGGAATTCCTCATGTTTTTGTGTCATCAGATTTTTCTATCTGAGAGTGTGTATAATGATCCTTATACTTTAAGATTATCGTTAATATGTGTCACGACATACACACTATGATTTACTAACAAAAACCATCATACAGATCGTTGGCGGGAAGTAGGGTACGTTTGATGCGTCACGAGTGGAATGTTATAAATTGATAAGTCAAGGAAGGATTTTTCACGTCCATTTATGGAAGTTGATATCTTTGCCCTTTGATTGAAATAGAACCGTCACACGAAATTCCATGGTCATGGTGTAAAGATGTGTTTATTTCAGGTAGTCAATGAATAACGTATCAAGCATAAACGTTGATGGCACAATCATTAAACCTACTTGATGAGATATTGTGACAAAGAGATTATATTACACAGTGAGCATTCATATGTGGATGTCATTGTTGCAACTTTACATTCTTTCTCTTGGGTGCCTTGACTCGTTGCTAGACAGTACTCTTGGACTTTAGGAATGCCTACATAATGCCAATGAGAAAAACTCCAAGAGGGTCACACACTAAGTGTTTTTGGTGGTCTTGGTTAAATTATATCTGAATTTAATTAATAAAATAAATATTATTCACAAGACCGTGGAATAATATTATTCAAGATAGGATGATCCATAAATTAAATATAATTATTTATTTATTTTATTAAACATTTAATAAATATTTGTTTACTTGTTTGCAAATAAAATATTTATTTAAGAGAATAAATTATTTATTTAGGTGTTCAATAAATGGAAGTGGAGTTCAAGCGGACCATGGTCGGCCTGATAGTAAAATAATTATTAGCAAGACGTTAAATAATTATTTAACTAGTTGGCACAAATTAAAATAATGATTTTATTATTTTGTAACTAGGAATTTTATTTATAGTTCCATTTGGTGCAAGTTGGAACACTATAAATAATGACACAGTATTATTATTAAATGCATGAGTTTTCTCTAAGTTCATGAATGTATTTAATTGTTTCTATGCAATTAAATATTGTAACTGAAATTCCATGTATATAAATAGGCAATTACCTCTATTGTTCAACACACCACACCACACGCCTGGTGAATTGAGAATTGTTGAGCCATACAATTTCTCTCTCGAATCCTCTTCTCTCCCCTCTCATGAATGAGAGACATTCTTCAAGGTTGAAGAAAAAGCGATCAAGAATGACCGACATAAGACACTCGCTTCACCGTGCTAGCACCCAGAGAATGAGTGGTGTTGATTGGAGGCTATCGGAGCACGTGTGGATCACTTCTAGAAGGATTCTAGTTTGGATCCTTACAATCGCAACGAGATAATCCAGAAGGGTCAATCCGGATGATGAACATCATCAACGATAAAAAATACGAAATACAAGGGTATTATTTTTCTTTATAAAAGTAATTAAATTAATTATAAATAAGATGTGTAATATCCTCTCTAAAGGTTTCCGGCCTCTTGTTTTCTTTATCTAAATACTTGATTATATCCCGTGGAGACTGGAATTCATTGTTGTATTGATCTCGAAATAATCATTGATCATGGTAAAAATCAAAATTGGGTCTTGTCCTAACCACACTTCTGTTGTGCCTGGAACCATCAAGTGGTATCAAAGGGAGGTTACATCATAATTTATATTTATTTAAATATTTTGTCGATGAATTATGCATTTAATAATTTAGTTGTTTCAATTCAAGTTAATTGTTCTACAAATCTGAATCTCAAGATCTATTCCTCCTCTTTCATTTCTCATTCACCTTATAGAAATGAACTTTAATTTTTATTTTGATTAAAATAAAATAGGGGATCTCATCCGGAGGTGCCAAATATTTCTCGACATACAACACCAGAACACACGATGTGTATTCAGGAGCACACACTGTGCAGTCAAGATTTAATGCATCTGAATGGTCCACCGAATGAAGTTGTGTGTTAGAGTATTTCTAAGTCTTAAATTACTCCATGTGTTGACTAAGAACAGGTGGCACACGGTTTCCAGATTACACTCCATCTGGCCCAATGGACACGGCGTGTAGTCCCTTTGTGTTATGGTTGGACCATATACCCCATACATGTCTTACCTGGCAAGAGACCATGTAATGAGGAACTATATGACATGTGGACCACTAGACACGCCGTGTACTCCGAATACTTATGAAGTACACTCGCACACCATTTCCCAGAGTGTCTACTTTGGCTAGATAGTGAAAAATAGTGCACACCGTGTAGTTATAACTACATGTCCTATACTCATCCAAATTACGCAGATTTATTAAAATTTATTATTATATTATACAAACCCATGAGACGCATACCATCGTGTGGGGGTAAATCTAAGGCACAACACGTGATAGATGTTTTATATATGTGTGTTTAATTTAACATCTGTGTAATGTCCATTTCTACTCATTGGGTTGTTATGAATAGGAATTCATCGGGTTTCCTCCAAGGTACAAGTTACATACAATGATAATTTTAAATGAATTTATTGGTTTAAAATTATAATGGATGCGAATATCAAGGAAATTCCGAAAAGGATTTAAGATAAAAGGGTTGATTAATTAAATATGATAATTAATTGATTCAATCATGATTTATCTTAAATGAGAATGATTAAAGAATTTAATGATACTTTTATTTATGCGTAAACATTGTTGCATGTATGGATGATCATGAGATTGACCAAGACCTTTGTATATGGATGGTTTCTTATAATTAATTTATTTAAATTTATTTTGTTGGTTCGCAAGCCTTCTCTTCATTAATATGTAGGGTCTGCTTGCCCAAGGTTTCTTTTATATAAAACCCCTTTTTACCCATCACCTACATGTGAGTTAAAAAAGTCATATGTAATGGATGTAACTCCCAATATAGTGGAGGTAGTTCAAGCTAGAGCCAAGACGAAACCATTCCCAGGAGATACAGAGGTGGATAGTGGATGTTGTAAACACAAACACAAAAGGTTCAAGTTGTTTCTCCCCTAGGTCAGGGTTAGTTTATCAACCACTAGATAAATTGACCATTAGAAAAGCTCTTGATTATTCCATTTACTTTATTTTATTTCTGTCAGTTTCATGGTTTTTCATTATGGATTTGTTGTCACGATCACACAATTAATGAATTAAACAAGCATACAAGATGGAACTAAAATAAACCAGACATATGCGTAAATTTTATCAAGACATGGTTAATCACTTAAGTAAGTTCCACTTAATATTAACAACAGATGATAATGATAATAAGAAATTCACAAATAAGAGATAAAAATCCCTCAAATAAAATATTAATTCAGAACAAGCATTCTGTTACTTGATTAAAGGGAAAAACTCAATAAAACTATGTGTTTGACCAACCCTTGTTGGGACACTTACTTTTATACATGAAGCCTGTTGGAACCAATTTGTGTATATGTTTGTATTTGTTGTCAATAGTTTTAAATGAAGATCAAAATGACGGAGATCTAGAAGTACTCTAATGAAATTGAGGAATGAAAGATCAAAATGAAGGAGATCATGAAGTACTCCAATGAAGTAAGATGAATAGTGATTCAGACGATTGTTGTACTGATCGTAAGTTCAAAGAACATGTGTCAAAGGTGATACATTGTTTACAACAATGAAGAATGTGAGGTGTAATACATATGAGGATGATTAAAGAAGAATGGGGTTTTTGGATGAAGTCCATGAAATTCCTCATTAATTGCATGAGAACCATGGGCTTTAATGAAGACAATGGAATTCCTCATTATTGCCTGAGAATAATGGGTTTTGATGAAGACCATGCAATTAATCATGAGTGCATGAGAACCATGTAAGATACTTCTTGACGAATTGACTCATATGCTTTGCATGAAGTAGATAATGGCGGCTGAAGAAGAATACAATGTGCAAGGGATTGGACTTTTGAGATGGCCATGCACATCACATTGTATTAGAAGATGTTGATTCTAAAGTTGTTCCGTCTAAGAATACATATCATGATAGTGGAGTTTTTGATGATAGTAGAAGAGTTGCTGAAGGATTTAGATCACCGAGAAGAAGTGTTTTTGAGGTGATTCTTCTTGTTGACAAAGCAAACAAAAAACATAAAAATTTGTTGACAAAAGGGATTTCATGATGGCATGTCGAGTTCAAGAGTTGTGGTGAATGATCTATGTTTGTTTCAAGAATTTCGACAGAGGAATGAATGATCTGGAGGCAGTAAAAAAAGAGGAGATACAAAGTGGCGTCGTTTTCTAGTGTTTGCCAAATTTCAGGGCCTCAAAATAAACCAATGATGAAAAGTGATTTTGGAAAAGGGACTTGCACTCCATGCACTTGAAGGAGAGGAAACTTGCACGCCACATGTTTTTGAGAATCAGAACATCAAAATATAGAAAAGTGATAAGGGTCGCACAAGTGTTGGTTAGGTCGCGCAAGTGGACTTGCGCGCCGGATGCCTAGGAGGATTGGAACATGCGCGCCTATTGTTTTACAAGAACAAAACATCAAAATATGGCAAAGGAAAGAAGGTCTCACAAGTATTGGTTGGGTCGTGCAAGTGAGCTGCACGACAGAGGTCAGGGGAGATGAGATGCGTGTCGAGACTTGCGCGCCTATGGTTAACTTGCATGCCGTCGCGCAGGGTGGTCAAATTGCCTATAAATACTGGACCACGCCTCCCCATTTCCCATGGAGCTCAAGACTTAGAGATTTTTTGAGCTCTCGTCGCGCAGGTTATTGATCCGCGCTAGTGGTAGTTGGGTTGCGCAAGTAGAGGTTGCGCGTCGGTTATTGGCAACGCGCCCAAGGCGGTTTGGGAGAGAAAGGAATTGGGACGCGCAAGTTTGTATTTGGGGAAGGAAGCATTGCACAGGTGCTTTGGTGTCACTTGCGCACCAGTTTAGACTTTCACGCCGAGGACTTGTGCGCCGTATTGAGACTTGCGCGTCGGGCTTGAAAAGGAGAGCCAGATATTGTTGAAGCACACCTGTCTTTCTGGAGCTGCACGAGAGCTGAAAGATTTCCGGATACTTTCGGTGCAGAGTGAGATTAAAGAGGAAATCTAAATGATAAATGCATGATCTCAAGAATACATGGTGAACTGATTCTGACGATGATAAGTAAGCTGAGCATCATTTATTGAGCAATCACATAAGTGACTGTGATTCCGGAAAACGTCGACAAGGGGATCTAGTGCATTCAGTCATTTCATTAAAGAAGAAGGATTGAACTAAAAAGAGCATCAAATCTGAACCCTGATGCAAGAAAAGTCTCATGCTGAACAGGAGACAAAGAACTTCATGTCTTTCTATTGAAGAGACCTTCACGTCTATAAACTGAGTGTGACTTCACCAACGGCAGTGAGCCAGGGAGAGTCAGTGGGAGTGACCCAAGGGATGCAGTGAGCTATCCCTAAACTTTTGTAAAGGCAGTGAGCCTGGGACAGAGTGACTATACTCGGACATTTGTAATCTACAGCTAGTGAAGCATAGTGGATTTTGGTATGACCGACAACCTCTCGGCGTATGCTCCGTGGATGTAGCCCTTAGTGGTGAACCAAGTAAAAATAGTTGTGTCATCTCTCTGCATGTGAATGTTTAATTGCTAATCATATCCATCATACAGGTTTATGTAGTTCCTACCAATGTGGGAACAAGATCCACAACTTTAAAAAGAAAAATTTTCCACCCTGATTCACCCCTCCCCTCTCAGGGTGTCCCGAGGTCCTACAAATCCCTTATGAAAGGTTTCAGGTTGACTTAACCATATTACATCAAGAGGAGTATCCCTTGCTAGACATGGTGTAATATTGGAGGCAAGAGTTGAAGAAATCCAAAGTCATGATTTTCAGATCAGGGAGTACACTCAACATATCAAAGAGCTACAAGCCCGTAGTTGGCCAAGACTTGCCTACCGAAATACCTTCTAGTAGCTTGACCAACCCTTTTTGGGGTTATCCGAAGGAGAATATGGATCCTTGCCACTAGAATTTCATGGAAACTGGACATTCTAAGTTTAGTGGTGAGGTCCAATGGGACTTGAGAAAATATAGGGAGACTTAATAAAATTTATTATTTCTCATAAAATGTAATAAAGAAAGTACTAATGATCTACTCTTTTAATTGTAGAATAAAAATGAAAAGCTCATCAACCACACTATTCCTGCAATCAATTTTGGATAAATTCAACATCCTCACTGGTAGTAACTTCCAAGAATGGTTTAGACACATTTGGGTTATCATACTCCATGAACGGAAGTCTTACATGCTGGAGTAAACATTACCAGATTTGCCTGCCAAGGCAGCGAGTGATGATGATTTCTTGGTCTATTAGAAACATATGAACGACGCGGTCGGTGTTCAATGTTTGATGTTATCATCATTTTCTAGTAATCTCATGAAGTCTCATGGAAACATGGATGCTTATATCTTTCTCAAGAACCTTCTTGGTCTTTACCATGAGAGAGAAAGACAGGAAAGGTTTGAGATCTCTAAGGCACGCTTTCAGAGTAAGCTTGGAGAAGGTACCCTAGCTGAGCCTCATGTAGTCAAGCTCATTGGCTACATTGAGCGCCTGGAGGTTCTAGGGTTTAAACTCCCCGAAGTACTGGGCACCAATCTCATTCTTTCATCACTTACTCAGAGCTTCTCTAAATTTGTTGTCAATTTCAATATGAAAAACATTTAGAAGTCTCGTTCTGATCTTCTAATCCTCATTCTTCAAGTGGAAAAAAATATAAAGTGCGAAAATCCTTCTCTTCTTATGGTGAATAAGAGGAAAGGGAAAGTGACGAGCTGTAAGCCCAAAGCTTTTTGTGGCCTTCCAAGAGAAGGAAGATCAAATGGGAGGCTAGGGAACAGGAGGCTATTTGTTTTACATGTGGCTAGAAGGTCAACAAGAAGAAGAATAACACCCAGCCTAAGAAGCAAGGCGAAGCTTCAGGTGCGTTTGTTATCGAATGCAATCCATCTATTTCTACATATTGGGTATTAGATATATCTTTTGGTGCTCACATATGTATCAAAATAAAAGAACCTAGTAGATTCAAGAAGATTGAACGAGAAGAGGTAGATCTAAGAGAGAAAATGGAGCTAGAATTGTTGTTGTAGCTGTCGGTGACTACCACCTCATGTTCCCAACTGGGATGATCTTGGTGTTAAAGGGTTGTTTTTATGTTCCTTATGTAACCAAAAACGTAATTTATTTATCCAAACTAGATATAGATGTATTTGTTTTTATGTTTGGAAATTTATGTTTCTTCTTATATAAATATAACATTTGTTTTGGTAGGGAACACTTATAAAATGGTCTTTATGTGTTTCATTACACAAATCAAGTAATGGAAATCGATGACAAAGATACTTCACATGACTCATACCACACCCAACTTCGGAATCACTGAATATGTCATGTAAACGAGAAACTCTTGACAAAGTTACATCAAGATGGATATTTAGATTCTTTTGAACTAAAACCTCTTGGAGTATGTCATGCATGTTTACAAGGAAAAATGACCAAAGCCCCATTTGGTGGGAAAGGTGAAAGGGCTAAAGAGCTTCTTGAATTGGTTCATACCGATGTGTGTGGTCCATTTCCAGTTGAAGAAAGGGGTGGGTACTCATACTTTATAACTCTTACTAATGATTTTATTAGATATGGATATATCTAATTAATGAGGTATAAGTCATATTCCTTTGATAATTTCAAGGAATACAAGAATGAAGTTGAAAACCAGCTTTGTAAGAAGATTAAGAAACTCCACTCATACCGAGGTGGGGAATATCTTAATCAGGAATTCATTGATTACTTATGAGATTTTTGGATTCTATCCCAAATCACTACTCCTTACACACCTCAATGGAATGGTGTAAGTGAGAGGAGGAACTGCACCATGTTAGACATGGTGAGATCAATGATGAGTCATGCAAGTCTTCCATTGTCCTTTTAGGGATATGTTTTACAAACAGCGGTAGACAAACTAAACCAAGTAATAACTAAATCGATAAATGGAATTATATATGAGTTATGGAGTGGAAGAAAATCCATGTTATCTAATTTACATGTGTGGGGTAGTGAAGCTTTTGTTAAGGCCTCTTCAAGTAATAAACATGCACCCGAGGGACAAAGTTTACCTTTATAGGATACCCCAAGGAAACAAGTTGATATTACCTATAAATCCCCTTAGAAAAAAAGGGTATAGTGGCAAGACATTCCATATTCCTTCATAGGGATAAAATATCCAAAAGAGATAGTGGGAGCGAGATTAACTTCAATGAAGTCGAGGCTCAAGGTGCACAAGAGTTGGTACATGAATAGATTCCACAAAGCCCTGTGGAAAAAGAATCTATTCCAGAGACACAATTAGTGCGTAGGAGTAAAAGAGAGGTTAGAGAACCATAATGGCATTGTTTTCCAGTTACTGAGGATGGTGACTCCTTATTAGTTGATAATAATGATCCTCTAACCTATAAGGAAGCAGTAAGTGGAACAGATGTTTCCAAGTGGCAATAATCCATGAATTCTGAAATAGATTCCATGTACCAAAACCAAGTCTGGATTTTGGTAGATCCTCTAGTTGATGTAAATCCTGTTGGTTGAAAATGGATATTCAAGAAGAAACTAGACATGGAATTACAAGTTAGTACCAATAAGGCACGACTGGTTGCAAATGTTTATAAATAGCGTCAAGGAATTAACTATGATGAAACCTTATCACCAGTTTCAATGATGAAATCCCTTAGAATTATACTTGTTATTATGTCTTACCATGACTATGAGATTTGGATAATGGATGTAAAAACAATGTTCCTTAATGGGAACCTTCAAGAAGATGTCTACATGACACAACCTGATGGTTTTGTGACTCCAATGAATGCCAATAAGGTATGAAAGTTGCAGAAATCCATTTATGGAATAAAGAAAGCATCCAGGTCATGGAAAATTCATTTTGATGAAGCCATAAAAGAATTTTTTTATCAAAAATGAATATGAGGCTTCTGTCTACAAAAAGTTTATTGGGAGTGTAGTCATTTTCCTAATAGTATATGTTGATGACATATTATTCATTAGAAACGAGATACCAGTCTTGAAGTCTGTTAAGTCATGGTTGAATCAATGCTTCTCCATGAAAGACATGGGAAAGGAAACATATATTCTTGGGATCAAGATACATCGGGATAGATCCAAGAGATTGTTGGGCCTAAGTCAGAGTACATACATTGATAATATACTGAAGAGATTCAGTATGGAACAATCCAAGATGGAATTGTTAACAATGTCACATGGAATTCATCTTTCCAAGAAAATACGTCCTCAAACACATGAGGAATGAAAGATAATGTATAGGACTCCATTCACATCAGTTATTGGGTCAGTCTTGTATACCATGCTCTGTACTAGGCCAGATGTCGCCTATGCATTGAGTGTGGTAAGCATATATCTAGCTGACCCAAGTGACCTCCATTGGATGGCAGTCAAGACAATACTAAAGTATCTGAGGCATAATATGGATATGTTCCTAGTTTATGGAGGAGATGAAGAACTAGTCCTCAGAGGATATGCAGATTCTAGTTTCGAGACTGATCAAGACGACATGAAACTGCAAACGGGATACATTTTCACTTTGAATAGAGGTGCAGTGAGCTGGAAGAGCTCAAAGTAGAGTGTGGTCATAGATTCTACAGTAGAGTCTGAGTAAATTGTAGCTTCTAAGGTAGCTAAATAAGTAGTTTGGATGAGAAGCTTCTTCTAGGTGCTATATGTGATACCTAGCAGTAAAGATCCCATCACATTATATTGTGATAATACTACAGTGGTGGCTCTCGCAAAAGATACAAGGTCACATTAGCATACGAAGCACATACTTTAGAAGTATCAACTCTTGAGGGATTTTTCTTAGAGAGGTGAAGGTGTAGTGAGAAGTATTTCCACAAAAGACAATGTGTCAGAACCCTTAACTAAAGCCTTGACTCATCAAAAACATGATCATCATGTGAGGTCTAGCAGCTGAAAGTCGTAGGTTGTTGGCTCTAGTCAAAGTGGGAGTTTGTGAGAGTTTGTGTCCTATAATCAAGTGGTTTTACTTTGATTACATGGATATTTTATGTATTATTCCATATTTTTCATTGTTATGCAAGAACATAATGTAATAATGTCCTAGAGTATTTGTTGCATTAATAAGGTCATGGCAGATCCACGCTATGATGAGAACCTTGAAATGCTATAACAATATTCTTAAATATAGTTATGTGGTTGGATGACATGATATGATGGGACACATATCATGTAGACCATTAGGTGTGAGTACTCGTAAGTAGATTAGACTTCCTCTCATGAAGTTTTCACTTGGTAATCTCCAAGATAGAAGATTTTGAGAATATACCCGCTAATAGGATTTCTGCATGTTTTTGTGTCATCAGATATTTCAATCTGCGAGCATGTAAAATGATCCTTAGACTTTAATATTATCATTAATACATGTCACAACATACACACTTTTATTTACTGGCAAAAACCATCACACAGACAGTTGGCGAGATGTACGGTACGTTGGGTGCATCACGAGTGGCATGTTATTAATGGATAAGCCGAGGAAGGATTTGTCCCTTACATTTATAGAAGTTGATATCTCGTCCCTTTGATTGAAATAAAACAATCACGTGAAATTCCATGTCCATGGTGTAAGGACGAGTTTATTTCAGGTATTCCAAGAATAATGTATCAGGCATAAAATTTGATGACACAATCATTAAACCTGCTTGATGAGATATTGAGACAAAGAGATTATATTACACAGTGAGAGTTCATATATAGACTTCGTTGTTGTGACTTTACGTTCTTTCTCTTGGGTTCCTTGACCCATTGCTAGACAGTACTCTTGTACATTAGGTATGCCCTCCTAATGCCAATGAGAAAGAATCCTAGAGGGTCACACACTAAGTGTTTTTCATGGTCTCAGTAAAATTTTATTTGAATTTAATTAATGAAGTAAATATTATTCTCAAGACCATGGAATAACTTTCTTCAAGTTAATATGATCTCATAAATTAAATAAAATATATTTTTTAATTTTATTGAACATTTAATAAATATTTATTTACAAGTTTGTAAATAAAATATTTATTTAAGAGAATAAATTATTTATTCGGGTGTCCAATAAATGAGAGTAGAGTTCTAGCGGACGAAGGTTGTTCTGGTAGTAAAATAATTATTTACAAGACGGTAAATAATTATTTATCTAGTTAGCACAAATTAAAATAACACTGCTATTATTTTGTGACATGGAATTTTAATTATAATTCTGTTTTGCGCAAGTTGGTGCACTATAAATAATGACACAATATTATTATTAAATTCATTGGTTTTCACTAAGTTCATGAATAAATTTATTTTTTTCTATGCAATTATATATTGTAACTGAAATTCCACGTATATAAATAGGCAAGTACCCCTGTTGTGCCATACACCACACCACACGCCTGGTGAATTGAGAATTGATGAGCAAAACAATTTCTCTCTCAAATCCTCTTCTCTCCCCTCTCAAGAATGAGAGATGTTCTTCAAGGCCAAAGAAAAATAGATCATGAATGACCGAAAAAAGACACTCACTTCGCCGGGCTAGCACCCTGAGAATGAGCAGTGTCAATCGAAGTTCATCGGAGCACATTTGGATCACCGCTAGAGGGATTATGGTTTGGATTCTTACAAGAACAATGAGATAATCTGGAAGGGTCAGTACCGATGATCAACATCATCAACAAAGAAAAATACCAAAGACACAAGTATTATTTTTCTTTATGAAATTAACAAAATTAATTATAAACATGATGTGCAAGATCCTCTATAAAGGTTTTATGCCTCTTTTTTTATTTATCTAAGTCATTGATTATATTCAATGGAGACTGGCATTCATCGTCGTATTGATCCCGTAATAATCATTGATCATGGTAAAAATAAAAATTGGGTTCTGTCCCAACCATGCTTCTGTTGTTCCTGGAACCTTCACTATGGACAATGGAGTGGGGCCTGTATAATGAAACAATGGACACCATCACTCTGGGTCACATGCTGATTGAGGTGAGGTGTTTCTGACGACAGATAGAGAACCACATATAGTTGACCCCAATTATCTGAGTACCATTATATATAAAGGTTCCTTGAAAATGGTATTATTTCATTTTCTAGGTTAGATATCACCATGTGGAGGTTTTGCATGGTGGTTATCGAGGGTAGGATCCCCATTATCCATCTATATGCTACCATTAGGAGGAATATCATGGTAGGTATGACCTTCTACTTCATATAAAGATTCATATGATCCTTGAGATGCTTTAGATATGTAGTGTATGGACTCGTGGAACCTATAATTAAGCATGGTAGGAATATAATCCTTGTATCACATTGTGGTTATAATATGTTGACATACCATTTGTGGTCGAGAATGAGTATGAGCCAACTCTATGGATGTTTCTAGAACATACTGACAACTATCTTTGGTCGCCATGGTGATATATCCCTACTACTAGGAAGCTGATGGAGTATTCCAATGATCTTCTATATCATTGGTATGATTATGATCCCTCCATTGGGTATCTACTGAAGACACCCTAGTTGAAGTGGGAATATACACCTTATTCGATTGTGAATTTCCCACAAGAATTTTCAAATAAACCTCTAGGAATAGAGAAAGGACCTGAGCCTACTCTTATATATCATATAAGGGATGTCAATGAAATATTTCATTTTCTGGAGAAGTAATATGATTTTAGATCATATTAAATTCTAAAATATGATGAATATATTTTAAATTTATGGAAGAAATATAAGCCTACTCTGAGGAGACATTCCTGATATGCTGATGAACCTCATTGAGAGAAGAAACATGGGTTCGATCCTTGTTTTCCTGTGGAATATTCCACTAATCAATTTTTATAGGAATGTGTACTTATCATAATTTTATTGTCAAATTGGGTTGATGAAACCCAGTTAGAATGGGGATATGTTTCCAGTATTGTGTCTAATCTTTTACCAAAATATAATGAAAATTCTTTTAGATAGGAGAAAGAGTATGTGATTTCTATATAGTATCTATCTGGTCAATTTTATCATGTTGGTATTCTTCTATGGAAGTTGGAATGGGATTATGTTCATTTCCCCTTATCATCACATGAATATAATATCAAGTCTCCTCTATTTCATCCAGAATATATTGGTAGTTTAGTTGGATTTGGATATTAATATGTACATGTGTGTTTCTGGTTTCCATGATATATAGGAAGTTGTATACAATTTATGTTGGGAAATAAAAACACTCCTTTCCTCCATATTCAATTGAAATATATCGGTGGGATTCATGAGAGGGGGTGGGGATATGTTTCTATCCCCTACTTATTTTCAGAATATGTTGGTAGACTTGGTATGGGTGAGAAGGGATATGAGGATTCTTAATGGTTATCACTAAAATATATCAACATGATTAATTACTATAATTGGGGTTATAATACTACTCCATGTGATACATAGCTCTACATTTGTAGTGATATCTATTAGTTTCCTGTTTCCGAGTGTTTAGGGAAGAAACCATTCAGACAAATCCCTCATTAAGCAGCTAAGGGTGAGTTGTTGTGTGGTGCTGTTGGTGGGGAAAGTTGACCGGCGCCCTCTTGGGAGATAGTTGAACCATTGTCGAGTCATAGTTAAATCCTTAACCCCCCTTCTTATGATAAGTAATGTGATCATTATCACTCTCCGAGGATAGGCTCCTAAAGTGGCTAGTAGGGTTAACAGGTGTCACCGTATTTGTTGTGGTTTCCCTCAATCGAGGTGGGATATTATGTTTCAACACCTAGAGACCCTTTCATGAAATCTATAGGGTTAGTATGGTTCCATTATGGTGAAATATTCTAACCATCACATTATCCATCCGGTTCTAGGGTCATTGAGTAGGCAATGTCTTAGGTTCACAAAGGTAGTTACTCTTAGGGAAGTTTTTGTGTCGGGATTATTTCATAAAAATGATTCCATTAACATGGAATAAAATGGAGTTTTTGATAAGTGTATTTGTGGTCATAAAGAAAATAAAAAACAAGCACATTGAATAGTGTAACATTATAATTAAGAAACAAAATTAACCATTTATTATAGTGACCCGGCCTTTTCTTACATTACTATTACATCATTTCAAATATAAACAACATAATAATATTACACATAGAGGATCCGAAGGTTTATTGTCTTAGGAAAACTAGGACCATTCATAACAAATACAACATCAACCATAAAAATTTATTTAATTTCTTCTTCTCTAGATTCTTAGTGGAACTTGTCTTCTCCTTAGTACATGTAGCCACCTAAGGATATACATAAAAAGGGGTGAGCTAGAATCCTAGTAATAGGATAGATAAGAACAATATATCATGGGGTGAGAATAATCATAACATAGGAAAAAGATCATGAACATGAGAGGAGCATAAATAAATTACTTGAAATGTGGAAATGCATAAAAATGAAACATCATGTCTTAGTGGTTAACTACCACACATACTTGTGAACCAAGCTAGCATCTTGTTCACACATCACTTCATATTTACTCATGAGATTCATCACTTTACCCAATGCATTGGAGCGTTGTATAATTCTGGGCGCACACATCACATTTAAACATTCATATTGCGCTATATAATTCTGGGCGCACCCATCACATCATAACATTTTCATTTATCGTGCATGACACAATGAACATATAACATAAATTAACATAATGAACCCATGAAAAGGAATTGGTTTCATCTCATAAGAACACGTTCATAAAAATTGGGTTCCCAAAAGAAAGAGGGAATAACATACTTGATACAAGAACCACCAACCTTGAATGAGAGGTAAAAGGTGAGTTCTTAAAAGAAGAGTTCTTTTGGAAAACATTTTTATTGACATAAGCCTTTGTAGAAAATATTTATATCCTATAAAAGGTAATATAATTATTAAAAAATGATCTTTAAGGGGTAACCATATCAATAATGGAGTGAAAGAGGGAGAACTCGTGGGATGAAAGTTGGGTTCGAGAATTTCCCCTTACCTTGTACCCGAATGCTTCCTTCTATTTAATGTCCTGTATAATGAAATAATATTCATTAATTAGAAATAAAGAACCATGTGTACATTAATATGGTTCATTTTGGTTTCATTATGTCATATTATGTTCCTTTGGATGACTTATAGAGTTTAAAAACATTGTTCGTGGATGTTCGTTTTTATGGTTTTTCTTGGGTGGTTCACTTTTATTCTTAAATTGAAGTTCGGGTAAAACATGGGTAAAAATAAAGAAATGATATTACATGATATTAATTATATTACAAGATCTTGAATTATTTTATAATGAATTATATTAGATCAATGTGGATGAATCATTATATAATAATTAAATGATGATTATTTGGGTTAATGTGAGTGATTTTTCGATCATAATGAACTTGTTTTATTTTATCACTAGAAATATGGTAATAAGTTAGTTCCAGATATTTATATAGGATATAATACATATACAATATTCTTTTTCTACAATAAAAATGGTTTCATGACCAGTTATGAAGGTAGAAATGGAAGAAGAAAGCATGTCGTTCTTGAAGGTGATAAATTAACACCACACGAACAATGTTCTATTTAATAAAATAAAAGGAAGATGGAAAAGAGGGTTACATGATATAATATACCATTATAATAATAAAATTACAGTATGTGTATAATACTAGAGTTACAATACAATTTGGATGAAGATAGGTGGGGAGAGATCAAGAAATGAACGTGAACTTGAAAGGAAATTAAAGGAGAAGAGGAGAGAAATTACCTCCTGAATCCTTCTCTTGAGAACCTCCTTAAGGGCCTAACCATGGTCTTTTGATGATAACAGAAGCTCTTGGACGTAGGGGAGGGTATAGGGAAGGTTTTTGGGTAGAGTTTAGATAAGGCTTGGATCTGAAGAGGTGTGAGGAAATGAGGGTGTGAAGGGTGGCTTTTATAGTGGAGGGGAGAGGGGATTCCTTAATATAAAATTCATTAGTTTATTAATTTCCCCTAAGATAAGGAATAGTGAGTCTTGAATGACCAATAATAGTAATTTTATAATGTAATCCTGAACCAAGTGGGCTTACATCAGTAGAGCATCATCGATGACTCAATTAATCCATTATTTAGCATTTATTGTACATTATCGGATTCTACTATTCATAAAAAAGTATCTCAGAAAAATCCAAAAAATTTACCCCAACCATTTTTCAACCTGTAGAATACAAAAATGAAGTCCATTTTTTCAAAAATAATTTTCTAAATACTATTAATTTATTATTTAATTAAAATCACAATTTACGTAAAAAAACAATTTTAAGATTAAAACTGATTCATAGTGCTTTCAGAAATTACGTAGGGTCTTATAAAATTATCTAAAAACTATAAGACATTGATTCAATACTTTTTAGGGAAATAAATATTCTTTTAAATTAATTAATTAATTATAATTAATTATTTATGACTTATAAAATACCAAAACGTTTACTAAGGTCAAATTGTCACTTTCTAATATGTCTAAATTTTAATTAATTATTCATAGGTAATGTTACTCTTATGTTGGATGATTTACTATTCATAAGCGTCATATTACTATTCATAAGGGTATGTTACTATTCATAAGGGTAGGTCACTATTCACCAACAATTATTTTTGTTTCATTAGATTCCAAAAATCATCTTGAACACAACTGTGTATGTCCGCTTTTCAAAATTCCAAACACATAAGTGAAAAAATTTTGTTTGATGGTAACTTATCACTTAGTAGTTCATTATGTTGTGATTTCATGTTATTTTATGACATAAATATAAGAAGGGAATTTCCATTGAAATTTTTTTTGGGTCGTTACATTCTTCCCCCCTTAAGAAATTTCTCCCCTGAAATATCACTTTACAGAAACAGGTGAGGGTGTTTCTCCTTCATTGCCTCTTCTGGTTCCCAAGTTTCTTCCTCAAACTTATGGTTCCTCTACAACACATTGACAAGATGGGTTGTCTTGTGGCATATAACCTTATCTCTCTGATCCAGAATCTTTACTGGCTGATTCTCATAGGAGAGATCATCTTTCAACTGCACCACATTTGAGTTTAGTAGATGTGAGGGGTCTGGTATGTACTTCATCAGTAGTGATACATGAAACACATCATGAACTTGAGCCATATTCTATGGAAGTTCAAGATGATAGGCCACGACTCCTATGCAGTCAAGGATCTCAATGGGGCCAATATACCCTGGGATTAGCTTCCCTTTCTTCCCGAATCGCATGACTCTCTTCCATGGAGATATTTGAAGGAATAATTTATCCCCAACTTCGAACTCCAAGTCCCTTCAACGGTTGTCATCATAGATCTTTTGCCGACTTTGATTAGCTTTGATGTGTTTCTGGATGACTTGAACCTTCTCTGTCATCTCTTGAACAAGATCAGGACCAAGTAGCTTTCTTTCTCTAACTTCATCCCAATAGGTTGGAGTTCTACATCGCTCCCCATAAAGTGCTTCATACGAAGCCATCTGAATACTTGAGTGGAAGCTATTATTGTATGAGAACTCAACCAATGGGAGATGCTGATCCCAATCACCTTTGAATTCCATAGTGTAGGCTCTTAGTATATCTTCAAGCATCTGAATAGTCCTTTTAGACTAGCCATCGGTTTGGGGGTGATAGTCCGTGCTGAAATTTAATTCAGTACACAAATCATGTTGAAGGCTCCTCGAGAATTTAGATGTGAACCTTGGATCACGGTCAGAGACAATTGAGAGTGGAACACCGTGAAATCTCACCACTTCCTTCACATATATCTTTTGCAAGTTGATCAAGCAAGAGATCTTCCTGAATAACGATAAAATGGGCAGTCTTGGTGAGTTGGTCAACCAGAATCCATATCGCTTTATTTCTCTTTGACGTCTTTGGGAGACCCCTGACAAAGTCTATAGTAAACTTTTCCCATTTCTACATGGGTATAGGAAATGGATGCATCATACCTTTGGACTTTTATCACTCAGCTTTAACTTGCTGACATACCAAGCACCTTGATATATATTCTGCAATCTCTTTCATCATGTTATCCCACAAGAAGTGTTCTCGGAGGTCACGGTACATCTTGGTACTCCCAGGATGGATAGAGAAAGTTGAGCTATGTGCATTATCCAATAGCTCCTTCTTTATCCTGGGTGATGAAGGCACAAAAAGCCGTGTTCCAAACTGAATCACACCATCATCATCGATATGGAACTCTTGCAACTTCCCTTCCTTTACTGCTATAAGGCCCCAGCCTTAAACCTTACTTAATCATGAGTTATTACAAGAATACACATTGAGGATCTTTTCAGGTTTAGAGTTTTAGAGAATTAGATCATAAAACTTGCATTACATTCCACATATAAACAAAGTTGTTACATAAAGATAGTATTCTTCATTCCCATCAATGGAAACATATTTAAAATAAAACATGGATTCATTCTTGACCCTTCCTTGACTCTATCATCTTATCATGTACCTTTCCCTTGACCTGTGAAAAACATTTCAAAAACTTGGGATGAGCATAAAAACTCAGTATGGGTTATAAAAAAAACATGGAAAGGAAACATGAGTTCATATATACATAATAATGAAATCATACTTTACCCATAAAACATAGGCACTTTAACATACTTCATAAAATCATGAATAAATCATAGAAATCATAAGATATAAAGGTAACTTGAGGCATTCATAACATTCTTACGTAGGGAGTAACCCTCTTGGTTACGTTTAGAATACCCATCACAGTATATTCCCTAAATCTCTTCGGAGAAAACTTAACGTTTCACTCCTTTGCGTTACCCAATGCATTGGAGAGCTATATCGGGATCACCCGCCCTTAGTTTATCACGGAACCACCCGTCTTCATAATAATGCCCAAGAACCATAACATAATCGTATCACATAAAACATGAATAAAGGAAACATAAAATTTCCACATTTCAATCACAAGATATCAATACAACACAAAAACATTGTGAAAACCATTTTCAATACCAAAATAAAAGAAAAGTAAAACATGGTATTTATTTTTCTTTTAAAAAGAAGGTATGGCTTGTAGAGGAAGCCGAAACTCAAATAACGGTCACGACGGCGGAGAAGTCGTTGTCGCCGCATACGTACGACAAAAACATTCCCTTTTTTCATTTATTAAACGCTTCATATAAAAAATATTCCTTTTGAATAAATGTAAAATTCAAAGGGGTTTATACACCGTATAAAAGAAAGTTGTGTATAAAATAAAATATGCCTCAATGAAAGGAGATTGAGACGAAGTCCCATACCTCGTATCCGACTTGACCCGACCGTTATTTAATCTCCTGAATATTAAACTTGAGTTAATCTCTACTTTCTTATGAACCTTTTTCAAGTTCATTATTCCTTTTATACCATGTTATGAACATCATGTAATCATTTAAGTTAATAATGTTCATTTTTTCGGTATTTGGTTCTTAAGTCAAAAATAGACTTCATACACTTACATGTTGTTAATTTGGTCAAAGGTTCATTATATCCAGAATGATATTAATGATTTGGATAACATATATATCATATATATTCAAAATATACATGTATTTATAATATTACATCACATTTAGAGGTAAGAAATGAAATGCGCCGTTCATGGAGACGGTAAGCCGTACGTACGCATGAACGCTACTTCCATTTCTATTTCGTATTTTCTGGAATGGAATCATAATGATATAAGAGTATATTATAATTCCAGTATAATATCATATATAATATCATTAACTTTATCCTTTACACATCCCACATATGGTATTAACGAATCAAATCACTTTCAGGGGGCGGTAGTCCGCACTTCCTAAAATGAAGATATCATGTTTACCCATAATGGAAACCATAAAGGTATGCCAAAAATGAAAAAAACATAAGCTTAAGGAAAACCTAAACATATTATATATCATATATAAAAATAGTGACATCATAATGGCCACCTTTGAAGGTGTTAAATGAGTATTGAACAATCATCGTTTCGGGAGGCGGAATTTCGCCATCCACGGAAATCGTATGTTCTTTAACCATTTGATGTAGTTGTGTAAGAGTGTAGCTCAACTAAATCTTATAACAACATCCTAGTATATTGAAGATACTGTTGTTGTTACAAAATAAGTAAATAAAAAGTGTTTAGGGGGTTGGAGAAGCAAAATAAAACAAATGAACATGAGAGAATTAATTACCTTTAAAAGTGTAACTCCATTTGATTTGAGAATAAAGGATTCCTTTGAAAGGATTCTGCCCAAAGGTAATCCTCTAGGATGAGGATAGAGATGTGGAGAGAGTAAATGGGTAGGGTTTGGCCGAGCCAAAGGCTTGAGGAGTGTGTGAAATGAGGTATAGTTGGGGGCCTTTTATAGGAGGAGAGGAGGGGCACTTTTAGAAAGTGAAGATAAGTTACTTTATTTTAAAAAGATTTTCAGATTCAAAAGGTCCAACATTGCTATAATTCTAGGATAAGGTGATAATTCTTCGAAATCCACTCATCCAATTGATTTTGGCCATGTGTTGGTTTTAGATTTTTCATTATCATTCCATTTTATTTAAATCGTTAAATAATGAGGTCATCGCTGCATCGTCATGATGTCATAAATAATTTAATTTATTTAAAGTCTAAAAATTATAAAAAAGATACTATGATGTAGGAAATCGTTTTAGCTTTCCAATGACTATTTATAATAAAAAATATGATCTTTATAACCCCATGTAAAAATTGTTTTCGTAAAACATATTATGTTTGTGTCATTTTTACTTTTACATTAAATAAAAAGCTATTTATGTCATTTCCCAACCAAAGTGGATCCATGGGGTCCCCAAGTTGACCCATGGCTTTTATTGGTCGCCCATGACACAACCAATGAGGGTAGGACATGTTTCAAGCTCATCTTATTTTATTAAAGCATTATTTTTACCTTAAACTACACTAATTACCACTAATCGCGATTAAAAACTTAATAAGTTACTATTCACCAAAAAAATTATTTTAATCTCATTGAACCACATTTTACATCTTAATGACAACCATGTATGTAGGATTTTTGAAATTCAAAACACAATGATGGCAAAATGTCATTTAAACGGAAAATCGGTTTTTATAAGTACGACTTAGTGGTTTCACTATTCATCAAAAATTGAAGTTTTTCAGAAAATTACCAAAACTTCACCCTAAGATATATTTGATATTAAGAATTCAAAAATGAAGTCTATTTTACAAAATTCAGAACATATAAGTCACATTAATTAATTTAATAATTATTTCCCGCTGTTATGAGCAAATAGCGTGTTTTTATGAAACAATAAGTATCAAAAGATTGACACCAGTTTTAGTCCAATTTCAAAGTGAAATTGATTCCAATGACCACCATTGTATTAAATGGAAAAAATATATTGTAATTTCACTTCAAAACCAATTCAAAACATAATCTAATCATATAAACAAATTAGATTAAAAATCAGTTTTGATGTAAAATGCAGTATTTTTCACTATTCATTAAAAAATGAACATTGTTAGAAAAATACCGAAAATTCACACAAGGTAAATTTTGATGTCCCAATCATAAAGAATAAGTTTATTTTGACAAACATAGTTTATAAAATTGTCAAAAGATAGAATCAAAAATGGTATTCCATCAAAAGGCAGTAAAACAATCTTTTAAGAATATTAGTGTATTCCATGCATAAGATTGTATTTATATTCATTTTAATCCTCTAAAATACTATCTTAATCATTAATAGACATAGATAAAAATATCTATTATTCATTACTTACTTGGGATGTTACATCCTTCCCCCCTTTAGAAAATTGCGTCCCCACAATTTATTTACTTATCAAATAAATGGTGGTACTTATCCCTCATTGCATTTTCAGATTCCCATGTTGCCTCTTCAATCATGTGGCTTTTCCACAAAACCTTTACCTGATTAATCACCTTATTCTGTAACACTTTCTCCATGTGGTCAAGAATCTGGACCGGTTGTTCCTCATATGATAGGTTCTCTTCCAGCAAAACTACTTCTGGACTCAAAACATGAGATGGATCTGGCATATACTTTCTCAACATCGAAACGTGAAAAACATTGTGTACCTGAGATAAACTCGGAGGTAAATCTACTCGGTATGCAACTGATCCAACTCTCTCCAGAATTTTGTATGGTCCAATGAACCTTGGACTCAACTTTACTTTCTTACCAAATCTCATCACACTTTTCCATGGAGAAACCTTGAGAAAAACATGATCACCTACCTCGAAAGATAGATCCTTCCTCCGGTTATCCGCATAACTCTTCTGCCTGCTCTGAGCTGTTCTCATGTGTTTCTGAATCAACTGAACTTTTTCTGCCATCTCTTCTACCAATTCTGGTACCATCAACTTCCTTTCACCCACTTCATCACAGAAATCTTGAGTTCGACACCGCTTCCCATATAATGCCTGAAATGGTTCCATCTGTATACTGGAATGAAAACTGTTATTATATGAAAATTCAACCAAAGAAATATGTTGGTCCCAACTTCCCTGATAATCCATAGAACAAGCTCGTAGCATATCCTCAAATGTCTGAATTGTTCGTTCTGACTGCCCATCTGATTGAGGATGAAAAGCTATACTAAAATTTAATTCAGTACCCAACGACTTCTGAAGGCCTTTCCAAAAATTAGAAGTAAACCTGGGATCACGATCTGATACAATGGAGAGAGGAAATCCATGTAACCGGACTATCTCTTTAAGATACAAACGGGAAAGTTGATCAAGAGAGAAAGTATCTCGTATAGCAAGGAAATTATCAGATTTGGTCAAGCGATCAACAATAACCCAGATTGCATTATTACCTCGAGATGTCTTCGGTAATCCAACAACAGAGTCCATGGATATATTCTCCCATTTCCACTCTGGCACTGGTAAAGGCTGAAGCATCCCTTTCGGTAACTGCCGCTCTGCTTTAACCTGCTGACAAGTCAAACACTTCACAGTAAAATCAGCAATATCTCTTTTCATTCCATCCCAACAGTAATACTCTCGCAGATCTCTATACATCTTAGTACTGCCCGGATGAACTGAAAATGGAGAACTATGAGCTTCACATAACAACTCTTTCTTCAACTGTGAATCACAAGGCACACACAATCTCTTCCCAAATCTAAAAACACAATCATTATCAATGTTTAATTGAGGAAACTTACCTTTCTGAACCAGCTCCACCTTTTTCTGCAACTCACTGTCTTGCTTCTGTGCTTTCTTTATTCTATCTGATAGAGAAGATCTCACTGATACCTAAAACAAAACAGAAGGACTTCCTGCACCAACAACTTCTATGCCAAAGTTCATCAAATCCTTTACCAAAGGATCACGTTCCAAACACAACATTGATAATGAAGCATTACTTCTTCGACTCAAAGCATCAGCCACTTTATTTGCTTTTCGCGAATGGTAGTGAATTGTACAATCATAATCCTTGATTAATTCTAGCCATCTCCTTTGTCTCATGTTCAATTCTTTCTGAGTGAATATATACTTTAAACTTTTGTGATCAGTATATATTTCACACTTTACTCCATACAAATGATGCCTCCAAATTTTTAAAGCAAAAACAACAGAAGCTAGTTCCAAATCATGTGTAGGGTAATTTACCTCATGAGTTTTCAACTGTCGTGAAGCATAAGCAATTACCTGATCATTCTGCATTAGGACACAACCAAGTCCTTTCAATGAAGCATCACTGTATATAACAAACTCACCATTCCTAGAAGGTAGTGCCAAAACTGGAGCATTCACCAATCTTCTTTTCAATTCCTGAAAACAATCATCACATTATTTTGTCCAGATAAACTTAACACCCTTCCGAGTTAGCTTAGTCATTGGACTAGATAACCGTGAAAAATTTCTAACAAACCTTCAGTAATAGCCCGCCAAACCAAGGAAGCTATGAATCTCGGTTACATTTGTGGGTCTTGGCCATTCTTCCACAACTTTTGTTTTTGCAGGATCAACAGTTATTCCATCTTTAGAAACAATGTGACCAAGGAAAGAAATTTGTTGTAACCAAAACTCACACTTGCTGAATTTCCCATACAGTTTCTTTTCTTTTAAGGTTTGCAAGATAACCCTTAAATGCCTTACATGCTCCTCTTTACTTTTAGAAAACACCAAAATATCATCAATGAAAACCACCAAAAATTATCCAAGAACTCATGGAAAATTCTATTCATTAAGTCCATGAATATAGCAGGTGCATTGGTTAGCCCAAAAGGAATTACTACAAATTCATAATGGCCATATCTAGTACGGAACGCAGTCTTAAGAATATCTGCCTCCTTTACCTTCAGCTGATGGTACCCCGATCTCAGGTCAATCTTTGAAAAAAACTGAGCTCCCTGGAGCTGATCAAACAAATCATTGATATGAGGCAAAGGATATTTGTTCTTAACCGTGATGTTATTCAAGGATCTATAATCAATGCAAAGTATCATAGAACCATATTTCTTTTTAAAAAATAAAACAGGATCACCCCATGGTGATGTGCTAGGTCTAATGAAACCTTTCTCTAATAAATCTTGCAATTGCTCCTTCAACTCTAAAAGTTCAATTTGTGCCATTCGATAGGGGGGTTTTGAAATTGGCTTAGCATCAGGAACTAAGTCAACAGTAAACTCAACTTCCCGATCTTGTATTATTCCAGGCAACTCATCAGGAAAAACATCAGGATACTCATTTACCACTGGCACATCATTAATCTGAACAGTTCCTTTATTTTCAACGATGTGTGCAAGGTAACATTCATTTCCATCTTTTACTAGTTTCTCAGCCTCTTGATATGTTATCAAAAGTAAGGGTTCATTCTTGTAAACAAACTGAAAGTCTTTCTAAAAAGAAACTTTTTTAGCTCTACAGTCAATCTTAGCATGGTAAATAGAGAGCCAATCCATACCCAGGATAACTTCAAACTCTACTAGAGGTAGAACAATAAGGTTTGCAAGTAGGTTCTTTCCACAGATAAGGATATAAAGATTCTTATAAAATCTTTTTGCCTCAACATTTCCCCCAGGTGTTTTTACCAAAAGTTCAGGAGTCATTTCTTGATATGGTATTCCCATTTTACTAGAAAAGGTTTCAGAGATGAAAGAATGTGTAGACCCCGAATCAAACAACACACTGGCATAATCTAAAAAAACAAACAAAGTACCTGATACAACTTCATTTGATGGCCCGACATCTGCTGAAGTTGTTGCAAAGGATTTCACCACCCCTTTCTGCTTGTAGTCTAACTGCTTCCCATCACTCAAGCTCTTTGTCAGACACTCGTCTGCATAGTGACCCATCTAATTGCACTTATAACATTTCACTAACTGTAAATCAAATTTGTTCTTACCTTCACCTTGATCCTTTTCAGTGCAATCAGGAGCCTTATGTCCCATCTTACCACATCGGTAGCACTTTCCAGAATTCAGAATACCTTCCCCAGCATGCCTTTTGCCACATTTATCACAAACTGGAAACTTAGTTCTCTTACCATCAGACTTTTTTGAAGATTTCTTACCTTTCTCCTGCCACCTCGGTCTCTTCTTCTGTTGGTTTTTATAGAATACTTGATCATCGACAAACTCCATTTCCACCTTCTCAGCACATCGAACAAGCTTTTCATAACTTTTAAACTCACGAGAAGCTAATGCCCTTCGATATTTTGGCTTTAATCCTGAGTAAAAATGATTGATTTTACTATCAAGGTCTCGGATAAAATTTGAAGCATACCTTGCCAATCAATTGAACCTTTCCTCATAGGCAGCCACTGAGTCTTCCTCTTGCCTCAATTACAAGAATTGTTTTTCCATCCTAAGTCGATCAGCCTTAGGAAAATACTTCTCAAGAAACATACCTTTGAATTCATCCCAGTCAAGAGCATCAATCTCATCGGCGTCCCTGATATTTTTAACCATAGACCACCACTGATCTGCTTCACCCTCCAAACGGTAAATAGCAAGACTAACCTTTTGATTTTCTGAACACCCCATGACATCAAAAATATTCTCCAGTGCTTTAATCCACCCTTCAGCTAGCACAGGGTCAGATGATCCTCTGAATTATGGTGGATGTTGCCTCATGAAATGTTCCACCGCTGAAATGTTCCTCTGCGGTTGATCTGGCTGATCTCGTGCATGGATACCACCACCATTTATCGCTTGAGTCAACTGCGCCATTACTGAAACAAACTGTTCAGTTCCAATTCCGACCATTTCTGAATGCTGATTCAGAAGGTTATTTCCTTCTGTATGCCTTCCTAGCACTGCTTCCCTGTTTCCTCTGTGGAAAACCATTCTGAACAAACATGTCTTAGATGAAGCAACATGGTAATCTTCAAATGCTATATCATTTCAAAAAAAATATTTTGGATAATCATTTAATAGAAGTCTAACTCCTAAAGTTATCTAAACCGACCTCTGATACCAACTATAAGGCCCCAGCCTTAAACCTTACTTAATATTGAGTTATTACAAGATTACACATTGAGGATCTTTTCAGATTTAAAGTTTTAGAGAATTAGATCATAAAACTTGCATTACATTCCACATATAAACAAAGTGGTTACATAAAGATAGTATTCTTCATTCCCATCAATGGAAACATATTTAAAATAAAACATGGATTCATTCTTGACACTTCCTTGACTCTATCATCTTATCATGTACCTTTCCCTTGACCTGTGAAAAACATTTCAAAAACTTGGGATGAGTATAAAAACTCAGTATGGGTTATAAAAAAAACATGGAAAGGAAACATGAGTTCATATATACATAAGAATGAAATCATACATTACCCATAAAACATAGGCACTTTAACATACCTCATAAAATCATGAATAAATCATAGAAATCATAAGATATAAAGGTAACTTGAGGCATTCATAACATTCTTACGTAGGGAGTAACCCTCTTGGTTACGTTTGGAATACCCATCATAGTATTTCCTAAATCTCTTCGGAGAAACCTTAACGTTTCACTCCTTCATGTAACCCAATGCATTGGAGAGCTATATCGGGCTCACCCGCCCTTAGTTTATCACGGAACCACCCATCTTCATAATAATGCCCAAGAACCATAACATAATCGTATCACATAAAACATGCATAAAGGAAACATAACATTTCCACATTTCAATCACAAGATATCAATACAACACAAAAACATTGTGAAAACCATTTTCAATACCAAAATAAAAGAAAAGTAAAACATGGTATTTATTTTTCTTTTAAAAAGAAGGTATGGCTTGTAGAGGAAGCCGAAACTCAAATAACAGTCACGAAGGCGGAGAAGTCGTTGTCGCCGCATACGTACGACAAAAACATTCCCTTTTGTCATTTAGTAAACGCTTCGTATAAAAAAAATTCCTTTTGAATAAACGTAAAAGTCAAAGGGGTTTATACACCGTATAAAAGAAAGTTGTGTATAAAATAAAATATGCCTCAATGAAAGGAGATTGAGACGAAGTCCCATACCTCGTATCCGACTTGACCCGATCATTCTTTAATCTCATGAATAATAAACATTAGTTAATCTCTACTTGCTTATGAACCTTTTTCAAGTTCATTATTCCTTTTATACCATGTTATGAACATCATGTAATCATTTAAGTTAATAGTGTTCATTTTTGTCGGTATTTGGTTCTTAAGTCAAAAATAGACTTCTTACACTTACATGTTGTTAATTTGGTCAAAGGTTCATTATATCCAGAATGATATTAATGATTTGGATAACATATATATCATATATATTCATCATATACATGTATTTATAATATTACATCACATTTAGAGGTAAGAAATGAAATGCACCGTTCATGGAGACGGTAAGCCGTACGTACGCATGAACGCTACTTCCATTTCTATTTCGTATTTTCTGGAATGGAATCATAATGATATAAGAGTATATTATAATTCCAGTATAATAACATATATAATATCATTAACTTTATCCTTTACACATCCCACATATGGTATTAACGAATCAAATCACTTTCAGGGGGCGGTAGTCCGCACTTCCTAAAATGAAGATATCGTGTTTACCCATAATGGAAACCATAAAGGTATGCCAAAAATGAAAAAAACAGAAGCTTAAGGAAAACATAAACATATTATATATCATATATAAAAATATTGACATCATAATGGCCACCTTTGAAGGTGTTAAATGAGTATTGAACAATCATCGTTTCGGGAGGTAGAATTTCGCCATCCACAGAAACCGTATGTTCTTTAACCATTTGATGTAGTTGTGTGAGAGTGTAGCTCAAATAAATTTTATAACAACATCCTAGAATACTGAAGATATTGGTGTTGTTATAAAAGAAGTAAATAAAAAGAGTTTAGGGGGTTGGAGAAGCAAAATAAAACAAATGAACATGAGAGAATGAATTACCTTTAAAAGTGTAACTCCTTTTGATTTGAGCCTAAAGGATTCATTTGAAATGATTCTGCCCAAAGGGAATCCTCTAGGATAAGGAGAGGGATGTGGAGAGAGTAAATGGGTAGGGGTTGGCCGAGCCAAAGGCTTTAGGAGTGTGTGAAATGAGGTAGAGGTGGGGGCCTTTTATAAGAGGAGAGGAGGGGCACTTTTGGAAAGTAAAGATAAGTTACTTTATTTTAAAAAGAGTTTCGGATTCAAAAGGTCCCACATTTATATAATTCTAGGATAAGGTGATAAGTCTTCGAAATCCACTCATCCAATTGGTTTTGGCCATGTGTAGGTTTTAGATTTTTCATTATCTTTCCATTTTATTTAAATCGTTAAATAATGAGGTCATCGCTGCATCATCATGATGTCATAAATAATTTAATTTATTTAAAGTCTAAAAATTATAAAACAAATACTATGATGTAGTAAATCGTTTTAGATTTCTAATGACTATTTATAATCAAAAATCTGATCTTTATAACCCAATGTAAAAATTGTTTTCGTAAAACATATTTTGTTTGTGTCATTTTTTACTTTTACATTAAATTAAAAGCTATTTATGTCATTTCCTAACCAAAGTGGATCCATGGGGTCCCCAAGTTGACCCATGGCTTGTCTTGGTCGGCCATGACACAACCAATGAGGGTAAAACATGTGTCAAGCTCATCTTATTTTATTAAAGCATTATTTTTACCTTAAACTACACTAATTACCACTAATCGCGATTAAAAACTTAATAAGTTACTATTCACCAAAAAAATATTTTAATCTCATTGAACCACATTTTAAATCTTAATGAAAACCATGTATGTCGGATTTTTGAAATTCAAAACACAATGATGGCAAAATTTCATTTAAATGGAAAATCAGTTTTTATAAGTACCACTTTGTGGTTTCACTATTCATCAAAAATTGATGTTTTTCAGAAAATTACCAAAAATTCACCCTAAGCTATATTTGATATTTCGAATTAAAAAATGAAGTCTATTTTACAAAATTCAGAACATATAAGTAATATTAATTAATTTAATAATTATTTCCCGCTGTTATGAGCAATTAGCGTGTTTTTATGAAACAATAAGTATCAAAAGATTGACACCAGTTTAAGTCCAATTTCAAAGTGAAATTGATTCCAATGAGCACCATTGGATTAAATGGAAAAAATATATTCTAATTTCACTTCAAAACCAATTCAAAACATAATCTAATCATATAAAAAAATTAGATTAAAAAGCAGTTTTGATGTAAAATGCAGTATTTTTCACTATTCATTAAAAAATGAACATTGTTAGAAAAATACCAAAAATTCACACAAGGTAAATTTTGATGTCCCAATCATAAAGAATAAGTTTATTTTGACAAACATAGTTTATAAAATTGTCAAAAGATAGAATCAAAAATGGTTTGCCATCAAAAGGCAGTAAAACAATCTTTTAAGAATATTAGTGTATTCCATGCATAAGATTGTATTTATTTTCATTTTAAGCCTCTAAAACACTATCTTAATCATTAATAGACATAGATAAAAATATCTATTATTCATTACTTACTTGGGATGTTACAACTGCATTCACCCTCTTTTGTATCTCCACATCATCCCTTTGTGCTTCCTTAATCTTCTCTTGGATGGATGGTTGCGCAATCATTTGGGAAAGGTAGGATGTATCCCCTGCCCTTATGATTTCCAAATCCATTCTTTGCATATCCAAGAAGATAGATTGTTTCTCAATCCGCAACATGGATAGAGTAGCAGGTTCTATTTTTCTCAGAGTATCGGCTACCTTGTTCTCCTTTATAGGATGATAGTGAATAGAGAAATCGTAATTCTTGATTAGCTCTAACCATCTCCTTTGACGCATGTTGATCTCCTTTTGTGTGAATATATACTTTAGGATCTTATGGTCGGTGTATATGTCACACTTCTCTCCATAAAGGTAGTGCCGAAAGATTTTCATGGAAAAAATCATGGCTGCCAGCTCTAGATCATGCGTCAGGTAGTTCTACTCATGGATCTTCAACTGTCATGAGGCGTAGGCTATCACATTATCATTTTGCATGAGTACACAGCCCAAGCCTTTCTTTGAAGCATAACTGTATATCACAAAACATTCTCCACTTTTCGGTTGTGTGAGTATATGTGCAATGATCAGCCTTCTCTTTAGCTCCTTGAAGCTCCCCTCACATTCTTCCTTCCAGACATACTTTACCCCATTCCTTATTAACTTAGTTAGCGGGCTTGACAATCACGAGAAATTTCTCACAAAACGTCAGTAGTACCCAGATAATCCAAGAAAACTACGGATTTCTATGACTCTAGAGGGCCTGGTCCATTCCTCAGCCGCCTTTTTCTTTGAAGGAACCACATAAATTCCCTTTCTTGTGATCACATGTCCCGTGAACGTGACTTTATTCATCCAAAAGTCACACTTTCGGAACTTGGCGTACAACTTCTCCTTTCTTAATGTCGCCAACACAAGTATTAGGTATTCTTCATGTTCCTCCTTTCTCTTAGAGTAGATGAGAATATCATCGATAAACACTACCACAAATTTGTCGAGTTATTGTCTAAATACTCTATTCATCAAATCCATGAAGATTGCAGGGGCATTAGTAAGTCCAAAGGGAATCACCAAAAACTCATAGTGCCCATACCTTCTACAGAAGGAAGTCTTCTAAATATCTTCCTTCTTTACCTTTACCTGATGATATCGAGAATGAAGATCCACCTTTGAGAAGTATTGACCTCCTCATAACTGGTCAAACAAGTCATCAATCCTTGGGAGAGGATACTTGTTCTTTATGGTGATCTTGTTGAGTTCCTGATAATCGATACATAACCGCATTGTTCCATCCTTCTTCTTTACAAAGAGCACTGGCGCACCCCAAGGCGATGCACTAGGGCATATGAACCCATTGTCAGGATGCTCTTGAAGATGATTCTTCAACTCCTCCAGTTTGATAAGAGCCATCCTATAGGGGCACTTTGATATAGAGGTGGCCCTGATTATGAGTTAAATTGAGAACTCTAACTCACGATCTGGGGAAATTCTGGGTAACTCATTGGGAAATACATAGTCGTATTCCCTCATGATGGGCATTTCTTCAAGGTTGGCACTTTCTTCAACTCAACCATTTGGGCGAGGTATTCTTCTTCATAGTGAATGAACAACCGCACCATTAAAGGATTTTTCAAAGGAGATTCATGATCTCCCTTGCATTTGTAGAGGAGCATGGGATGGTTCTGAATATGAAAAGATATTTCCTTTTCCTGATATTTGATATGTGCTCTATATAACGAGAGACAATCCATTCCCATTATAGCATCTAATTCCACCAAGGAAAGTATTATGATATTTTACATAAGAATCTTCCCACGTACGCCAATAGGAGAAGAGTCAAACACTTGGGTTGCAATGATTTCACCACTTGGAGTTTTTACAGATATCTCTACTTCAAGGTTTCAGTGCTTCGATTCTATAGTTCTAGCAAACTTTAATGATATAAAGGAATGTGTAGAACCAGAATCAAATAAGACTTTTTCCATTATTGATTGAATAGGAAGTGTACCTTGTACGACTTCATTATCATGATTCACCTTCGTAGTAGTGATGGCATAAGCTTTCCCTTGTTCCTTTGGCTTTGGTGGTTGCTGACGCTGATTACCCTCGAGAGCATGAGGTTTAGTGCACTGGTTTTCATAGTTCCCAAGCTCCCTACAGCTGCAGCATTGAACCATGGGTTTTTATCTCCTTTCATCGGCTATATTCTCCTTTCTTTTCATGGATTTTCGACACTCTTGATCATGGTGTTCTTCTTTACCACACTTGAAGCATTTCCCCATCCCTTTGAGGTAGTTCCTATTATGCAACTTCCGGCATATTTGGAATGTGGGTCATTGATTTTTTCCCCACCCTTATCATTAGATCCACCAGCTTGAAACTCCATCTTTATTTTCTTATCACCATAGCCATGGGACTATTCTCCAAACTCCATCTCCACTTTGAGAGAACACCAAAAAACTTCTTCATAACTCCTAAAGTCTCAAATTGCAAGAGCCTTTTGAAGGTGTGGTTTTAATCCACTAAAGAATCTATCAATTTTGCTATCATTGTTGATAACAAAACCCGAAGAATAACTTGCAAGCCTTGTGAAATTCACTTCATAGGTTGTGACAGATTCTCCTTCTTTTTTCTTGATATCTATGAATTCTCTCTCCATATTCGTGCAAAGAGTTTGTGGGAAATACTTATTAAGTAACATTATCTTAAAGTCTTCCCATTACATCTCTTCAATTTCCTCCCATGGCTTGGTGTTCTTAATCAAAGCCCACCATTGATCAGTTTCTCCATCTAGACGATAGACGGCTAGAGTCACCTTCTCCGTCTCAGAATAGTGAAGCACAGAAAAGATATTCTCCATGGAGTTGACCCACTGTTCCGCAACTAGTGGATCGGAAGATCCACTAAACGTCGGTGGTCATTGCCACATAAAAAATTCAATAGATAGTTTCTCCCTCTTTGGTGAAGGAGGGAGTTCCACATTATTATGGTTATTATTCATAACCTGAGATAATTGGGTAAGCATCGCCATGAATTTTTGAACTCTACCTCCCAAATCATTGGGGATGTCGTTCGGGCAATCGTTGCATTGGCCCTCGCATGAGTTGTTGGCCTGATTTCTTCTGGTTCCCACCATTTTCTAAAATAGAAAAGGATAGAACAAAACATAAGTAAACAAGTCATGAATAACTTATTCATTTAAACTATTTGTACCAAAAACATAACATATGGGATCCCCAAGAAAATATTCTTGTGTGCATATTTGTACTTAGTCTCGTGTTGTAGGTTGTCCCCAGGGTTCACTAATCCTAATTCCCAAATTAACTAAACCTTTCCTCTGATACCAATTATAGATACCTAAACATTTCTTACATTACTATAACATTATTTTATAGATAAAAAGCATAATAGTATTACACATAGAGGATCCAAAGGTTTAGTGTCTTTGGAAAACTAGGACCATACATAACAAATACAACATCAACCATAAACATTTATTTAATTTCTTCTTCTCTAGATTCTTAGTGGAACTTGTCATATCCTTAGTACACGTAGTCACCTGAGGATATTCATCAAAAGGGGTGAGCTAGATTCCCAGTAAGAGGATAGATAAGAACAATATATCATGGGGTGAACATAATCATAACATAGGAAAAATATCATAAACATGAGACGAGCATAAATAAAAGACTTGAAATGTGGCAATGCATAAAAATGAAACATCATGTATTAGTGGTTAACTACCACACATACTTGTGAACCAAGCTATCATCTTTTTCACACATCATTTCATATTTAATCCTGAGATTCATCACTTTACACAATGCATTTGAGTGCTGTATAATTCCGGGTGCACCCGTCACATTTAAACATTCATATTGCGCTATATAATTCTAGGCGCACCCGTCACATCATAACATTATCATTTATCATGCATTCCACAATGAACATATAACATAAATTAACATAATGATACCATTAAAAGGAATGGTTTTTCTCTCATAATAACACATTCATAAACATTGGGTTCCCAAAAGAAAGAGGGCACAACATAATTGATACAAGAACCATCAACCTTGAATGAGAGGTAAAAGGAAAGTTCTTAAAAGAAGAGTTCTTTGGGAAACCATTTTCGTTGACATAAACCTTTGTAGAATACATGTATACCCCAGAAAAGGTAATATAATTATGAACAAATTATCTTTAAGGAGTAACCATATCAAAAATAGAGTGAAAGAGGGAAAACCTGAAGGATGAAAGTAGGGTTCGAGAATTTCCCCTTACCTTGTACTCGAATGATTAATTCTCTTTAATGTCCTGTATAATGACATTATATACATTAATTAGAAATCCAGAACCATTTTTACCTTAATAGGGTTCATTCTGGTTTCATTATGTCATATTATGTTCCTTTGGATGACATATAGAGTTTAAAAACATTGTTCGGGGATGTTTGTTTTTATGGTTTTTCTTGGGTGGTTAACTTGTATTCTTAAATTGAAGTTTGGGTAGAACATGGGAAAAAATACAGAAATGATATTACATGTTATTAATGATATTACATGATCTTGAATTATTTTATAATGAATTATATTAGATCCATGTGGATGAATCATTACATAATAATTAAATGATGATTATTTTGGTTAATTTGAGTGATTTTTCGATCATAATGAACTTGTTTTATTTTATCACTAGAAATATGGTCATAAGTTAGTTACAGAACAAGAAATAGGATATAATACATATAAAATTTTCTTTATTTACCATCAAAATGGTTTCATGACCAGATATGAAGGTATAAATGGAAGAAGAAATCATGTCGTTCTTGAAGGTGATAAATTAACACCACACGAACAACGTTCTCTTTAATAAAATAAAAGGAAGAGGGAAAAGTGGTATCAATGATATAATATACCATTAGAATCATAAAATTATATTATGTGTATAATAATAGATTTACAATACAATTTTGATGAAGATAGGTGGGGAGAGATCAAGAAATGAACTTGAACTTGAAAGGAAATAAAAGGAGAAGAGGGAGAGAAATTATCTCTTGAATCCTTCTCTTGGGAACCTACTTAAGGGCCTAAGCATGGTATTTTGATGATACCATTAGATCTTAAACGTGAGGGAGGGTATGGAGAAGGTGTTTGGGCAGAGTTTAGAGAAGGGTTTCAGCTTGAGGGGTGTGAGGAAATGAGGGTGTGAAGGGTGGCTTTTATAGTGGAGGGGAGAGAGGTTTCCTTAATATAAAATTCATTAGTTTATTAATTTCCCCTAAGACAAGGAATAGTGAGTCTTGAGTGACCAATAATAGTAATTTTATAATTTAATCCCGAACCAAGTGGGCTTACATCATTATATCATCATCGATGACTCAATTAATCCATTATTTAGCATTTGTTGTAAATTATCGGATTCTACTATTCATTAAAAATTCAAGTATCTCAGAAAAATTCCAAAAATTTACCCCAACCATTTTTCTATGTGAGGAATCTAAAAATGAATTCCATTTTTCAAAAATAATTTTCTAAATAGTATTAATTTAATATTTAATTAAAATCATAATTTACTTAAAAAACAGTTTTTAAGATTAAAATTGATTTATAGTGCTTTCCAAAATTACGTAGGGTCTTATAAAATTATCTAAAAAATATAAGACATTGATTAAATACTTCTTAGTTAAATAAAGATTCTTTTAAATTAATTAATAAATTATAATTAATTAATTTATGACTTACAAAAAAACAAAATGTTTACTAAGGTCAAATTGTCACTTTCTAAGATGTCTAAATTTTATTTAATTATTCATAGGTAATGTTACTCTTATGTTGGATGATTTACTATTCACAAGGGTCATATTACTATTCATAAGGGTATGTTACTATTCATAAGGGTAGTTCACTATTCATCAAAAATTATTTTTGTTTCATTAGACTCCAAAAATCAACTTGAACACAACTCTGTATGTCAGATTTTCAAAATTCCAAACACAGAAGTGACAAACCTATGTTTAAAGGTCACTTATCACTTAGTAGTTCATTATATTGTGATTTCATGTTATTTTATGAAATAAATATAAGAAGTGAATTTCCATTGAATTTTTTTTGGGTCGTTACATTTATTCATGGGAGACTCAGTTGTTTGTTCTTATAAATGAAAAATTGATGTTGGGTTCACTATTTTTATTTCAACTGAGGATGGGGTGTACTAATTTTCAGTTCACTAATACTATATATGATGGTTTTCAATGGGTTTTATTCTTGGAATGGTAAACACCTAATGTTTCCCCCATCCATAATGGGTTATAAGCATACTTTCCAAAGGTGGGAGGTCATTGGAGTTCTTTTTAGATGAAAATTAGAAACTTACATTGGTCAATAGGATGAGTGGTTAGGATCATCACATCTTATTTGGGGGGGGGGGTAATTATTTATCATCCTAGGACACTCTTAAAAATTTAATTTAAGTTTTTAAATATTTCCCAAACCCCAGTGTGGGACTGGTTACCGTAATATTTTACAATCAATCACTAATACCTATGTGAGTATCTGAACATATCATAGAAATCCCATTGATGAGAATATCTATATTTATCAAAGGTTATATATCAATAAAATCATATGTAAGCATCATAATTTCTCTATATTGGTACAAATTATTACTTAGTGATGTTGTTTTGGGGATTTATATGTTTTAAAATCGACAGTTCTAGTTTCTCTAGAGTTTATTACTGTTTAAGAAAGAGTTCAATGTTTATAGTGTCAGGATCAATCCCATAAATGGAGATACTACATATCCTTATGAAAGGAATAAAAACCCATGTAGTTCAATTCCAATTAATGGGATACATCTCACCTTTTAAGGTCATGTAATGACGACCAATCCTAGATTTGTAATTTCATGTGATAATGATGAATAGGAGAAATGTACCTAGAGATGATTGGTGTGGTACTTATACATGAGTGACCCTTTATAATTTTCAATGTATGATGTATTGTCTAATGAATATGGTATTACATCCCATAGAGTATTTCCCCATGAAGATAGACCCCATCTAGGATATTTCCCCATGAGTTATGGGAACTTGGAAGAATATAGACCTCTAGGTGGGGGCGTGATATTACCAGGAATGTGGCATGATAGGAAATGGTCTTCATGGAGTGTGGCCCCAATATATGAGAAGTCTAGACTCATGAGAATATGGACAGGTGATGTAAGTATGTGAATGATCTCATGAGGGGTATATCTCAATGTGACTGATGATGAAAGGTTAACGATACTAGCTTTAAACCTATAGGATTCATCATATATATCCCATCGAGATAGGAATAAAATCCCACATAGTTAGAATAACATAATTTAAGGTCATGTGACCGGACCATACCATATAGTTTAATTTCATGAAATAAGTACATATATGTGGAAATTTTAATATGGGATATGGGGGATCTATCTTTAGAGATATGTCCTACGTATCATACAATACAATAATTAGAGCCACATAGTTTCAATGATAAAGCTATATGTGTTGTAAAAAGTTTGAAAATAGAGGTTTGAAATGATCTTATTTATATGTGGGTTCCCTAAGATATTATATTTAGAGTATGACCCTTTCAAGGGAAGGATGATATATTTGGTACATATATCTAAGGAGGAAGCCCATGTTGGAGGAATTTGTACTTTGCTAATGGTATAATCATTACAGATCTCTTATGCCACATGAGTCATTTTCTATGTGAGAAATAAGTGATAGTATATGATCAGAATCATTTCCTGAGAGAATAATATTGGATATGTGTGGGGATTACACACTAATTCCACCCTAATAGAAATAGGGTTACGAGTCTTACAGATGATATGGATCTTTGAGATAGGAAATGAGCTTTCACAATGAGTATTTTTATTTGGAAATCTATATAGGGAATCATAGTCTTCATGGGGAATTTGATTGTGTGAAAGTACTAATAGAAATATATTAAATTTAAAGATAAGGATTTAAAAGGCATCCTATGTATCTTGATTATAACATGAATCAAATTCCTCATAGTTTATATGTCCCCTTTATGGTCATGGGTAATGAAATATTACTAAAATCTTGGGGGTTATTCCCTAATGAGGTTATGAATCATTAGAATATTAGAGAATTACACCAAAATGGTTTCTCATAAGGGATGTATCCTCATAGGAAGAAGATAAAATATAGACTACTAGATTCAAATGGCACTCTTAGGAGTCGAGTGTTCATATGAGTGTTATTGGGTCATGTCATCACATACAGGAGTTGGTGTAACATGATCACATGAAGGAAAGAGGGTCACATAATCACATAACTATAAATGGGAAATATGATTGTAAGATGAAACCGTAAGGCCTCAAGATCATCATGTGACTATTTCTTGTGCCAGTGGTCATATGGTCAAGCCTTGTATAAATGGTACATGCATTTAGAAATGTTTCACCCATTCTTGTTAAATCACTTCAAATTTACTCACCAAAATTATCAAGTGGGAGACTTTGAAGGCTCATGATTTTACCTAGCCTTTTTCCAGTCATCTCTCCATCTATCTGTATCACTGGGTGTTTATTTTCTTTTATTATGGGCATTCTGTATGCATCACCCCCTATATTTTATCTACTTTGAATGGTGGGTGAGCCACACACATGGACTAATGTGGTGGAAGATTAAATGCGTAAGTCGGCATGGGATCGTGCAATGAACATGACCAAGTCACCTGCTATCTATGTTGAAACCCAACCCATCATTTGAAAAACATATATCGTATATAGGCCCATCATAGACGTCCTTGATCTGGAGTCGATCACATGATATGTTTTTGAAGTTTCAAGGATCAAATGTCAACTAAGAAGGGGGGGGGTTGAATCAGTTGATATCTTTTTATAAGTTTCAAAACATTATGAAACTTAAACCTTGTAACCTGTTAATATTTACTTCCTTATCAACCTTTAGAAAGTAACCCAAGCATGCAAGAAAGGTAAATCAAGAAAAGCACACAAGAATTACAAGGTTCGGCCTCAATAAGAGATCCTGCGTCCTTGCCATAGCCACTCCAATGGGTCTATAGAAATCCACTATAATGAAGAAGTGAATACAACTTGTGCCAACTCCCGTTGGAAACCTTCTATCTCCTGATAAGAAATATTAAACTAACTCCCGTCAGTTTACAATGTATCCTTAAAGAAAAATTGAGCCAAACATAAGAAAAAGACTTTTTCAAGCAGCTCCCAAAAATGATCACTCCGAATATTCAATACAATTTCATGGATCCAATTTTCTGAAACAGAACTTCTCAGCAAGAAAACAATGACTCCACAAAATCTCACTCCGAATCTTCAATCCGAATTTCTTGAATCCAGTTATCTGAAACCGGTCTTCTCAGCAAGGAAAATGTGACTCTGTAGAAATACCCACTCTGAATACTCAATCCGGATTCCTCGAATCTGATCTTCTGAATCTGAATTTCTCAGTAAGATAATAATGATTATGCAGAAATGATCACTTCAAAAACTCAATACGGATTTCTTGAATCTGGTTCTCTCAGTAAAGAAATGACGACTCAACACAAAACTCACTCCGAATTCTCCAGAACTCCTCCTTTTTCATGTGGGAAAAAAGATGTAAATTTTTGAATGATCTGAGCACATATTTATAGGCAACTCAGAAAACAAAGGTGGGAATCTTGAAAAACATTCCCTCTTCCTAAAATCTCAAAAACTCCGCAAATCTCTTGCATTTAATCTTCAATATTTGACTTATTAAAATCTCCTTAAATTTATCTGAGTTTTATACAATGTTGAAATACTGGTTTTCTTGAACTCTTCATATCTTCCTCAGAATGATAAGGCTAGATCTTGGTTCTGATTTTAGGTTCAGGATAACTGGTTCAGGAAAAATGGTTCAGGAAAACTGGTTCAGAATTGTTATTCCGAATTTCTATCTCAGGTTTGTCATTCCGAATTTCCGGCTCATGATTGTCATTCCGAATTTCTGGTTCAGGAAGTCCACTCTGAATTTTTGGTTCAGGAAGTCCACTCTGAATTTTGGTTCAGAAAATACACTATGAACTTCTGGCTCAGCAAGAAGACTCCGAATTCTGGATCATCAAGTAGACTCTGAAAATCTGATTCAGCAAGTAAACTCTGAAAATCTGGTTCAGCAAGTAGACTCCGAAAATCTAGTTTCAGAAAGTAGACTCTGAAAATCTGGTTCAGGAAGTAGACTCCGAAAATCTGATTCAGCAAGTAGACTCTGAAAATCTGGTTCCGCAAGTAGACTTCGAAAATCTGGTTCTGCAAGTAGACTCCTAAAATATGGTTCAGCAAGTAGACTCCAAAAATCCAGTTTAGGAAATACACTCCAAACTCCTGGCTTGGGTAGACTCTGATTTTCTGGCTCAGATAGACTCCAAAAAACAGGTTTAGAAAAACAGACTCTGAAAATATGGTTTAGGAATTAGACTTCGAAAAACAAGTTCAGGAAAACAGGTTTCGAAAAACAGGTTCTGAATTTCCTCAGAATTTTCCTTAGTGAAAAAAAACTCAATCCTATTCACCATTTCTTCATCATCTTTTATCATGAAACTTTTCATGATGTGTGAGAACTATAAGATCAGAACATCATCGTCTGATTTGTTTAAGAAAGTTTGAGACAATTTCTTAACATCTGACTTCTCATTCTTCAACAAAATCTTCTTTAAGCAAATCTTCAGCAACCAGCAACTTCAACTTTCTGTAACTCCAAAATGATTAGTTGTCAAAAAATACAAGAAAATTTGTTAAACAAAACACCACAAAGGTTTTTCAGTTTTTTTGGGGGTTATCACATGAGTTTAGGGGGGTTCATGTAAGGAATAATGAAATAATGATTATCCTACCATAGATAGATTCTCCCATGTGATTCATTTAGTGTTATTTGATAATGTATATGAGGTTCCAAATGAAGATCAATGACCAAATCAAGGCCCCATCACAGACAACCCCAGTCAAATGGCTTCAAGGTGACACATAAATGGGATGAGTTATGTGATCATGTGTCTCATTATGGGTTATGTGATTGTATAACCTAATCACAAGACCCTTAAGTGGTCATTTGTTCTAGGAATAAAATAATAATTCCATTATAAAGGATTTATCATCAAAATAAAACTTATGTTTTGGGTATTTTACCCACTTCATTTCACAATAATCAACATGGAGGGCGTCAATAGTTTCCATGTCTTTAGGCAAACACCACACCTTTCATATCAATGTCAGGGGTCACATAGTTCTATTCATGGGGTATCAACTACCTAGACTCATATGATATCACCATTTTCCTCTACACCAGCACACATATGGGCTTTTCTCTATAGTAATCATATAACAATAAGTACTCAACCCCATACTATATACACTTTATAATGGGAGATCATGTCAACTACTATAGTAGTTCCTCAATGGCTATTTGGAACTTCTTATAATAGATTAAAGGTTTCAACTTTAAAGTTAAGGTAGTCAAGGGAGATGTAATCCTAGAGAATTATAACATCAAACTCTAGTAGTATCAATCCAATGAAAGTAATATTTCCACCTCTATCATGCTTTCAGGTGGCTACAAAGTAGGGGCTACCTCAATCTTCAATGGGTCCATAGATACACCCTCCCTTGAGATGAAATGTATCATAAATTGGACCTATCTGTTACATAACTAATAATTTTTGGGTTTTCCATATATCTATATCTCTTGAAGTATTTTTAGGACCATCCTTAAATGATCTTAATGTTCGGACTCTAATGACGAGTATATGATAATTTCATTGATAAAGGCCTCCAGAAACAAATCTAAGAAAGGCTGGAAAATTTTATTCATGAGTCCCATAAACACTATAGGGGAATTGATCACATTTATGGGAATCATATGTACTATTAATGACTATAGTGACATTAAAATGTCATTTTCATTATATCCTTCTCACATATCTGCAACTGTGGATATCATCATCGGTGTTTAATCTTCGAGAACCACTTGGCCCCTTTCAGCTAATCAAATATTTTATCAATCCTATTTGGAGAATACTTATTCTTAATGGTCACCTGATTTAGGTGATGGTAATATAAAAACAATATTATGATTCCATTTACCTTCTTGGGAAATAATATCAAGGTTTCCCTTGGGGACACACTAGGTCTAACAAAGGCTTTCATATGAAGGCCCTCGAACTGCACCCTCATATCTCGAAGCTTAGTGGGACCGTATAATATATTTCTAAATATATAATAGAGGTCCTCAGGTGTGAGTTAATATATATATTTACCTCTTAATGAAGAAATATCCTAGACATTTCCTCTATATAGAAATTTGAGTAATCTGATACGATTAATGGGATTTGAACAATCCCTAAGTTTATTACACCACGATTTAGGTTATTTAACCAATGAGAAATCGTCTTAACTCTCCTACAGCTGATCCCATTTTTATTTAACTAAAAATCTATCTCTCCAAAAAAGAAAATATCAACCTATCATCTTGTTTCAATTGCATCTCTATAGGAAATAATCAATATGGGTATGGATGGTTGATAATCAGTCCATACTTAGAACGAAATCATATCGTCTCATCACAATTATGAAGATGTCCCCTAGAAAATGTCAAACACCAAGTGCCAATTCACATTAGTGAAGGAAGGGTGTGATTTCAGAATCTACTCAAGTAAAATTCTCAATTCATAAGGGTTGGTCTAGAGACTTTTTTAGAATATACAGTTCTCAAAGAAGGAATAATTCTAGGAAAAAAGACTCATACATATGTTTATCAAAACTAAATCTAGGGTGGATAATATATAGATCATACCTTGGATCATGGTTGGAGACTTTGGGTTATAAGACTAAAATTACTACATCTGGCTGCATCCTTTCCCACTAGATCCCTGAGCCCGATGAAGACCAACAAGAGGTGGTGGTAGTGGTATCAAATCGTAATTTCGGCTAACTCCTGTAGCTCTCCTTGATCCTCCATATCAATATCTACCTTGAGTGTCTCGCTACCTTCCATTGAGAGTTCGTTAGTCTCTTAACTAACTTCTAAATATTGGCATATCCAATTCACAACCATCTATCTCTACATTGTAGTTTAGGTAGTCCTAACCAATATAACCCCACCCATCAGATGATATGTAACACCTTTCACCAATCTGAATGGATCCTTGATACTAACCCTAATCCACTAATCCTATGATCTGAGATTTCCTCTTAGAGCACCATAGTAACCTTTGTATTGAATTCTATCACTGACTACAAGCTATTAAGGTCACCACCCCTGAGTGACCACTACTGATACCTACTGACTTGAACTAGTTTTCAATAATGTTCTTCACCACTACTGAATTCTTCGTCACTCTAACTTAGTGTTGATAAAAGTGGTGAAAACCCAACCAAAACATATATATGAAGTACCCTATTGAATTTATGCCCCCACATGATTCTATCTCAGACTATTTCAAGTGAGTATCACATGAGGTTAGTAAAACATTGATGTATACTCAACTGTGGACTTACTCTCCTATTGTTACTCGAGGAGCTCCAGAATGTGCACCGTTTGCAGAGTCACTATGAAAACATTATCCCAAAAGAATAATTCATACTTGATCTAAGGGAGAGTCACCTAATAATCCATATAAGGCATCAAAATACACTATATTCATATATGAAAATAGATAAGACTAGATATGAGCACCTCCATTTGGTCTGAAGGAGTTGGAACATGATGAAATACTCAAACCATTAACTCAAGCTACTCCTCTACTACCCATGGGTCTTCATCTCCTCAGAACTTGGGAAGAATATATATCTGAATCTTATGAAGTGTGGTTAGTTTATATGAATAATCATCATATACAACTAGAATGATCTACTACCTAACATGAAGAACAACTTTGGAATGTTATACTAGGGGAAAGTATGCTCATTGCTTAATGGGTGGAAGCCCTGATCACTATCCACCCAGAGGAAACAACTCAGAAATAGGACACAATTCAAATGCCTCATCACTGATATGATATTCATCATTTTATTATTGTATAATCTATTCTACATGACTTCATAGAGGAATATTGTAGTAATTAGGATGCACTATAGTCAATAGAGCATATATAGAGAGTTTGATGAATAAATATATTGAAATAAAAACCCATTAATATATGATACATATAATATTATTTACTCTAAAACTAGTGTATTATTATATGAATTTGATAAGAGTGTTATTAGAATCATGGTGAATAGATATGTCAGCTACCACACCACCACTTGGTTCATGTCCTGTGAGACAAACTCAAGACACTTTAACATAATTTACCTAAATCAAAAACTAATCCTCACTAGAAATCTTCCTAAAAACTATATTTTAGGACAAAAAATCTATCTAATATCACTCTGACATGACCCAACCTAGGCTTATCATGTTAGTGGTTAGTTGAGTGTACCACCCCAAGAACACCTCCAATAAGCTAGGGGCTAGGGACTAGTGCTGACTAAGCATACCTGTAACAACCTAAGGTTTAAAAATAAATAAATGAAATTCATGAATCCTTGCTTTAAGTAGATATTTATAACTAGAAATTAAACATAATTTTACTATTTCTATGTTTTTTACTTTGAAAAATGGTAATTTAAAATTTTGATCAGTAATGTACCCTTATGAATAATAACATAGCCTTAAAATAGTAATGTACCCTTATGAATACTAATGTACCCTTCTAACTATTAAATTGACCCAAATGATTAGTAATGTACCCTTATGAATAGTAATGTTACCCTTATAAACCATAATATACCATTATTAATAGTAACCTCATCTATGATAGTGTGTATATAATATTTAATTGAAAGTATGGCACACCCATATCTTCGAATAAGTAAATAAATTCTTTAAAATTTTTATTTTCCGAATCAAGTATTATTTTATTTAAAAATTAATTTTCTAATATTTATAAAATTATTTTGATAAAATGGAGTTCATTTATGGATTCGACATGTCGAAAAAATTTTACGTGTGAATTTTTGGTAATTTTCTAAGATACTTTATTTTTTGGTGAATAGTGATTTTTTGGTATTTGAGAAATGAATGAATTTCTGCATCATGGAGGTGTCATCGATGATGTGGTGATGATATAAGCCCATTATCTCATACTCACATGACATTAGTACAATTTTTAGTCATGGAGGAGTCATTATTTCTTATCTTAAGGCAAAATAATAAAGTAATAATTAAAATAATGTGAAATATCACCCCTCCTTCACTATAAATATCACCCATTTGCCCCTCTTCCTCCCACACCTCTCAATATTTGAGCATTGTCTAATTTCTACAGAATTCCCTCCCCAATATTTTTTCCCACATCCAAGATCTTTTGGTCTCACCCAAAGGCCAAAATCAAAGGCCTTAAGGAGGATCTCAAGGAGAAGAGATCAAGAGGAGGTTTAAACAAGTTTGAAGTAAGATAAACCCAAGGTAAAGGAATTCTTAACCCGATTTCCATTCTTTAGGTTAACATTCTACTTCAATTTTTAGGTACTATTAAAATTGTTTGTGTGATGGGATTTGTATATAATATTTTTAATTATGGTTCTTTATAGTGTGTATACATATTTCATCCACTCTATTATGTCTCACTTCGATTATATGATATTTATAATAGTCCTTCCTTTTGAAATCCTCATTTAAAATTCTATTTTACAAATTTCAAAAGCAATGTTTTTATGCAATTATTCTTATTGTATGATTATGTTCTGGTTCTTGGAAATTTTTTCTGATGAAGGGTGGGACCTATATCTCCCTCCAATGCATTGGGTATGTGTAAGTTGGAGGTTGTCTATATGGTTACTCCAAGTGTAACTGTGATGGTTACACAAATTGTAAGGTAGTCGTGGGGGTTAAAGATTATATGGTAACCGAGAGGGTTACAAGATTGTGTAATAAATTCCCCAAGATACCTTTATGGTTTTATTTATGTGCTTTTATTTTCTGGGAATCTTGTAGAAATATCATGTTTCACAAAGTAAGTATATATGGGTGAAATGTGTGTCTTTTGAAAATTATTTCATATGTTACAAGTACTCAGGGACTAATGTGTTCTTTCCTTATTTTTATATCCCATACTGAGTTTTTTTGTGCTTATCCCAAGTTTTTATATGATTTTCACAGGTTATAAGGATGTGTAGGACAAAGAATAATCCAAGTTAAATGATTGAATATTTGTCAAAGAATATCATGTTATATTCGATAATTATTATATTTTGATAGAAATTTGTACTATTGTTTTTAGGTATCCACTTTATAATAATTTGTAATGTTATGTTTGTATTATGTCCCAAATTCTCTAACTATCTAAACTTGAAAATATCCTCAATGTGAAAGGAAGTGATTTCTTGACTAAATTCAAGATTATGTAATGTAATAAGGACAGATCCTTATAGTTGGTATCAGAGGATGGTTTAGATAAATTTCGGGGTTAGGATGGCGTTAATATACACCGTAAATGTTTTTTTACTCTATGGTAAATTTTAAATGATATATCATTTAAGGATTTCCTTGTCTCTTCAACTAAGATATGTTTGTTCGGAATGGTTGTCCATAGAAGAAATAGAGAAGCTGAAGAGGAGAGGCACCGATAGAATGACATCTTTCTGAACCTACAGCCCAGAATGGTAGGGATTGGAATCGAGCAGTTTGTGATTGTAATGGTTGAGATAACAAATGAAATAAATAGTGGTGTCATCCATCCGAGAGAACAACCAGAGGTACCATAATGGAACATGAAAATTAGTAGAACATTTTATGAGACAAAAGCCTCATTCTTTCAGGGGATCTTCAGATCCAGTAGCGGCTGAAGGATGGATTAAATCCCTTGAAAAGATATTTGATGTAATGGGTTGTTCATATAATTAAAAGGTATATCTTTTTATTTATCATTATAGAGGTGAATCTGATTATTGGTGTTCAATGGTAAGGAATATCAGAGATATAGAGGATATTGATGCCCTTGAGTGGGATGAATTTAAATGTATTTTCCTTGAAAAATATTTTCCGAAGGTGGTGCGACTTAGGACAGATAATCTATTCATTGAATTGAATAAAAAGAAGAAAGATTCAGTGGTTTTATAATAAGATAACTTAACCTTATTGGAGTGGTATACTCCAAATATTATTCTGAATATTGATGGAAAAATAAACCGCTTTTACTCAGGATTGAATCCAATGTATCGAAGGGCGTTGGCCTCCTATGACTTCAAAAGTTATGAGAAACTTGTCTGATGTACTGAGAGGGTTGAGATGGATTTTGATGATGATCATGTTCATTTTTGAAACAAGGGGAATAAGAGGTCCAGATGGAAAGTGAGGAATAAGAATCAACCAAAGAAATTTGATGTTAAGAAAATCTAGTTTCCAGTTAGTGAAAAGTGTGGAAAGAATCACCCTGAGGAATGGGTTACCAAAACTAGGAAGCAGTTTCAATGTGGTAAGATTGGAAATATGGCCCATGATTGTAATGAAAATTATCCTAAGAATAATCCTAATAAGAAAACTGTAAAGTGATTTAAATGAGGATAGATGGGTCATTATTCAAATGCATGTCCAAAGAGAGATATGAATGAAGTAAAGAAGCCATACTATAAGCAGAAACGTGTAGTGAGATTCTTTTTCGCTACGTTAGTAGAAATTGGGCCATCTAATTAAGTTATATCAGGTACATTGTTTGTTTACTCAGTTTTTACTAAAGTTTTGTTTGATATAAGGTCTACACATTCATTCATATCTGAAAAATATTTTTGGTAAATTAGAAATATCACCTCAACAAATGAGACCAGAACATGTTGTTAAAACACCAGATGAAATATTATAGCAAAGAGGAATTATAAGAATCTTTTTATTGTGGTCTGTGGAAAGACATTACCTGCAAACCTGTTTGTTTTTTCCTTATTAAAGTTTGATGTTATTCTGGGAATGGATTGGATTTCTATTCATCATGCCAAGATTGACTGTAGATCAAAATAAGTTTTTTTAGAAAGATTTTCAGTTTGTATAAATGAAATACCCCATACAATTGATAACATATCAGGAGGTTGAAAAACTGTTGAAAGATGGAAATTAAAGTTATCTTGATCATATTGATAAAAAAGGGAACTGTTGAGATTAATGATGTACCAGTGGTAAATTAATATCTTGATGTTTTTCATGATGACTTACCTAGTTTCATATGTGATCGGGAACTCGAATTCACAATTTAGTTAGTTCCTGATGCTAATCCAATTTCAAAACCCCCATATCATATGTCTCAAATAGAACTTATTGAACTTAAAAATCAGTTGCATGATCATCTTGATAAAGGATTCATTGATCCTAGCACTTCACTACGGGGAGCCCCTGTTTTGTTTGTTAAAAATAATGATGGTGATATGAGGCTATGCATTGATTATGGATCTTTAAATGACATCAAAATTAAAAACAAGTATCCTTTGCCTCACATCGATGACTTGTTTGATCAGCTCCAGGGAGATTATTACTTTTCAAATATTGATTTGAGATCTAGATACCATCAACTAAATGTGAAGGAGTATGACATCCCAAAAACAACTTTTCATACTAGATATGGTCATTATGAATTTTTTGTTATGCCATTTGGGTTAACTAATGCACTTTTTGTATTCATGAATCTTATGAATTGAATATTTCATGAGTTCTGAGATATGTTTTTGGTTGTGTTTATTGATGACATTCTGGTATTTTCTAAGAGTGAAGAAAGGCATGAAAAATATCTAAGTGTTGTTTTACAAACCTTAAAGGAAACTAAAATGTATGGAAAATTAAGAAAGTGTAATTTTTGGTTACAATAGATTTCTTTTCTTGGGAAAATTTAAAATAAGGATGGAATAATATTAGATTATTCCAAAACAAAAGTGGTTTATGAATGGACAAGACCTACATATGTTAGAGAGATTCGTAGTTTTCTTGGATTAGTAGGTTATTACTGATGGTTTGTTAATAACTTTTCACAGTTATCTAGCCAGATAACTAAGTTAACATGAAAAGGGGTTAAATTTATATGGAAAGAAGAATGTGATTTTTGATTTTAGGAACTAAAGAAGAGATTGGTGAATTCTCCAGTTTTGGCCTTGCCTTCCCAAAATGGTGACTTTTTCATCTACAGTGAGGATTTGTTGAAGGGAATTTGTTTTGTTTTGATGTAGAATGATTAGTTAATTTCTTATGCTTCAAGAAAATTGAAACCTCAAGAGTTAAATTATCCCACACATGATTTGGAATTGGGAGCTATGGTTTTTTCTTTTAAAATTTGGAGGCATCATTTATAGGGAGCCAAATGTCAAATATATACTGACCATAAATGTATGAAGTATATATTCACTCAGAAGGAATTAAACATGAGGTAGAGAATATGGATTGAAATGATAAAGGATTATGATTGTATGATCAATTAACATCAAGGAAATGAAAACAAATTGGTAGATTCCTTGAGTTGAAAACATCATGCATCATTAACCATGTTGCATTTGGAACATGATCCCTTGATTAATAATTTGATGAAATTTGGCTTAGAAGTTGTTGGTGTAGGAAATACATCTATTTTATTTTAGGTTTCAGTGCAATCATTGTTATTGAACAAAATTAAGAAAGCACAAAAGCAAGATAGTGATCTATAGAAAAAGGTAGAATTGGTTAAAATGGGTATGTTTTTAGAATTTAACATTGATAAAGATTGTGTTTTAAGATTTGGAAAAGGTTTGTGTGTGCCTTTTGATTCCTAGTTGAAGAAAGATTTGTTATGTGAAGCTCATATTTATCCATTTTCGGTTTATACTAGAAGTAGATATATAGAGACATTCGTGAGTTTTACTGGTGGGATAGAATGAAAATGGGTATTGCAGAATTTACTGTGAAATGTTTGGCTTGTCAACAGGTTAATGTAGAGCGGCAAGTACTGAAGGGGATGCTTCATCCTTTTGCAGTGCCAGAGTGGAAATGGGAGAATGTATTTGTGGACTTTGTGGTCGGACTACCTAAGACATCTCAAGGTAACAATGCGATATGGGTTATTATTGATCGACTGACAAAATCTACGCATTTTCTTTCTATTCGAGATACAATGTCTTTGGATCTGCTTTCTCAGCTGTACCTCTAAGAGATTTTCAGGTTACATGGATTTCCTCTTTCTATTTTATCTAGTTGGGATCCCAGGTTAACTTCTAACTTTTGGAAGGGCCTTCAGTAGTTTTTGGGAATATAATTAAATTTCAGTACATCTTTTTATCCTCAATCTGAAGGGCAGTCATAGTGTATGATTCAAACTTTGGAGGATATGCTTCGAGCTTGTTCAGTGGACTACTATGGAAGTTGGGATAAACATCGTTCTTTAGTTTAGTTTTCTTATAATAATAGTTTTCTTTCATGTATTAAAATGTCACCTTTTGAGGCATTGTTTGGGAAGCGGTGTTAGACTCTAGGATTTTTGGGATGAAGTTGGTGAAAAAATGTTAATGGGGCCAGTGTTAGTAGAGGAAGTGGGGGAGAAAGTAAAGATGATCCAGCAGCACATGAGGAAAGCTCAGAGCAGGAATAAAAGTTATGTAGATAACAAAAGGAAATACTTCTCTTTTGAGGTAGGTGACCATGTTTTCCTTAAAATATCTCCTCGGAAAAGTGTGATGAATTTTGGTAAGAAAGGAAATCTAAGTCCACAATTCATCATTCCCTTTTAAATCCTGGAGATAGTTGGACTAGTTTCATACCAAGTATATTTTCCTCCAAGTTTGTCTCAGGTACACAATGTTTTTCATGATTAAATGATGAGAAAGTATGTTCCAGATTCAACTCATGTCTTGAGCCAAAAAGAAATTAAACTGGAAGAGAACCTTTCTTATAAAGAGAAACCAGTTTAGATTCTTGATCGAAGGGAACAGTTATCACCGGGTGAATGTTTTGTGGAGAAACCACATGGTTGAAAAAACAACATGGGAATATGAAAATGCTACAAGGTAAAGGCACCCTCACTTGTTCAGTGAGTAAATAAAATTATGGGGATGAAATTTCTAGAAGGTGTGGATAATGTAACACCCCATTTTTAAAAAAAATGAAATGCATGAAACATTATTTTAAGTAGATGTTTATAACTATCCTTTAAACATAATTTTACTATTTTTAGGTTTTGAACATTGAAAAATGGTCATCTAAAAATATGATCATCAAGTTATTTAGAGTCTTATAAGACCAACTTAATTTTTTGAATTGTAACATACCATTATTAATAGTAACATTACCTTAATAATAGTAATGTACCCTTATAAATAGTAATGTACACTTCTGAGTAGTAACTTAACCCTAATAAATAGTAATGTACCCTTATGAATAGTAATGTTACCATTATGAATAGTATAATAACCTTAGGAATACTAACCTCACCTATTATAGTGTATGTATAAGATTTAATTGAAAGTATGGTACACCCATATCTTTGAATAAGTAAATAAATTCTTTAAAAATTTTATTTTCTAAAGAAAGAATTATTTTATTTTAAAATTAATTTTCTCATATTTATAATATTATTTTGATAAAATGGAGTTCATTTTTTGATTCTACACGTCAAGAATTGGTTGGGGTTAATATTGGGTAATATTCTGAAATACATGATTTTTTAGTGAATAATGGATTTTTGGTATTTGCCAAGTAAATGAATTTCTGCAACATCAAGGTTTCATCGTTGATGTGGTGTTGATGTAGGCCCATTATCTCGAACTAAAATTCCATTATTACTATTTTTAGTCATGGAAGAATCACTATTTATTGTCTTGAGGAAGAATAATAAAATAATAATTAAAATAATGTGAATTCTCTTTCCTCCTCCACTATAAATACCACCCATTTCCCCCTCTCCCTCCCACACCTCTCAAGCTTTGAGAATTGTATAATTTCTACCAAATTACCTCCTCAATATCCGTCCCACATCCAATACCTATTGGTCTCACCTAAAGGACAAAATCAAATGCCTTAAAGAGGATCTCAAGGAGAATAGATCAAGAGGAGGTTTAAACAAGTTTGACATAAGACATACCCAGGGTAAGGGAATTCTTAACCCGATTTCCATTCTTTGGGTTAACATTATACTTTATTATTTATGTGGTATTAAAATTGTTTGTGTGATGGGTATTTTATTCAATATGTTGAATTATGTGTATTTATAGTGTGTATACATATTCTATTCACTCTAATAAGTCTCACATTAATTATATGGAATTTATAACGGTCTTTCCTTTTAAAATCCTCTTTTAAAATTCTATTTTACAAAATTCACAAGAAAAGATTTTATGCTATTACTCATGTTGTATGATTATGTTCTAGTTCTTGGGAATTTTATATGATCAAGGGTGGGACCTATATCTCTCTCCAATGCATTGGGTATGTGTAAGTTGGAGGACGGTCATATAGTTACTCCAAGTGTAACTACGATGGTTACACAAATTGTAAGGTAGCCATGAAGGCTAAAAATTATAAGGTAATTGAGAAGGTTACAATATTGTGTAATTAATTCCCCAATATACCTTTTCGGTTATATTTATGTTCTTTTATTTAGTTGTAATCTTTTGGAAATCTCATGTTTCACAAATTAAGTATATATGGGTGAAATGTATGTCTTTTGAAAATGATTTCATATGTTACAATTATTCATGGACTAATATGTTCTTTGCTTCTTTTTATATCACTTAGTGAGCATTTTGTGCTCATCCCACGTTTTATATTATTTTGATATGTTATAAGGATGGGTATGACAAATAAGAATCCAAGTTAAATGATTGAAGATTTGTCAAAGAATATCATGTTATATTTGACATGTTTTATATTTTGAGAGAAATGAGTATGATTGATTTAGGTATCCACTCTGTAATAATGTGTATTTTTTTGAATGTATTATGTCCCAATTTATATAAAGCTATAAACTTGAAAAGATCCTCAATGTGAAAGGATGCGATTTCATGACTGAATTCAATATTATGTAATGTAATAAGGATGGGTCCTTTTAATATCACATATATGGGAGGCCTTATCCTAATACACATGTATTTACACACCTTTATCTACACATTAATACTATATTAGTGTAGATAAAACATTATTGAAATAATAATTACATGCACAACCTCTAATATCACACAAAAGAATATAGAAAAGAATAATTAAGGTAAAATAGTGAAAATACAAGCCTGAATGGAAAGTAATTCCATCCTAATAACTACATAAGTACTATTCTATTATACAAACTCTATAGTCTGAGAAAGTTCCCACTACCATATCCACTGATCACCATTAATCATTTCCCACTTTCAGGCCACCCATATCACTATCGTACATCCTGTCATTTTTATAAGACATGACACATGTGGGAAAACCCAATATAGGGTAGAGCATATACATACCTAGTGGGACACCCAAAAATCACCAAATAGTTTATAATCACGAGTAAAGATTCACCTATAAACTATAATCAATAGGGAAAATGAAGAAGGAACCATATATGATCATAGGGGACACTCAACCCATAGATCATATTCACTGTCTTTATAGCTAGTCAAATAAAAAATAAACATCACATGGCTCCCTAAATCCATACAATCAGACATATCAATAAAATAGGAAGGTATATCATTCTCGATCAAATTTACCCAAGAGAAGAAGGTAAGATGGTCCTTGTAGTTTAGCTTGGGTTATCGAATCCTCAGAGACCTAAGAAGAAACCTATAGATACCTACATTCTATGGACTATTTTGGGCTATGAAGTGGCCAACTTGGGTTGATTTTATATGGTTTTAAAGTATAACTAACAGATTTAAGTGAATTCAATTTAAAATAATAAGTTGATCCTAGGTTATCGCTCAGGGTGGATTGGACGTATTTTCTTTTTAATGATTTCAATTTCTTAAATTTGAGATGGGTTCATTTAAGGAGATAAACCAACATCATCACTTACTGGTTTAATTCCTACACCCTTTAATACTAATCACCTATACACTTGAAGGATCAAAGTTTTTATCACTTCAAGGTAAAGGTCCGTATTAGCACATGAAGTGTGTGGCCTTAAATTCAACAAGGACGATGGATTTTAAAAATCATCAAATAAAAATTTCAATTAAAGAAGTGATTATACATTAATGAGGTAATAAATAACATCCAATCCAGACCCTTGCTACTCCCTTGGATCAACCCATAAGTGGGTTAGCCCTCCATTGATTCTATGGTTTCAATGGAAGTGGAAAGTAGACTCATGAGGGAGGAAATGGAGAAGTAAAAAAACGCAATAAAATAACAATCACTCCACCATTGTGTGATAATATCACAAAGTTTGGTATGAAAAATTTCACACCTTGAACCAACAGTATCAAAGTGATAAGGAGAAGTACAGAATAATAAGAGAAGAATAACTTTTATTAAGAAACAAGGATGAATTAAAACAACTTACATGTGAAGGAAGAACATTACAAAGAGAAATTGGCAGCATAACATTAAGATGAAAACAAGCTCAAAGATTATCAAATACTCTACCACCGCTACCTTAACTAGGCATTTTTGAGCCCTTGGGTCGATCCTCCAATAGTACAAGTCATCCCACTTGAGTATGGTAGGTCTAGGGTGGTGGAAAGTTTGTGGAAAGAAGACTTTCCACCCTTGACCCGAAAAGGCATCCAGCTTTCATGCACCCCACAGACGTGCTTGCAACATCTTCTATATGGCCGAATATTGGTGGGACATAGAAAACATAAATTAATCACCGGATGTCCCCTAACATACTATAAAATCTCAGCCCAAAAGGATTTATGGTTTTCGAGATATGGTTTAATTTGTGGGCTATTTTGCTGGGCCGTAGAATCTGGCCTAGAATTTTATCACTAATTTGGTCCGCCTAAATGACCACCATTAAAGACTAATTAGCATTATCTTCTGAAGAGGGATATGTTCATATACATGTCTTCTACAATCCCACGAAATTTGGGATTAATTGGGCTTTTATGTTGGGCCCCACAGTCTCATCAGTGGGATGGTGTCCAATATGCCTTCTCTAGAATTTCTTCCTTTCATCACAAAATATCCTCATATTTTTCCATGAATTCTCCATTGATACCTGAATGAAACATGTTCATATCTAAGTGTAGATAAATTTACAAAAATATAAAATTAAAATATTTATAATTATATTCTTTAAAATCATATAAATCATTGGATACTTTAAATGAGGTTAAAAAATGTACCACATAATAGTGCATTTTAAGTAGGTATTACAATCATAATGTGAAATGATGTTCAAAGTGTAAAATTCACTAAAATGGTGTTTATGAATAATAAATAACATGAATATTATATATATTAACAATGAATATTAGCCTCATTTAGTGGCTAATCACACCCCGCAACTTGAGTTTTGCTAGTCCCGAGCAAAATATATCTCAACAATATAAAATTCGAATTCCCTTTTCTAAAAACATTTTAATACACAATGATCACCAAAAAACCTTATACCAAAAAATCATGAAACATATCAAAATATTTTAATACAAGATAGTTTCATAAGCATATCCCAATCTCAAGCCCATTCTTTTGTTCAAATTCATTGCCATATTTCATCCAATATCAATTAAGTATGAGGATGTGTTGTGCATCACAATAGACATGGGGGTTCATCTTTATTCAAGGGGGAAATTATGGAAGCTCTAGGTGGAATCACATTTCAATATTAAGATGATTATTCATTTTTTTTGTTAATTTTGTTTTTGTTTTTTTTTTGTTTTTGCAATTTTTCCATGGTAATTGATGTTGCACTCAAAAGAGTCAACCCCTGTAGCGAGACTTTGCCGATGATTCCCAGGATCAAAGACCTTAGGGAACCAAGTGAAGCTCACATACTCGAGCATCATCTCGAGTTAACTCAGTCAAAAACAAATTCAAAATACCAAAAATAGAGATAAAATTAGTAACTCTGGGTCAGACAACTATGGAGTCACGATCCCCAAGTGCCGAAAGCCACACATTAGGTCATTTCATTGCTCTACGCGCAATTGTTTTTTGAATAATCATATTAAACTAAAATGATCACCAAACCTATGCTATTTATTTAGGGGACCCCATGAACTCAAATGAATACCCCACTATCCAAGGGACTTTCATTGTGATCTTTTTTTTTATTTGGTTGAAAATATAAACGATGAAATATCACATTGGACAGCCACACTTTCCAAAATCTATGCTCATGAAATTATTCAAGGATTAAAATCAGAATCATGGCATGCTAAATTATTTGATATTCAGTTTCAAAGGGTAAAATGTGTATTACCATGTTCAAAATTAAAGAAATTTTTCTTTCCATTTTTACAATTTTTTTCAAATCATTCATTTTTTTCACAAAAACATTTTTTAATTTATCTCCCCCCTAACAAAAAACAACATTATCCCCAGTGTTTAAAGAAAAGAAAATTTAGAAGGGGGTAGAGGTAGATAATTAAAGTTAAAAAAGGAAATTAAAAATGAGGATCATGTAATGAAGTCACCTGGTGATTGAAGTTGAAATTATTGCTGCTCCCTTTTAATCATTTGATATCCATGCCACTTGCAGAGTTCCCTTGTGGAAAAAAACAAACAAAACAAAACTATATATATATATATAAGTAAAAGATAAGTATATATATAAAATAATCTGATGATACATTGTCTTCTTTTTAAATTTCTTGGTAAGGTATTACTCAAGGATCACACCACGTGACACGGATGAATATAGTGCTCCCCTTCCATACCCATCCATACTCATAATAGAAGAACATGTCAACAGTCTATTTTTTATTAAATATCAAAGTTATTAATTAATTATATTTAAAATATAAATTTGATTAAAATAACAAAATGATTGGGAACTTGAGAACCATGGGTTGCCTCCCATGAAGCGCTTTGTTTAATGTCGTTAGCTTGACTTGAACCCCCCAACTTATCCAATTCCAACTTTCAAAATTTTAAGGACCACATGTTTCACCACTTCTACTAGGTTGAAATTGATTCTATTTTTAGAATTTGTTTCATGCACAAACCTCTATTCTAAAATCAGTAGGTAAAATCCAAGGAATATCACAAATGGTTGATCTAGTTTCCTCTATACTATTTCCTAAGACATCAATGATAATTCCAACTTATTTGGTTTCAATAGAAGAATGAATTCCAATTGAAAGGTCATGATTATAACTTATGAAGGGATTCTTTAGAGGTGAGGGAAGGACAATAATTTTGAGCTCAGGATGGATAGGACATTTAGACACAAGTTGATATTTTGAATCCAAATCAGTTTCATTTTCCAAATTTCTCAACAAAATTGGTTCCTTTTGAATAGAAGATTCAACCACCAAATTAGAAAGATCAGTTTCAGGAATGGGTATGGACTCAAAGATTGTGATTTCTCTTAATGGTTCAGTGATTTGTGTTTTTGAAAATTTATCAATGGAGTTATACTTAGGAGACTCAATCCATGATGTCAAATTCTCCACTTTTGAATCCAAAAAGTCAATTTCCTCCTGATTTAAAGACCCTTCAACAATTCCTTGATCTTATTCATCTATCCCAAATCCAAAGTTTGGTTCTTCAATAAATTCATGAGAGGTTTGTGGGAAACTAGACACTTCACATAAGGTTATGGAAGGGACAATTTGTGTAGGGATGAGTTCCTCAAAATTTTTAATTCTTTGTAGTTCTAACCTCAATGATGAAACCTCAAAATTCATTATCTACATTTGTTGACACAATTTTTCAAGTAATGGATGTGGATTAGGATGGATAATGGGTTGAGACAGATGGTCTATTCTAGGTGGATAATTAAGTTGTTGGAATTGCACAGGAAGGTGTTCAGATTGGCTTTGTGGGGATTGAAACTCATTATATGTTGGGATGTTTTGTGTATAATAGGACTAAAAACATTGTGGTTCATTAGTTTTTTGATTATCCCACCAGTAGAAACTAGGATGGTCATTGTACATCTCACTTGGTGTGGAGTGATCAAAGTAAGGAGAGGTTCCCCATGTTTGGATTTGTTCAAAAGGGTTTTCCATAAGAATGAAATTGGGGATGAGATAAGAGAAGTGGTATGAAAAAAACATGATAGTGTCTAAGATAACTTACTTAGTTCCCTGGAAACGGCGCCAAAATTTGATTCTCGCTCAAATTTACCCAAGAGAAGAAGGTAAGACGATCCTTGTAGTTTAGCTTGTGTTATCGAATCCTTAGAGACCTAAGAAGAAACCTATAGACACGTACATTATATGGACTGTCTTGGGCTATGAAGTGGACAACTTTGGTTGATTTTATATGGTTTTAAAGTATAACTAACAGATTTAAGTGAATTCAATTTATAAGAATGATTTGATCCTAGGTTATCTCTTGGGGTGGATTGGACGTATTTTCTTTTTAATGATTTCAATTTCTTAAATTTGAGATGGGTTCATTTAAAGAGATAAAACAACATCATAACTTACGGGTTTAATTCCTACACCCTTTAATACTAATCACCTATACACTTTAAGGATCAAGGTTTTGCGCACTTCAAGGTAAAGGTTCATATTAGCACTTGATGTCTGTGGCCTTAAATTGCACAAGGACGATGAAATTTAAAAATCATCAAATAATAATCTCAATTAAAAAAGTGATTATAAATTAATGAAGTGATAAATAACCTCAAATACAGCCCCTTGCTACTCCCTTGGATCAACCCATAAGTGGGTTAGCCCTCCATTTATTCTATGGTTTCAATGGAATCGGAAAGTAGACTCATGAGGGAGGAAATGGAGAAGTAAAAAAAGGCAATAAAATAACAATCACTACACCGTTGTGTGATAATCTCACAATGTTTGGTATGAAAAAGTTCACACCATGAACCAATGGTATCAAAGTGATAAGGAGAAGAACAGAATAATAAGATAAGAAGAACTTTTATTAAGAAACAAGGATGAATTAAAACAACTTACATGTGAAGGAAGAACATTACAAAGAGAAATTGGCAGCATGACATTAAGATGAAAACAAGCTCAAAGATTATCAACTCCTCTACCACCACTACCTTAAATAGGACTTTTTGAGCCCTTGGGTCGAGCCTCCAACAGTACAAGTCATCCCACTTGAGTATGGTAGGTCTAGGGTGGTGTAAAGTTTGTGGAAAGAAGACTTTCCACCCTTGACCCGAAAAGGTATCCAGCTTTCATGCACCGAACAGATGCGCTTGAAACACCTTCTAGATGGACGAATTTCGGTGGAACATAGAATACTTAAATTAATCTCCGGATGACCCCTAACATCCTGTAAACTCTATGCCCAAAAGGAGTTATGGTTTTCGAGATATGGTTTAATTGTTGGGCTGTTTTCTAGGCCGGAGAATCAGGCCCAGAATTTTATCTCTAACTTGGGACGCCTAAACGACCATCATAGAGGACGAATTAGCATTATCTCCTGAAGAGTTATTTGTTCCTATACATGTCTTATATAATCCCACGAAATTTTGGATTAATTTGGACTGTATGTTGGTCCCCACAGTCTCATTAGTGGGCTGGTGTCCAATCTGCCTTCTATAGAATTGCTTCCTTTCATCACAAAATATCCCCATCTTCTTCCATGAATTATCCATTGATCCCTGAATGAAACATGTTCATATTGGAGTGTAGATAAATTTAAAAAAATATAAAATCAAAATATGTATAATTATATTCTCTAAAATTAGATGAATCATTGGTTACTTTAAATGATGTTAAAAAATGTCCCACATAATAGTGCATTTTAAGAAAGTATTACAATCATAATGTGAAATGATGTTCAAAGTGTAAAATGCACTAAAATTGTGTTTATGAATAATAAAGAACATGAATATTATATATATTACCAATTAATATTATCCTCATTTATTTGCTAATCAGTTTCACACTCCCCATTGGATGACAACTCAGACAAGGGAATTCAACTCATAGATAGAGGATCAAGCCTTGCGCCACATAAGGATACCTGAATACATTTTTACTTTATCATAAGAGTGGATTGAATTCCCATGGTTTAGGTGATGTGATACTAGAAACTAACGAGGGAGAAGGAATAGGGGATCATGACCCTGAGTCTTATGGGGGTACCTAATCCAATCTTGAATCATCCCATAGACAAAGGATCAAACCACATGAGGTAGTTGGGATACCTGGCCATATCTAAGTGGGACTCAAGACTCTACCACCATGTTCACATAGAAATACACTCAGAATAAACTTATCAAATGTATTAAATAGTGAAAAGGGGAGTACATAGTGTGTTCAAGTGGTACACAACATGTCCTCCCATGTTGGCCACTTGGTCGCTCACAACCACTAAGCATGGCATATAAAATTCAACTACACATTGTGTAAGTTAGTAACATGGTTATCAAGGTTAGGGGTCGGTACTTGGTGTGTCTATCTTCATGAGTACTACTCCATCCCATGATATATAGGAAATTAAATTATCCTACACTATGTATAATTCCTCAAAAATCTAAAGTACAGACATTTTATTTGATAGTGTGTATGAGCTGCAACACCAAGCACATAAGGGAATATAGTATCCTAATAATTTATAATATATTTACTATTTAAAATAAATTAAATATAATTTATATATTTTTATTCCTGTGACATTGAGTTATCATATACCACACACAACAATGAGTTTCTTCAATGGCTTTCATTACTCACAAAAATGAGTTTTAATGAACAATAATATATTATCAAAATATTATTATTTAATATAATAAGATATAACCTAGTCATTAAATTAGTGGTTATGAATATTATTAAATAACTTTTTAAAATATATGGATTACAAAAATATGAAATTAATTCATTAATTACTAATTAATTATAAATTAATCTAAGAACCAATTGAATATAATGGGAATGTTTTTATAGAAAACTGTCCTTATGCTCATAAAGATATTTTATTCTAATGAATTAAATTAATTATAATTAGTGAGTGATATTAATGTAATATATTTATATATATTATATATTCAATTAAATATTTTATATTCATCCAATATATTTGATAGGCATAAGATATGAACAAACCCAATATTACACCTAAAAACCTATATTTTTATTAAATCACTTTTATCGCATTTTAATGTAGAACCTATTTTAAATATGATTTTTGGAACTTCTATAAATATTATAGGTTAAAATAAACTTAATAATTCAATTTGGTACAAAAAAAAGACGTTAGGGTGACTTTTTGGTACTTTTCTATAAAGTTTTATTTTTTGATGAATAGTGAAAAATACTGAATTTTAATTCAAAACTTCCTTTTCTTCTAATTTATTTATAAGGTTAAATAATATTTTAAATTAGTTTTAAGGTTTAATAAGATAAATTTTTAATTAATTAATCCAATTTAGGTCTTTGGAATCCATTTCACTTTGAAATTGGATAAAAATCCAACCAAAAGTTTGTACGTTTTTACTTAAAAACCCCGCATTGTTGACCCGTCTGCGAGATTAAGTTTAAATTAATTTCTACCACTTATATTGTTGGAATTGAGAAAATTAGATTAAATATTTTGAATTAGAATAATTTATAATTTTAAATTATTTTAAATTATTTTTTGACTAAATATATTAGTGGAAGTGATTAAAATTAATTACAACGATTAAGGTGAAATTAATCTTAATAAGGGACTAAACTATAAACTTAAGGGCCAAAATGACTTAGAAACCAAAAAAATCATTTTATGGTCATATTTATAAATTATCCTAATTTTTATATAATTTCTTACATTATTTAATCTATTTTAAAATGGAAAGATTTTGGTGGAATTATCTTTTCCAAAATTTACAAGAGTGTCACTCCTCCACTATAAAAAGGCTCTCAAGCCTTCTATTTATTCACACCACACAAAACACATTGGATCAACCAGGATCTGACCAAATAGATCCCAATTAAACCTCCACTTAAACTAGAATCCTCACCTTTTTCATAAATCCTTCAAAGGAAGCCGTTTGGTTCAAACTAAAAGGGATTACCTGATTAAGAGGTAACATCCATCCTCAAGCACTTTAGTTTATTTATTTCTCCACTCCTCCAATTATTATATTTCAATGATTATATAAAAACAAAAATATAATAAATATACATAGATGTTTTTGTGTTAATTTTTCTACTTACACTTACCCACACTTCCATCTAATGGGTTACAAACTTTCCGTTTATTTGTACGATGAACTACCGCCTCACAAAATGATGATTGTTAATTTTTGAATTAAACACATATCATGGTAGGGAATTAGAATAAAAAATATATTTATATATTGTTATATATATGATATCTATAATGTCTTTATAATTATTTAATTCTTTTATAACACATATCTTTATGCACTCCATTTTGTGTAAATATAATAACATCGTTTCTAAAAGTGTGGACTACTTCCCCCTCAAAGCGATGTGATTCGTTCACACTATCCATGGAATGTATAAAGAATACTTTTATTAAACCTATGAAACATATATGAAATAAATAAAATACTTGATTACAATATAAAAATATATAATTGTTTTTCATTATTTTAATAGACAATGGAACGAAATTAGTGTTCTTTCATACGTACGACCTGCCATCTCTATGAATGGTGCATTTCATTTATTATATCCAAATATTATAGATTATTCTAAATTAATATATAATGAATATATAAAATTAAATAATTTTTTAATTCCTGTATATTATTAAATCAGGATCAATGAATGAATCACAACAAGTAACAAGTCAAAACATACTCAAAAGACTAGGAAAATAACATCTGAAATAGTTATGATAATATAATATTGTTATCAAGCAAGTAATGAGATATTATAAATATGAATATAATTCTATAATAAGTTAATAAAACTCTTAAAAGAAGTATACATGTGTTGAAATTCCTTTCACACACCAGGAAAGTCACTGTATGGGATTTTATCTCAATTTTCATTCTATTGAGTATTATTTGTTATTATGAACCTAGTTTATTTCATATGGTGTACATACTACCCTTTTACATGTTATATCCTGAATATATATATTTTAATGATTTTATTAGTTTAATTTAATGTTATTAATTCATATAGAGTATAATTAAAATGTTTCAAAGTGGTATGGTGCACTTTTGAATGTTTAAAGATTAATCTCTTCAAGAACGTGTTTAAAGATTATCTTTCCAATCTCACTTCCTTTTGGGATTGTTAACTTCTCTTGAAACAATAAATTTATTATTGTGAACCTAATTTCATATATATTTTGTACATACTACCAATTTTTCATACAATTCATGAAAAATTCTATATTCATGATATTTTATGTTTTAATTTGAATTATTTCATCTAAGGGGATTTGAGTTAAAAGGTACCAAGTGGAAAATAATTTCATAACCCAATTTCTTTCCATTAGGTTATACTACTATCTCATTGTCGTTAATAATATATGAATATTTTTATAAATACTTTGACTATCTATTGATGTATTTCCACCTCCTTATGTATATTTACATTTTATCTGGAAAATATACTCATTAATTGGTTCTCACTTCAACGTTATAATCGTTTCGAGGGTTTACTTCATAAAATCATTTTGTACGAGAGTATTTACACATTAATTTACAATAGAGGGAATTATTTGAGAATTTTCTACAAAACCATTTAATATTAATCTTCTCTGGTAACTCATGACTTTTTTCAGGTAATATTACCATTTTCCCACTCTTTGATACTCAAAATTTTTTATAAAATGTTTTTAAAAAAACCCAACTTTATTTATTTATTTAGTAAGAGAAACTATTTTCTTCAAAAAAAACTTATTTTATAAATTTTTTTTAAAAAATGTTTTAACCATTTTAAAATGATTTATTAATGTCACTTACCCTTTATTTATTTTACCATTATTTTCAATTGAATCTTCTCATCGCTTTCGGAACAAGGCATTTTTATAAAATTGTTACCGTGGAAAAGGAATGTTATTTTTACCTCGTAGGGAATGTATGGATTTACCCACCACAATTTCTTTTAATTTTTTTTCAAGTTTAAAATGTTAAATTTTAAGCAAAACATTTTAAAAAATTAATTTTCATAGAAAATATTTTTTAAATTGTTTTTGAAAATAAAAAAACATTTTACTCAAGAATGTTTTTGAAAAATATCTTTTATAGTATTTATTTTCATCAATAACAAAACCATTTATTTATACTCTAATTGGGATATGTTTTATTAATATCATCCTTATTTTTATTCGGGATGGTTTATGATGGATTTGGTGAAGGATAATATCCACATTAACTTCCTTGATCCATTGTTATCCCCCTTGAAATATTCAATTTCCTATGATCATTAGATATAGAATTTCCCTTAATTATCAATATCATTTATCATGGATATATTTATTTCCTAAATCATATATTATTTTATATATGGTGTATACATTGAGAGTTATTTGATTATCTAAGGAAATATTGATAAATATGTATTCTTTATTCCATGAAAATATTTGATAAGGCGTATTTTTTATTAATTAAATCAGTAATTTGATATGAGGAATGATTTTGACATGCGATGATTGGTGGGGCCTAGACTTTTTATAGATCCTCAATGCATCGATAGGTTCTAATGGGGTTGATAAGTGGTAGGATTTTAATTCTCATGATTCTCCCTAGCCTTTTTCCAATCATCTCTCCATGTATCTGTATTAGTGGGTGTTTATTTTTGGTTGTTATGGGGATTTTGTAGGAATCTCCCCCTATATGTTTGCTGATTTACAAGGTGGTGAGACACGTACATGGACTATGGTGGTGTAAGATTATTTGTATAAGTTGACTTGGGCTCATACAATGCACATGACGAAGTCATATATCGTCAATGATGTCCCCCCAACCCATCACATGAAAATCATATATCGCATATAGGACCATGATAGACATCACTAATCTGGAGGTAACACACTATCCATTTTATGAAACTATAGAGAATGGAATTCAACTCATAGATATAAGATCAAGATTTAGGCTGAATAAGGATACCTAAAACCATTTTTACTATCTCATATGAGTGGATTTCATTCCCTTGGTGAAGGTGACGAGATAACTGACCCTAACAAGGGAGAAGGAATAGGGGATCATGAACCTGAGTATTATGGTGGGTACCTAAACCAATATTGGATCTTCCCATAGACAAAGGATCACACTAAGTGAGGCGGCTGGGATACCTGACCTTCTATAAAAGGGGTTTTGAGACTCTGCTGCCATGTTCACATAGAAACCCACTCAGAATAAACCACTCAAAGGTATTAATTTGAAAAAAGGGTAGTACATAGTGTGTCCAAGTGGTACACAACATGTCCTCCCATGTTGGAAACTTGGTAGCACACAACCACCAAGCACGACACGTAAAATTCAACTACCCAATGTATAAGTTAGTCACATGATTTTCCAGATTAGGGATCAATAATTAGTGTGTCTATAACCATGAGTGGTGTTCCATCGATTGATATATAGGGTGTGGCCTTATCCTACACAATTATAATCCCTCAAAAATCTAAATTATGAATATTATATTCGATAGTGTGTATGACAGGAAGCACCAAGCATGTAAGAGTATATATCCTTAGAATTTACAATATATTATTATTTTAAATAAATTCAATATACTTTACCAATTTTAATTCATGTGAAATTGATATAGAATATGATGTACGCAAAAATAAGTTTCTTCTATGGTTTTCATTACACAAAAGAATGAGTTTTACTGAACAATAATATATTATTAAAATATTATTATTTACTATAATATGATATAACCTAGCTGTTAAATTATAGGTTATGAATATTTTTAACTAACTTCTAAAAATATATGGTTTACACAAATATAAAATGAAATCATTGGTTACTAATTAATTATAAATGAATCTAAGAACCAATTAAATATAAAGGGAATGTTTTTATAGAAACCCATTCTTATGCTCATAAAGATGTTTTATCCTAATAAATTAAATTAATTACAATTAGTGAGTGATATTAATGTAATATATATATATATATATTGAATTAAATAAAATATTTTTATATTCATCCAATAGATTTCATAGTCATAAGATAAGAACAAAATAATTGTTACACACAAAAACCTATATTTTTATTAAGGCACTTTTACCGCCTTTTAATGACGAACTGATTTTAAATCCAATTTTTGGAACTTTTATAAATATTATATGTTAAAATAAACTAAATATTCTAAATAGGAACATAAAAATTATGAAATGGTGCCTTTTTTGTATTTTTTTTGTAATGTTCCTTTTGTTGACGAATAGTGAAAATACAGAACATTAATTCAAAACTTCCTTTTATTATCATTTATTTATAAGGTTAAATAAAATTAGAAATTCTGTTTAAGGTTTAATAAGATAAATTTTTGTTAATTAATCCAATTTAGTTCATTTTAATAAATTTCATTTTAAAATTGGATATAAAATCCTAGCAAACTTTTGGACATTTTTTGATTAAAAAATTGCATTGTCATCCCATTTGTGGGATTTAATATAAACTAATTTATGCCATTTATTTGATTTTAATTTGGAAAAATTGATTTTAAATTTTGAATAAAAATATTTTACAATTTATATTAAGGTTAAATTAGTTTTTGACACAAAATATTAGTGAAATTTATTAAAATTAATTATAACAATTAAGGTAAAATCAAGATTAATAAGTGACTAAACCTTAAACTTAGGGGCCAAAATGACCTAGAAACTTGTAAAAAAGTCATTGGATGATCGTATTTCAACCTTATCTTATATTTTATTGAATTTTTTCCATTATTTAAGACAATTTAAATGGAAAACATAGGTTAAATTCCCTTTTCAAAAATTTACAAGAGTGTCACCCCTCCTCCACTATAAAAAGGAATTCAAGCCTCCCATTTACTCAAACCTCTAAAAACAACTTAGATAAACAATTATCTACCCAAATAACTCCTAAAAAACCTCTCATCAACCTAGAATCCTCACCTTGGTCAGAAATCCATCCAAGGAATCCCTTTGGTTCAAACCAAAAGGAGTTACCTGATTAAGAGGTAACATCCTTCCTCAAGCTCTTTAGTTTTATTTCTTTTTCCACTATATCAATTATTATTATTCCATGATTATATAAAAAAAATAGTATCCAAAATATACTTATATGTTTTTATGTTAATGGTTCTACATACACTTACACACACATCTATCTAATAGGTAACAAACTTACTATTTATTGGTATGACGAACTACCACCTCATGAAACAGTGTTGTTATATTTTTTCCTTTTCCACCTCTCATAGTTGGTAATTAGGATAAAAACTATATTTATATATTTTATATATATTATTTATAATTTATTTATACTTATTTAATTATTTTATAATAGATACCTTCATGAGATCCATTTTGTGTAAATTTGATAATATCGTTTGTGAAAGTGTGGACTACCACCTCTCAAAGAGATTAGATTCATTAACACTATACATGGGAAACATAAATGATGGGTTTATTAAACCTATGTGATATATATGAAATAAATATAATAATGGAATTATAATATATATATATAATTTTATTTTCATTCTTTTAACATGACAAAGAAATAAAAGTAGTGTTCTTTCGTACGTACGACCTATCGTCTCCATGAATGGTGAATTTTTTTTATTATCACCAAATATTATTTATTATTATGAATACATATATATTGAGTATATATAATAAAATAATGGTTTAAATCATGGTGACGATGAAATCATGATCGATGTAAGAAGAACAACAAGTAACAAGTCAAAACATCCTCAAAAGACTAGGTAATTAACACCTGAAATATTGAAGATAATAAAAGATTGTTACGTAACATGTAATAAGATATTATAAACAAGAATATTGTTTATTGATAATATATTAACACTCTTAAGACCTTTATAAATGAGTTTAAGGTCTATTCACACAAAAGGAAACATAAGCTAATGGATTTCATCTCAATTTACTTTCCATTGATACTTATTTGTTGTTATGCACCTGGTTTATTTTATATTGTGTGTATACTACCCTTTGACATGTTATATCATGAATATATTTATTCTCATTACATTTTTAGTTTTATTTAATATTATTTCTTCATTTATTCTCTTGAAACAATCACTTTATTTTTGTGTACCTAATTTCTTATATATGGTGTACTTACAACCACTTTTTCATATAATTAGTGATCCATTACTTCTTTATGATATTTTGTGTTTCAATTTTTATTATTTAATATAAGGGGATTTTATTTAAATGTTAAAATTGGAAAATGATTTCATAACCCAATTTCTTTTCATTGGGCTATACTACTACCTCGTTATCATTAATATTCAATGATTATGTGTATAATTACTTTGACTATAAATTGATTTATTTAAACTTACTTAAGTGGATTTACATTTGATACACATAATATACTCATTGATTTCTTCTCACATCAACATTATAATATTTTAAAGGGTTTACATTATAATCTCATTTTGTATGGGATCGTTTACAGCTGAATTTAAATCATATGAAACTATTTGATAATTTTATTCAAAAATCATTCATTTTATTCTTCTCTTGTTACTCATCACATATTTTATATAATAGTACCATTTTCACACTATTTGGTATGCAAAATGTTTTATAAAATGATTTTTAGAAAACCCGAATTTATTTCTCTCTTTAGTTAGAGAACATATTTTCTTCTAAAAACCCTAATTACAAAAATTTTTATAAAAAAATATTTTTAACCATTCAAGAATTATTTATTAAGGGAATATTTACCCTATTTTTACCAATTTCTTTAATGGAATCTTATTTTTTCTTTCCAAAAAAGGTAGTTTTATAACCTTTTTACTATGCAAAAGGAATGGTATTTTTACCTTGTATGGTATGTTCAGATTTACCCACTATAATTTATTCAAGGCTTCCTTTACAAGTATAAAAGGTTAAGTTTTAAATAAAATGTTTTTAAAAGTTATTTTCAAAGAAAGGTATTTTCAAAATAAAAAGTTTATTTTCCTCAATAATGTTTTTAAAAAATATCTTTTATAATATTTCCATTCATCAATGAAAACAACCCTTTATTTCTTGTCCAATTGGGATATTTTTTATTGATATTATACTTATTATTCCTCTGGATGGTTTTTGATTTATTCGTCCAAGTATAGTATTTACATTCACCTCCATGATCCCTTTTCTAGTTCCCTTGAAATATTTAATTTTTTATGATTATCAGACACTGAATTTTCCCAAATTATCCATATTATTTATCATGGATATGTTTATTGCCCAAACTATATATAATTTTACAAATGGTGTTTAATTTTTCAGTCATTTAATTATCTGGGGAAATATTGATAAATCTATATTCTTTATTCCATACTAGTATTTAATAAGGTATATTTTTTTTATTAATTAAATAAATTATTCAATATGAGGAATTCATTATAAATACGACGACTAGTGGGGCCCATACTTTATATATCCCCTCAATTAATCGATATGTTTTCATGAGATAAATATGTTGTGAAAATTAAATGGGTTTCTACCTATAGTTTTAAACTGTCTGGAGGATGGATCTTAATAGTAGAGATTTTCATGTTTCTAAGACATGACGTCCAATAATTAAGAATTGCATTCATTTTGAATCAATATTTATTATCCACGAGATTTTCACTATGGAAAATTCTATTTATGCATTTCATTCTATGTTTATTTATTATATGGTATATGTGTTTATTTATTTACTGTGATATAATTATTATTCTCATTAATTCATTATTTCTTCCACTATACTTTACCCTTACTAATCATTTAAGATCAGCCTTGTTTTGTTTCCTTTTGACAGGAATCTAGGAATCATAATACAAAAGATATGTAGGGATATACTAGATGGAATAAATTTATCCCTGAAAGAAAAAAATTATGTTGTAATTAATTTATTAATTTCTAAAAAAAGACTCATGTATGTATATACTTTATTAAGACTACTAAACTCTTCAGTCCACCGAGATTTGATTACTTGAAAAATTTCAATATAATGGTAGTATACACTAGCTCTAGAATTTCTTGGGTTGGGTCACTATAGTTGGTATCAAAGAAATTTTATTAGCAACCTTGGGAACTAGATTTTGGAAAGCATAGATTAGAGAACATAGCCCTAAGGAAGAATTTGAGGAAAAATATAGAAGAACATCCTAGAATTTTGGAAAATTCTAGATTATGTGGTTCACCCTAGAAATAAAACCCCATATGGATATTAGAAGTGGATTTTGTTCTAGTACAAATGTACTTAGGAGTGAAAAATCTGCCAAGGTGCATCGGGCCTAACATGGCATAAACTGTTACATGAAAATGGGCCTTACTTCACACCTGAGTTGACAATCTTGAAGGATGTTCATAAGAAAATTCACATTTTATTTACAAACCATGATAAATGATTTCTATAATTAATAACCTAGATTAAACCTAAGGGTTTTTTAATTGATGGTAATGTGTCATGATTTTGATATCTTATAAATGATTGTATGTTTTTTCTATTACTATTATTACTCACAGTATGTTTTTGTTTTTAGTGAATTTCCGGAACCTGGATGAGTCAAGTTAACATTGAACATGAAGGACATAGTGGTAACAATGGGAAACCAAATGAGGTTTTGATAGGAGTAAAAGATATTATGTTTATGACTAATCTATTTTCATGAAATATGATCAACAAAATATAACTTAACAATCTCCAGAACTCACAAAAGAAGAGAAGGATGAATTTTTCTAAGTGTTCAAGTGGTGCAGACCATAGAGAGAAGAAGGATCGATTTACATCATGCAAAAAATATGGAAGGAAACCCCAAGTAAAGTGTCTCAATGGAATAGGGAAATGATTTACGAGTGGGAAACAAGGAATAATAAAATACATTATCGAGGATAAAGGAAGAGTGTGATGGGAGGAAATGAAACTCATCCTAAGGAATCCTTTACAGTTCATTGTCCTAAATGTGAAGAACCTAGGCATTACCCATGTCAATTCCATATTTTAGAGGATAAACTCTAGACCAAGGAAGGATCTATGTGTAAATAAGTGGATGTAGTATTTATGTTTTAGGGTTATATTGAAAACCTTATTTAAATGTATATTTAGTTATTAACCATATTTCAAGGATTTCAATTATATTTATTTTATAAATTATATTAATTTGATTTCTGAAAAGGAAAACGTGTAAGTTGGGTGACAACCAATCAAGTCTAGAAAGGTCGTAGGCCTTGAACCGGTGACTGAAGGACGATAAGGGTTTAACAATATCCACTGACCTACACAAAGTCCTTGTTAATATGTTATCATGTCTAGATGAAGAAGTTAATGAATAAATATTAATAACCAATTTATATTGTAACTTTTTAAGTTTAAAGATTAATAAATTAACCATATTGGATTTAGATAATAATGAGACAAATTTATAGAATTTTCACTATTTTATGGGCCTTATGATCTATTAAATGTTTATTTTAGTTCTTTAAGGATCAGAGTTAATTTTTTGATACCCATTTCTTAAAGTAGGGGATGAATTAGAATTTGATTAAAGCAAAAAAAAATATGGGATTGTTTATATGAAATTAAAACCTATCATGTAAGTATATTTAATTATACTATTAGGTGGTAAATGAACTTCTCAACATGAGGTGAAGGATCTAAAAAATGTTGTTATTATACTATTTTTTTAATCGATCGTCTTCTAAATCATTACAGATTGATGGATTTTAGGCCCTCAACTTTTCATTGATAATTTACTTATTTATGATTCATGACCTCAATAAATCTCTATAAAAGTTTACATATTATCTTAAAGTAAATATCTCTCATTTCCACTATTTTTCTCCTACTTAGTGACCAACTTATATGTTGTTCCATTTGATCTTTTAACTTCCCATTCTCTCTTTTCATGAGTATTTCTTACGAACCCTTATCACGATGTGAGATTTAAAATATATTAAATATCAAACATTCTATCACCATGATTGAATTTAAATAGAGAGGATGAAATTCAATTAAGGTGGGTAGAATGTAATGCCCATAAAATATAAAGTAGGAAAATTATATTTGATAGCGTGTATGACACACAACACCAAGCTCATAAGGGAATATAATATCTCGAGAATTAATTATAAATTTAATATTTTAATTAAATTCAATATAATTTATAGATTTCAATGCATGCGACACTAAGTTAGAATATGTCTCACGCAATAATGAGTTTCTTTAATGGCTTGTGTTATATGCAATATTGAGTTTTATTGAATAATAATATATTATTAAATTTTTATTTAAAATAATAAGATATAACATATTCATTAAATTAATGGTTATGAATATAATTAATTAACATATTATAATATATGTTTTTCAAAAATATGAAACTAATTTATTGGTTACTAATTTATAACAAATTAATATAATAACAAATTGAATATAAAGGGAATGTTTATATAGAAAATTCTTTTTATTCTCACAAAGATGTTGTATCCGAATAAATTAAATTAATTAAAATTATTGAATTATATTAATGTAATATATATATTATATAATCAATGAAATATTTTTATATTCATCTAATATATTTTATAGGCATAAGATAATAAGAAACTCAATATTATACATAAAACCTATATTTTTATTAAGGAACTTTTATTGTCTTTTAATGAGGAACCTATTTTAAATCCAAATTTCGGGACTTTAATAAATATTATATGTTAAAATAATTTTAATCTTTTAAATAAGAAAATAAAAATTAGGTTTGGTTGAATTTGTGCCATTTTTCTTTCAAGTTTCATTTTTTGATAAATAGTAACAAAATAATATATTTTAATTCAGAAATTCATTTTATTATAACTTATTTATTAGGTTAAATAATATTTTAAATGGTTTTTAATGATTAATAAGATCAATTATTTATTAATTAATCCAATATAGATCATTTTAATCAATTTCACTTTAAAATGGAGATAAAAACCTAGAAAATATTTGGATGTTTTTTACTTTAAAAACTTGCATTGTCGTCATGTCTGCAGGATCAAATTTAAATTAATTTCTTCCATTTATGTGATTTGAATTTTTACAAATTTATCCATATTTGGAATTAGAAAAATTTATAATATCTAATAAGTTCAACCTAGTTTTTGAAAAAAAAAAATTTAAGTGATTAAAATTATTTAGAATGATTATGGTCAAATTAAGCTAAACAAGGGACTAAACCATAAAATTATGGAAAAAATGATCTAGAAACTTGTAAAAAATCCATTGGATGGTCATATATAGAACCTATAATCCATTTTATAGATGTTTGTCCATTATTGGATCCTCTTTAATCTGAAAAAATGTGGGTGGAATTCCCTTTTTCTAAAATTTATAGGAGTGCCACTCCTCCTTCACTATAAAAAAACACTCAAGCATCCCACTTACTCAATCCCCTCAATAAAATTTGGATCGACCAATATCTGACAAAATATCTCATCAAAATCCCTTTCCTAAACCTATAATTCTCACCTTTTTTTAAATAAATCCAAGGAAGCCCTTCAGTTCAAACCAATAGGAGTTACCTAATTAAGAGGTAACATCCTTCCTCAAGCTCATTAGTTTTATTTCATTATCCACTATTTAAATTATTCTTATCTTATTATTATATAATAACAAAAATATAATAAATATACAATGTTTTTTTATGTTAAGGGTTCTACAGACACTTACAAACACTTCTATCTAATGGGTAACGAACTTACTATTTATGTGTATGATGAACTACCGCATCAAGAAATGATGATTATTCGTTTTTCCTATACAACATCTCATGGTTGATAATTATGATAGAAACTCTATTTATATTTTTTATATATGATATTTATAAGGTATTTATACTTCTATAATTTATTTTTTACACATACTTTTATGCACTTCATTTTGCGTAAATATGACAGCATCGTTTGTGGGAGGGTTAACTACCACACTCAAAGTGATGTGATTCGTTCACACTATACATGGAAATTGTAAAAGATATTTTTATTAATAATTTGAAAAATATATAACATAAATATAATACTTTAATTATAATATACATATACATAATTTTAATTTCATTCTTCTAATGATACAAAGAATTGAAAGTAGTGTTCATGCGTACGTATGACCTACCGTCTCAATGAACAGTGTATTTCATTTACTATCTCTATATATTATATATTATTCTAGATACATATAAAATAAATAAATTAAATTAAATTATGGTTTAAATCCTATATATAAAAAAATTGTGATCTATTTAATTAGATCAATAAGTAACAAGTCAAAACATACTCTAAAGACTAGGCAATTAACACCTAAAATAATGAAATTAATGAAACATTGTTATCAAATGGTTAATAAGATATTAGAAACATGAATATGGTTCTGAAATAAGTTAGTAACACTCTTAAAACCATTATACAAGAGGTTAAATTCCATTCACAAAAAATTAAATGCAAGGTAAGGTATTTTGTCTCAATTTACATTCCATTGAGACTTATTTGTTGTAATGCACCTAGTTTCTTTTATATGGTGTATATACTTCTCTTTGACACGTTAAATCATGAAAAAATTTATTCTCATGATATTATAAGTATTATTTAATTTTATTCCTTCATATATATTATGATTCAAATATTTCAAAGTGATTTGGGATACTTTGGAATGTTTAAAGATTATTCATCTCAATAATATTTTTTAATTATTATATTTACAATCTCACTTCCTTTTGTGATTGTTAACATTATATTAAAACAATCACTTTATTTTTGTTCAACTAAATTCTTATATGGTGTATATAATACCAATTTTTCATATAATTTCATGATTCAATCATTCTTCATGTTATTTTGAGTTATAATATGAATTATTTCATCTAAGGGGATTTGAGTTAAAAGTTACCAAGTCAAATTGAATTTCGTAACCCAATTCATTTTCATTTGGTTATAATACTACCAAATTTTCATTAATATTATATAATTATGTGTATAATTAATTTTAATATTTATTGATGTATTTCCACTTTCTTATGTGGATTTATTGATGATACACATAATCTAATTATTTATTTATTCTCACTTCAACAATATAATATTTTCAAGGGTTTACTTTACAATCTCATTTTGTACAGGATTTTTTACACCTGAATTTCCATTAGAAGAAATTATTTGATCCTTGTCTACAAAACCCTTTCATTGTATTCTCCTTTGGTTATTCTTGACGTTTTTAAAGTAATATTAAAATTTTCTTACTCTTTGGTACTCACAATGTTTTAGAGAATGTTTTTAAAAAAACTAGACACTATTTATCTATTTAGTTGGAGAACCTATTTTATTCTAAATACCTTATTTTATAAAAATGTTTTCAAAAAGGCTTATAAACATTCAAAAATGGTTTATTAAATTCATTTTAACCTTTTTTTCTTTTACCAGTGTTTTAAAAGGAATCTTCTTATAATTTTCTAAACAAGGAATCTTTCTAACATTTTTATAGTTCCAAAGTAATATTCTTTTTACCTTGTACGACATGTACAGATTTACCCACCATTATTTCTTCAAATCATAATTTTCATGTTTAAAAGGTTAATTTTTAAATTAAATGTTTTCTAAAAGTTATTTTCAAAGAAAATGTTTTTAAAAATGTTTTTAAAAATAAAAAGGATATTTTTCCCAAAAATTATTTTAAAATATCTTTTATATTATATATGTTCATCAACAACAACAAACTTTTATTTCTACTCCACTTTGGATATGTTGTATCTATACCATATTTACTCTTCCTTTGGATGTTTTATTATTGATTCGGATAAGGATAATATTCTCATTCACTTACTTGATCCCTTTGTTAGTCACTATGAAATATTCAATTTCTTATGACCATTAGACCTTGAATTTACCCTAATTATCGATATCATTTATCATGGATGACATTATTTCCTAAACCGTATATCATTTTACATACAATGTTTACTTTGATAATTATTTAATTATCTAGGGAAATATTGATAAATCTTTATTTTTTATTTGATATGGATATTTGATTATGATATTTTTTATTAATTAATTCAATTATTCTTTATGAGGAATTATTTAGACATGAAATGAAGGGTGGGGCATGTAATTTTTATATCCCCTCGATACATCAATAGGTTATCATGTGGAAAATAAGGTGCGCAAATTAAACAGGTTTCTTCCAATAGTTTTAAAATGTCTAGAGGACGGATCATAACAGTAGTGTTTTTCATGTTCTAGATACATGACCTACAATTATTATGCATGACATTCATTTTGTTCAATATTTTTTATCGATGAGGTTTTCCCTATGAACAAGTCTATGGTTGAATTTAATTCTCTTTTTATTCATTAAATGGTATGTGTGTTTAGTTATTTTACTTTCCTTAATTATTATTCTCATTGACTCATTACTTCTTCTGCCATACTTTACCCTTACTAATTATTTCAGATCATCCTTATTTTTTTTCATTCTCTAGTAATACAAGAAGAATACAATCAAATATATAAAGGGATATACTAAATAGAATAAAAGTATACTCAAAAGAAAAAATATGTTTTAATTAGTGTATTCATTTGTAATAAAAGACTCATGTATGTATCTAGTTTATGAAGACTACTAAAATCATCTGTCTTTTGATATTTTATTACTTATAATAATGCTAATTTAATTGTAGTAGACAGTGTCTCTCAGATTTTTGGGGTCGGGTCACTACAATATTTATGGGACACCTAGGATTCACTGGGCATTTATTTTCTATACATGTTGAGTAAGCCCATCTAGGGTCACATGATGTGTGGGCCTTCTACATGGTTATGTGATACTTTTCTCTGGAATGAATGCTAGAACTATAAAATTTTGGATTACATGGAATTTGTTCATTTAAACTACACACCATATAGTTAGGAATTTATTGATAGTTGGATTCCCCCTGAAGCTTCACCTCCACCTTCATGATTTCCATGATCTACAATAAAAAACATGGAACTATGTGTTGAATAAATTCAATTCCAAGCCATGGGATGGATTATAGACACTAGTTATCTAAAAAATGGATCATCATATCCTTTTGTTTAGAGTTCATTATCCTACACGCCTCATCTCATAGAAGATCAATATTCTATTCTCTTCTTCAATTCCCCTAATCACCAACACTTCTATATCAATCTAGGATTCACCAAGGTGAATCCACAATTAATGTCCATTGGATCAATATTTGATCATGAAATGAATGGGTCTATATAAATAGTCAAATCATCTTCCAAAGTGATTACTATGGATAAACACACGAATAATAGAGGAGGAAATCCATAAACCATAAACCATACAAGTTTGAAATTAACCATGGGTGTATTCATCTTATCCTAAATTCATTAATGGGAATTGAAAAATCAAGGATACAAAATCAATATCGAACTCCAAAAAAAATATTGATTCCTAATTCAAGGAAAAGACTAAATTGATCGGGTCATGATTTGGTTGTCCCATCGACGATGGCCCTCATCAATTTCATCATCGATTAGAAATCCTGCACCAACTAATGATTCCACCACATATTCCACCTTTCTAATCTCTAGGTTTATATGAATTACCCTAGAGATTAGTAATAATGATATATATATATATATTAGATTAGGTTGAACATTTAATAAATTAAATATCTAATTTTATTTAATTTTATTTAACACATCCTCCAACAATTATGCATCATTTCTAAATCTAATGTGAAAAAAGTTTATATCATGCCTAGGGTAAACCCCATATTATGGACTCAAATGAAAATTTGATCCCCTCATATAAAATCTTGTTCAATAGGAAATCAATTATCTCTATAATTTTTCATGTGTGAGGGTTAATATTTTTTAAAATTTTAGTATATTGATATTGGATCCACATAAGTCATGAAACTCCATACTAAATCCCTAAACATATCTAAAAATATTATTATAATTATTCAAAGGTTCTAATTCTAAAAAAAGATACTTAAAATTATATTTATACATAATACAATCATACACACATAAACACACACAAACATAAATTTGTGTGTGCTTTATAAATTATTATATATTTATGTTATTATATATGAGGGTGTTTGTTCATAGTGTTTATATATGTATATATATATATTATATGTAATATAATTCACTACTACAAAATACTCTATTATAAATATTAAAATATTATTTTATCAAAATTTTAATAAATAGATAAAACCTGCATTTCTAAAGTTGGGTAGTTTTATCGTTGTTATTTCTAGTGATAATAAAAGTAAATTTTTACGAGTGATACAATTCAATGATGTTAAAGTGTTATTTTTTGAAAAAAATAAAAAATAACAAGAAACATTCACATTGGATGAAACAATTAATCAGATATAGAAATCAAAGTCAACGATGAATGTTATGAAATTGAAAAACATGATGTAGATGAAAAAAATTTAGATTATATGATAAACATCCAATATATAATGTTTAAAAACCATATTAAAAATGAATATATCTCAAATTTAATTTTTTTTAAAACATGTTGTTTAAAAAAAGTGATGATTACCTAATATTTTAAATCTGACTTCGGTATATTTTTTAAATATTTATTTCATTATTCGAATACATCATTGTTGGTGTTCAATTTGTGGATAAATGTTTTCATGAGATTCTTGATATAAATATCTGTATAGGGTTTCAATAAATAGTAGGAATGGAAATTTATAGCAGGGAAAAAATTTAATCATTTACCATTGATTTTTATAAAGTGCTAATAAAATCACAAAAAAATAAACATTGTCATCAGTACTTTTTTAAATTCTTAGATAAAGGCATACATTTATATTAAGAAACATTTAAAATTTTATAGCAAAATAAACACCTTTACGAGATCTTTTTAGAAAACCCTAATAAAAATAACATTATTTAAATATTTTTATAGTAGTGATTGTATATTGTGTTTATAATATATATAGTGTTTATGTGTATATATTTATTATATATATTAATTTTGTATATATATAATATGTAAATAAATAAATATGTATATGTTATATATATATTTATGATCATTTTTAATTATATATATATGTATGTTAGGTATATACATAAGTTTTATAGCTTATTAAATGAAATAAAAGGAATATGAATTGAAAATGGATAAATGTTAATAATTTGACCAAAGAGTATAATGAAGGTTTCAAAGAGTTATATCAAAATTGAAATGGACTATTTAGACGATCCTTCTCAAATCATATCTCATTTTATAGGTTATTTTCCTTTAAGTGAATTTGTTTTTCTAAATCGAATGAATACTGGATCTATTGTGAAAATGATTATAGTTAAAAATGTTGGACTAAAAAGTAAAATAAAATATATGTTTCTATAAAGTGGAATGATAATAAATTTTATGAGTCATCAAATTTTGGTACAGGTGTATATGATGATGTAGATTATATTAAAGAAATTATTGAAGATTGTGTTGTGGAGACCAATCATGGGATGATGGTTTGGAAAAATGTTTGTGTCTTGTATTTCATTATTAATAAAAAAGGAATTCTTTCATTATCATTAATTTATATTATATTACTTAAAATACACTAATCATGATACAAATCCTTTTGGTAGTCACAGTGTGGGTTTTAACCCAAATTTAGAACTATCACAAAATTATGGATTGCGATGTGAGGTTAGTGTGGATAGAGATTAAATAAATTTAGATATATAAATTTCTCATGATGGTTAAAGGTGTGGCCCTTTAAGTCAAATGTGAATCAACTTAAGAGACACCACATGGATTCTCTTATTTATGAATTTGGTGCATCTCTAATGGTATATTATTCATAACCCCTTTGACAATTGGGTTCAAGGTATGCTTTCCATGAGAACATTAATAATTAAGCTTCCATCCTCTATCATTTTAGAATTCAAGATAACCTTATGGATATAAAATATGTTATTTATCATGTAATTAACCAACTTATAATATATCACCTCGATACCTAACATCTTATGAAAAGGGAAAATATGCATTCTCGGCCACCACAGGATGGAAACAAATCACGTCGAAATAAAATGTTAATACTGGGAAAAATTTGTCCTAGGAAGACTATGATAAATGATTGCATAATTTTGTGTAAAATATTTCTATTAATAATTTTATTTTTTATTGGTTATTTTTTCCTTTTTTTATATTATTAAATTTTTATTTTTGGAAGAAAGATTATACACAAAGAATAGAAATGTGACAAGGAATGGCTACGTAATAAGAAGATGAGTGGTTGTAAGAATAAAATTAGTGGAGTTTGGCTCATTTCAGAATAAACCACTATATCACATTGAACATTTGGTTTTATTGTGTAATTAACTCATATTATGCAATTCTCTTCATGTGATTAACTTTCAAGCTCTTAATTCTATGTGATATTAACTCAATAAAATTTCAAATGATAAATATGTGTTAAATTAAACTAAGTGTTTTCAGCATGAAACTATAAATAAAATGGTATGAAGCTATGGTTGAACATCTAGCGTGCATGAGGAAACAATGAGGGTAAATATTTCAAGCATATTCGAGGAAGAGAAATGTGAAATCAGATTTTCAATTTCTAAATTAAAATTCTATTTTCATTTTTTAAATTAAAATTATATTTTAAATTTGTTCCCCGAAAAAATTAATGTGTTATTACTATAATTAAAAATTACTTTTTCATGTGTGATTTTAGTTCCAGATCCTCACTGGGTCTTTTTCCCTGGGCCTCACTTAGCTCCGAATTGTTTCCCGTCCTACAAGGGTGAGCGGTTCTTCAAATGTTTTTACATCAATATTCTAGAGAGAAGAGAGCATGTGAGAGGAATGGAGAACCCTTTTACCTCCTATTGAGGTCTCCTTGAACCCCTATGTTGGTGATGCTTTACAATGGAGGGTACATGTCATGTAAACACTATCTTGACCAAAAAGTCATCAAGATATCTATCCCCAACAATGTTGATGACATCCTCTAACTCTCCCAAAGTTCTTGGTGTAGGATCAGGGATGTAAGATGAACTGTATTTTATTTCTTCATATTTTGGTATGTGTTAGGGTTTTTAATGGGGTCTATACTGATTCTGGATGTATGTGACAATCCTTATTCTCAGTTTCACCCCTATGGTGATAAGGTCCCCATGCATGGATAGTTTTTATATCAGACGTGTGTTTTCTTTTTCTGATATCCATTTTCTATTATATTTCTATTAATTATTATTTTTTCATAATAATACTTTTATTTTGGTGGGTTTATTTCGGTAGAGCAAGACCATACTAGTTGGAACAACATAAGTACTCAATATTCTTTATTTTTTTTGTATTTTCTTTCATTTTGTATGCTATTCTTTCTATCACTTTGTTTCTTTTTATCATTTTCTTCTTCTACCTGAATCATTTTTTTTATTTTTCATTGTTTCTACAGTACCTTTGGTTTTGGTCTATGATGCTTTGTTTGACCTCTAACCTTTCTCCCCTGATAATTGGTATCATAGTCATTGTGTTAAGTTATTTATGACTTCAGTTAAGTTTTATATTGTGAAATTTGACATTGAGAATTAATTTATTATGGGAAGAGTTAAGATTCATGGGATTCTATTCAACAATGTAATTTTATATTATTTACATGGTCCTAAGAATCTCTTTGTTACAATATCTCAAGATGAAAAGTTAGCCTCCACATATGTTGATGTCAACCCTGGTGTTTTACAAAAGGCTCATTGCATGATGATTTTAACCATAGGGGATAATGTATTATGTTAAGTGACCCATGGGACTACTAATAAATCTATTTTTCTTAATCTTTAACATATTTATATGACCAAGAAATTTCTTGGTTGACTATATAAAAAAATGTGGATGTATAATTTTAAAATAGATTTGGGCTCTTCTGTTCATGTTTATATTGACGAATTTAATTAAGTGATTATATATTCTGATAATATTGATGTTGAATTTAAGGATGGATATCTTTCTATAATGCTTATAAACTACCTTTATTATTCTTTTATCCCATTAAAATATTTTATGATTTATGGAAGGGACATAATCACATTGGAATAGGTTATGTCCATGATGTTGTCTCATGATCATCAAACATGTAGTTTTAATGAGGAACTTAGTAGGGTGAAGTACGAACCGTAATTAATTGATATTAAGGGTGAATTTTAAAATAATAAAAAATAAAAGAAATATAATAAATAGTTTCATAATTTTTTGTTTTTTGAGTTCGGTAAAAAAGATCATATCAATAGGACAATCCATGTTATAAAAATAAGGATAGTGTTGCTCATACCAATATGGTATTCCCCATTATTGACTATGAATTTGTTATTTAGCTTCCTCAATATCCCTTTTTTATTGCTAAGTATAGGAACTAATTTGTATCTCTTTTAAGATCCTTGGACTGGCTCTATACACTCTTTACGGGGGAACTCAGTTGGAAGAGAGGGTGAGTTTGGGCTGGACAAAACCATTCAAGATCAGGTTGTGATTCTCCTCCTATATTCTTCCTAGTTCTAGATTCTCTCTATTCTACTTCCTTTTTATATTTCATTATTTTCAGCTTTTATAATATCTCATGTGCACTATTTTTTGACCTTGAGAATGTATGCTTTTAGTTATCACTACTACAAAAATCGGTTTTATCAATGAAAAAAATCCTTTATCAGTGCCAAAAAAGAAAAGTTAATGAGAAATTATCCCTTTTATTAACACTAAAAAAAATCACTCATAAAAACCCCTTTTATTAGGATTTTTTATCATCGATAAAATACCCTTTTATGAGTGTTTTTTAAAAAGCACTGATAAAATCCAAAAAAAATAATTTTTTTAAAATATTCAAATGGAACGGTAGACCCACTTCCATTTCAACAATGCTCGATTATCCCTTTCCATAGTTCTAACCCCCCAACCAACCCCTTTAATAGTGCTAGGAAGCCCACTACTTTAACTGTGTTAGGTCTTGATTCACACGCCTGGGTGCGCCCTTATAGTTGTTGGTTTTTCGAACCTTGGACCACCCCCTTATGCTCCCACGCCTCTTCCACTCACCTACATTGTTTTATTTTATTTAATTATTTATATATAAATTTATATATATTTTGTTTCATTTTTATCCATATATATACATATTTAAAATATTTTTTCTGAGTTTGTGTTTTTATAAATAAATATATATATATATATATTTGTGTGTTCATTTATAAATATAATTATACATAATTATATTTCATTATGTTTAATATATTTAAATATTTAAATACATATATTATAATATGTAGAATAAACATATATATGTTTTTCAATACACACACAAATATATATATATATATGTATAAATTATATATACATTAATTGTATATTCATATGTATATAAATATCAAAATATTTTTATTTAAAATAAAATGGACATTATGTTTTTTTAGATAAGGTTTATATTTTGAGAAATATATTTTATATGTAAATATGTTTAATTATTTATTAATAAAATTAAAATTTTATGGGTGAATATTTTAAAAAAAATATTTTATATATTTTATTATAAATAACATTACATTTTTAAAAATGTTAAAATTTCAAAACCATGATATCAATATGAACATACGACCTGTGAATAAATTTATTCCCCACTCAAAACGGACAATAATACCCCTTTTAAAGTGGTTGAAATTACATCAAATGTTTAAAAATTCGGGTATCTTGACAAAAAACATTGTTTTGGTTGTTTCTAGGCCTTTTTGGACTTGAAAAATGTTAGGGAGGGTTCCCCTATGTCACTAGTGTGTAGAGATCATCACAATATTTGATTTGATATGAGGTAGAGCCCTAATAGACCCCCATATCAAAAGTTATGTCTGTTGGAAGTTTGAGTTACACTTTCAACTTATTTTGGTCTTTTATTAATTTCCTAGTTTTTTATATTCAGTTTGTTATTAAATGACTATTACTCAATAATAATTAGAAAATTATTAATTTTAAAAATATTTTTAATTATTTTATAATCCATTTCCACTAATTATTAGATATATTAAGTGTAATGCATATCTTTTCTTATCTAAAACATATTTAATATATATATATATATATATTTATATTTATATCAATATAAATATTTTTATATATTTATATCAATATATTTATATTTATATATTTATATCAATATAAATATATAAATATATTTATATATTATTTTTAATGATATATATATATGTATATTAAATATATCATTTATTAGAGCTAGTAAAAAAGTGATGATAAAGGGGGTCTTTATTAGCGCTTATAAGAAAGCATTGATAAAGGGTCCCCTTTAACAATGCTAAAAGACACTGATAAATGGGATATATTTATTAGTACTGATATTAGGGTACTTTTAAAAACTCTTTTTTAGTGTTCTTAAAAGTTCCTTTTATCATTGTTTTTTTAACACTATTAATAGGTGGTGCTGCGTAAATCCATTCTTGTGGTAGTATATGCAGGTATCTAGATATATTTCTTAGTTATAATAGCTTCAACAGAGACTTAATTAATTTGGATAATCTCTAATATTTTAATTTTGTTTCTTATTTTTAACTAGTGAGTATGTTTTTTATTAGTTTGAGAGAAGTATATGGGTGGTACAGGTAGAACATGTTGCATTGTGGAAAAAGTAATTAGTACTCATTCGAGGTGAATAGTTTTTAGATTTTGGTTTTCTATTTATAGAAATCTACCCAAACCAATAGGTAGGCTAGCTTAGGCCTTACAAGAACACAATCTAAAAATCTTCATTTTATTTTGAAAATTAATAGATTTGTAAAATCATTTTGTTTTTTTAAATTGAAATACTGTTTTCAATTTATTCCATGAAAAAATGTTTCTTTTATTGTTGTTATTATGAAAAATAATTTATTGTGTTGGATTTATTTATGGATATTCTATTGGGGCTATTTTTTAGGACTCAATGTGATGCGTGTTTGGGCTTGGTGTTGGTCTTTGGCTGTGATTTTTTTCTAGGTTGATTCTTATGTCTTGATACCTATTCTATTTCTAAGTTTGTTCCAAGACATTGATGGAGGAAGATATGGTTGCCATGAATTGTGGGTTTTGGGTTTTTTTGATCTCATTTTGTGGTGATCTTCTTCCACCACACTTGTTGGATTTTTGTTTGTTTTTTGTTATGCTAGTCACTTCTGAATTCTTCCCACTGCCCTCAAACATCCACTTATCCTGCCTTTCTTGCTGCAATAGATGCCTCCTGACTCCTTTGATCCTACTCAACTATTGTGATTTTATTGCTTTGTTGTTTTTTTTCACACACTGTTTTTTTTCATCCTTCCAATGTTAGATGTTCTTTAATGGTTTTTATCATCCCTATTTGAGATTGAAGATATCCTGAGAGAGGAAGGGAGATCCCTTTCACATACCATTGATGGATCTAAGTACCCCTGTTCTAGTGACGGTTTTTAGGAGAGTTCACAACATTTTAACTCTTTCTTGACCACAATATCTTCAAGAATTCCATCCTTGACAATGAGGATGACATACTCTTGCTCCATTGAAGTTCTTTTTGTGGGCCCAGAGCTGCAAGATATACAATATTTTCTTTATTATTCTATTTGTATGTGTTTGGGAGTTTATGTGTGACTTCATCTTAATTGGGGGTGTATGCTACAATCCCTATTCTGAGGTTTATTTTGAGTCCCTAAAATGAAAACGTCCTAATGAATAGGTAATTTATATGGTCCATATTTTCTTTATTTTTGTACCTTACCTTTTTTGTTACATGGTTATTAATTATTTTGTTTTTCATAATAAAAAAATTAATGTAGTGGTGTTCCTACTATGGAATAGAATAGGACTGGTTTGAACCATGTAAATAATCTATTTTTTTGCATGTTCCTTTTTTGCGTGTTCTTATTTTTATCATTTTGTTTTTATTTCTCACTTAATTATTCTACCAAAATCTATTTAGTTTGTCAATATTTGTTTTTGGTATACTTATGGTTCTAGTCTATTCCATTTGGTTCTAATTCCAATCATTCCCCTCTATAATTTGGAACAATACATTTTTATGAGTTAGTTATGACATTGTTTAAATTTTAAAGATGAGAAATTAGACTGTGATAATTACTTTAGTACGTGGAGAGTTAATATTTGTGTGTTTCTTGTCCACAATGGACTTGAATTTGATTTACATGGTTCCAAGAAAACCATTTCTAATGTCTCGACTAATAGAAAATAGACTACCATGTACATAGATTTAGACCTTGGGGTTTTAGAAAAGGATCACTACACACTACTATTAACCCTCAGAGATAAAGTACTATGTGAAGTAACCAATGAGACTACTTTTAAATCCATCTGGATTAAGCTCATGTATCTATATACGAGTAGTACATTTCTTGGATGAATGTAAAAAACAAATGAGGCTATATAATTTTAAAATAGCCTTGGTCACTTGTGTTCTTATTCATATTAAAGAATTTAAAAAAATTCATCTAGATTTAGGTGATATAGATACTGAAATTAAGGATGAATATTGGGCCATAATCTTTATAACCTTCCATTATGATTCTTTTAACACACTAAAAGATTCCATGATATACGTTAGGGAAAAAATCACATTAGTAGAGATTCAGGTAGTGGTGTTGTCTTGTGATCTTCAAACACATGGTTTCAAAGAGGAAATTAGTAGTGTGAAGAGTAAACCACAATTAATGAATATTAGGGGTCAATTTCAAAATATTAAAAAACAATAGAAATATAAGAACTGGTTTAAAAACATCTAGGGTTTTGAGTTTACTAAAATTGGACATATTATATTGAAATATATAGATTTTAAAACTATGTATAAAGTGGACCAAACCAATATTTTATTCCCCAGTATTGAATATTCAAATGTTATTTAGTTTCCTTAGTATCCCTTTATCGGTGTTATGTATAGATGGTAGTTTTTCTCCTTTATACATTCCTAGTATTAGACTCACATGTAATTTATAGGGGAACCCAGTAGTAAGAGAGTGTAATTTTGGGATGGAATAATCCATTCAAGCTTAGGCGAAGACTCTCCTCTTTTCAACATCCTAGTTTTGGTTATTGTGTGTTCTATTTAATTTTACTATTGAATTATTTCTATCTATGATAAATTTTTATGTTCATTGTTTGTTTTACCCTGAGAAAGCCCACTTTCAGTAGTACAGGTATTCTGGTATATTTTCTTTTTCATTGGATTTAGTGATGACTTAGGTTATGTGTGTAATCTCTATTATTTTTACATTATTACTTAGTTTTAATTTTTAAACATGATTTTTTATAAGTATGATATTAATAGTTGAGCAGTATGGGTAGAATGTGTGCCACTATGGAACATGTATATGGTATCCACGATGGGTGAATATTTTTTAGATATACATTTTTTGTTTATAGAAATTTTCCAGAACCAACTATAGGATAACATAGGCCTTACAGGAATATTATCCTTTTCTTTTCATTTTTTTGAAATGTGAATCAGATTATTTATTTTCAAATTAAAATGATATTTTCAATTTATTCCAGGAAAAATGTTTTTTTATTATTAAAAAGAAAAATTATTTTTCGTGTAGGATTTATATTATGGTTCTTTACTAGGGCTAGTTTCCTAGGCCTAATTATGCTAGGAATTTGGTCTTGATTTTGGTATTTGGTGGTTATTTTTGGCTAAGCAGCTTTTAGTGTCCTGATCCCTCTTCTCCTTTAGTGTTTTTTATTGTTCATTGATGGATGTTGATCCTATAGTCATGTATTATGGTTTTTGTGTTTACTAATCTAATTTATCTAGGGTGGTCTTCATCCTCTTCTTCACTACCACTCTGCTTCTGGTGCGTGTCCCAAGTTTTCATCCATTTTTTTATTCTAAATGTATTCTAGATTCTTCCACAAACCATCAACCTTCATCTTGTCATGCCTCACCTGTCATTAATGCAGTGTCCTAACTTCTCTATGCCTACCCCAGTGTTGCAATTTTATTGTTACATTACTTTTTTTTCTTGTGTGGTTATTTTTATCCTTTATGGGTGAGTGATCATAGGAATTTCTCATCATCCCAATTCTAGAGAAAAGAGTTCCCGGTAGTGGAAGTGAGTTTCATTCGACATCTGGGTAAAATTATGAAATAGAATTTTAATTTTTTTAAAAAGGGATAGGGTTTACAATATTTTAAAAATTGGGTCTAGAGAAGCATCAACCATGTTCATGCTTCTCCATTTCGAGAGAGAAGCGTGAATGGGGTCGATGTTACTCACATTGATCAAAGAGGCGTGAACCTCATCCACGTATCTTTGTTATATATATATATATATATATTATAATTGTTATATAATATTTATTATTAATATTAATTTCACTCAATATTTCTAACAAATATTTTTTAGTTTTTTAATGATATAAAATATTACCACTTTTTTTATAAATTATATATTTTTCAATAAGGAATTGCATTATTTAATATTAGTTAATATTATGTTATTTTTATATTAATTAATAAATAGTAAAAAATAATCTTTTCAGGATTTTAATTATAAATCATTGTTTAATTTTTTGTTGATATATTTATTATTAATATTTTAAAATGTAATTATTTTTAAAATTATCAATTATATTATTGGTTATTAATTAATATAATATAATTAATAGAATTATAACAAATATTTTTTTTATAATAATAAAAAATCTATATATAAAATTTTTTTACAAAATAATAATTATATTATTCTTAAAATATTATGTTGTATTATTAAATAAATACTTATATAATAAAAATTATAATATTTATTATTAATATTAATTATAATTATAGAATTGAATATAATAATATTATTGTTATTTAATAATTAATTTAATATTATTATTTATTATATTTATATGTAGTATTATAATTCATATTATATATAATAAATAACAATCTTAAATTATTTGTAAGTTATTAATAATATTTATTGAATTCAAAATAATAATATTATTAATATTTAATATTAATATTAATAATATTTAATAATAAAATTAAGGATATTATTTATTATACATAATATGGATAATAATACTATGTATTTAAATGAATAATTTTTTTAATTATTATTATTACCAATAGAGTTGTTAATATTAATGTTTCTTATTTGTTGAAAATTATTTGTATAAATTTTCTATTACATCAATTAATTGATTTATGTAACATTATGTAATATATTAGTATGTTTTCAAATAATGTATAAATAATGATTTCAAAATCATATAACATGTATCATCAACCTAATATTTATTTGTGGTCTCAATGCTCTTCTATGCCACAACTAGCTGTATATATGATGCTTTCATGTCGTGTCTAACTACGTCTCTGCTTTGGAATAAAATGTTCTTGTATATCATCATTGAGACCCTCCTCTACATCATCTTGTGTGGCAGGCGGTGGATATGTAGTCTCAACAACTATTATATGTCTTGCCTATAAAGATAATGGATACTGTTGGTTGGAACTCTCGCTAATATATGAAAAAGAACGCTATTGTGTTGTGGATGTCTTTAAATATGAGTATAATAAAGTGTCTATCTTAATCCATTCAACATATATCAGTGAAACAAAATCTATCATGCTAACAACCCTTGTATGTGTTTGTTCCATTGGCTATGGATGAGGAGTTAGAAGAGTATCTGGTTGATCATGATGAACACCCTTGTCCTATGAAAAAACAACATCCATAATTGTGTCGTCACCCCTATCACATCTATACCAGGCTCAACATCCTCATTATCATGTGGTGGATCAAAAAAAATCCCATGATAAATCTCATGCATGGGAGAAACCAACTCTGTCACAGTTCTATAAAAATATAGTCAATACACCTTCATATACTAGATCAAATATGTGAAGGAAATGGGTGATGCGAAAATACTATGAAAAAAATACTACTATTAAGTAATGTTAATAAAAAAATATGTTCAAAATTGGAAGGAATAATGATTACCAAGTCATGAAAGACCCATCTGTGTTGCATATGAACTCTTACTGGGGACCTACTGAACCAGAGTACATAATCCAATAGATTGAAGAAATGCATATGTACTGTCCTTGCCCCCCATAAATGGGACTCATGTCATTTTCCCATATATCAATATATCATGCACGATACCTCCTCCAATAAATTTCTTGCTTCCTTGACATCTTCAAAGAATGAAGTGAATGTGATTGAATGGGTGGTGCAACAATGAGATGAAGGAATCAGAACTACCTCATAAACATCTCAGTCTGATGGCACTCAACAAAGATAATATCATTTTGTTTCATCTTATTAAGCTCTCAGATGATCTTTATCGGTGTTCTTTCAAAGAAACTTCCTTAGGATCCTTTTCTGTTATGTACTATAGGTTGATTCTCCTAGATCCCCATGCTCATGATCAGTGGGGACACCTCCTTTGGTGCATGTATATTTCTTCTAAGTTCAATTTTCTCACATGGAAGATTCATCACCATGCCATTTCAATAGATGATGAGATCTGCCAAAAAGGGATTATTGTTGTCTCTAAATTTTATTTTTTCCTGCTCCCTAACATCGAGTCTACCTCTCATTTATTTCTTGAGAGTGATTTGGTAAGCATAGTCTAGGTTATAGTGGGAGAATTCACTAGTATGTCTTCTCCTGTCTTTCTGGGTGAATCATTCCTACATAGGTGGTTACATGGTGTGGGAAATAATCAAATGGAGAAGAAGAATAGGGTGATCATATTTTTTCGAGCTGTTGGTGTATATGGGAGGCGAGGAATAGATCATGATTCAAAGGTGTTTCATGTACAAGGATCAGTTTGATTGCTAGAACTAAGTGAATGATAAAAGAGATTGGTGTGCTCATGAAAAAATGGGATGAGGCTCCTTCGATAAGGAAGGTGATTCGACACAAGTACACCTCTCATGGAGGTAACAACAAGGTTTATATGGAACGATGGATATGCTGGATGCCCCCTAGTGAAGGGATCGAACTAAATTCTATTGGATATTGTGTTATGAGTATTATGAGGGGTGGAGGGGTTATTCATAACCCAAGGGGAAGTGTGGTTGCTGTTTATAGTGCAGGGTTTGGTAGAGAAGACTCCCTGTAGGCAGAGGCCTAGACGCCAATCAAAGGGATCAAGTTTTGTTTGTCCAATCAAATTTCTCTCTCAAAGATTTAAAATGATTCTAAAATTATCTATGAAACTCTAACAGAACACATGTCCACACAGTGGACTATTTCATACCATATCTAGTGATGTAGGCAACTCATCGATAGTGGCACTAGATTATTTCATACATGGATAGAGGGAAACATAGTGGAAGACTTCCTTGCATACAGGTACACTCATGATGATGATATAGTTTCCTTCTCTATCTTGGGATCCTTTCTTCATGAGTGTGTTAGCATTTTCCAAGGTGACACCCTTGGACTTCATTACTTTAGGCCCCCTTGATCCATGCTTATCTTCCTTACTTTTTTGTTCCTTTCTTTGGTTCTGATCTTTTTTTTCTTCTGGATGTTCCACATTTATTTAATATAAATATGTTGTTCTGTTCAAAATAAATCAAAATAACGATGATGGAACTGATCAAAAGCATCACTGTACAATACAGTGGAAAAATTTGGATGATATCATCATTATATGAAATCCCTTTAATCAAAAAAATGAATAATCAAATAATAAATGAATAAATGTAAAGTACATAATAAAGATTTAACTATATATATAATAACCACTTACGCCGTCTGGATGAAGATTGTCCAGTATAATTTTGTAGCTGTGGATATCATGTCTGGCATAATCTGACTCTCAATGTGCATAAATCCACCTATAGATAAAAATTTTATAGTTATATTTTATATTATAAAGTTATAAAATTGATTTAGACATTAATATGAAGAAATAAAATATCATCATCCATTGGGATAATCTACTACAATATTAGAAGGAAATGGCACAAAATAATGTGGTGTTAAGAAAGGGATGCCTCCCATATCCACATCTGTATAACAATAGTGTACCCTATGATTTACATATATAGATGAAACATGCTCTACATACTACCCTATATGTATATGCGATATAGGTAGACCCCCATCTATACTAGCCTACCTGGTCCAAGTCCTCCAGTAAAGGTAAATACATCATATGTACAAATGTAGTGGAATGATCAATGAAAATCACGCCACTGATCTTCCTCAAAGTGTATGCAGGTGAAAATCATAGCATATTGATCTCATCGACATCCTCTACTATATGTGTGAAGTTCTGGTCTATCCAAGGAATGTGTAATCTACTACTGATGACGGACATGCCATTTTCATGGACCTCAATTCCCAGTAATCTATGAACCAACTCAAACTAATCTTCTTCAACTCAGCCTTTCATAGTTTTATCGTCAATGGGGAGGCCAATAGTGTAATAGTCATCTCCCCCTCTATAAAATGGAATGTATGTGAATCTGGTCTCCATCACTCTATGAGATAATTAATGAGGTGATGGTCAACAAAGGTTATGTCACACATCGCTACACTATATAACCCAGCACAATGAAGATGGGGGATGATACCGGGAGGTGGTGCAGCATGATGGAAAGGAAGAGATCTCTATAAACTCATTGGAGGCACTGTATGTACCACTAAAATCAGTTGTTAAACATGCCTATCCTAGAATTTGAGTAACAGAGGACCTTCCTTCTTCACAAATTATATCATCATTACTTTTTTATAGTAAATTCAATAAAATTTGTATTTTTATTAAAAAACTAAAAAAAGAAAAATGAGGTATAAAATTAGCATACATAATTCAAAATTATGATGAAAAAAAGAAAAAAAAATATATGTGGTCAATGTTGTTGGTTTAGTATATGAATTTATCATTTTTGATCTCCTATAAAGTTTAATTTATTCTAATTTTTTTATAAATCATCTATGATGAAAAAACCACTTAGAACATGAATTTGTATGATATATTCATTTTTATTGTCTATTTATATTTTTTAATAGTTATAATATCACAAAATTCATTCTGAGAGAATCCAAAAATGAAACAATCCAGAGTTGAAATAGGTTATAAATAGAGCATGTCATAAATAAAAAGATTCATTAATGAAATGTCTTCATACAAGAAAATATACACAATCATGATAAAATACATAGACTAGATCATGGTGATGGGAAGTGGAGATTTGTCCTACCACTTTGGGACATCTCTAACGAGTATTCCCTTTTATGTGATAAATGATGCATTATAGTCCCCATCCCCATTATTGATTCCAATCCATCTCATTTATGATTAAAGTAAACATTGGTCTTCTCTAGGGGTTAAACCATGTAATATTAAGCCAATAATTTTAAAAATAATAGAAATTTTAAAAATCATAATCGAAAAAAGAAAAAAATTTATGAAACATGGAAAAATCAGGGACAAATGTCGGCTGATTAATAGGGAATGTGATAGAATGAAAGTCACCAAAAAGAATTTATGATGAACTATAAAAGTTAACCAGAGTGCTCATGCGATACATTGGGTCAACATAGGGATACCATAATATGATTAATGATGAAAAAGCTGCAATAACATGTGGAGAGAGATAACTCCAAGTCTGGATGTTGTTGTAATCACAGTACCTATTGTTCAACATGACGACAAGAACTCAACCACTATTTCATGTAACCCGGTCGAAGCAAACTTTTAACTAAAAGTGGATTTTTACCCAGTCAAAGGTTGGAACATGAAATATTGATGTGTCATGTAGTATATGATCAATGTCACTTCAGAAATTATGAAAAAAAACATTCCATTTTCCATCCACTAATAGGCATGTTGGGACTGTTCAACAAGGTAGTTCACACATCTATAAAATGTCACTTATACTAACCCTATGATAAGTATTTTTCAAACACCCTTGAAGACCCTATTTATTAACTCCACTATATTAGTGGTCATATGACCATATCTCCTACCACAATCATTTTCTAATGACCATTTTTCCTTTGAAATCTGCATCATAAATTCATACACATCTACATTAAACCCTAAAATATCTTCAAAACATTGATTTAACCTTTCTTTTTTGGGGTAAAATGATGAAACCATGAGAGAATAAGGTATTTAAAATGATATTAAATTTATATTAAAAAAAGTTTAGAAAAACATACCCAACTTGAGGAGTACCTTCTTCATTGCATCATCAATGAACTTCTTATGCACATTACTAGCGATATGTCTAATTTAATATCGATGGTAAGCATTCAATTCACTCCATGAAACCCCATAACTATTAACAATCACTATAATCACTCAATGATAATCAAATATGAGACACACTCTTTGGTTTTTTGTGACATGAATGTGCATAAAATCCAAAAACCAACTCCATGATTCATAATTAGCATTTTTCATAATAGAAAATTAAAGTGGAAGATGAGGAATATTACTATCCTTTTTGGTAGTGATAATTAGAAGACTTGTATAATTTCTATAAAGGATAGTTCCAATGATAAGAATTAATTTTTTATAATCGGGAAAAGTATCGATGCATGGTCTGAATGCCCAAAAAATCATATTCAACATCACCTTTGATTGACCAACTCAGTGATTAAAGAACACATAATTGATAGTTCCCAGATGATAAATAATATGATTTTTGAGAGATAAAAATTACACAAACTGTGGAAACATTGCATACAATTCATTTCAATCACCACAAAATTTTCATCTCTATAATAACATTTTATATAAACTCCGCATCTAGTAAAGAGTGGTCCTATGACAATCTTGGATGTACACACATGTGTGGGCCTTCTAATTTGGTTATATTCAAACAAGAAAAAAATTATCAAATATTTCTATCAATCTTAATTTACATTCTATCCCATATTTTTCACATCAAATGAGATATTTTTACATCTTCGACTCATTAACCACAAATGTGAAATACTGCTCTTTGTGGTATTGTTTTATAACATTTTTCATGGGAACATTACTTTCAAAATTATGTCTGACGTAGATGGTGTTATCAGTTGAGGCAAATCTATTCCCTATAATGCCATAAAATTCAGTAGTTTGTGTAATGACGTCCCAATCAAAATGTTTTGAATGTGAAATTACTTCAACTAATGTAGTAAATACTAAAGGATGATTACAACTAATTGGTGGATTAGTTTCTATAATAGGAACCTTATAAGGTTCATTCTCCACATAACCCTCACACACATCATCTTCTAATTCCTTGACAGATACTTCATCCTCAGATAAAGTATCATTAAGTATATCAAGAGTAAAAAAAAGGATTTCCCTTAAATTTGATTCCAAATACTAACCATCTTCTTAACAATTTGTTTATATCACTGGATCCATATATTCAAGAAAGGAATGAGAGTGTTGTGAAGGAATAACTTCTATGGAGCTCATATCATATGGTTCTTTCGTAGTAGGTTGTGCCACATCAATTTCATAAATCACCACATATAATTCCACTAAACCATTCCTACAATGTTGTCTAAATAAAAATGATGCATCCATCCAATCCTAATCATCAACTAGAGGATACTTAGTGTGCAATAAATGTTAAGGATATTGAATATGTCAATATGTTATTGAAGTGATTGATTTATGAGCTATTAGTGATAATTGACTATGAATCTTCTTGAAAACTTAATCCAATATCACACAATCATGAATATTTTACACTCTTATTGGTGGAAAAATAAATCTAAAACCATGTCCAGTATAAATTACGACAGCATTTGAATATATTTGCACAGACATTATTACCTAGACAAAAAAATAACTAATAAAATATTAAATACTACATCATAAAAATTTTAAAATATTTAAATAGTTTATGATTGAATAATTGACTTGATATTGATACTTTATCTAGGATTTGGTTTATCATTATTTTATTAACTAATAAAAACCTAAGGGGGCTTTTTTCTCATCTGTTAGCTTATATTTCAACTACCATTAGTCTCTTCTCTAGCATGGTGTAAAAATTAATCTTCAAACTACAACAGTTCTTACTGAACACCCTTTTATTACAATGATACTCACATAAAAGTGAGGGGGTCCAGGTGTTTTAGAAACATAATTTTTTTAGTGGACATGCATGTCCTTACGTACTTAGAGGGAGGGATGATATTCAAGTCATATTTGGGGAAAACAAAATGGAAATATTAGAAATTATATTACTGAAAAAAACATGACACGCAATTTCAATCATACATTGATCGGTCATCTCAATATCATGCAATTATTATAAATTAAATCATTGGATACAAAAAAAACATACAACATGGAATTTCACTCATACATTAAATGGTCATCTCAAGATCAGTAAACATTCTAGATTTGTAGAATTCTTGTTTGAGATGTTTATTATGTTCTAAATCTTATCCCTTTAAAAATATATTTTATAAATAATTAATATATATATATACATCTATTTATATTCTTACTATCATTGAGATTTGTCACTATTTCATGTAACAAACTATAACTAAAATCTTGATCAATATAAATAACCTCACTATTGAAGTATATTGATTATGATATTATTACCAATTCAAATTTAATAAAATTCTATATGCATTTATTCCACATCATCAAATGAGTCAAAAATTTTAATTACTTAGAAATAAATAACTATGACTTGATCTTGAGACTTAATCCATGGATTAGTTTACTATTATCTAATAAACTAACCAAAATCTATGACTGAACTCCTAGAGCCTCTATTATAGGAAATTTTAGTAATCCCTGGTCTCCTTTAAAATAGCAGTGACTCTTGCGTAACTCCTCTTATCGAATTCCATTTTTTTACAAAGACACTCACATGCATGTGAGGGGGTCTAAGGCTACGAAATACGTAAAAAAATTTAGGCAAACATCTAGGTCCTTACATTATTAGAGAGGGTTGACTCAAAAAACAACAACGTAAAAAAGAAAATACAATTATTACAAATTATATAACCACATACACAAAAATATCTATATATATTTTGAATAATAACTTTTATTAAATTTAATTAATAAAATAATTATAATTTACACTTAAATAATAACCATTAAAATACTATACAATTCTGTTATGTTCACTTATATAAAATTGCATATGTATATATAATATTTATTTAATTTATCTAATTTCTAAAAATATAAGAACTTATATTTCTTACATTATTACTTGGAATAATAATAATTTATACTGAACATAATGTATTTTTATTAACTGAAATTACTAATTATAGTAAATACAAGTAATATATATTAGACTTAAATAATAACAATTAAAATATTGTAAACTAATGTTATTGAAATTATATAAAATTACATATATATACATATATATTCATATTTCTACATTCCAATATTTAATTAATTATAGTTTTATTACTTGAAATAATACTTCAATGTACTTAAAATAATTTAGAATTAATATTTATGGTAACAATATATATACTATTGAGAATAATATTATTATATATATTTTTTATAAATTTAAATATGATACATAATATAACTAATATATATTTTATAATATTTGTTTAATAATAAATTTTTAATAAAATATTTACCTAATTACCAACGTGTTTTTAAATTTAGGTTACTATAAATATAATATTTTTTTATATAAATACAAATCTATTAAAATAAAATTATTTAACATTTAAATTAAAAATATATACCATTTTTAGAAAAATATTATTTTCCTAAATATGAATTAAATTTTATACAAAAAATTTCAATTCTATAAAAACCATATTTAAATTTCCAAAATATTCAATATAAATTATATCATCCAAAAAATAATAATTCATTTAGAAACTAAATCATAAAAAAGGCACTAATTCATGAATCAATATATATACAACCATACATATAAAATCAATGAATCATAAAAAAATAAAAACAATTTGATAATTTAAAATTAAAATTGAAATTTTACCTTTTTAAAACCACAAATATATATCGATAAATGATTCAATTAGGGTTTTATAGTTAAATATAGAAGAGAATACTGGATTTTGGAGGGGGTGGCCCCTCTTTTTATAGATTTTCGGTCGATATGAGGCATTAATCCCATTCATGCCTCCTTTGTGACTTATATGATGGAAGCGTGAGCAGGGTTTATTCATGCTTGTTGAAAGATAAATATGTGTGAACCTCATTCACATTTCTATCTTGCAATGGAGAAGCTTGAATGAGGTTCACACTTCTCCAAACCCCTATTTTAAAATATTTAGGATCCTATCCATTTTTCTAATTTTTTTAAGACTAATAAAAAGCCCTCCACATCCCATAGATGTCTTCTTATTCCCCAGTTATGGTGATGTTTATAGAAGAGAGTTTGGGGCATGCGAACTCTATCTTGATTGAAACATCTTTAATAATTCCATCCCTAAAAGTGTCATTAAAATAAAAAAATTCCTCTCAAGTTCTTGGTGTAGACATGAGGATGAAAGTTTTGTTATATTTTCTTTTTTCTTCTTTTGGTCTATGTTGGGGTTTCCACATGCGATTTCATCCTACATTGGGGTGTATGATACCATCCTCATTCTTATTTTCACCATGTGTCCATATAGTGATTAGGTCGTTAGAAATGTATTGTTTCTTAGGTACTCAAGTGTTTTATTTTTCTTATTTATATTTTCTGTTGTATGAATTTTGATTATTTTTTTCATAATAATAAAATGTTTGTAGTAGTGTTCTTTCTTTGGAGTAGGAACAGATAGTTCTGAACCACATAAATAATATGTGTTCTTTATTTTTTTCCTTCTATATTTTTCTTTTTTTGAATGTTCTTATTTCCATTATTTTGATTCATTTTTTCATTTTGTTGTTATACCTAAATTTTTTATCTTTATCGATATTTGTTTTTTTCTCCATTTTGTTATAGTCTATGAGCTTCTATTCGACCTCCAACCTTCCCCACCCCATAAGAGAAAAATCATATTATAGTGAACATTTCTTTGAAATTGAAACTTTTATATCATGGAGATGGATGGTATTGATTTTCCAAACATAAAATGGAGAGTTCTATGACATGGAATAAGTTTTGGTAATACATGATGTTGTGACACTACCGTAATATGGGTGAAACAGTGTACAAGATATTATGTGTTTAAAATTACCATATTTTGATTTACTCCCTATTTTGAAAAATAATAGAGATTTTAGAGAGATGATATGCCATGGTCTTGAAGATATATTAGTGCAGTTTCCTGAAAAATGTGATGGAAAATTACTATTGTTCATTTATAAATTCCAGGGACAGAGTAGTGTAAGAGATAACCTATGATTTAAAATGTCTGAAACTTTTTCATATATGTCACAGTGTGGAGATATAAGAGCTCTAGTATTTTATATTTTGGATATATAAATAATTATATAGTGTTTAACTTTACAGTGGGAGTCACAAACTAATGTTTTCATTGAGACTAGTTTTAAATTCCAAAGGGAATAAATGATATCATTTTGGATATATTTTCTAGAATCTAAAAGTCTATTTTTATTTTATGTTTTAGAAATATAACATAGAACTTTAAATGTTATTCTAGGTGTACTTTGAATGATTTTTCAAATCTTATTTATCAGGAGTTGTATTTTGAGTTGGAATGGGAAAGATATATATAGATATAAGGATTTTGGAACTTGTTAATATTTTTTAAAAAAAGAATATGTAACCACACATTTTAAGATGTATTTTAATGGTAGGATTGACCAAAGTACTTGGTTGTATATTTTAATTCTAGAGAATTTGGTTTGTTCTTGGTTTTGAGGTGATCTTTTTAGGGCTTGTCTGAGGGAGTAGTGTCTTTCTATCCAGTTTTGTAAGGAAGGAGAATTAATTATTAATTTTTAACGGATGTTCATATCATGTTTTTTCATTAATCATTTCCTTCATATATATTATTTTTTGATTGAGTGTGGTCATTACCTCCTTTATTATATTTTTTTAAAATATATAAAATAATTATTGGATTTATTCTTACTATAAAGTGATTTTTGTGCTATATCTAAACATAGTTTTTGGTCACTTGATTTATAGATGAACCAACGTACCTACCTATAAAAAAGGGAGAGTTTAGTGATTAAAGATTGGTGTCCAGGACCAAAGATTTTATTAGATTCTATTCCAATAATGACATGGATATTTATTATTTCTTTTAGTGATTTAATATTTCTTGATCATTGATTTTCATTTTCATGGTGTTCTCTTCATTCATATTTTTATTTTATTTATTTTTACACTTCCTTTAATTAATTTATCCATCATATATTTTAAGTTTATGTTTCATGGTTGGGATCATTGTCTCTATGGGTTCGACCTTAGACGTGACCACGTACTATGATTTTATAGTTTTATTAGGAAATAGTGAATTCATATTTTCAAAACTCGATGACCCATATGAATTAATTATTCCCTATCATCTCATCAATATTTTATGAATAATTATCATGGGATTAGAACTTAGAAGAAAAATGTTTTATATATTAGGAAAAATTTATTTCCTGTCAATTATTATTTAATAATTTTAGTTTAGGTTTATCTTTTACTTCTTTCTTTGTTCTTTGGGGTTTTGGGTTGTGTTTTAAGATTCTAAAAATCATGAGCTATCATATATTCATGTTGGTAACAATGGGAAATATCATGTAAAACATAAACATAGTTAGAGGAAAGATACATAGATAAGGATGAGTTCCCCAACCACACTCAGGTCTAGAAGAAAAAATAATAAAAAAATATGGAAGAAGCATTTAATCATGGGTTGAAACTATTGAATATAATATAAAAGGAGGCCCATGAGACAAAGGGAGTACCAAAAGAGTAATCCAAATTAAAGGAAAAATATAAGGAGATATCTGAGAGTGATGGTGAGTTTCAGGTTGAACCTAAAGTGGATTTTAATGTTGAATCTTGATATAAGGTAGAATCTATGGAGTAAGACACCATCACATATCTTGAAACTAAGGAGGGTGAAGAAGGATAATCTTTAATAGAAGAATAAATGATATAATTGGAGTAGAAGATGTTGGAACTAAAGGTGAGTTTGGTGTTGGATTTTTGGTCAATCACTAGAATCTGAAATTATGGTGGGGAAGAAATTTTTATTTAATTTAAGATGAATACTTTACATACTTTGAGATATTGGTTTGAGTTGTTTTTAACAAACCAAAATATGGTTTTAAATTGTATTGATTGTATATAGATACTCATGAAAATAATTAAGCATATGAATATACTCATGAAATACATTTAGAATATGGATATACTCAAAATAAGTGCATGTATTTAATGTGAAGAGATGAGATAAGAAATGGAATTATTTATTTTCTTATAAAATTTTTAAGATGGATATTTACAAGGATTATTGAATATTATTATAAAATTTAAAGGATTAATAATGTTTTAAGTTTGATGAAAATATGGAAGGACTATATTCTTAATGAGGTAAATTATTCTTATTCCAATTTAATATACATTTAGAACATGTTTGGGGTTATTTTGAGAAGGATAGAGTAAGCTATTGGTTAATTTGGATCCCATGTAAGATGAAACAAAACGTTTCAAGGTCTACATATGAGTAAAATTAAGGTTTCAATGGTGATGTATTATTAAACCATCTTTTTAGGAGTTGTGTGACATTAAACTAGTGAAAATAAGGGTTGTGTAAGAATAAAGCCACAAGGCTTGGTTCACATAAGAATAAAATACACAAATGTATAGTTTATGTAGGATTAAAATTAATACTTTCAAGGATATATTAAAACTATTAACATGTTACTGAGGCTATGTAAGGGGATGTGAAGGGTTTTTGGGATCACTTTTGATTATCTTAGAGCTATGTAAGATTATAACATGCCTTTACATAGTAAAAATTCTATGGATGTGGTCAATTCTGTTGGAATCACCTGTTTTGAAAATCCCAAATCATTGTTTTGATAAATAATTGTTTTGATAATCCCAAATCATGTTTTAGTTATGTGATAATCATTTTTTCATCTTATGATAATCATATTTCATTAAAAAGTCACTGTTTGCAGTACTCTCAATCTCACTACTTGATTGGTTCAGTTTATAGTGCATATTTTATCTAAGTACAAGGTTACCGTTACAAGGTTACAGCTACATGGTCACCAATACAAGGTAACTATTACAAGGATACCATTACATGGTCACCGATACAAGGTTACTAATACAAGGTTAAAGTTACAAGGTCACCGCTACAAGGTAACCGTTATATGGTCACTGGTGTAAGCATACTGTTAAAGGTTAAAATTGGAGATTGTCAAAGTGCACCTACTGTTGAAGCTTACCAATATGAAGGCTACTTTTACTTGTCTATTATTTCTTATTCTTCCATAGTTTGTCAATTTCTCAATATTATTCTAATGGTCATATTAGATAAATTAAATTCCTCTAACATTAATTAATGTTGATTGCAAATGTTTCAGGAGACAATACATGGGAAAGTATGAGGTATGAGAAAGATTTCACGTGATCTACTCATTCCTATTATTGGACCTAAAATATAAAAGGAAAAGACCGCAAAAGAGAGATAAGTGCAACATATACATGGACATGAATAAAGGGTTTCATGAGAATTGTGATAAAGCTTACTCTCTAGATCAAAAAAGCCGAACCATCGAGCATTAACACAAAAAAAGGACCCACAAGCTTCACTAAGATCATTCTGGGATAAACTCAGTCCTGCCTTCTATGGTGCATCAACTCTTGATCAAAGACCAGAAGTAGAACATTTAATTCTAGAACCTGGAGTTGCAACACTCTATTTTTGAAGACAAGTTTCAGAGAAAGACTTCATCATCAAATTCTTCACTCTGAGAAGTCAAGAGATGATCTACTAACAGATAGAGCTTTCTAAACTCAAGTTTACTTTCTTAAATCCATTATGATCTTTCTTTTACATCTTTGAAAAGTGTGTGTGTGTATTTTTGTATCACACACATTCTCCGATGATTGAAATAGAGAATACTAAATATCCCCACATCAAACTTCACCTCATCTGTGTTTCCCACATATAACTGTGGATAAGACCATGTGTGGTATTTGCTGTTTTTTTCCCATGAAGAACTGTAGAAGAGGGTGTGAACCCTGAACAGTTTGTGAAAACGGTTTTAAAGCCCAACAAAGGATATGTAGCAAGTTTATTGTAAATATAAACTGCTTGGTGGTAGGTGATCACCAAGTGGAGAGGATTAAGTATCGACATGAGACTGACCCTCTTGTTTTATTTAACTGAGTTCTTTATTTAGTTATACTCTATTTTAATATTGAACACTTCTTATATTTTCTAAAACATAAAACTATTTTTTCCAACACATTGATAGTTAGTTTTGGTTATTGTGTGTATTTTTTTAATTCCGTAAATTGGTTTCAAAAGTTGAATTGGTTTTCTAAACTGATTAATATGAGGATTAATCAACCTTTGAGAAACCTGTTGACCAATTGAACATTTAAATTTCTACCACCATAATTAACTGGGCCATTTTTAAATTGGGGGTTTTCTTAACCATTATGTTTTTAACAGAAATTTTAATTGGAACTCAATTGACCCCCCTCTTGAGTATCCAATCCGACCAACATTTGGTATTAGATGAATTTTTATCCAGTGTGCAAATTATTTTTAACTGTGATTTTAGTTGTATCTTAAAGATCATAAAATTTATGTAATATCTAAAATTTCAGTTCTTTAAATTCTAAGTAACTATGAAAAATATATTTGAGGGTGCTACTACTAACATTCCCCCTTTCTTTAATGGTAATAACAATGCTCAGTTGAAATTAAAAATAAAACTGTATATAGAGAGCATGTGATATAAAATCTAGGACAAAATTGAAGAACAACATATATTTCTTGTTACTTCTAGAGACACATGGTCTAAGTTGACTAAATCCACATATAATAATAACTATAAATCAATGACTTCTTTTTACTATTCTCTAGGTGATGATGATATCAGTAGAATATCTGCTTGTAAAACAACATATGAAATTTGGGATACTTTAGCTATTTTTCATTAGGGAACAACCATTGTTAAAGAAATGGGATTAAATAAATACACTATTAAATATGATAACTTTAAAATGATGCATGATGAACACATTTTTTACATGTATCTCAGGTTCAATGAGATAGTGAATACTATGAGTCTGCTTGGGAAACAAGTGGACAATAAGGACCAGATTACGAGATTGCTTCAATGCCTACCTGACAGATGGAGAGGGACTTCTGTTTCTATCCGTGAATCTTGTTAAATAGGAAAACTACTTGTGAAGGAACTAATTTGAAATCTTATGATGTATGAAGAATAACATAAGGTGAATCAAGAAGTAGATGATGAAAAAAGGAAGAAATCTGTAGCATTCAAGACTACTACCTCAAAAAACAAGGATAAAGAAAACGTTCAAGCTCTTGTAGACACTTCTAAAAGTGAAGACTTAGAGAGTGATGAAGAGATAGATCATCTTGATAGAAGGTTAAAAAAATTCTACCGAAAGAAGAAATTCTTTAGGAAGTCAAACTACAAGGGAAAGTATGATAGTAGAGGAAAATGTAAGAAAGACCGAAAATGTAATGACAATTCAAATGAAATAATCTGCTATGAGTGAAAATGAAAAGTTCGTGTGAAGGAAGACTCCCCCAATATTAAATTTAAGAAGAAATATGAAGATAAGGACAAGGTATAATGACCCATACTTTACATACATTGTTAATACTTCAAAATTGAAGCATACTTATTACAACATATAACAAAACCCCTAAAGGACCGTATAGGTATAGTGTCTTTAGAAACTGGGAAACATAAACAACTGGTTCATAAAGCCTCTACACTGTCTCCCATTTCTTTCATAATATCTATAGTCCCTTTTGTCATATCTTACTTAATAACTTTCTTCCTGACCTGGGGAAAGAAAACATACAAAAGGGTGAGCTCAAATGCTCAGTAAGGGTAAACAAAATAAATATCAATCACATCATATTCATAAGAACATAACTTTTGGAAATCTTAACCTGTAAAAGAGAGCATAATTTCATAACATGGGATAAATCATAGTAGTGAAATGAAATCCCAATAATCATAAATTAAAACATGAGACTTTTTTTCATACGCACATAATCATAGAGAATCATTTCTTATTAGTTAAGACTCATTTCCAAGACTATCTTAGTGGACAAAGTCCATTTCTGAACCGAGTTCACTCCTCGTTTCAGTCCTGTTTCACTGAACCGGTATAACCTACCGTTACAGCCATGTCTATCACATGAGATATAAAATCTTCACCCAATGAATTGGAGAGAGATATAGGTCCCACCCGTCTCATAATGATACCATTCTTATGTGTTCCACAAAATCATAAATCATACATCATTTCATAACCAATGTAATAAAAATTAGAATCTTAAACATCGTGACATCATCAAACAATTTATATAAGATAAAGGAATTCATAAAAATATTTCCATCACAACATAATCATATCATGTAATAATAGGGATAAAAACAGAACCCTTTATTATCTTAGATGGAAAATAATTTTGATAAAACACTTGAACTCCATTATTGAGGAAAATATCCTTTCTACTTCAAAAACATTTTTCCTTTCTGAACATGTCATAAAATTTTAAACTAAAAGAAGTTGATTAAAAAATAAACTTGAAAACTTGTAAAGGAAGATTCTTGGAAATAATGTTTTAAAAATCCATTCATGCAGTATAAGTTAAAAAAACATTCTTCTCGTACTTTTGTCGGAAAAGTCAAAAAGTACCTCGTACGAAAAACGACAAAAGATTCCTTTCATATCTTTTACTAAAAACTCACCGAAGGGTAAAATTGGATTTAAGAAATTTTAGGTGGATGGAAATAATATTAAATATTGAGGAAACATGGATGTGGATGATAAAATACACCCCAGTAAATTTTCAAAGTATAAACAATCTTAGATAAAAATGAGATTGTGATATTTCCCTTACCATAGGTCCGATTAGCTTCGTAAGTGTCCGAACCTCTTGTATAATGATTTAAATAATGTTATTGACTTATTCCAGAATCATACTTATTGTTATGATATCATATATGGTCATATTCTTATCTTCTTATTAGTAATATTTCATTACTACTTGTTATTCGGGTGGTTATTACTTTTTGTTCTTATGCATGTTTTGTCGAATAAATTCTTATTCTTCTCTTTAGGTTATAGATACCTCATTTCCAGAATGGTATTAGTGTAATATATATCATATTCATTCATTCAATTCATTTATATAATAATTATGAAATAAAGATCATTTAGAACGAGTCACATCACATCGTAGAGACAGTATTCCGTACGTACGCACGAGTGATGATATCGTTCCTATGATCGTGGAATTGTATTGGAGTGTATGTATACTATTTCAGAATCAATATCACTTTATAATAGTCATGTATAGTCATTACTTACACCATTATACCCATCCAAGTAAGGTGGTGGTGGAAAATAGATTACACCACGGCGTGGAGACGGTATTCCGTACGTACGCACGCGCAGTGATTTCTTTTTCCATAGGATGGATAGATGGTGAAATAGGGTTGTTTCATACTTATGATAACATATCAGTATATGATTGATACAGATGTTATTACTTCATAATGAAACAACTAAAGAAGAATAAGTGGAAGAAGAAATAAAGATGAAAGAATCGGTAACGAACATTACCTCTTCTTTGAAGTGCTTCTTTGAGACCTCCTTTTAGGGCACTAAAATAGGTCTTCTAAGAAGACCAGAACCTCTAGGATGTTTCGAGGGAAGTGGATAGGAATAATTGGTAGGGGTTGGCCGAGCTTGAAGGCTCAAAGTAGTGTGAGGAAGAGGGGGAGGAGGTGCCCTTTTATAAGGGAGGAGAGGGACACCTTTGGAATAACTAAAAATATTATTTTATTATAAAGTCAAATTCGGTTTTTAATAGCTCCAAATTGATATATTTAGAAGATAAGGTGGGTAGGGGTCGAAATACTCTCATAAAATAGAATTTAGAGAAGTTTAGGTATAAATTTTAACCTTATCATTTAGATTTAACTTTAAGTTAGATAATTTAACTTTTACCGTGTCTTCTTGTTTTCTTACACTATAAGGTTAATAAACTTACTATATCAAGCCAAACGAACCACAAGTTGTTTATTATTAATATATATAACCTTATCTAAGTCATTTGGCATAACCTTATATTTTTAGGAATAAAATAACAATTAATAATATAATATTTGTTTTAAAAACTATTTTATGTCAATTTTGACACTATTTAGTAATTGATTTTTGTGAAAATCATAACAGAAGGATTAGTTCGAACCAAGTTAATTAAATCATTACTAACATGTCATATTAACCTATAAAATTAGTGTAATTCATAAAAAGTCTCAAATTAAATTTATTTGGGTATTTATAACATCAATTATGTCAATATTTCATTAATAAGATAATTACTGCATCATCGTTGTGTCCTAAATAAATTACATTATTTAATGTCTAAAAATTACAAATAAAATACCATTATGTAGGAAATATTTTTAGATTTTCTAATGAATATTTATAGTCGAATTTATCTTATGTATAAACCCATATTAAAAATGATTTACTTATTAAACTTTGATTTTAACTATTTTAACCCTTCTTTAAATAAATTAATAATAAATGTCCTAATCTAATCCAAGTGGGCCTAAATGGTTATATTTTATTCCTAAGGTTGTCTTTGGTCGAATTACACTTATCCAATAGGATTAGGACATGTGTTAAGGTAATAATAATATCATTTTTACCCTTAATTACCCTATTTACTTTTAACCGTGGTAAAAAAAAGTAAAACGTTACTATTCACCAAAAATTATTTTCATCTCATTGAACCACATTTTAGTCCTTGATATTAACTGTGTCTCTCGGATTTTCGAAATTCCACTCACAAAAGCGGTAAAATTAAGTTTTATGAAGAATTCAGTTTTTTTAACTACCACTTAGTGGTTTCACTATTCATCAAAAATTGAAAGTTTTCAGAAAAATACCAAAATTTCACCCTAGGCTAATTTCGATATTCCGAATCCAAAAATGAAGTCCATATTGAAAAATAAAATTTATAAAATTTCAAAAATTGGTTATTACTATTCATAATGGCTAGTTTTAATAATATTTTAATAGCATATCATTGTTTAGTGAAACTCGGTATTGCGTACAACACAAGCTATCGAGGAAGGCCGCGGTTGCATGTAAAAAAAGCCAAGATAGTGTTGTGTGTAGTGAAATATTCCTTTGATGATTTAAAAACAAAATATTTCTCATAAAAGTATCGGCTGTTACACTAGGGTTATAAAAAGGCTATGAAAGCTACTTAGAGTGCTTCAGAAGATAGATCTAGTGGATCTGATGCTTCTGATAGTGAACAGAATAATCACCCTAACTTATGTTTCATGACAGAAACATCTAAGGTAACACCTAATTCCCCTCTTCTTAATGATTATTATTCTGGGAATAAAGGTGAGTCAAAAAATGATGAAAATATGACTATGGATGAACTATTTGAATACTATGGAATGTTTGAGGATACCATTAATGAACTCAAGGAAAAATATAAATCATTAAAGAGACAACATGCTTTAAATGATAATTACAAATTTGATTTGGATATTAAAAAAGATAAATGTGCTCAACCGTTAAAAGAAAATATTGAACTCAAATTATCAAATGATCAATTAAAAAGGGATTTGGAAAAATTTACTACTGGTAGAGATAACTTGACTCAGTTTCTAAGACAATAAATTTCCCCAAAATATACAACTGGTCTAGGATATCAACCAGGACCAAGAAGGTTTATTAAAACCAAATTTGTTCCAAAATCTGGACAATTCACTGTTAGTTCCAGTTCTGTACCATCTTTTGAAAAAAAATCTATAAAGGACCAAAAAAATTGTTTATGTTTCAAAATATATATACTGATTATAGAAAATATGTGAAGAAAATATGGGTTCCCAATGTTTTACTTTCTAACCTCTCTAGACACAAGAAAATCTGGTTACCCAAGTTACCCCACACTTAATCTATTTTGCAGGAAAATTGTCTAAAGAGCTCCTATAAAACTTTGTGGTACTTTGATAGTGGATTTTCAATACATATGATAGGAGACTATTCATGTTTCAAAAGTTTGATTAATGTTTTCGGTGGATATGTCACATTCGGTGATAACGAAAAAGGAAAAATCGTCATCTTTGGCTAGATTGGTAACCCTAACACTGTATTAATTTCAAAAGTAATTTTTGTTGATGGGTTAAAATACAATCTTCTAAGTATTTATCAGTTGTGTGATTCTAGTTTTAATGTTAAATTTTAAAATGATGCATGAAATGTTTTTTAATTATGAAAATGATTTAATATTTACTACTCTCATAAATGAGAACGTATATGCTGTTGATATGGATTCTTTAGTTAAGCAAAATGTTTCTTGTTTAAATGAATTTCATAAGGAATCCTAGTTGTTGCACAGAAGACTAGGACACTGTAATGTGCACTCACTTAGAAAATTGACTAGGAAAGGCTTAGTTTGAGACTTACCTAAATTGGAATTCCCTCTTAACAAAGTGTGTAATCCTTTTTAGATGGGAAAACAACACAAAGTTTGTTTCAAACCAAAGAAATAAGTTTCTACTTCTCAACCGCTTGAGTTGGTTCACATGGATTTGTTTGGACCATAAAGAGTTTCAAGTTTAAATGGAAAGCACTATATTTATGTTATTGTAGATGACTCTTCTAGGTATACTTGGGTATACATTCTTTCTCACAAATGTGAAGCTTGTTCTTACGTTATCAAATAATCCAAGTCTGTAGAAAATCTTAGTGGACATAGAGTTAATACCTTGAGAATTTTTCATGGATGCGAGTTTTAAAATAAAGATTTTGAATCTTATTTCTCACACAATGGAAATAGTCACAACTTCTCTGCCCGTAGAACACCTCAATATAATGAAGTCATCGAAAGAATAAATAATACACTTCAAGAGATTTCTAGGACAATGCTCAATGAATATGATTTGCCAATTTATTTTTGGGCTAAAGCTGTTAATACAACTTGTTGTATTATCAATAGAGTCTTGATTAGACATGTTGATAAGAAGACACCTTATGAGATTTGGAACAATAGGAAGCCTAAGGTTAATTACTTTAGAGTTTTTGGTTGCAAAGTCTTTGTCCTTAACACTAAAAATAATCTTGAAAAATTTGCTTCAAAAAGTTCTAAAGTAATTTTCCCAGGTTACTCAATCTCTAGTAAATCATATAGAGTGTTTAATAAGAGAAACAAATGTGTGTAAGAATCAGTTCATGTCAAATTTAATGAGACCGTTCCACATGAACCCAAAACCTCTCTTGAATATCTTGAGGAAGATATGTCAATTCTGGACCTTAATGATAAGAGTAGAAACCCCTTAGTAAAAACAACCAGTTCTGAAAACATTCGAGAATCTATGAATGGTGAATCTGAACCTAAAAATAATCATGAGGATTCTAGATCAACTCTTTCTATAGGTATTAAATCTCTAAATAATCATCCTTTATATTCAATATTAGGTGATCTAAACAAGGGAACACAAACTAGATCTTCTCTTAGAAACCAGGTTGAACATCAAGCTTTTCTTTCACAGATTTAACCTAAAAATATCAATGATGAAATCAGTGATGAATTTTGGGTAATAGCTTTGTAGGAAGAATTGAATCAGTTTGAAAGAAACCAAGTTTGGGAATTAGTAGACACACATAATTACACCTTGATCAGAGGCACTAAATGGGTGTTGAAGAATAAAGTTTATGAGTCTGTAAATATAGTTAGAAACAAGGCTAGACTAGTTGCACAAGGGTATAGTCAAGAAGAAGGAATAGACTATGAGAAAACCTTTTCTCCTATAGCTAGACTATGCTATTAGGATACTAATTGCTTATGCAGCTCATATAAATTTCAAATTTTATCAAATGGATGTCAAAAGTGCATTTCTAAATTGATATATAATTGAAGATGTATTTGTTGAACAAACCCCTGGAATTACAAATCCCCATTTTTTAAATCTTGTTTTTAAACTGTCTAATGCCTTATATGGTCTAAAGTAAGATCCAAGATCTTGGTATGGCATACTTAGTTCTTTTCATATTTCAAAAGGTTTTACAAAAGAGATAGTAGATCCTAATCTCTTTATTAAACAGATTTCCAAAGATGTTTTAATAGTTAAAATTTATGTAGATGATGTAATTTTTGGATCTTCTAAACATTCTTTATGTACTAATTTTTCAAAAATGATGCAAGATGAATTTTAAATGTGTTTAATGGGGAAATTAAAAATTTTCCATGGATTTAAATTTTTTTAAAACAATGATGGTATTATTTTAAATAAAAATAAATATACTAAGGATATTTTAAAACATTTTTGTTTGGATATTAGTAAAGGTAGTGATACACCTATATATACCGCATGAAAATTGGATGCTGATAAAACTGGTAAATTAGTGGATCAAACCAATTACCGAGGTATGATTGGGAGTATGCTTTATCTTATTGCCACAAGACCTGATAATATGTTCAGTTTATGCATGTGTGCTCGATTTCAATCCAATATAAAATAGTCTCACTTAAATTATGTTAAAATTATTTTTAAATATCTCAAGTACACTATAAATTTAGAACTATTTTATCCAAGAAGAAATACTTTTGATTTAATAAGTTTTTTGGATTTTGACTTTTTTGGTTGCAAGTTAGATACAAAGAGAACCTCTGGAACATGTCACATTTTAGGAAAGTCGCTAGTATCATGGTGTAGTAAGAAATAGAGTTCTGTTGCATTATCTATGACAGAGGCTGAATATTTAGCTGCTGGTAGTTGTTGTGCTCAAATTCTATGGATGAAACACAATTTACTATACTATGGATATCAATTCAAACATGTCTCTATAAATTGTGACAACACAAGTGCTATTAAAATATCTAAAAATCCAGTATCTCATGATAGAACAAAGAATATAGATGTAAGACATCACTTCTTGGGAGATATTTTTCAAAAAGGTGATATCACTCTTGAATTCATTGGTACTGAACACCAATTGGCTGATATATTCACAAAGCCTTTGAATTATGAGAGGTTAAATTGCATCAGACATGAGTTAGGTATGATAAAATGTTAAGGATAGGACCTCATCGTCAGACCTTACTAATATGACCTCACCGTTAGAACTTATCGATAGGACCTCACCGTTAGACCTTACCGATAAGACCTCACTGTTAGACCTTTCCGATATGACCTCACCATTAGAACTTACCGATCGGACCTCACCATTAGACCTCACTGACAGGACCTCACCATTAGACCTTATCGAAAGGACCTCACCATTAGACCTTACCGATAGGACCTCACCATTATACCTTACTGATAGGGCCTCACAGTTAGACCCTACCGATAGAACCCCACCATTAGAGCTTATTGATACTTCCTTACAGATAGATATTCGATGTCTGGGACTTTTTGTTTTGTAACCAGAATCTGAAACATTTTCTACTATTACTTATTTATTTTATTCATTTTTACTTTTTTGACCCCTAAATGACACAAATAAAACACATGCCTCATTTTGATCCACATCAATCCCTCTCCCGAACCTTTTGCTCCAAAACCTCAGAGCCTAAACCTCTACTGAAATATCGAAATTCTCTGGTTTGATGGCTAGATTGAAGAGGTCGCTGGTCAATGATGAAGGAGAAGATCCTGATCCTAAGAGACCTAGATCCGACACGAGTAGTGGAATCCAGGAAGTGGAAAAGATACTTAACCCTCATTTATCTAAGAGGGAAATAATAGTTGAGAAGGAATTAAGTTTAGAGTGGCTGCTTTCGAGTAGATCTTAAGTACTGAAGGAACTTGAAGCTCAGGGCTGGGTTGAATGTTTTGAAAACAACAATGGACCCTATTACTCGAAGTTGGTGAATAAGTTTTATGAGTAACTCAAGTTTGAACAGTCTGAGAATGATAACTGGATGACTTCTAGAGTAAATGTGAGTTTCTCCTCTGCTGAGTGGGGTGATTGTTTAAGGATTCCTCATGAAGGAATTTATGACTATTACTCAAAAGTGGTGCCTCCCACTAGTGAGTTCTTTCGCTATGAATAAGCTTTAGTTAAATTGACATGGAATGGAATTCCTAGGAAAGTCATTGCTACTGAAATGGATGGAGATTATAAGATGCTTTTCAAATTTATTCAGCATGTGATACGTCCCAGGAGAGGAGACTACGCTATTTTGAATTATCTGGACATATTCATACTATATTTTCTGAATTATGGACATAAGATCAACCTGTGTAGGTTGCTGATGGCTCAGTTGGAAGTTATGACAAAACCAAGCTCCAAATCCAATTCCCTATTTCATGCTAAGCTGATATCTCTTAAGTTAAAAGTAAAATGAGTTGCTGGGGATAAGGAGGGGACTATTGCTGTGAAAGATAAATTTTACATCACTAAAGTGATTTACAAGGTGATGAAGATCAACTCAAATCCATGGCTGAGAAGATGGGTGATTGATTAGGCTAATGTGTATGATTAATTTAACCATATTGATCATCCTACTAGGCCTAAAAATAAGATAGACCCTGGTCTTAAGCCTGATGAAGCAGAGCCTACCTATTCCGATGAAGAAGAAGAAGTTTTTGTTATTGAAGAAAGAGAGGATTCTCCCATAGATGATAGGAGTGACCCTGACCCTCCCTCACTTTATTGTGCTAATATTGTATCCTTTGGTGAGCCTAGCTCACCAAAGAGATCTCCTAGAAGGGAATCTATCCTAAGAGACAATGATAAGGAATCCAGTGAAGAAGAAGGGGATGAAATTGTCTTAATAGAATTTATAGATACCTCAGATGAGGATGCGGACTCTGAATCATGTCATGCTAACATTGAGACAATTGCTGCTGAAAATTAAGAGGATTGTCTAAGTCATAGTACTCTAATAGGACATACAGACATAGCAGAAAGTGGAGAAGAAGTAGCTGCTGATTCAGTTGATGTTGGACCTATTTTGGAGGTAGTTGGGGATTCTAAGGAGGAAGTGGAAGTGAACCTTTCTAATAATTTAGTTTCTCAAGGAGTTCTGGGGAAGATGGATGTAGCTGGTCTGAAGATTTCTCAAATTGAGGGGGAGGAACCTCTTGCTACAGGCTCTGTTTCTATTTTCATGAGATTGAAGGCTGGTATGAGGATCTTGGATTTATGGTTTTGGGTCTATTCTATGATGACTTAGAAGATGAGAGGCCCGACGGAAGACAATCAGTGCCAAAAATCATCTTTGTCCCTTCAGAAACCTCTTTCCCTCAAGACTCTGTGAAAAAGGCAGACCTTGATTCTTTGAAATCAGACCTTGAGAGACACTTTTATGTGAAAGACATTGAAATATCAAGATCAATAATAGTCAATCAAGGACTCATGAAATCTGTAGTGGAAAGGATAATCTCTACCTCTCACTCAGTTGTGTTCTATGAGGTCATGGAATGTCAGAATCAAATAAAAGAGTTGGAATATTCTATAGATTCAGTGAAATATCCTATTTTCAAATTAGATACTTACATGGCTTCAAGGACCCAGGTGGATAGAGACCTTGCATATGTCAAAAGTGTAGTTTAGCAAATGTTCATATTGTTTGAGGATTTTTAGAAATCTATGGAAACTCATGTGAAATGGAAAGATGATGATGTAAAAAGACTAAATAGTGGCTTGACCAAATCTTTCAAGGAGACAGTGGCCTTCTCTCTGTATCCCCTAGCTACATCTCCTTCCACTTCAGCTTCTCCTACAGTTGAAATTGAAGCTTTCAAGACCATTATCAGAGAAGAAGTGGAAAAGTTATCTGGTGCCAGTTCCTCAAATTATCAGGTCATTTCCATTATCATAAAAATTCATAAACTAGTGGGAGATTATCTAAAAGAAGCTGATTAGGATCATAAGGCCATCAAAGATCAACTTGACTTCTATTACAAATAGGTGTACACCGAGCATCAGATGGATGGTCACTTTAAATTGTTTTTGGGAAAATTAAGGATCCCACCTATCACTCAGGCCTTTAAGGATTAGGTTAATAGGCTCTGGGAATTGACTCCTACTTTGGAAAAAATCATGGAGAATTAAGATGATTTTATTTCTTCTATGGAGAGAGGTGGCAATATAATTAGAGATTTTAAGAATCTTCTATTACCCTTCCTCCATGTGGACTGCACTCCAATCATAGTTCCTCTTACTCTGCCAGCTTCTTCAGCTGCTTCAGGTTCCACCAATACTACTCCTTGGATGACTCTTACACATGCCATCAGAAGTCTGACCCCAATGATTACTCAGAGATCTACTCATTATAGGTCCGGTGATGCCTCAGTGGCTGCTCCTCCTACCTTACTCACTGCCATCCCTCAGCCTATCCCTCCATCTTTAGCACCTGCATCCTCAGCCTCCTAAGACAAAGCTCCAATGGAAATCTCTGATGTGGATTGAATGTAGAATGTCTTTGTTGATAGAGATTGATGTAATTTTTGTCTCTTGTACTCCTGTTTTATTAATACAAACCCTCTTCTTTATTTATTTTTCTTATGTATTCTTTTTTTTTAATCACAAATGGGGAGAATATGTATATTCTCTCAGATATATAGGGAGAGAAGTGTTTATATTTGTATATTCTCACATTACTGATGAATTTAGCAGATGTGTTTAACCTTAATTCAAAATTCTTATGCATTCAACCTTACTTCAAAATTATTAAACATAACAATTCAATGCCATAATTTGTGATTATAAAAAGGGGGGAGATTGTTAGACTCACCTGTTTCGATAATCCCAAATCATTGTTTTGATAATACCAAATCATTGTTTTGATAAATCATTGTTTTGATAATCCCAAATCATGTTTTAGTTATGTGATAATCATGTTTTCATCTTATGATAATCATATTTCATTACAAATTCATAGTTTATAGTACTCTCAATCTCACTGCTTGATTGGTTCAGTTTACAGTACATATTTTATCTAAGTACAGGGTTATTGTTACAAGGTTACAGCTACATGGTCACTGATACAAGGTTACCATTAGAAGGATACTGTTACATGGTCACTGATACAAGGTTACAGATATAAATTTACCATTACAAGGTTATAATTACAAGTTCACCGCTATAAGGTCACCGTTACATGGTCACTAGTGCAATCATACTATTAAATGTTACAGTTGGAGATTGCTGATGTAACCCTACAATTGAAGCTTACCGATATGAAGGCTACCATTACCAGTATACCAACGCTTATTCTTCCATAATTTTTCAATTTTTCAATATTATTCTAATGGTCATATTTGATAAATTAAATGCCTCTGTCATTAATTAATGCTGATGGTAAACATTTTAGGAGACAACACATGGGATAATATGAGGTACGATAAAGTTTTCACATGATCTACTCATTACTATTGTCTGAAGTCAAATATAAAAAGGAAAATAACCCTAAAGAGAGATGATTGAAACATATACGTAGACACGATGAAATGGTTGCATGAGAAGTGTGATAGAGCTTACTCGCCATATCAAAAAAGCAGAACCATTGAGCATTAACAAAAAAAAGTACCCAAAAACATCATGAAGATCATTATGGGATAAACTCATTCTTTCCTTTTTTGGTGCATCAACTCTTGATCAAACACCAGAAGTAGAACACTAAATGCTAGAACCTAGAGTTGCGACACTCTTTTTTTAAGACAAGTTTCACAGAAAGACTTTATCATAAAATTATTCACTCTGAGGAGTCAAGATCTGATCTGCTAACATAGAGCATCCTAAACTCAAGCTTAATTTCTTAGCTTCATTGTGTTCTTTCTTTTACATCTTTGAGAAGTGTGTGTGTCTGTTTGTATCGTACACTATCTTATGTGCTTGAAATGGAGGATACTAAATATCCTCACATCAAACTTCACCTCATCTGTGTTTCCCACGTATAACTATGGAAGAGACCGTGTGTGGTCTGTGCTATTTACTTTTCCCATGAAGAACTGTGGAAGAGGGTGTGAACCCTGGACAGTTTGTGAAAACTATTATAAATACCAATACAAACTGTGTATCAACTTTATTATTAATTTAAACTACTTGGTGGCAGGTGATCACCATGTGTAGAGGATTAAGTCTCGACTTGATACTTAACCTCTTGTTTTACTTAACTGAGTTCTTTATTTAGTTATACTCTATTTTAATATTAACCACTACTTATATTTTCTCAAACATAAAACTATTTTTTCTTACAATTTGATAGTTAGTTTTGGTTATTGTGTGTATTTGTTTAATTCAGTAAACTTGTTTCAAAAGTTGAATTGGTGTTCTACACTGATTCATCTGTGGACTAATCAACCATTGAGAAACTTGTTGACCAATTCAGTATTTACATTTCTACTTCCTAAATTAACTTAGCCATTTTTAAATTGGGGGTTTCCTTAACCATAAACTTTTTAACAAAAATTTTAATTGGAACTCAATTCACCCCCTCTTGAGTATCCACCCTGACCAACAAATTCAGATTATAATTCCACCGATTTAGCTCATGTAAGGTGAAATTATTTTCATGTTGGGTGATCTCTCCATAAAAGAATCATTTTAGAGGTAAGTATTCACTCAATGAGAATTAAATTCTAATTTCATTGAAAATTTCAACTGAAAATAAATATTGAAATCATTGAATATATCTATAGCTATTTTAATGGATATTTTAGAGGGGATTTAAATGTTTTTTTTCAAAGTGAACTTCATAGAGAAAATTATGAGATTTAATGAAGGGATTTGACTCATATTTATAAGAATAATAAATGGAATATTTTTTTCCAGTTTTCATCATTTAATGTATAGAAATCGTGGAGTCTTGAAGTTGAGGTTTCACAATAAAGATAATTTGATGTCATAAAGGAATAATGTAATATTGTAATGGGTTTAACTATATAACAAATATTTCACCATGAAGAGTATGTTATTCCATAGTAATTCCAAAATTATCAGTATTTTGTTTTATAATTTCCAGGAGTAAAATAATATTGTTCCAGGAAGTATAAACATCAAACTAAAATCTTGGTCAAATAAGTGATTATTAATAGGATTGACATCATAAGTTTTAAGGAAAAGTTTTAGTAGTGAAACTTATAGTTTTTTGATCTGGGTTTGGACTAGAAATCATTATTCAATTAGAAGTTTCACACTAAAATAACAATACAAGAAGATAGAATCACACCATACTATAAATAAGAATACAATATTATATAAATAAAGATCCCAATTTAATTTAAAATAAGAAGTGTTGTATTAAGATTTTAGGAGGTTGAATCCATTTGAATGCATGAATCTTGAAACATCTATTTATGTAAACACATGGTTTGATCATGGATCTTTTAGGTGAATAAAATTGATCCCAATCATTGGATCAAAGTGGGAGGTTTCAAGGGACTCGATAACAACTTCCAGTAGCATTTTTTGAAAAGAAATTTAGTAATATATTTCCATATATTTTTTGGAGAATAAAAATAAAGTTTTGGGATACATTTTCATATATATATTGAAGGGAATCATATGTGTGCTTCCCTAACATATTTGGTTCTTATATTGAAAAAGAAAACGAAGAAGGAGGACTAATTCTATATCTATCTTTTTAAGAAGGATAGAAACAAGAATAATTCACTTCTTGAATCATTCTACTTATATTAGAGTTTTTCATTATTATGTTAATGTGGAAGATAAAGTGTCTATCCTTATATTAAGAGGTTACTCTCATCAAGATTTTAAGAGGAAGAGTGCAGTGAATGTGGATTTCAATAGAGTATAATGTTAGGATGAAAAGTGATTCAATACTACATGACTGATCATGAAGAGAACCTCACATCTATAAATACCCTTTTCATTTTCTAATGTGTTGTATGGAGTATTAGAAGTTGGAGTGACCCTTGTATCGATAGTGAAACTTTATTAAATTATTTTAAATATAGTGCTCCTAAGAAAACAATGAACTCATCCAAAAACATATATCCATAGTAATTTAGTATAGTTTATTCTGGTACACCAACACATCACCATGTGTATTCTCCTTTGACCAACCCTTATTAGAGAACCAATAAAGTACTCAGTTCTTGTGGGATTTAATTTCCTGTATATTCCTATTTGATATTCAATGTGATCAACCCTGAGAGTTTTTGAGATTAAATATGTTTCTAACAATGAGGTAATAATATCTATTTGGGAAAGAGACTTCTAAGAAGAAAAGTTTTGATTCAGTATACACCCTGACCCACTTGTTCAGGGTCTTTACATTCAACTTAGTCCTAAAAATTTTTATAATAGCCTTACGGTTCTTACCAGTATTCGATCTTTATAATCCTTTTTTTTAATTTTATTCACTTATAAAATCAATGAAGAGGAATTTTGTTTTTAATGGAAAAAAATATGATGGATATAACAAGAAGATGTTTTATTTTATAAAAGTTTTTAGAAAATAAATCTTAGAGTATATAAAATGAAATTTTATTTTGACTAATCATAAAGAAATAATAAGAGATGTAATGAAAAAACATATCTTTACTTGTCCATCATTTAATGAGTTATATAGGAAAACCACTTATTTTTCCAATAAATTAATAATGTGGAAAACCATGGAAGTTATAAATTGGAAATCAATATAGCCCAAAAGGTATTGGAGTCTAAATTAATAAATAATTAAAAATTTACCCATTATATGTTTGAATGAATAAAAATGTGCATAGTTTCCTAATGTTAAACCGAAATGAGAAAAGGAATATGAAGAAGACTCCAAAAAATATGGACTATCCAATGAAGGTGTTTAACTATGAATTTATTTATATATATAATTATTAAATTATTTTAGAATATATTTTCAAATTTGGAATTTCTAATTCCCCCTTGTAAGTTCCAGAGAATGTTGATTCTAATAAATAAGTGGAAAAAATATTAAGTTATCAATTTTTAGATTTTTTCTACAATAATCAAGGAGATATATAATACTTTTATGATAATGTAGACCCATTTAAAACCATATATGAGTTGGATTATGAATTCATAGAATATTTTATTATAGAGAATCAGATTTTCAATAAATGATAAGTTTCCTTGAATAAATCCATCAAAAAATGAGACAAAAGATTAAATGGAAAAGTAACATACAAGGAGAACATGAATAAAAATTTAGAAATAACATTGTACAGAAAAATAACTAAAAAAATTATTATCCCTCTCAAAACAAAACATAAAGAGAAGATAAATTTAAGGAATTAATTTTTCTTATGTTTGGAGAAGATAACTAACTACCTAATTGAATGACAATGACAAGAAGATCAAGGTTGAAAAATAATAATGGTAAGAAGAAGATACTACACATTTCCCTGTAAAAAATGCATTATTAAAAACACTAAATATAGAATTAGTGAGTAAATAGAAGATTATTTATAAATCTGGTAGATATAATACAAAAATAAAGTTGTCATTATGATGCTACTTTTTTTTAGGGATGGGACACATAATGAGTGTGTATATAAAATCCCAGGGGCTTAATGATGGAAAAAATTTTGTTGTAATGACATATAAATTGAGAAATAACTATAAAATTTATCTATAGTTAGGCATGTTTTATGTTTCTTAACCATGTACATACTGAAATAAATTTTAGTATAAGAAAATAATATGGCTCCAAAAGGAGAACCTCAATTCACCTCTCAATTGGTAGTCAAGAACATAAAGAATAAGAATGTGTTATATTGAAAAACATATTCAACGGATTGGAAGAAAACAATGATGTTAGGAAAAAAAGTTGCATCATTAACCATTTGATAAAATTAAGTGGAAACCATAATGGATATAAAATAAACAATTATGGATAATAAACAGGGAAGCTTCTCCATATGTGATAAGAATGGATCTGTTATTGAGGAAAGACTTTCCATGGATGAAAAGGTATGAGGTGGTTCTAATGTATATTAAAGAGGAAAAAAAAGTATTCCTAAGTGGATTCAATAATTTTACCCAAAGGTAAGAGTTAGAGTTTGGTGTAATAGACCTCTTTTGGTGAATGAATCATATTTAATGATGAAATGATAAAGTCCCACAAGAAAAAACATGTACTAGTTGGATTATTGTCACAATGGAGTTGAAGTCTAAGAAAAAGAAGAGAGATAATTAGTAAGTAAACATCCAAAATAAAGATTTTAATAGTGAAATTAGAAGGAGAAGAATAAAAAATGATTAGAGGAAAGACTTATGAAATTCAATGGTTCACCATAAATAACCAAAATCCTCTACTTTAGCATAAAGACACATGTTTTTTCAGACAGTGAAATTGTATAGGAATTTAAATTTTTCTTGATGATGATTATAAGGGGTAAAATAGTCATTTTAACAAATAATATGATCTAAAATAATTTTTATAACCATTCTGTTTTCCCTGTAAAAGGATTCTTATCTTAGGATATGAGTTTGGTGTATATCTGAGTTGTTCAACTTTTCAGAGAACAATTAATAATTAATAATTTATTACTTAAATACTAATTTATTTGTGCTTGTTTATTTAGAAATATCTTTTGAAAATAGAATTGTAATGGGATTATATATTCACATTTGAGTTTGGAATGAGGTTTTTCCTTGTCAAGGCATAATATAATGTTATGTTTTGGGGTAGGGCCTAAACCCCTTTTTTTTCTTTTGTCATTCTTCTTTTTATATTTCCCCATTTATTTTTTTATTCCCTAGATTCTTTCATAAACCCATTGTGTATTTATCCTTCCATGACTTAGAGAGTATAAGTGGAGGGATAGATAAATAGAGAAACATTGAGGTAATGATGAAGGTGTTTCCGTAGAGCTCGATAGGAGTTAGGTTATTGTGCAACAACTGTGAAGCGTGGATATGAGTGAAGCATTGGAAGATTCCACCGAAAGGTAGAATATTTTAATATTTTTCCTTAAATCACCATATATTTACCAGTTTGAAGTTTTAAATACCTATTATTACTATTAAGGACTCCCATGGGGTTTATCTATTCTAAAATAGTGAAAACAGATGTTTCAGTAATATTGTAGTGGTTTCCATTAGAGAAATATTGTCACACAACACATGGTTCCATGAAAACATGTATATTAGTATTCATATTATATTAAGATGAATTTGAGAACTATGATATTTATAATTAGAGTGCATCTCATGTAGTATAACTCGGTATGTTTCCAGGTATATGTCCAAATAGCCCATACAGTGGCACTTCACTGTTTAGGGTACACCAGATGAGCCCATATGGGATGCACAGTGTGTAGAAGTACACGGTTAGGAAAAAACACATGGAAAAGAAATGTGTGGTATATGGGAATGTAAGTCATGTTGGTTAAAATCCAAGTACATGATTAACCTGTCATGTACTTGAGTTTTACATGCTATGTTTGATTGAAGTACACACTTTGGTGGGACTTTGAGAGCACATATCATGTACTTGGGTATACATGTTGTGTACTTCTCCCTTTCTACACTTTGAAGGGGTTTTCACGTTTTTACACCATTAAGTTATAATTCGACATAATAGAATTCCAGTTTGAGTATTTTTACACATATATCATGATGGGGGAACCCCTTGGTTTTATTGAGGACTCGTAAGAGGCATTTTGGGGAGAGAGATGTAATATAGAGGTTATTACTCTAATAAATAGTTTCTATTATCTCTTGAATGTGAGAAATAGGATGTGTTCCACATGAGTTTTTAAATAAAAATTGGTGTACCAGTCATGTGATCAAAATTTTCCTTTACTTGCGTATCTTGGGATAGTCTCTATTTTGTAAGATTGGTTTGCGAGTTAATGAATTACATAGGTTGTTCTTTCAGTCCAACTTAGAGTAGTACCTTGATAATGAGTTTTCCATGATCTATATCCCTAGATTGATGTTTAAATTTAATTTCCCTTATATAAATATGCCATATGAATTATACCCTTTTGGTTATGCTATGATTTGTTAGAGATATGGTTGTGGGATGTGTTTACCCTGACAAATGATTATTGGCCTGAGAAACTACATTATAATAGTATATCCCAATAGGGATGCCTACAATTATGATCCAACCTATAGGATACCATGTGGGATTTTTGTACTTATGTTTTGATATAGAGGATCGAATGTGGGATACATCCTCTTACATACTATTTTTGAGGATCCCAAGTGAAATGCCTCTACCTACATTATGAATTACATGATAAAAATATGGATACCTCTATTTATGTTTGGAACTCAAGGATCACATATAGCATGATGCTCCAATGTATTGAACTATGGGACACTAGTGGGTTCCCCAGTGGTTGAAAACCCTAATCAAGTGCATCATGGGTTTGGGTAGAGATAGTAGTGGGGATTTCCTTAGAAAAAATACCAAACATATAATCTATAGGGGAAGTAATAGTAGTGATGAGGTATTTATCCAACCTAACTTCTTACTTTTTCTTTCGATGGTTACTCTTGATGTAGCTATGATTTCTAGAGGTACTTCCAAGTACTTGTTTAATGAGACTGATGTTATGTGATATATGATAGGGATGCCCAAAGGTACTTCATGTGTTCCAAATTATGATAATTTCATGTTTGAATATTACTATGACTAGAGACCCATTATTCATAAGGATTAATACCTTTATAGGTATTATATATGAGATTGTCGAGTACATATCGAAATCCACTTACATTAGGTCTCCCTGGGGATGGATAGCTCTCAAAGTTCCAGGTGATTTCATAAGTGCTGGGTGGGTGCATTTCTCTTGATAATGAGATGCTTATATTATTGAGGATTAATGATGACCTCATCGATATGAGGCCTATGTTTCTCTTTGGGATGAAGTGGATAAGGTATTACTGCATCATGTGGACTTTTCTAGGGATAGGAATGTTAAGACATTTATTTAATTGATTTAAAGTAATTACCTTAGGTTTTTAGATAATTCTTTATAGATCACCTAAGGGTCATCCTCCTTAGGGATTATCTAGGGTCCAATGTTGGGACTACATATGTATTGGGAACTAGTACTCATACAATAGATTTGATTATACATGGTTTGAGTGGTATATCATCGAGATCAATTCTATATTTATGGGATACATAGTTGATCCCTATAATCCTTCATCATAGTTATTAGATGTGAGTACAAGTGATCCCAAAATTAGGACCTGTATCCCCCTATGTTGATGTAGCTTTCTCAGAGACATTTATGGAATTTCCTAAAGAAAGTATCATTGATCAGGATCATATACACAATAATTGATAGGTTTATACATTACTTAAGTGGTATGAAAACAAGCTCTATTCCCTAGTATCAATATGTCCAGTTGATTTGTATCTTGAATTCAAGCATCGACTGTGGTTTTATTATATTTATTAATTCTAGTTATGTCTTAGATAGGATGAATATATTTCATGGGTATGCACTTATGACCGTATGTTATAGGTTCACCATTGGGGGTGGCCCACTGAGATTAATTTCACACCCCCTGTATCAAAACCTCGGTGTGTGTGCATACCTCATGTATAATTTCATGTTGATCAATGATGTATGATGGATATGGAGAGGCCAAGATTTTCATGATTGAATGAAATTGATTGTGTGGATTTTTATGATAGGCCCAAAGTGGATCAGCAGAGTCTGTGGAGGTTGATTATGTGGTTTCTCTCATAAGAGTAGAGTATCCTTATACTTTTATTTTTGTTTCATTTATTCTTTTATATGTGATCAGAATAGAGGGAAAATACTGTTTATAAGACATATATTTTTGGGATTTAATACATTTAATTCATTATTAAATCCTTATTTATAATTATTACAAACGAATTTCTATTATTTAATACTATATATGAAGTTTGGCTATTAATGTCTTCTTATTACTCTGATATGATGGAATAGTCACCCCATTATAAAATCCTAGGCCCTCACTACTTGTCAGAAGGCTCTAGAGTATATGGAGGTGTTCTTGAGACATTTTTTCAAACCAATCTGACTACTACTTATAGAGTGAGCCAGATCAAGATGTGAAAAAGTGGTATCAAATGAGTTATTTTCCTATTGTATTACTATTTTAGAAATGGTAGAAAAGAGTGTTAGAAATATTTTAGAATGTATAATGGATATCAAACTGGTGTTTTGAGAACAATTATTCTAGTAATAATTATAGATTTCTAGGGATACATGATTATTGTTCATGATATGCGATTATATAGTTATTTATGATTTTATCTTCGAGTGATGAAAAGTTGATGTGGATTTTATGATTCATTATTGATTTATGGACATTCGTAAATTATTGAGAGGCTAATGATTGATTTTTACTTTTGGATGGTAGAAAAAATATGTAGTTTTTCACGAACCATATTTAGAATGTAGGGTCCACATGTTTTTTTCCTTCTCATGTAAATTGTTTTTGAATACTGAGGCCGACAGTTTCAAGTGTCAACAACAACCTAAATGGCATTGTACCATATAGAATACTGGCGAAACTCTACTGAGTTAGACTCTCTCTTTCTTGCAAACACACTCACAAACAAACAAACAAACATATATATATATACACACACACACACACACATATATATATATATATATGTGTGTGTGTGTGTTGTTGATATCAGGATATGTAGATTTATGGTGAGATGTTTAATTATAGGGATAATAAATCATTCCTCACAAATAATAGGATCAATGACCCTAATAGATTGATATGGAACATGGGGCAATAGAATTGGACCCCTTGTGGGGTCTTTTTAGTTAGGTTTAATTATTTAACATGACAGTAATAAATTATATGATATTTCACTACATAGTTTTGAATGAAAGTCTACTTAATTGAAACATGTGCATGTTGTATGACACAAATCATTGAGATAATGTTGTCTGTTTACTGTTAACTCTCATAGGTTAATACCAGTAGCTAATTCCTTTTTAGTAGACCCTATATGGGAGTATCCTTTTTAAGTGTAGTTAACTAAAGATTAATTACAATCTATATGGTGTTCTCCCATCCATCTTGCTATGATATTTTACTTAAACAAACTTAATTTATGGTTATCTAGTTAGATCATCTTGATGTGATTCTGATAGAAACATGAGCATATATTTTTTTTATTAGAACCTTGTGGTTGTATAACTATATACGGATGTCTGATGAACATCATTTATTATCCTTTTCATTGACATCATAACCTTATAAGGACTAATACCTTATGAAAATTATCGAAGAAGATCAGGTCCTGGGAGGACAATGCATGGAAGGTGATTCCTTTAAAAACCCTTCTTAAGTGAGTAGTTACCAATGGGTTTCACCTAAATGGGATTCCAGTTACAAATTATAGGGTATATTACTCTATAATTTTTAATTTATAACCTATGTAATTGAAAACATGTTAAATACTTTTAACCCTATATGGTTGATGTTAGATTTACCACCCATATAGAGGTTTAACATATAGGATATTTGGTCGAACCTAGTGACCTTGTTATGATATTATATTAGTATGGCTATTTGGGAGACCTAAAGGACCTTAATTGTGACTCAGATCAATGTAGGTCTAATTGACTGTAACCTGTGTGTGGGGTTGGCCTGGGGTTACAAATGCCTATTGAGGAAGTGATCTTGGTTATATTCTCATGTTGAGGATGATGCATAGGATTTACTCATGTTTTTTGATATTGGATGGTTGATGCCTTTGGTTTTTATAAAATCACCTAGGGTACTTGGGTATTAAGATTGAGTTTGATAGGTTGGACTATTCATGTTTCTACCCCTGTAGACTAGTGATTCTATGGTTCGTGTGCGGTTAGAGCGTGAATAGATGCTCATAACTTGAATGTTTTTCGGTGGTGGCTATGAATTTTGATGAGTTTAACATTATTAAGAATGTGTTTGTGTATCTATAGTGCTAATATTATTCAATTTTATGGGAGGTCATAGAATAAATCCTGGCATGTTTGTGGTGATTGATTTTGAATAGGAGTTCCAAGGGATATTTTGGTTTAATGAGACTAACATGACTTGTAACAATGTAATATTGGTCTTGTTGATAGAAAACATGGGGGAGTGTTAGTTAGATATTCAATTGGGTAGTATGAGATTGTATATCCGCTGTGTGGGGATAGAAAGGAACAATACTTTTTGGTCATGAATTGTATTTTTCAAATCATTAATCAGTGAGTGATCATGGTAAAGACCCGAATCCTGACGTACATGGACATTACATTACTTTTACGGAATACTTAGTACATAACAAAAAAACACACACAAGGATCTTAATTGTTTAGTGTCTTTGGAAACTCGGAATATAATCTTCAAATCGTGGTGAAATATCTTCAACATCTCCCATAAAGATCTTCCTTTTTTTAACCTAAAACCTTTCTTTATATCTTGGGGAAAAGAAAACATAAAAGGGTGATCTCAAATGCTCAGTAAGGGTAAACAAAAGAAATATCAATCACATTATTTTCATAAGAACGTAACATTTTGGAAAACTTAACCTGCAAAAGAGAGCATAATTTCATAACATGGGATAAATCATAGTAGTGAAATGAAATCCCAATAATCATAACCTAAAACATGAAACTTTGTGGCATACACACATAATCATAGAAAATCATATCTTATTAGTCAAGACTCATTGCCAAGACTATCTTAGTGGACAAAGTCCCTTTCTGAACCGAGTCACCCTCGTTTCAGTCCTGTTTCACTGAACCGGTATAACCTACCATTCCAGCCATGTCTATCTAATGAGATATAAAATCTTTACCCAATGCAGTGGAGGTAGATATAGGTCCCACCCATCTCATAATGATACCATTATTATGTGTGCCACAAAATCATAAATCATACATCATTGCATAATCCATGTAATAAAAATGGGATTCTTAAACATTGTGACATCATAAAACAATTCATATAAGATAAAGAAATTCATAAAAATAATTCCATCACAACATAATCAAATCAATGTAATAATAGGTATAAAAATATAACCCTTTATTATCTTAGATGGAAAATAATTTTGATAAAACACTTGAACTCCATTCTTGAGGAAAATATCCTTTCTACTTCAAAAACACTTTTCCTTTCATAACATGTCATACAATTATAAACTAAAAGAAGTTGATTAAAAATAAACTTGAAAACTTGTAAAGGAAGCTTCTTGAAAATAATGTTTTAAAAATCCATTTATGCCGTATAAGTTAAAAAAAACATTCTTCGTACTTTTGTCGGAAAAGTCAAAAAGTACCTCGTACGAAAAAAGACAAAAGATTCCTTTCATATCTTTTACTAAAAACTCACCGAAGGGTAAAATTGGATATAAAATATTGTATAAGGATATAAATATTACATATTGAGGAAACATGTATGTGGAAGATAAAATACACCCCAGTAAATTCCAAAGTATAAACAATCTCGGATAAAAATGAGATTTTGATATTTCCCTTACCTTAGGTCCGACTTGCTTTGTACGTGTCCGAACCTCCTGTATAATGATTTAAATCATGTTATTGACTTATTCCAGAATCATATTCATAGTTATTATATTATATATGGTCCACTTATGACTTTATATTACCCGTTCTTTTGTAAATTCATGTTAAAGAAGTGTTTTGGGTAAAATCGTATCATTTATCGTAGGTGTTTGGACTTGTTGTTCTTGACATTATTATTACTTATATCATGATTTGCTTACTTACAGAATATAAAGTATGATTTATATATCATATATATTCAGTATATATATATATACAACAGATAGATAAATAAAATGAAACACACCGTTCATGGAGACGGTAGTCCGTACGTACGCATGAACGCTGCTTTCCTTTCCTTATTGTAAATATATATTTATACATAAATCCAGTAGATTTACCATGTCATATATTCCATTATTATTCATTATATATACTTTATAATCATTCTGGAATGGTTAACATGGATTATGAATCTCATCGCGTCGTGGAGACGGTAGTCCGTACGTACGCACGAGCGATGATATCATTTCCATAATTATTGAATTGAATTGGAGTTGATGATACAATATATCAGAATCATTATGATGTTATAATAACTATTTATAGTTATTCTTTACACCATAATACCCATCCATGTAAGGTGTTGGTGGAAAAACAGATTACACCACGGCGTGGAGACGGTATTCCGTACGTACGCACGCGCGGTGATTTCTTTTTCCGTAGGATGGATAGATGGTGAAATAGGGTTGTTTCATACTTATAATAACATATCAGTATATGAGTGATACTTATGTTATTACTTCATAATGAAACAACTAAATAAGAAGAAGTGGAAGAAGAAATAAAGATGAAAGAATCGGTAACAGACATTACCTCTTCTTTGAAGTGCCTCTTTGAGACCTCCTCTTAGGGAAATAAAAATGGTCTTTGAGGAAGACCAGAACCTCTAGGATGTTTCTAGGGAAGTGGAGAAGATATTTTGGTAGGGGTTGGCTGAGCCTGAAGGCTCAAAGTTGTGTGAGGAAGAGAGGGAGGAGGTTCCCTTTTATAAGGGAGGAGAGGGGCACCTTTGGAATAACTAAAAAATATTATTTTATTATAAAGTCAAGTTCGGTTTTAAAGAGATCCAAATTGATTTATTTAGAAGCTAAGGTGGATATGGGTCTAAATCCTCTCATCCAATAGAATTTAGACAAGTTTAGGTACCTATTTTAACCTTATCATTTAGATTTAACATTAAGTTAAATAATTTTACTTTTACCGTGTCTTCTTGTGTTCTTACACTATAAGGTTAATAAACTTACTATAAGAAGCCAAAAGAACCCCAAATTGTTTAATATTAATATATATAACCTTATCTAATTCATTTGGCCGAACCATAGATTTTTAGGAATAAAATAAAAATTAATAATATAATATTTGTTTTAAAAACTATTTTATGTCAATTTTGACACTATTTAGTAATTGATTTTTATGAAAATCATAACAGAATGATAAGTTCTAAAAACGTTAATTAAATAAATACTAACATGTCATATTAACCTAGAAAATTAGTTTAATTCATAAAAAGTCTCAAATTATATTTATTTGAGTATTTATAACATCAATTATGTCAATATTTCATTAATAAGATAATTACTGCATCATCGTTGTGTCATAAATAAATTAAATTATTTGACGTCTAAAAATTACAAATAAACTACCATTATGTAGGAAATCCTTTTAGATTTCTAATGAATATTTACAATCTAATTTATCTTATGTATAACCCTATATTAAAAATGTTTTAGTAAATAAACTTTGATTTTAACTCTTTTAACTCTTCTTTGAATTAAATAATAATAAATGTCCTAATCTAATTAAAGTGGGCCTAAATGGTCATATTTTATTCCTAAGTTTGTTTTTGGTCGAAATAAACTTGTCCAATAGGATTAGGACATGTGTTAGGGTAATATTAATATCATTTTTACCCTTAATTACCCTATTTACTTTTAACCGTGGTAAATAAAAGTAAAAAGTTACTATTCACCAAAAATTATTTTCATCTCATTGAACCACATTTTACTTACTTACATCAATCGTGTCTCTCGGATTTTTGAAATTCCATTCACAGAAGTGGTAAAATTAAGATTTATGAAAAAATTAATTTTTTAACTACCACTTAGTAGTTTCACTATTCATAAAAAATTGAAGTTTTTCAGAAAAATGCCAAAATTTCACCCTAAGCTATAATTGATATTCCGAATTCAAAAATGATTTCTATTTTACAAAATTTACAACATATAAGTTGCATTAATTAATTTTATAATTAATTTCCGCTGTCACAACAAATAGCATGTTTTTAAGAGATAATAACTATCAAAAGATTAACACTTGTTTATGTCTGGTGTAAATGTGAAATTACATCCAATGACCAACATTGTATTGAATTGTAAAAATATATTCCAAATATACTTTAAAACCACTCAAATTAATAATTTATCACTATTAATTATTACGATTAAAAAAGTTTTTTTTAATTATAATGTAGTATTTTTCACTATTCATCAAAATATGAAAGTTATCCGAAGAGTACCAAAATTTCACCTTAGGCTAAATTCGATACTCCGAATCCAAAAATGAAGTCCATTTTGAGAGCTAAAATTTCTAAAATTTTAAAAGGTGGTTATTACTATTCTTAACGGCTAGTTTTAATAATATTTTAATAGCATATCGTTGTTTAGTGAAACTCAGTATTACGTACTACACACGCTATCGAGGAAGGTCGCGATTGCGTATAATTCAAGGAAAGTCAAGGATGATTGTTGTGCAAGCTCCTTTTGGTGTAGCGTAAAACACAAGACATTAGTGAAATTAAAAAGAATATTTTTCATATAATCTCAGGGTGTTACATTCTTCCATCTCACATATCATTTCTAGTCTCTTCATCATCATCAACATAAATACTACCCATACGACCATACTGATTCTCTTCACGAGACTTTCCCTTAGGGCATTAGTTTGCATAATGCCCGTACATTCCACATTTAAAACATTTAACCATTGTTGATGTCATAGCAATACCATTAACCTCATTCATGGTGTTAACTGAAACTTTTCCATTGCACTTACTGGCTTTGTGTCCTTCTTTTCCACACCCAAAGCATCTTCCAGTTCCTTTGAAACATTCTCCTTGATGCCTCTTCCCACATGATTTACATAGGGGAAATTGAACTTTCTTTCCTCTATGATCATCATAAAACTCCATCTTTCTCTTATTAGCCGAGTCAGGAAACTTACCAAATTTTACTTTATTGATCATATTATGAGATTGCTGATTCGGCATAATAATGATGTTTGGACTTCAAAATCCCATTTAATTTGATTTCTTATGAAGAATATCATTCTATTGTCCATCATATCCTCCATTATCGTGAATCATCTTGTTTCCAGCCATTTTCTAAAACCCAAAAAGAATAGCGTGAGAGGCAAAAATCATGCTAAGGAAAACAACATTATAAAGGGGGAGTACCTTATATATCTAACATCTTAGGTTTAATTCTATGATCGTTAGCGTAATTCTAGGACTATAACCTATACGTATACTTAACCTTCGGGACATCCCTAGACATACCTTAGAAATATCTATAGGGATCTCACTAATGTTTTCGCATCCTAGTTTCCAAAGGTTGACTAAACCTTTCCTCTGATACCAAATGTAGAGACCCGAAGCCTGACTTACATGGACATTACATTACTTTTGCGGAATACTTAGTACATAACAAAAACACACACACAAGGATCGTAATTGTTTAGTGTCTTTGGAAACTCAGAATATAATCTTCAAATCGTTGTGAAAGATCTTCAACATCTCCCATAAATATATTCCTTTTTTTAACCTAAAACCTTTCTTCATATCCTGGGGAAAAGAAAACATAAAAGGGTGAGCTCAAATGCTCAGTAAGGGTAAAAAAAAGAAATATCAATCACATCATTTTCATAAGAACGTAACATTTTGGAAAACTTAACCTGAAAAAGAGAGCATAATTTCATAACATGGGATAAATCATAGTAGTGAAATGAAATCCCAATAATCATAACATAAAACATGAAACTTTGTGGCATACACACATAATCATAGAGAATCATATCTTATTAGTCAAGACTCATTGCCAAGACTATCTTAGTGGACAAAGTCCCTTTCTGAACTGAGTCACCCTCATTTCAGTCCTGTTTCACTGAACCGGTATAACCTACCATTCCAGCCATGTCTATCTCATGAGATATAAAATCTTTACCCAATCCATTGGAGGGAGATATAGGTCCCACCCATCTCATAATGATACCATTCTTATGTGTTCCACAAAATCATAAATCATACATCATTGCATAACCCATGTAATAAAAATGGGATTCTTAAACATTGTGACATCATAAAACAATTCATATAAGATAAAGAAATTCATAAAACTAATTCCATCACAACATAATCAAATCAATGTAATAATAGGTATAAAAACAGAACCCTTTATTATCTTAGATGGAAAATAATTTTGATAAAACACTTGAACTCCATTCTTGAGGAAAATATCCTTTCTACTTCAAAAACACTTTTCCTTTATTAACATGTCATACAATTATAAACTAAAAGAAGTTGATTAAAAATAAACTTGGAAACTTGTAAAGGAAGCTTCTTGGAAATAATGTTTTAAAAATCCATTCAAGCCGTATAAGTTAAAAAAAACATTCTTCGTACTTTTGTCGGAAAAGTCAAAAAGTACCTCGTACGAAAAACGACAAAAGATTCCTTTCATATCTTTTACTAAAAACTCACCGAAGGGTAAAATTGGATATAAAATATTGTATAAGGATATAACTATTACATATTGAGGAAACGTGGATGTGGACGATAAAATACACCCCAGTAAATTCCAAAGTATAAACAATCTCGGATAAAAATGAGATTGTGATATTTCCCTTACCTTAAGTCCGACTTGCTTTGTACGTGTCTGAACCTCCTGTATAATGATTTAAATCATGTTATTGACTTATTACAGAATCATATTTATTGTTATTATATCATATATGGTCCACTTATGACTTTATATTACCTGTTCTTTTGTAAATTCATGTTAAAGAAGCGTTTTGGGTAAAATCGTTTCATTTATCGTAGGTGTTTGGACTTGTTGTTCTTGACATTATTATTAATTATATCATGATTTACTTACTTCCAGAATATAAAGTATGATTTATATATCATATATATTCAGTATATACATATATATATATACAATAGATAGATAAATGAAATGAAAGACACCGTTCATGGAGACGGTAGTCCGTACGTACGCATGAACGCTGCTTTCCTTTCCTTATTATAAATATATATATATACATAAATCCAGTAGATTTACCATGTCATATATTCCATTATTATTCATTATATATACTTTATAATCATTCTGGAATGGTTAACATGGATAATGAATCTCATCGCGTCGTGGAGACGGTAGTCCGTACGTACGCACGAGCGATGATATCATTTCCATAATTATTGAATTGAATTGGAGTGGATGATACAATATATCAGAATAATTATGATTTTATAATAACTATTTATAGTTATTCTTTACACCATAATACCCATCCATGTAAGGTGTTGGTGTAAAAACAGATTACACCACGGCGTGGAGACGGTATTCCGTACGTACGAACGCACGGTGATTTCTTTTTCCGTAGGATGGATAGATCGTGAAATAGGGTTGTTTCATACTTATAATAACATATCAGTATATGAGTGATGCTAATGTTATTACTTCATAATGAAACAACTAAATAAGAAGATGTGTAAGAAGAAATAAAGATGAAACAATCGGTAACGGACATTACCTCTTCTTTGAAGCGCCTCTTTGAGACCTCCTCTTAGGGCACTAAAAATGGTCTTTGAGGAAGACCAGAATCTCTAGGTTGTTTCTAGGTAAGTGGAGAAGAGATTTTGTCAGGGGTTGGCCGATCCGGAAGGCCCAAAGTTGTGTGAGGAAGAGAGGGAGGAGGTGCCCTTTTATAAGGGAGGAGAGGGGCACCTTTGGAATAACTAAAAATATTATTTTATTATAAAGTAAAGTTCAGTTTTAAATAGCTCCATATTGATTTATTTCGAAGCTAAGGTGGGGATGGGTCGAAATAATCTCATCCAATATAATTTAGACAAGTTTAGGTTCCTATTTTAACCATATCATTTATATTTAACATTAAGTTAAATAATTTTACTTTTACCGTGTCTTCTTGTGTTCTTACACTATAAGGTTAATTAACATACTATAAGAAACCAAAAGAACCCAAAATTGTTTATTATTAATATATATAACCTTATCTAAGTCATTTGGCCTAACCTTAGATTTTTAGGAATAAAATAACAATTAATAATATAATATTTGTTTTAAAAACTATTTTATGTCAATTTTGACACTATTTAGTAATTGATTTTTCTGAAAATCATAACAGAATTATAAGTTCTAAAAACGTTAATTAAATCAATACAAACATGTCATATTAAACTATAAAATTAGTGGAATTCATAAAAAGTCTCAAATTATATTTATTTGAGTATTTATAACATCAATTATGTCAATATTTCATTAATAAGATAATTACTGCATCATCGTTGTGTCATAAATAAATTAAATTATTTGATGTCTAAAAATTACAAATAAAATACCATTATGTATGAAATCCTTTTAGCTTTCTAATTAATATTTACAATAGAATTTATCTTATGTATAACCCTATATTAAAAATGTTTTAGTAAATAAACTTTGATTTTAACTCTTTTAACTCTTCTTTGAATTAAATAATAATAAATGTCCTAATCTAATTCAAGTGGGCCTAAATGGTCATAATTTATTCCTAAGTTTGTTTTTGGTCGAAATACACTTGTCCAATAGGATTAGGACATGTGTTAGGGTAATATTAATATCATTTTTACCCTTAATTACCCTATTTACTTTTAACCGTGGTAAATAAAAGTAAAAAGTTACTATTCACAAAAAATTATTTTCATCTCATTGAACCACATTTTACTTACTGACATCAACCGTGTCTCTCGGATTTTTTAAATTCCATTCACAGAAGTGGTAAAATTAAGATTTATGAAAAAATTAATTTTTTTAACTACCACTTAGTAGTTTCACTATTCATCAAAAATTGAAGTTTTTCAGAAAAATGCCAAAATTTCACCCTAATCTATAATTGATATTCCGAATTCAAAAATGATTTCTATTTTACAAAATTCCCAACATATAAGTTGCATTAATTAATTTTATAATTAATTTCCGATGTCACAACAAATAGAGTGTTTTTAAGAGATAATAACTATCAAAAGATTAACACTTGTTTATGTCTGGTGTAAATGTGAAATTACATCCAATGACCAACATTGTATTGAATTGTAAAAATATATTCCAAATATACTTTAAAACCACTCAAATTAATAATTTATCACTATTAATTATTTCTATTAAAAAAGTTTTTTTTAATTATAATTTAGTAATTTTCACTATTCATCAAAATATGAAAGTTATCCGAAAAGTACCAAAATTTCACCTTAGGCTAAATTTGATACTCCGAATCCAAAAATGAAGTCCATTTTGAGATCTAAAATTTCTAAAATTTTAAAAGGTGGTTATTACTATTCTTAACGGCTAGTTTTAATAATATTTTAATAGCATATCGTTGTTTAGTGAAACTCAGTATTACATACTACACACGATATCGAGGAAGGTCGCGATTGCGTGTAATGCAAGGCAAGTCAAGGATGCGTGTTGTGCAAGCTCCTTTTGGTGTAGTGTACAACACAAGACATTAGTGAAATTAAAAAGAATATTTTTCATAAAATCTCTAGGTGTTACAATCATTTTCTAGCTGAGGACTAATGGTTTTAGAGAAATTTTATGTGCATAGATTCCCAAGATTTATGATGAAATGTTAAATTACACTTTGTGGTAGAGAAGAAATAAATAATGGATTGGGTGTATGGAACGACCAATCTGGGAAAATCCTAGCCAAGTATCAATTGGGTGGTCAGCGTGGATCAGTTGGAATGAAATGAATTTAATGATGGTATAATATCATTTTGTGCTCGAGGAGAAATATTAGGTCAACCATATGATCAGTTGTTCACCATTGGCCGTTAGAAGGATATGGCCCTCGTTTTGTTTTTAGTTTTATAATTTCCCATGGGAACCATTCTTGAGAATTGTGAATGGGTGATGTTGTGGGTTGGCACATGAGAAAGAGTGATTTTGGCCATTAAAGTCAATGTTTTCAGTGATAGACAGGGCATGTGCCATGAATCTTGGAGTTCGATTTTGGGATAATGATAAGGACTCTCCTATGGTGGGGAGTATCTGATCAGTAATGGTTAAAAATCATTCATGTTGGGAGTGAGTTGTGAGTACTATGGGAATAATCATTGGATAGTCAAGATAGAATAGTTTTTTAGATTCTTTGATTGATATCATGGCTATTGTTTGACCACCAAGGCTTCTTAGGGATGATAAGGGTTATGGTGAGGAGGTTGTATGTAGTAACCCAAATGTAGAAAGTACAAATCCATTGTTTACTACCATTGCATTGGAATGATTGTAAGGAATAAAATCCAAGTACCTAAGAGTTTAGTATTCTTGGTAAAATAGATACATACATGAGTCTTGTATTACAAATGAATACACTAATTACAAAATAATTGTTTTCTTTTCAGGTTAATTACTTTATTCCCTCTAGTATATCCCTTCGTACCTTTGATAGTAATCTTATTAGAATACCAGGGAAACAAAAAAAATAAGGTTGAGCTCATATTCTCAGTGAGGTAAATTATAGAATAAGAAATAATGAATTAATGAGAATAATAATTAGGGAATGGTAAATAACTAAACACACATAAAATGTAATAAAAAAACTAAGAATAAAGTGAATAATCATTATGGAAAGGTAATAAATGAAAACACATGCCATTCAAATAACTGGATAAGGAAAAGTCAACATAGAAATGTAAGAAATTGAAAACACATGACATTCAAATAACTAGATAAGTAAAAGTCAATATTAAAAGGTTAGAAAATTGAAATAAAGAGTGTCTATAGATATGTTGATGAAAAATCTCCTGGATGAATAATAAGTCAAACTAAATGAAGGAAATACTTAATTATTGGAAGCCATGTATCCTCGGTATAAGAACCATTACCATTAAGGCCTTTCATAAGAAGGTTTAACATATTAGGTTAAAATTCATCTTATTTGTGAAACTAATTCATCTCATGATACTACTTATGAATCAAGGGACTATCTATAACTAGGACTCACCCATGTCACTCTTATCCAAATAATTCTTTATATATCAAATAATCGATTTAATAATGTTCGTTATCAAATATCTGTATGGAGTAGAAGATATGGATTTATCAATATTTCCCCAAATAATCAAATAACTTTCAAAGTGTGAACCATATGAAGAATTGTATATGGTTCATTCAATAATCATATCCATGAAAAATTATATTGATACTTTGGGAAAATTCAATGTTAAATGATCTTTGGAAATTAAATATTTCATGTCCAATAAAACGAATCAAGGAAGTGAATGTGAATATTATCCATGGAAAAATAAATCATAGACCATAAAAAGGAATAATATGGATGGTATCAATACAAAATATCACAACTGGATTGGAAATAAATTTTTGTAGACATTGATTTATAGAAATACTATAAAAGATATCTTAAGAACATTATTGAGGAAAACATCCTTTTTATCTTGAAAAACATATTAAAAATATTATTCGTCAAAAATTAACTTTAAGAAATTATTTAAAAATAATCCTTTTAAAATTGAAAAGGAATATTAAAATAAATTATATTGGGTAAATCTATACATTACATATGAGTTGAAAAGAACATTCCCATTGCCCAGTCGAAGGTTAGAAAAATGCCTTGTTCAGAAAGAGACAAATAAATTCTTTTGAAAACATGGGGTAAAAGAAAAAAGGGAAAATTTTATTTAATTAATCATTTTGAAAATGTTAAATACCTTTTCTAAATCATTTTAATAAAACATGGTTTTTAGAAGAAAACAGGTTCTTTGAATAAAGAGAGAAATTAAGTTGGGATTTCTTAAAAGAACTCTAAAACACATTGAGTACCAATGAGTGGAAAAATGGTATTAATACTATAAAATGTAATTAATTACTAGAAGAGAAGAAAATGAAAGGTTTTTTTTTGACAATGATCAATTAATTTTTTCTGATGTAAATTCAAGTAAAAATAATCCCAAAAAATTGAGACTATAAAGTAAACCCTGGAAATGATTATAATGTTGCAATGAGAATCAATAAATTAGTAGATTTTGTGGATAAACTATAAATCCACATACAGAAGTACAAATACATCAATTGATAGTCAAACTCATTATAAAAATAATCATAGAATATTGACAACAAAAAGGAAGTGATATAACTAAATGAAAATAAATTGGGTAATGAAATTATTTTCCACTTAGTAACTTTTAACTCAAATCCCCTTATATGAAATAATTCAAATTGAAAATCAAAATATCTAGAAGAATGAATGAATCATGATGTTATATAAAAAATTAGAAGTATATCAACCATATAGAATAAATTAGGTTCACATTAATAGAGTAATTATTTCATGATAAAGTTATTAATCACAAAAATAATATTTATTCCAAATATATTCCTTAAAAATGTTCTCATGGAGAATAATCTTTAAACATTCCAAAGTGTCCCATACCACTTTGAAATTTTTGAATAATAATATCCATGAAGTAATAACATTAAATTAAACTTATTATATAATTAGAATAACTTATTTCATGATATAATATGTAAAATTGAAGTATATACGCCATGTAAACGAAACATGGTGCATAACAAAAAATAAGTCTCAATGGAATGTAAATCGAGAATAAACCCTTAACCTTACCTTTCCTTTTTGGGTTAACATACTTTAATATTCTGTATAATGGTTTTAAACATTTAAATAAATAATAATAGAATAATAATCATCTTTATTATATCGTATATTAACTTCTTATAATATCTTATTACCCATTTGTTAGTAAACATTCACTATTTTCACTATTTTTGGTGTTAATTTCCTAGTTTATCAAGTAAGTTTTGACTTTTGACTTTTTATTCTTTTTATGTTGATCATGGTTTCATCATCTAAAATTTTTAAAACATTGTGTAATTATAATATATATTCACTATATATGTATTCATATTAACCTATAATATTTTTTGATAAGAAATGAAATGCACAGTTGATGGATATGGTAGGTCGTATATATGCATGAATATTACTTTCATTTCTTTATTGTATTAAAATAATAGAAAGAAAATGATATATATTTATATGTAAGTTATAATTATTTTATAATATATATGTTGAATATTTCTCATAGTATTATTAATACAATACTTTATACATTCCATGTATAGCATGAAATAATCACATCGCTTTGAGGAGGTGGTAGTCCACACTTTCAAAAACGATGTTATCATATTTAAACAAAATATAAAGAATAAGGGTTTGTGTAATAAAATAATTAAAGAAGTATAAATAAATTATAAATATAATATATAACATATATAAATATATTTTACATCATAATTCACAACCATGAAAGGTGGTTAAATAAAAATGACTGATGTTCTTCCCTAAGGTGGTAGTTTGTGGTACACATAAATAGTAAGTTCCTTACCCATTAGATGGAAGCCTATTTAAGTGTAGGTAAAATACATAATATATAAACATCTTAGTATATTTAGGATACTTGTGTTATTTTATAATTATGTATAAGAATATTTGAGTGGTTGGATGATAGAAATAAAACAAACAAGCTTAAAGAAGAATGTTACCTCTAATTTGGGTAAGTCCTTTTGGTTTTCACCATAAGACATCCTTTGATGGAATTATTCCCAAGTTGAGGATTTTAGGATCTGGTTATGGATTTTTATGATATATTTTTTCATATATATTTGGAGACAAAGTGTGTTAATAGGTGTGAGGATGTGGGATGATGGGAGGCATTTTTATAGTGGGGGAGTGACACTCTTGTAAATTTTTGGAAAGGGAATTCCACCCACACTTTTCCCATTTAAATTTAATACAATAATGTTCAAAATTAGATAAATGGGAGGATATGGTATAAATATTCCCAACAAATGTCTTTTGGATAGTCTTCTATGTCGTTTTGGCCCTTAAGTTTAAGGTTTAGTCCCATATTAAAATATTTTTCTCTTAATATTTGTAATTAATTTTAATTAATTTCACTATTATTTTTGGTCAATAAATAAGTTTACCTCATTATAAATTAAAGTTTATTATGATTCAAAATATTTAATCCATTTTTAAAAATTCCAATCACCTAATATAGAGAAATTAATTTAAGTTTAATCCCACGGAGAGAATGACAAAGAGGATTTTTAATGTAAATTGTTTTTCAAAAGATTGATTTGTTTTTATATCCAATTCCAAAGTGAAATTGATTAAAATTACCTAAATTTGATTAATTAAGATAAAATTGAGCTAATTAAACTCTAAAAACAATTTAATATAAAATTATTCTTTATATATAATTAAGACTAAAAATAGTTTGGAATTAAAATTCAGTATTTTCACTATTCACAAAAAAATGAAACTTCGTAGAAAAATACCAAAAACCTATTGTAACATAATTTTTCTGTCTATATTTTGAATATAAAGTTTATTTATACATATAAGATTTATAAAAAATCAAATAATTTTATTTAAAATAGGGTCTCTATTAAAAGGTATTAAATGTGCCTTAATAAAAATATTGATTTTTATGTGTAGCATTGGGTTTGTTCTAATCCTATGTCTAAAGAATATATTAGATAAATGTAACAAATATTTAATTGAATATAGAAAATATAACTTTATTTAATATCCTTCACTAATTGTTATTAAATTTAATTTATTATGATAAAATATCTTTATGATCATAAAAATAGTTTTCTATAAAAACATTCCCCTTATATTCAATTGGTTATTATATTAATTTATAATTAATTTGAAACCAATGAATTCATTTCATATTTTTTTAACCCATATATTTTCATAATTTAGTTAATCCTATTCATAAATGGTAATTTAATAGCTATGTTATATCTTTTTATATTAAATAATAATATGTTAATAATATGTTACTGTTCTGTAAAACTCAGTCTTGCATGTAACACAAGCCATTGAAGAAACTAATTGTTGGGTGTGACTCATGCTAAAGCAGTGTCATATTAATTGAAATATATAAAATATATTGAATTTATTTAAAATAGTTAATATATTATAAATAATTGTGATATTATATTTCTTTATGTGCTTTGATTTGGGTGGCATACACGCTATCGAATACAATGTTCCTATTTTAGATTTTTGGGTTGTTAAATTCTACCCACCTTAACTAAACGGGGTCCTAAAAATTTGAACCAGATTTTGGGATAGATTTTATGATATTTCATTTTTTTGAAATCCCACATCATGGGAAGGTTTCATAATAAATCCTCTAGAAAAGAGAGAATGAGAAGTACAAACATCATGTGGAATAACATATAAGTAGGTCTCTATGTAGGATTTCATTAGTGTAAATTAGAGATACATACTTAGAGGAAAAGCATAAATATTTATAGGGAGTTATTGAGGTAATTAATCACAAACAACTGAATGATCAATGGAATGTTGAGGACCTGAAATCAATAAATTTGTAATGATTTAGAAGAAAATTGGTTCACAAAAAAACTAACTTATTAGGATAATTTTTTTAAGATCCATTTCCTCTTGTTTAGAAAAAATTTTACTACCTAAAAATTTAAGGAAATTTACTCACATGATAAGTTTTAATTTCATATGAACAACTCCATATTTTGGTTGTGATTCCATAAAATTTTAATTCTTCCCCTACTTCAAGAAATGGGTATCCAAAAATTAACTTTGATACCTGAAGCACTAAACAACAATTTTAACATATCATATGGTCCCTAAAAGAGTGAAAAGTCTAACTACTTGTCTCTAAATATTTTCCAAACCCAATATGGTTAAGACATTTATATCTATACCTAAAAGGTAACACTACTAGTTTGTCATTAATATTTGTTCATCATGTTTTTAAACTAAAAACAATGACATATTAATCAATACATTTCATAAGTTAGTGGTTTTCATTAAACCTTTATCATCATTTGGTAATGTGTTCAAGAATCAAAACTATTCTGAATTTGATTGGTTGTCACCCGATATACAATTTATCATTTTCTAAAACCATAATTACATAATTTCCAAAATAAAGATGATGAAAATCCTTGAAATAAGGTTAATCACTAAATATCCTTTTAACTAAGGTTTTCAATACAACCACAATACATAAATACTTCATTAATTTTATTTCAATATTGGTCCTTGTTATAAGTTTTATCTTATGTTACTCATTGTAATTTTCTATTCCAATCCTTCATAATGGGTTGTAAGGAAAATAGGAATTATCCTATGTGTATCCCACATGAGTGTCAAAATAGGTGCTCATTAAGGCCTTTTTTATGTACTATGTTACGCCGAGTTAGGACCAACACACCTTATTGGAGTTGTTACCCCTTGGTACAACTATTCCAAAACCACATCCACATGTAGTATTTATACATGGATGTATTTCTAGGTATAACCACATAATATTTACCTTAAAAAATTATATGATGTTCTTTTATAATTATCCTTAAATTATTCCATAGGGATATATTCCTTAATCTATGTTTTTCTAAATCTAGTTCCCAAGGTTACTATTAAACTTCCTCTGGTACCAACTATAATGACCCAACCCCAGAAATTCTAGAGTAGGTTTCTACTACCATTACATTTTCATGATTACAAGGATTCAAATCCCGAATGACCTAAGAGTTTAGTAGTCTTTATAAATGACATACATATATGAGTCTTGCATTAGAAATGAATACACTATTTACAACATATTTTTTTTATTTTGAGGATAATGAATTTACTTTATCTAGTATATCCCAACATATCATTCATGGTATGCTTCTTAGATTCCTTGGGAAAGGAAACAAAATAAGGGTGTTCTCAAATTCTCAGTAAGGATAAAGTATTTCTTAAGAAATAATGAATCAATTTGAACAATAATTATGGCTTAGAAAATAACTGAACACACATACCATGTAATCTAAAAAATGAGAAGTATGTGAATAAATTATATGGAAAGGTAATAAATGGAAATACATTCCATTAAAATTACTAGATAAGGAAAATTAAATACGGAAAGGTTAGAAACTGAAACACATTCCATTTAATCAATGAACTTAAAATTAAATGAATCCATAGATATGTCAACACAAAATATCATTAATGAATAACAAATGAAACTAATTAGTAGAAATTCATAATTATTGGATTCCATGTTTCCAAAGTATATATAACCATTAATATCGAGACCTTTCACAAGTTGGATTAGCATATGAGGAAGAAAATAATCTAATTTGTTTAACTAATTCATCTCATGAGACTACAGATGCATTGAGGGACTCTCTATAATTAGGAACCACCCATGAAATACCTATCCAAATCATCCCAAATATATCAAATAATTTATCTAACAATGTGAATTATAAAATATGCATATGGAGCGTAAGATATGGATTTAAAAATATTTCCCCAAATAATCAAATAACTTCCAAAGTAAACACCATATGAAAAAATGGTATATAGATTGAGCATTAATCATAATCCCTGAAAAATGATATGAATAATTAGGGAGAATTCAATGTCAAATTATCATAGGAAATTGAATATTTTAAGAAGACTAAAAGGAATTAAGGAAGTGAATGTGAATAATATTCTTGAAAAAATCAACCATAGACTATCCAAAGGATAAATAAGGATGGTATCAATACAATATATCCCAAGTGGAGTAAAAATAAAGGGTTTATATCATTTATTAATATAAATACTGTAAAATCTATCTTAAAAATATTCTTGAGGAAAATATCCTTTTTATATTGAAAAACGTTTTGAAAAAAAAATTCTTCGAAAATTAATTTTAAATAAAATCATTAAAAATAAAATTTTTAAACATAAAAAGAAATATTTGAAGAAATTATTCTGGGTAAATCCAACATTACCTATTAGGTAAAAAGAACATTTATTTTTTATGGTAAGAGGCTAGGAAAATTCTTTTTTGTAAATAGATAAGAAGATTCCTCTAAAAACATGGGTAAATAAAAAAGGGTAAAAATGTATTAATAAATAAGTATGAAAGGGTTAATTGTTTTTGAATTTTTTTAAGAAAACATAATTTTTAGATGAAAACAGGTTCTCTGAATAAGGAGATAAATGAAGTTGGGTTTTCTTGAAAACATCTTATAAACCATTTTGAGTATAAAGAGTGAGAAAATGTATTAATACATGAAAAACGTCACGAATAACTAGAAGATTATAAAATGAAAGGATTAATTATATAATGATAAAATAATTTATAATGATGGAAATTAAAGCATAAACAATCATAAATAAAATTATATTGTAATGTAAACACTTGGAAAGATTATAATTTTAGAGTGAGAATCAATCATTGAGTATATTATGTGCATCAACTTTAAATCCACATATAGAAGTAAAAAATACATCAATAGAAAGTGAAATCTATTATAGACATAATCATAGAATATTACAGACAATGAGGAAGTAATATAACCCAATTAAAAAATGGTTATGAAATTCTTTTCCACTTGGTAAATTTTAACTCAAATCCCCTTAGATGAAATAATTCAAATTAAAACTCAAAATATCATGAATAATGGATGTTTCATGATATTATATGAAAAAATATAATAATTTAAATCATATATAAGAAATTAAGAGAGCAAAAATAAAGTGACTGTTTCAAGATAATGTTAAAAATCAAAAAATTAAGTGATATTTCAAAGATAATCAGTAAAAACGTTATTGAGGAGAATAATCTTTAAACATTCAGAAGTGTCCCATACCACTTTGAAACATTTAAATAATAATCTACATGAAGGAAAAACATTATATGAAACTTATATTTTCATGAGAATAAATATATTCATGATATAACATATAAATTTTATGTATATACACCATATAAATTAAAATTGATTCATAATAACAAATAAGTCTTAGTGGAATGTAAATTGAGGCGAAATCCCTTACATTGTGTTTCCTTTTTGGGTGAACATAATTTAAATTCTAAACATTTAAATAAATAATAACATAACCATATAATATTTATAATATCATATATAAACTTCTTATAATATCTTATTACATATTTGTTAGTAAACTTTCATTGTTTTTGTTATTTTGGGTGTTAATTACCTAGTTTCTGAAGTATGTTTTGACCTGTTACTTGTTGTTATTCTAACATCGATCATAGTTTCCTCATATCAAAAATATAATCCATGATGTAATTATCATTTATATTAAGTATATATTTATTTAAAGTAATCTATAATAATTTGATATATGAAATTGAATGCACCATTCATGGAGACGGTTGGCCGTACGTACGCATGAACGCTAAATTCATTTTTTCACTGTATTAAAAGAATTAAAAGAAAATGATATATATGTATATTTATATTATAATTAAATTATAATATCTATTTTATTATGTTAAATAGGTTTATTAAGAAAATATTTTATGCATTCCAGGTATAGCATGAATGAATCACATCGCTTTGAGGAGCCGGTAGTCCATACTTCCACAATCGATGTTATCATATTTACAAAAAAGGGAATGTATAAGGCTATGTGTTATAAAAGAAATAAATATGTATATATACATTATATATATCATATATGACAAATATAAATATAAATTTCATAATAATTACTAACCATGAATGGTGGTAACATAAAAATCAATGATGTCGTTTCATGAGCCAGTAGTTCACCATACACATAAACGTTTAGTTCATTACCCATTAGATGGAAGTGTGTGTAATTATAGGTATAAATATTAATATAAAAACATCTAAGTATATTTAGTATAATGGTGTTATTATATAGGAATGGAATAAGAATATTTTAGGGGTGGATAATGGAAATAAAACTAAAGATCCCAAGGAATAATGTTACCTCTTATTCGGGTAACTCCTTTTGGTTTGAACCGAATGGCTTCCTTGGATGGAATTATACATAGATTGAGTATTATAGGATTAGGTGAGGGATTTTGAGGATATATTTGGCCATATTATGGTCGATATAATGTGTCTTTAGGGGTGGGAGGAAGTGTGAGGAGAAGAGGCATTTTTATAGTGGGGGAGGATTGAAACTCTTTTAAATTTTTGGAAAGGGGAATCCACCCACATTTTTCCAATTTCATGTGGACCCAATAATGGTAAAATTTTAAAAAAAATATAATATAGGGTCTAAATATGCCGATGAAATTCATTTTGGACATGTTTCTATGTCATTTTGGTCCTTAGGTTTAAGGTTTAGTCCCTTTTTAAGTTAATTTTTCTCTTAATCATTGTAATTAATTTCAATTAATTTATATAATATTTTGGGTCAAAAACTAAGTTTAACTTATTATAAATTATAAATAAATTTTATTTCAAATATTTAATCAATATTTCCAAATTACAGAAATATAATTGGAAAAAAATTATTTAAATTCAATCCCATGGATGGGACGACAATGAGGGTTTTTAAAGTAAAAAAATGATCAATAGTTTGATAAGTTTTTTATATCCAATTTTAAATTGAAATTGATTACAATGAACTAAATTTCATTAATTAATAAAAAATTATCTAATTAAAATTTAAAAAAAATTTAAAATATAATTTAAAATTGTAAATAAATTAGATGAAAAAATAGTTTTGAATTAAAATTCACTACATTCACTATTCATCAAAAAACAAAACATCACAAAAAAATACCAAAAATTCACCCTAACGTAATTTTTATATTTCAATTTTAAATATGAAGTTTATTTTTACATAAAAAATTAATAAAATTTCCCAAAAGTGGATTTAAAATAGGTTCTCCATTAAAAGGTGGTAAAAGTGCCTTAATAAAATATATGTTTTTATGTGTAATATTGAGTTTGTTCTTATCTTATGTCTATCAAATATATTGGATAATTTTCAAAAAAAATCAGTTGAATATATAAAATAAATATTTCATTAATAGTATTCCCTAATTATAATTAATTTAATTTATGTGAAAAAAAAATCTTTGTGAGCATAAATATAGTTTTCTATTAAAATAGTCTCTTTATGTTCAATTGGTTCTTATATTCATTTATAATTAATTGGTAACCAAAAAATTCATTTCATATTTGTGTAAACCAAATATTTACAGAAGTTATTTAATTATATTCATAAACTCTAATTTAATGGCTAGGTTTTATATTATTATATTAAAGAATAATATTTTAATAATATATTATTGTTCGATAAAACTCAGTCTTGAAGGTAATGGAAGCCATTTAAGAAACTCTTTTTTTTTTGTGTTACGTAAGCTAACTTATTTTCAAATTCATAGAAAGATATAAAATATATTGAATTTATTTAAAATAGTAAATATATTATAAACACTCTAGATATTATATTCCCTTACTTTCTTGGTGTTTCATGTCATACATGATATCGAATACATTATTCCTACTTTAGATTTTTGGGGCATCAAATTCTCTCCACCATAATTAAATTTCATTCTCATAATTTAAACTCAATCTTGGGGATAAATTATATGATATTTACTATGTTTAAAATCCCATATCATGAGAAGGGTTTGTAAGAGATTCTCTAGAAAATAGAGAACGAGAAGTACAAAGGTAACCTGGAATAATATACAACTATGTATCTAAGTAGAAGATCATTAGTGTAAATTAAAGATATGTAATTTAAGGAAAAGCATAAATATTAATAGGGAGTGATTGAGGCTATCAATCACAATCAAGTGAATGATCAATGGAATGTTGATGGCCTAAATTCCATAAATTGAAAATGATTTAGAAGACCATTGGTTCCACAACAATTACTGTATTAGGATAATATTTTTTTTGATTCATTTACTCATGTTTATAAATTTCTTAACTTCCTAAAAATATAAGGAAATTTTCTTACATGATATGTTTTAATTTCATATGAACAATTCCATCTTTTCTATTTCCTTCAATCAAATTATAATTCATCAATTACTTCATGAAATGGGTATCCAAAAATTATATTTGATCCATAAAGAACAAAACTACACCTTTAATAGATAATATGGTTTATAAAAGAGTGAAAAGACTAACTATTTGTCTCTATCTATTTTTTAAAACCAATATGGTTAAGAAATTAATATGAAATCCTATAAATTAACACTACCAGTTCATCATTAAAATTTATTCATCAAGTTGTTCAACTAAAAACAATGAAATATTAACCAGAACATTACGTTGGTTAGTGGTTGGTATTAAACCATTATCATCTTTTTTCATGAGTTCATATCCTATAGCCTTTATGAATTGGATGGTTTGTCACCCGACATACAGGTTGTACTTTTCTAAAACAATATTAATAAAATTTCTAAAATTAATATGATGGAAATCATTGAAGTAAGGTTAATAAAAAAATATCCTTTCAACTATGTTTTTTAATATAACCTTAATACATAAAGGCTTCATATTTTTTATTTCAATATATATCCTTGTTTGGTCTAAGGGTTGTCCTGGGTTACTCACTATCATTTTATATTCAAATCCTTCATAATGGTTTGTAAAAAAAATTGAATTATCCTTAGCGTATCCATTATGATTGTAAAACCAAGTGTGCAACATGGATTTTTTTTGTATACTAGTTTAAACTAAGTCAGGCCTGACACACCTTGTTAATGTTGTTACCCCTAGGTATATATATACTACAACCATATCCACCTGCAATATTCGGACAAATATGTATTTCTATGAATTCACACATAATTTCTACCTTACCAAAATTCCCAGATTTTATTTTATACATATCCGAAAATTATACCTTAAGGTATGTTATCTAATCTCTATTTTCCTAAATATAGTTCCCATAGTTGTTACTAAACATCAGATGATACCAATTGTAGCGACCGGACCCCATAAATCTGAGAGCCAGTGATTACTACCATTATATTGGCATGATTACAAGGAATCAAATCTCAAATGCCTAACAAGTTTAATAGTATTGGTAAACTAGAAATACAGATGAGTCTTTTATTATAAATTAATACAATAATTAAAAAACATTTTTTTCTTTCTAGGATAATAACATTATTCCATCGAGTATATCCTTGAATATCTTTTATAGTACGCTTCTTGGATTCCTGGGTAAATAAACCAAAATAAAGGAGTGCTTGAATTATTAGTTACGGTAAAGTATATCAGATGAAATAAGGAATCAATGATAATAATAATTATGGAATGTCAAATTAATGAACACACATACTATATAGTCAAAAAATAGATAAGGAAGTGAATAAACAATATGTAAAAGTAATAACTAGAAACATATTCCATTCAAATTACTAGATAATTAAAAGTAAATATGGAAATGTAAGGAACTAAAAACACATGCCATTAAAAAAACTATTAAGACAAAGTCAATATGGAAATGTAAGAAATTCAAACACATTCCATGTAATCAATGAAATAAAAATGAAATTCATCCATAGATATATCGATGAAAAATATCATGGATTAATAATAACTAAAAATAAATGAGGGAAATGCATAATTATTGGACGTCATGTTTCCTAGGTACATTGAACCATTGCCATCAAGACCTTTCACAATACGACATAGAATATTGGGTAGAAACCCCTATAATTTTTGTAACTAATTCATCTCATGAGACTATCGATACATCAGGGGTCTATTTATAATTCGGCCCCACACATGTCGTAGCTATCCAAATCATTTCTCATATATCGAATAATCAATTTAACAATGTTACTTATAATATATCTGTACAGAGTAGAAGATATATATTTATGAATATTACGTCAAATAATCGAATAACTTTAAAATTGAACACTATATGAAAAATAGTATAAAGTTCCAACAATAATCATTTCCATGAATAATGATATGGATACTTTTTGGGAAATTACATTTTAAATGATTATAGGAAATTGAATATTTCAAGGGCACTAAAATGAATCAACGAAGTAAATATAAATATTATCTATGGAAAAACCAATCACACACCATCAAGAGGAAGAATAAGGATAGTATCAATAAAAAATATCTAAATTGGTGTATAAATAATGGTTTGTTGTCATTGACTATTATAAATACTATAAAATACTTCTTAAAAATATTATTGTGGAAAATATGTTTTTTTAATATGAAAAACATTTTAAAAATCTTATTGTTTGAAAACAACTTTTTTTAAAAAAAATATTTAAAAATTAAAATTTTAAACATTCAAAGGAAGCTTCAAGGAAATGACAATGGCCAAATATGTACATTCTATATGAGGTAAAAAGAAAATTCATTTTTCACCGTAAAAGGTAATAAAAATGACTTGTTTAGAAAGATATAGGATTATTTCTTTGAAAACATGGGTAAAATATAAATAAGGTAATTTTTTTACAAAATAATTTTAAAAATTTTAAACACATTTTTGATTTTTTTAATAAAATATGTTTTTTAGAATAAAATAGGTTCTTCAACTAAAGAAAGAAATGAAGTTGGGTTTTTCTTAGACACGTTTTCTAAAACATTTTGAGTACCAAATAGTTTTAAAATGGTACTAATACTTAAAAAGGTTACTAATAACCAAAGGAGAAGAAAATTAAAGGTTTTATTAGAAAATGAACAAATAATTTCATCTGATAGAAATTCAAGTGTAAAAAATCTGTTGGAATCACCTGTTTTGATAATCCCAAATCATGCTTAAACATTGATTATGATGTATTAAACCTTTGCATTAATCTTATTATTCTATGCGTAAACGTATTTTATTCTAAACAGTTCATATTATTACTCTCATAACTTTACTGTAATAGCTTACAGTAGTGGTTACATAAGTTTGGTATTGTTAGCTAACAGTCAGCGCTTTCTTCTCAAAGTCACAGTTACAGTTAACTGTCACCTTAAGTTACTGTTGCAATAAGTTCACAGTTACAAGGTTACAGTCGAAGACTAATACAAGCTTACAGTTACGAGTCTACTGCTATCTATTGTCAAAGCTCACAGACGAAGGTCACAGTTACAAGACTTCTGTTCAAAGCTTTCTCTGCTCAAGTTCACAGTCGAACAAGTCTACAGTTGGAACAAGTTCACAGTCGAACAAGTCTACAGTTGGAACAAGCCTACAGTCATAAGCCTACAGTCAAGGTTACAGTTAGACAGCTTCTGTCTACTAAGTTTACTGATGATCGAAGTCTGCAGTTGACAAAGGTTACAGCTCTACAAATTTAATGTTACAAGTCTACAGTTAGAGAGGCTACAGTTACATGGAGTAAAAGCTACCATTGCAAGCCTACAGACAGCAAGCCTTTTGTTGAAATCAGCAGTCAGAAGGAAGTCCACAGTTGGAAGTCCACAGTTGGAAGACCACAGTTGAAGTCAACAGTGACATACATTCTCGACTCACTGTTTTAATTTCTTTATTTCCTACATTTAATTTATTTAATTTATCTAACGGTCATATCATACATTTTGATGTTTTGTCAAATATCTGATAAAGGTTGTCGGATGTCAGGAACCCGTACCTCGTACCTGCTGAAAAGAAATATTTTCTGTCCCCTGTCGGGAGATAAATACGAGAAGACTACGCTGCCCAAAAGAAGAGATAATGCGAATACGAATGCGAACCAGACAAGTGCGTTGTGGACGAAATATTCCAGAAGCACAAGAAGATAAAAACGAGTTCCATCAAGAACACAGAGAAGCATATAGACAATCAAGTATACTCGAGAAGTGTTCTGTGCATACAAGAAGAACCCTGAAGAACTTCATCGACTACATTCTCACTACCTGTGAACCTGGAGCATACGACACTCTGTTTCTCAAACAGAAACGAGAAGAGGACTCAAACTCTCTTCTGATCGAATACAAGAGCTACACTGAGATCACCAGAACCACTTCTAAACTCTACATCTCTTGTTCTGTGATTTATTCTACATTTTGAGCAGTGTGTGTTATCTGCTGTATTAAACACACACACTGACTCCTGTACTTTCACTGGAGGATCTGTAAATCCTCAGAAAATCTTTTTGCACTCCATTTCCCACTGTGGATAGTGGTAGAGGTCTTGTGACCTGGACAGCTTGCTGCTGTTGTTTGTTTTCCCACGAAGAACTGTGGTAGAGGTCTTGTGACCTGGACAGTGTGTTCACTGTTGTTAACCCCGATCCAGGGTGTGGATCATTCTTATATAAAATTTTGAGAGGACTAAGTCTCGGCTTGAGACTGAACCTCTTGGTTAATTTTCTGTGCTTATAGTTATACTCTATATCCATACTATACATATTTATTTCATATTCCGCTGCTATTACTTTGAAATATAATCTATCTTCAAAGCTACTTTGATAATTAAATTCGCAAGTGTTTATATTTGTTATAAATCAGTAAGTTAGTTTCAAAAGTTAATTTAATCACAAGATTAAGTTAACTGAGAATTAATCAATCTTTGAGAAACTAATTGAACCTTTATAATCTATATAAATTCACTACAGTTTAATTTGTTTTTGAAATTGGGGAATTTTAATAGAAATTGTTTTTAACAGAAATTTTAATTGGAACTCAATTCACCCCCCTCTTGAGTGTCCACTCCGACCAACATTTGGTATCAGAGGTTGTGTTTAGCTCTGTTATACTTGCTCAAAGTTTTATTTTAACTCTGTTTTTAAACTGTGATTGTAGTTTTATCTAAAAGATCTTAAATTTCTGTTAGTTCTAAATTTTATCTCTTTAAAACATTTTCTAAAATTTCCTTATGGATAATAGACTAGAAGGTGCTGCTACTAACAGGCCACCCTTCTTTAATGGTGTGAATTATGCCCAATGGAAGCTCAAAATGAAAATTCATTTGGAAAGTATGGGTTTTGATATTTGGACTGCTATAGAGTCTCAATACAAGATTCCAGAAACTGAAAGAATAACTTGGGATGAACCTACTAAAGTAGCTTACAATAATAATTGTAAGGCTATGAATGCTCTCTACTGTGCTCTAGGAGATGAGGAATTCAATAGAATTTCTGCATGTAAAACTGCTTTTGAAATTTGGGACACCTTAGCTGTTTCTCATGAAGGAACAACTAATGTCAAGGAAATGCGGTTAAATACTTATACTATCAAATATGATAACTTTAAGATGAAAGCTGATGAACCTATTTCTGATATGTATCTCAGGTTTAATGAGATAGTCAACACAATGAGCTCACTCGGGAAGATTTTTCCAGCAAAGGAGCAAATCATGAGATTATTGAGATGTTTGCCTGACAGATGGAGAGGCACATCCGTTTCAATTAGAAAATCCTGTGATATTGGAACTTTGCCTGTCAAGGAGTTAATTGGTAAGCTGATGATGTACGAAGAAGAGCTAAAGGTGAATAAAGAGGAAGATGAGGAACCAAAACGAAAATCTGTAGCCTTTAAGTCTACTGCATCAAAGAGCAAAGACAAGGAGAAAGTGCATATACCAACTGAAAGCTCATCTAGTGAAGACTTAGATTCTGACAGTGATGCCGAGATGGCACAAATAGCAAGGAGATTCAAGAAGTTCTATAGGAAGAAGAAGTTCTTCAGAAAACCAAACTACAAGGGTAAGTATGATAGACAAGGTAAGTGGAAGAAAGATTGGAAGAAAACTGATAAAGAAGAAGACATAGTTTGCTATGAATGTAAAAGGAAAGGACACATTAAAGCTGACTGTCCTAAGTTAAAATTCAAGATAAAATATGAGTACAAGGACAAGAATTATAAGAAAGCTATGAAGGCCACCTGGAGTGCTTCAGAAGACAGCACAAGTGAATCAGAGTCCAGTGATTCTGAAAGAAATCGTGCTAATATGTGTTTCATGACAAACACATCTGAGGTAACCTTAGACACTCCCACTTTAAACTCTTATTATTCTGAAGGTGAAGCAGAATCTGGTTCTGATTCTGAAAATATGTCTAAAGATGAATTGACTGAATACTGTAATATGCTGGAAGAAACGTGTAATGAACTAAAGGATAAATATAAGTCTTTAAAGAAACAGCATGCTCTTACTGCAAGTGTCAAGTCTGCACTTGATGTAGAAAAAGAGAAAAATGTTCAATTATTAAAGGAGAATACAGAACTGAAACTATCTAATGAACAACTTAGAAAGGACTTAGAAACATTCACAAATGGAAAAGATACTCTAACCCAACTGCTAGGAAAGCAAGTTGCACCTAAGTATGCTACTGGCTTGGGATACCAACCTGGACAAAGACAGTTTACTAAAACCCAATTTATTTCCAAGTCTGGAAAAAATCATGCTAGTTCCAGTTTTGGAAATTCGTATGCCTCAACTGGTTATTTAAATAGTTGTCGATCAAGTAAAGTATATCTCTCTAAATCTGTTGCATCTATTAATTGTATGGGACCCATAAAACAAATCTGGGTACCTAAATCCTTGATTGCTAACATATCTGGACCCAAGAAAATCTGGGTACCAAAGTCATTTCTTGTCTAATCTGTTTTGTAGGAAATCTGTTTGAAAAGCAATTACAAGAAGGTATGGTACTTAGACAGTGGATGTTCAAGACACATGTTTGGGGACTATTCGTGCTTCAAAAGCTTAATAAAGGTTGATGGAGGATATGTCACTTTTGGTGATAACTCAAAAGGAAAAATCATCGGCTTAGGCCAGATTGGTAACACTGACTCAGTATTAATTTCCAAAGTTTTATTTGCTGATGGACTTAAGTACAACCTACTTAGCATTTCTCAATTGTGTGATGATGGCTTTAATGTCAAGTTTGAAAACAACTCTTGTGATGTTTATAATTCCAAAAATGCTTTAATATTTTCTGCCTTAAGAAATGAAAATGTTTATGCTGTTGACTTGAACACTTTAGCTAAACATAATGTTACTTGCTTAAATTCTTTTCATAAAGAGTCTTGGTTGTGGCATAGGAGATTAGGACACTGCAACATTCACTCACTTAGAAAACTCTCTAAGAAACACCTAGTTAGAGACTTACCTAAGCTTGAATTCCCAAATGACAAAGTGTGTAATCCCTGTCAAAAGGGAAAACAACACAAAGTTTCTTTTAAACCAAAGAAAGAAGTTTCAACTTCTCAACCACTTGAACTGGTTCACATGGATTTGTTTGGACCATCAAGAATTTCAAGTCTAAATGGGAAGAACTATGTATATGTTCTTGTAGATGACTTTTCTAGATATACTTGGGTATACTTTCTAGCTCACAAAAGTGAAGCCTGCTCTTCCTTTGTTAAATACTCTAAGTCTGTAGAAAATCTTAGTGGACTTAAGATTAAGACCTTGAGGAGTGATCATGGCCGTGAGTTTGAGAATCAAGAATTTGAATCTTACTGCTCACAAAATGGCTATGCTCACAATTTTTCTGCTCCTAGGACACCTCAACAGAATGGTGTAGTAGAAAGAAGAAACAGAACCCTGCAAGAAATTGCTAGAACTATGCTTAATGAATATGACCTGCCTGTTTACTTTTGGGCTGAAGCTGTAAATACAGCCTGCTATGTTATTAATAGAGTCTTGATTAGACCGATTCTTAAGAAAACCCCTTATGAGTTGTGGAATAATAGGATGCCTAAGGTTAATTACTTTAGAGTTTTTGGTTGCAAAGTCTTTATTCTGAATACTAAAGATAATCTTGATAAATTTGCTCCAAAAAGTGATGAAGGAATTTTCCTAGGTTACTCTATGTCTAGTAAAGCCTATAGAGTGTTCAATAAGAAAACCAAATGTGTGGAAGAATCTGTTCACATTAAGTTTGATGAGACTGATCCACATGAGTCGAAAACTTCTCTTGAAGATGTTGAAGAAGACTTATCTGTTCTGGACCTAAATGACGAATCTAAAGAACCCGTAATAAAAACATCCAGTTCTGGACTTTTTCCAGAATCTTCCTCTGTGGAACCCGAACCTATAGATGAACCTGAAATCTCTAGTCCAACCTTTACCAAATCAACTAGGATTCTAAAGAATCATCCTTTAGATGCTGTTGTTGGTAATCTTGATAGAGGAACACAAACTAGAGCTTCTCTAAAAAATCAGGTTGAACATCAAGCTTTTCTTTCACAGCTTGAACCCAAAAATGTCAATGATGCTATCAGTGATGAATTCTGGGTAATGGCTATGCAAGAAGAACTAAATCAGTTTGAAAGAAACAAAGTTTGGGAATTAGTGGAAAGACCTAAAGACACTCTTACCATAGGCACTAAATGGGTGTTTAGAAACAAAGTTGATGAGTTTGGAAATATAATCAGAAACAAAGCCAGGCTAGTTGCACAAGGGTATAGTCAGGAAGAAGGAATAGACTATGAGGAAACCTTTGCACCCGTGGCTAGACTAGAGGCCATTAGGATATTACTTGCTTATGCTGCTCATCTGAATTTCAAACTATATCAAATGGATGTTAAAAGTGCTTTTCTAAATGGATATATAATTGAGGATGTATTTGTGGAACAACCTCCTGGTTTTACAAATCCCCATTTTTCTAATCATGTTTTTAAACTATCTAAAGCTTTATATGGTTTAAAGCAAGCTCCAAGAGCTTGGTATGATAGGCTCAGCTCTTTTCTTATTTCAAAAGGATTTACTAAAGGGATAGCTGATCCTACTCTTTTTATTAAATGGATTTCTAAAGATGTCTTAATAGTACAAATCTATGTGGATGATATTATTTTTGGATCTTCAAAAAATTCTTTATGTGTTGATTTTTCAAAAATAATGCAAAATGAGTTTGAAATGAGTTTAATGGGAGAACTCAAATTTTTCCTTGGATTTCAGATCTTTCAAAATAAAAATGGTATTATTTTGAATCAAAGTAAATATATTAAAGATCTTCTAAAACGTTTTTCTTTGGATGGCACCAAAGGCAGTGACACACCTATGAGCACCACTTGCAAGTTGGACAGTGATGAAACTGGTGAACCAGTGGATCAAACCAATTACAGAGGTATGATAGGTAGTCTACTGTACCTTACTGCCAGTAGACCTGACATCATGTTCAGTGTATGCATGTGTGCTCGATTTCAAGCCAATCCAAAAGAGTCTCATTTGACTGCTGTTAAAAGGATTTTCAAATATCTAAAACATACTCCCAATTTGGGATTATTTTATCCAAAAGGACAATCATTTGATTTATTAAGTTATTCTGATGCTGATTTTGCTGGCTGCAAGTTAGATAGAAAGAGCACCTCTGGAACGTGTCACATTTTAGGCAAGTCACTAGTATCTTGGTGTAGTAAGAAGCAGAATTCTGTTGCATTGTCTACTGCCGAAGCTGAGTATATAGCTGCTGGTAGCTGTTGTGCAAAAATCTTGTGGATGAAACACACTTTACTAGACTATGGATATCAATTCAAACATGTCTCTATAAGGTGTGACAATACAAGTGCTATTAACATTTCAAAAAATCCAGTATCTCATGCTAGGACAAAACATATTGATGTGAGACATCACTTTCTAAGGGATCATTATCAAAAAGGTGATATCACTCTTGAGTTCATTGGCACTGAACATCAGTTAGCTGATATTTTTACAAAGCCTTTGAATTCTGAGAGATTAAGTTACATCAAACATGAGTTAGGTATGATCAACTATAGCACAGTTGAAACCGCACAGTTGAAACCTCACAGTTGAAACCTCACAGTTGAAACCTCACAGTTGAAACCTCACAGTTGAAACCTCACAGTTGGACCTCACAGTTGAAACCTCACAGTTGAGACCTCACAGTTGAAACCTCACAGTTAGACCTCACCGGTGTACCTCACTGTTACATCTCTCTGTAGGCTGTTTCGCTGCTTAATCTTATTTTATTTTTGCGGGAATTCGAACCGTTTCTTTTCTTTATATTTTTTTTTCTAAATCCCTAAATGATAAAATTGAGAACATCGAACATATCTCAATCCAATCATCTCGACCTTTGCTCTCTCAAGTCCTAAACCCTAAACCTTCAACCGAACCTCGAAACCTCATTCAGTTCTAATGGCCAGAACAAAGCGACCCCCGACTGTCAACGAAGATGCACCAATGCCAAAGAGGACTCAAGTCGAATCCAGTGGCACCAGGAACGCCTCGATAAGACCTGTTAATCCACATCTGACTAAGAGAGAAATAGTCGCTGAGAAGGAGCTAAGTGAAGAGTGGATTTTATCGAGCAGATCATTAGTACTGGCAGTGCTTAATGATCAAGGATGGACCGAATGCTTCGCAAACAATAATGGACCATACTACCCGAAGCTGGTGAAGGAGTTCTATGAATATCTACAGTTCGAGGAAGAGGATGATCAGCATAGACTGGTATCCAGAGTAAATGGAAATGAAGTCAGTTTTTCATCAGTTGAATGGGCTGCTTGTTTAAGAGTTCCTCATGAGGGTATTTACAACTACTATTCTGGAGCGGCTCCTCCAAATAGTAGAATCTTTGATCATGTGACAGCTCTGGAAGAATTGACAGGCAATGGCACTGTAAGGAAAATTATTGCTACTGAAATGAATGGAGAGGACAGGCTTCTGTTTAAGTTTATTCAGCATGTACTGAGTCCTAGAAGAGGAGATTTTGCAACTCTGAAGCATCAGGATATTTACTTGATGTACTTATTAAAACATGGAAGGAAGGTCAACCTTTGTAGGTTGCTGATGGCTCAGATGGAGGACATGATAAAGGCAAGCTCAAAATCAAGTGCCTTGTTTCATGCTAAACTCATTTCGGTTATGTTGAAAGTGAAAGGTGCAGCTGGAAGTCAGGAAGAGTTGATAGTGGCAAAGAACAGTGTATGTATCTCGAAAGTAATCTGCAAATTCATGAAGATCAGTTGGAATCCCTGGAAGAAATCATGGGTGAATGATGAGGAGAGAATCTATGAGAATTTTAGCCCTTCTACTCATCCCTCTAGACCGAGAGATAGGAGAGATCCAGGCTTAAAGCCTGATGAGCCTGAACCTGTATACTCAGATGATGAACAGACTGCAGTAGTTGGTAACTCTGCAAGAGAGAACACCCCAATTGATGAAGGGAGTGATCCTGATACTACTCACAGTCCTGTCAGGACAGTGACGTTTGGAGCAGCAAGCCCTCCAAAAGAACTACCTAGTAGAGAACCTGTTCTAAGAGACAGTGAGACTGAGTCTACAGAAGAAGAATAAGAATCTCAATATTTTGTCAAGGACACCTCTGATGAGGGTGATACAGTCGAAGCAGAAGAGGCTGGAACTTTAAATGAAAATCAAGAAACTGTTGCAGAAGAACTTAGTATGATCCCTCTGATAGGGTATACAGACAAGTCAGTGTCTGACCAGGAAGCAGGAGTGGTCTCTACTACTGTTGTCATGGAAGTGGTTGACGACCCAACAGAGAAGGAGGCTAACCTCACTGCTGAACCTACAGAGGAAGCAAGTATGGAACCTGCTAGAGCTACAGAAGAGAACTTAGAATTACCCAGAGTTGAGAAGATAGTAGAAAGTGTTCAGGAAGGACCTCCAAGTGAGGGGGAGCGTGTTGGTTCAGTCTCTGTACTGTATGATATAGAAGGATGGACCTCAGATCCAGGATACATGGTGTTAGGACTAAATTATGAGGATTCAGATGAGGAAAACCAACCACCAAGAAATCCATTCATCCTACCTAACAGCTCTCCAGTGTTAGAAACTGAAGGATTGGCCACCAAGGAAGACCTTGAATCCTTAAAGAATGAAATGAAGGAGACCATTAGACAGTCTGTTGCTGAATTGAAAACCAGTCTTTTTGATGAGCTGAAAAATGTAGAACAATCCTTAGAACTATCTCTAGGATGTGTTGTGGGAAGTCCAATCAAAGAAGTGATGGATGAAATGAAAGTGTTCCACACCCAAATTTAAAGCTGGACTGGAGCAGTAGTGGCCCTCAGACAATCAGTTTTTTCTTTAACTGCCCTGAGCAGTTCTCAGACACAAGTGGCCAGTGAGATTCGATACATCAAAGAAGTGGTCAAGCAGTTTGTGGAAGTATTTGAGGCTTTCAAGAAATCAGTAAAAGAACACTTTAGTAATCAGGATGCTGTCATTCAGAAAGTGATTGGAAGTCTGACTCAGTCTTTCAAGGAGACAGTGGCATTCTCAGTCAAGTCCCTTCCTTCATCTAGCTCTCCTGTGGACCTTGAGCAGTTTAGAAGCCTGCTCAGAGAAGAGCTTACTCAGGCCCGTGCAAATGACACATCAGACCTACAGATCCTTGCTACTACAAGAGAAGTCAGTGGCTTTGTTCGTGAGCACCTGCAGGCTGCTACTGCTTCTCAGGAGGCCATCAAAAGTAAAGTGGATTATTACTTTGATCGGATTTTCACCAAGCATCAGTGGAACAATCACTTCAAGCTCATGCTAGAGACTATGAAGCTGCCTCCTGTAACTCAAGCCTTCAAAGAACAAGTTATCAAGCTACGAGAGTTGACCCCGGCTTTGGATAAATTCTTGGAAAACAAAGATGACTTCTTATCTGCCATGGACAGAGGAGGAAACATTATCATGGATTTCAGAAATCTGCTCCTACCTTTTCTTCATGTGGACTGCACACCTGTTATAGTTCCTCCTGCCCTACCTGTCTCCAACCCCAGTGGTTCTTCCATCATGTCTCCTGCTGATGCCCTCAGAAGCCTTAGACCACTGATCCCTCGGCAAGCTACTCACTATCGGCCTTCAGGAGCATCTGTTGCTTCCCCTCCAGACATTCCTGCTGCCATTCCTCAGCCTGTTGATCATTCACCTCCTGCTCCATCTTCTTCCTCCAAAGGAAAAGATCCCTTACCTCCAGATGAAGAGGATTGAGTCTGTTTATTTTTTTGATAGGGATCATGTATTCACATTTTGGGTCATGTATTGTACTCCTTATTAATACAATGTTTCTTTTCTCTCTCTCTGTCTTTCTTTTTGTTAATCACAAAGGGGGAGAAATAAAGAGAAATAGATAGGGGGAGAAATGGGGAGAAATAGGGAAACTCAAGGGAGAAATGAACCTATACAGAGAGGAGAAATCCTTGCGGATTATACCTCATTTTTGCGCTCATATTGCTAATACTGTGTTTTGCACACTTCTCTCTGATACTTCTATATTTCATACTGACATAATTTGTGATTATCAAAAAGGGGGAGATTGTTGGAATCACCTGTTTTGATAATCCCAAATCATGCTTAAACATTGATTATGATGTATTAAACCTTTGCATTAATCTTATTATTCTATGCGTAAACGTATTTTATTCTAAACAGTTCATATTCTTACTCTCATAACTTTACTGTAATAGCTTACAGTAGTGGTTACATAAGTTTGGTATTGTTAGCTAACAGTCAGCGCTTTCTTCTCAAAGTCACAGTTACAGTTAACTGTCACCTTAAGTTACTGTTGCAATAAGTTCACAGTTACAAGGTTACAGTCGAAGACTAATACAAGCTTACAGTTACGAGTCTACTGCTATCTATTGTCAAAGCTCACAGACGAAGGTCACAATTACAAGACTTCTGTTCAAATCTTTCTCTGCTCAAGTTCACAGTCGAACAAGTCTACAGTTGGAACAAGTTCACAGTCGAACAAGTCTACAGTTGGAACAAGCCTACAGTCATAAGCCTACAGTCAAGGTTACAGTTAGACAGCTTATGTCTACTAAGTTTACTGATGATCGAAGTCTGCAGTTGACAAAGGTTACAGCTCTACAAATTTAATGTTACAAGTCTACAGTTAGAGAGGCTACAGTTACATGGAGTAAAAGCTACCATTGCAAGCCTACAGACAGCAAGCCTTTTGTTGAAATCAGCAGTCAGAAGGAAGTCCACAGTTGGAAGTCCACAGTTGGAAGACCACAGTTGAAGTCAACAGTGACTTACATTCTCGACTCACTGTTTTAATTTCTTTATTTCCTACATTTAATTTATTTAATTTATCTAACGGTCATATCATACATTTTGATGTTTTGTCAAATATCTGATAAAGGTTGTCGGATGTCAGGAACCCGTACCTCGTACCTGCTGAAAAGAAATATTTTCTGTCCCCCGTCGGGAGATAAATACGAGAAGACTACGCTGCCCAAAAGAAGAGATAATGCGAATACGAATGCGAACCAGACAAGTGCGTTGTGGACGAAATATACCAGAAGCACAAGAAGATAAAAACGAGTTCCATCAAGAACACAGAGAAGCATATAGACAATCAAGTATACTCGAGAAGTGTTCTGTGCATACAAGAAGAACCCTGAAGAACTTCATCGACTACATTCTCACTACCTGTGAACCTGGAGCATACGACACTCTGTTTCTCAAACAGAAACGAGAAGAGGACTCAAACTCTCTTCTGATCGAATACAAGAGCTACACTGAGATCGCCAGAACCACTTCTAAACTCTACATCTCTTGTTCTGTGATTTATTCTACATTTTGAGCAGTGTGTGTTATCTGCTGTATTAAACACACACACTGACTCCTGTACTTTCACTGGAGGATCTGTAAATCCTCAGCAAATCTTTTTGCACTCCATTTCCCACTGTGGATAGTGGTAGAGGTCTTGTGACCTGGACAGCTTGCTGCTGTTGTTTGTTTTCCCATGAAGAACTGTGGTAGAGGTCTTGTGACCTGGACAGTGTGTTCACTGTTGTTAACCCCGATCCAGGGTGTGGATCATTCTTATATAAAATTTTGAGAGGACTAAGTCTCGGCTTGAGACTGAACCTCTTGGTTAATTTTCTGTGCTTATAGTTATACTCTATATCCATACTATACATATTTATTTCATATTCCGCTGCTATTACTTTGAAATATAATCTATCTTCAAAGCTACTTTGATAATTAAATTCGCAAGTGTTTATATTTGTTATAAATCAGTAAGTTAGTTTCAAAAGTTAATTTAATCACAAGATTAAGTTAACTGAGAATTAATCAATCTTTGAGAAACTAATTGAACCTTTATAATCTATATAAATTCACTACAGTTTAATTTGTTTTTGAAATTGGGGGATTTTAATAGAAATTGTTTTTAACAGAAATTTTAATTGGAACTCAATTCACCCCCCTCTTGAGTGTCCACTCCGACCAACAAAATCTTTAAGAAAGTGTGTTTGTAAATAAAACCCTTGAAAAGACTATAATGTTGGAGTGAGAATCAACCAATGATTAGATTATGTGTATCAATTTCAAATCCACATATAGAAGTTTAAATATATCAATAAATAGTGAAATTCATTATACACATAATAATAGAATATTACTGATAATGAAGAAGTAATAAAACCCAAATAAAATAAGTTGGGCTATGAAATTATTTTCCATTCCATAACTTTTAACTTGAATCCCCTTAGAATAAATAATACAAATTGAAACTCAAAATATCATGAAGAATGAATGAATCATGATATTTGAAAAAAATGTTTCAGTATGTAAATGATATATAAGAAATTATGTGCACAACAATAAAATTTTTATTTTAAAAAAAATTATCAATCACAAAAGGAATTGGGATTGTAATGATGATAACTTAAAATGTTCTCAAGGAGAATAATCTTTAAACATTACAAAGTGTCACATACCACTTTGAAAGATTTTAATCTTAATTTACATGAAGGAATGACATTAAATGAAACTTATAAAATCATTATAATAAATATATTCATGATATAACATGTCAAAGCAAAGTATATATACCATATAAAATAAACTTGGTGCATACCAACACATAATTCTCAATGGAATATAAATTGAGATAAAATCCATTAGCTTCTATTTCCTATTTATGGGAAAGTACTTTAACATCCATTATAAAGGTTATAAATATGAAAATAACTAATATCATAACCATAATAACATTTTTATTATCATATATTAACTTCTTATAGTATCTTATTACCTGTTTGTTAGTAAACTTTCATTATTTTCACTATTTCAGTTGTTAATTGCATAGTTTCTCAAGTACGTTTTGACTTGTTACTTGTTGTTATTCTTACATATGTCATGGATTCGTAATCAAAAAATTTAAATCATTATGTAATTATCATAAATATTAAGTATATTTGTATTTATAATAGTCTATAATATTTGATGATAAGTAATGAAATACACCATTCATGGAGATGGTAGGTCGTATGTATGCATGAGCGGTACTTTCACTTCTTTTTCATATTAAAATAATAAAAGGAAAATGATATATATGTATATGTATATTATAATTATAGTATCATATATATTTCATATATGTTATATAGTTTTATTAATAGCATCCTTTATAAATTCCATGTATAGCATGAATGAATCACATTGCTTTGAGCAGGCGGTTGTACACACTTCCACAAATGATGTTATTGTATTTACAAAAAATGTAAAATATAAGGGTATGTGTTATAAAAGAATTAAATAAGTTTAAATAAATTATAAATATATTATATAACATATATAAATAGATTTTCCATCATAATTATTATCCATGAAATGCAGTAAAGGAAAAATGAATGACATCATTTCATGTGGTGATAGTTCACTATACACATAAACTGTAATTTTATTACCCAAAGATAGAATTTTGTGTAAATGTAGCTCAATTACTTAATATAAAAACAATATTTGTATATTTAGGATAAATTTTTTATTATATAATCATGTAATAATAAGGTTTTAGGGGGTGGATAATGGAAATAAAACCAAAGATCTTGAGGAAGAATGTTACCTCTTATTTGGTTAACTCCTTTTGGTTTGAACCAAAGGGATTTCATGGATGGAATTATGCACAAGTTGAGACTTTAAAGATGTGGGAAGGTATTTTTATGAGATATCTAGTAAGATATTGGTCGACTCAAAGTGGCTTGAGAGGAGCGAGGAAATAGGAGGAGAGGAGGCATTTTATAGTGGAGGAGGAGTGGCACTCTTATATATTTTTTGGAAATAGAAAGTAACCCCCGTTTTTTCCATTTAAATTAGATAAAATAATGGATAAAATTATATAAAATGGAGTATATATTATAAATATTTCCATAAAATATACTTCGGATAAGTTTATAGGTCATTTTGGACCTTAAGTTTATGTTTTAGTCCCTTGTTAATCTAATTTTTCTCTTAAACACGACAATTAATTTTAATTAATTTGACAAATGTTTTTGGTCAAAAAATAATTTGAAATTATTATAAATTATAAATTATACTTTGTCAAAATATGGAATCAATTTTTTCAAATCCATTCACGCAATTGGTATAAATTATTATAAATTTAATTTCGTAGAAGGGACGACAAATTAGGTTTTTAAAGTTAAAAATTAGTCAAAAGTTTTCTAAGTTTTTAAATCATATTTCAAAGTAAAATTGATTAAAATGACCTAAATTAGATTAATTAATAAAAAATATATCTAATTAAACTTTAAATTAAATTTAAAATATAATTTATCCTTATAAAAAAATTAGATGAAAAAATAGTTTTGAATTAAAATTCACTATTTTTCACAACTCATAAAAAAATAAAAATTCACAGAAAAATAAAAAAATCACCCTAAACTAATTTTTATGTTTCTATTTAAAATATGTAGTTTATTTTTTCATAAAATACTTATAAAAGTACCAATAATTGGATTGAAAATAGGTTCTCCATTAAAAGGTGGGGAAAGTGCCTTAATTAAAATATTGGTTTTTATTTATAACATTGGGTTTGTTTTTATCTTATGTCTATCAAATATATTGGATAAATGTAAAAATATTCTATTGAATATAAAAACACATATATTTTATTAATATCATTCACTAATTTTAATTAATTTAATTTTTTAGGATAAAAAATATTTTGTGATAATAAAAATAATTTTCTATAAGAACATTCCCTTTATATTGAATTGGTTCTTATATTCATTTATAATTAATTGGTAACCAATGAATTAATTTTATTTTTGTGTAAACCATATATTTTCAAAAGTTAGTTAATCCTATATATAATCTCTAATTTATTGACTATGTTATATATCATTATATTAAATAATAATATTTTAATAATATATTATTCTTTTATTAAACTACATCTGGCGTGTAATACAATCAATTGAAGAAACTCATTGTTTCATGCGATTTATGCTCACTCAGTGTCACGTGTATTGCAATATATAAAATATATTTATTTTTTTTTAAAATAGTGTATATATTATAAATACTCAAGATATTATATCCCTTTATATTCTTGGTGTTTCATGTCATACACGTTATCATATATAATGTTACTACTTTATATTTTCGGGACATTAGTTTGTAATGAACAGTCTCTTTTTAGACTATGAAATTGAGAAAAAAAATTAATTGTTTTCTTTTAGATATATGTGATGTGTAAAATAGACCTTTTACCATATTATATGATCTTTAATGATTTTTCTAACCACTCCATTGGTCCCATAATAGCATTTTTACCCTTATATTAGAGATTTGTCGACATCCGAGCTGTTCGAATTTTCAGTGAATAATTAATATTTAATATTTAATTAATTAAATATTAATATATTAACGCATGTTAATTTGGTGATATATTTTGAAATAAGCTTCATATTAATATTTTTTACTCTTGTTTGAGTCCGTAATGGGGGGTTTCCTCTATTTAGGGCATAAAATCGCATCAGACACTAAGGTTGGTGTCGGGCCCTTTTTCATTTTATTATATTTTTTGGCCTTTTATTTATCTTCTTCCCTCGATTATCGTGTGTTCCCCAGTTTTTCATGTCTTTTCGATGATCGATAGAGGATAACGGTAGGTATAGAGAGATAAATATAGTAGGAAAATGGGAGATTACACTGTAGATCTCTAGTGGAGCTGGATCATTTTGTGGCAGTGGTAGAGCTTGGATACGAGAGAAGCTTCAGTAAATTTTGATGAAAAGGTAGGATATTTTAAATTTTTTTTTTTTAAATCCCAAAATATTTACTAATTTTTATTTTTAAGGCCTTATTATAACTACTAAGTACCTCTATGGGGTTGATATATGATTAAATTGGGAAAACGAGTGTTTCGAGATGAAAGTAGGGTTTTTTGTTCGAGAAATCCCAATCACATGACATTTGGTTCCATAAACACAAAATGTATACTCTTCTTTTTTGGAGAATATTAATTTTTATAACTATAAACCATGTACTTGGAGTATACACCATTTAGTGTCACTCAGTTTGTGGTTGGGTAAATGGCTATACTTCCCGTCCAGGTGCACTTGTCCATGTAGGGTACACAACCCAACCCCATTTGGGATGCACAATAGGTGTGAGTACACTAAACTATAAAAACACATGGATAGACCATGTGTGGTGCAATGTTAGGTGACACATATAGGGTATACACAATTTATATTATTAAAATGATATTCACTGAGGTTTTACACAACATGTCTAGATGAAGTACACGCCCAGGTGGGACTTTGAGACTACGTACTTGGGTATAAACACCATGAAATACACCCTTGTCACCCTTATGGTGGTTTTTAATATTTTTACACCCTAATGTCATTATTTGACATATAAGGAGTTCAGTTTTATCATTTTACAATGTAGATCATGATTTTGGAACCATTTGGGTGTTTCCAGGATCCTTAAGAGTCGTTTTAGGGTGACAAGCTATAACAAAGTGATTATTCCTCCAGTGAATAGTATATATTATCTACTGGGTGTGATACATGGGATAAGACACTATTTATAGTCTTTATAATTATTAGTTCACATGGTATGTGATCACAATTTTCCTCAACTTGTGTATCTTGGGATAGTTCATGGTTAGCAGGATTGGTTTTTGAAATGATGATGAAGATAGGTTGGATATTCATGCCATCCTAGAGTGGAACTGTGAAACTGATATGTGTTATGATCCATCTCCCCATAATGATGTTTAAGTGGATTTTAACTTGTTGGGACCTCCCATGTGGGGTGTCCTCTTTTGTCTTATGAGTCCATGAGTTATTAGATATCGGGTTGTGGGATGTGTATACCCTGAGAAATTGGCCTTGGGATAAGAGACCAGTTTGTAATTAGAGATCCCAAGAGGGATACCACCACTTTTGATATAACCTGGAAGATCCTTTTGTGGAATGATTATTCTTATGCTCTGACCTAGAGGATCCCATGTGGGATTTAGCTAGTTGTTTCTATTTTGGAGGTTCTTAAGAGGGAAGCCTATGCCTATGTGATAGTTTATAGGATACCAAGAGGGATGCCTATATTTATGTCTCGACCTTGAGGATCACATGTTGGATGCCTCTTATATTTATTAACCTAGGGGATCCCAGTGGGTTCCTCAGTGCTTGACTATCCTTGAGAAAGTGTGTCATAAGTTTGTATGGAGATGGTAGTGGGTGTCACCTGAGAACCCATCCTAAAATTTTAATCCCAATGGGATATAGTAGTAGTAATGAGTTTAGGTGTTTGGAATACCTCACTCCTTATTCGTTCACATTGTTACTCTTTATGAAACTGTGATTGTCAGATATACTTCTTGGTACTTAGATGATGAGCCTGACATGTTGTGATATATGATAAGAATTTCCAAAGGCACTTATTGGGTTCCATATTATAAGAATTTCATGTATAAATGTTACATGTTGGAATGTTTTTGTTATTGGATATTCTAGTGTGGATTTATATAATCGGGCTAGGAAATCTTGGAAGATTCTATGGAGATCAGGTGTGTGTGTATTATCTTGGAGGAGTAGAGGAGCCTTTTAATTTTATTTTTATATTTATTTATATTTGATTGGCCTAATTAGATATTAATGTTTCCTATGAATTGGATGTTTGGGTTTTACTGTATTTAGTTCTTTATTATAGCCTTGTGTGTCTTTATCATTTTTGTGCTCTGATTATTTACATTTATTTATGATCATTAGTCATTTTCACCCAATTATTTCTTTGATATTAGGGAATAGTATACCTAATGCCACACCCTATTCCCTTGCTTCTAGTCAGTATCCTCTAGTGTATGGGTTGGTGCATTTGAGGCCTTGTAACTAACCAATTCGTTACTACTTATAGAGTAATGCAGATTGGGAAATAAAATTTATGATATCTAGGAAGTACCCCTCTTCACATGTACGTTATTATTTATAATTATTTGTATAGTAGGGCATTATTAAGTGATTGGTATGACTAATGCAGTGTTTTTAATTAAATAAAATACATATGACATGTATTGTATGAGTAAACACTAATGATATCAAAGCCTAATTTGACTCATCATGTGATTTCAAGTGACTAATTTTGATATCAATGCAAAATCAATAATTTTCTATTGAGTTAATAAATATCAATTAATTTAGATCCTAATTATAGTTAGATAAAATCCATAGATAAGGTTTTAAGTAGTATGAAGTTGAAAACAAGGATCAATAAATAGAATCATACTATATTCCAAGTGGCATCAGTCTATAAAGAAAGGACGATAACATTAATGAAAATAGTTATAGAAACTTGGATTTTGGATGATTTTATTTATTTTTCATGCTATATATACATTTTTATCATGAAAACTCATCCATGATTATAATATATTAATACCTTATTTCTAATGATAACTCCCTAGTTGATTGGGTTTCTTGCAAATCTATATAAGGATGCTTGGAAAGTAGTTTTTTAGGTAGTTTTTTCTAAAATTGAAGACCATAAAGATATTTATTATAAAGAAATTATAGTTCCCTATGTGAATATTTTATTTATATCAACTAAGAAGAATTTACAAGTGCCAGGACTCACACACTCTATATATTATAGTTTTTTTGTAAGTGTGATTGAGGTCATCAGTAGAAATGTTAGAAGAAGGTAATGGATCAATTTTCATAAATTTTTTGGAATTGAGTATCATGTAACATAATAAAGTTTTTGACTTAAACTATTTTTTTCTACATCGAGTTTAGACTTAGTATAATTAAAGTATTTTTTGTTGAATCATTTCAAACTGGTGAATTCAATCGATGGAATCATTGATAAAATATATCTAAAAGTTAAAGAGTTTGAAGATAAATGGTAAAAAAGGTTTATCTACATTGTGGTATTATTGAATAAATTAGAAATTAGATTTTTTTATTCTAAAAATCATGATAACACATCTTGTGGTATCAAGATTGAATATTAGCTGAGGTGTTAAATCTTGAGTTCCAAAAGTGTTATATTGAGCTAGAGTGAAGAAAGAATTTTAAGTAAGTAGTTTTCCTTAATAATGATTCATAGAGTTACATGATTAAATTAAAGATCATCAAGGTATCACAATTAATATTTATAGTTGAAAAATGATAAATTAAGTGGAAAAAAGAGTTGAATGTGTTTACGATAAGATGGAATTTTTTAGATTCATGTAGTTTATGGTAAATGGGGACTAACATTTTTGACCATTTACCATTTAATGTTAAAGAATGTATAAATCATGGTATCATAAATCCATTCCTTGAAATTATTTTTTATTTTTATGGAGTAATTATTAATGATAATATTATAAAAAAATAAAAGGGTGGGGGGTATTGAAACCAATGGTTCATTTAGTGTTGGATTTTTTCTCAATCTCTAGAATCATGAAGTTTGGTGGTGAAGAAGGCTTAGGGAAGTTGAATATAAAGACACATTTGAATTTGAGATCTTAGTTGGAGTTATTTTTAATAAACCAAAAGACGGTATTAATGTGATTTGAGCATATGGATATACTCTTTAAAATCCTTGAGCACATGAAGATACTCATGAGAAGTGTATTAGATTTGTTTCAAGGGTTGATATGGGAAAGTAATGAATCATTTTCTTAGAGAAGTTACAAAATGGATATTGAATAGGTTTATTGAGTATTTTTGTAATCATTTAAGGATTTATGAAGTTTGATGTGATATATGTCTTTTTTAGATTCTTAATTAGGGGAATTATGTTTATTCGGATTTAATATTAATTTGGAATAGGTTTGAGGTTAGTTAGAGAATGATGGAGTAAATTATAGATTATTTTTTATTTTTTATAGAATAAAATAATTAGTTTTATGGTTTATGTATGAGTAAATATCAATTTTCTCTAATTATGAATGATTAAACAATATTTTTAGAATCTACGTGACATTAAACTAGTGCAAATAATTGTAGTGTGAGAATAAATATATGGGGTTTGGATAGTGACAGAATGAAATGCATAACTAAATGTGTTATATTCTATTTAATGGAACACTGAAAAGGATATGTTAGAATTAATCATGAATTACTAAGGCTATTTAATTTTTGGTGAAGGGTGATGTAGCTTATATGTAATTATCTAAGAGTCATGTCATATTAAAAACATTATGACTTAGTCACTATTCTATGAATGTGCTCACATCAAAATTCAATTCCAATGATTTGGCACATATAAGGTGAACATATTCTTGTCCCAGGTGAGTATCTTATAAAGGATTAATTTGAGAGGAAACTATGTATGAATTGATTATTAAAGGCCTATTTTATAGGGAATTTTAGTGGAAAATAAATGGATAAATCAGTGAAGATTTCCATGGATATATTTGTGGAGATATTATTGGGGTTTAAAATTATATTTTCATGAATAATATTATGGATAAAGTAATTAAGTACTTGAAAGAATTTGAATCATGTTTAGAACAATAATAATATAAATATAATTTTCTAATTTTGAAGTTTTATTTTATAGATATAGTGGATTCTTGAATTAGAGATTGCACCATGAATGTAATAGTTCACTATTAAAGAATAATGGTAGATTGTGAAGGGTTGAACAATATGAATAATATTATATCATGAAGATTAGGTTAGGATATTTTTATTACAAATTTATAAGTAACATGTTTTTTAGTTTTCTAGAGGAAAATAACAATGAATCATAAAGTATAAAAGTCATAAGAAAATCTTAGTTATATAGGAGATCATGAATTGGATTTTAATTTATGGTTTTATAGAATAATTTTGGGAGAGAAAGATGAGATTTCTAAAGAAATATTTTTACAGTACATTATATTTAAATGGGAAGATCCACACAGCAACAATAGTATAGGTAGAGGTAATCATTCCAAAATAAATATTCATACACTGTCAGGAAGAAGATAACATCATATAAACAAATATATTGTTTTCATTTAAAATATATGGTATTGACTCTAAATTTTAGGAGCTTGATCTAATTTTAATACATGTATCTTTAATACACTAATTTTATAGACACATGGAATGATAATGGAGATTTTAAGATAATGAATTTTATCAAAATAATTGGATTGAATTTGGAGGATTATGGAGACTCTATAAAAACTACTTCATAAATTTCTATAAAAGAGAGAGGGAAATACATTTCCATATCTAATATAGAGAATAAATAAATAGTTTAGAAAATATTGAAATATCTTATTTAAAAGGACAGATATGTGTGATTCACTATCATATTTGTTTTCTTAGATAGAAGAAGGAAAGAAAGAAAATGTACCACTATTATGTATAGTTGTTAAGAAGAAGTGAAATAAGAATTATCCACATTCTGAATTATGCTTTATCGGGTGGAGTTTTTCATTTCTATTATCATGTGGAAAGTGAACAGATAATACTCACATTAATAGGTAACTATAATATGGATTTTAAGAGTAAAATTGTATAGAATATATATTTTAATAGAGAATAAATTCTAGAGTTATGATTTAGAGTTCATGAATTCTATATGATTGACCATAAAGAGACCCTCGTATATATAAAATCACTTATTATTCATAAAATAAGTGAAGAGATAAGAAGAATAGGTTGTGACTCTTGGATCAATAATTCATCTTTCATAATACATTATAATGGTAGTGCACCTTAGCATAGAGTGGCAACTTCCTAAAACATACATCCATCGAAAGTGGGTATAGTGGATTCTAGGACACTAAAACATCCCCATGTGTAAGCTCCTTAGATTATACATTAGTAGTAAACCAAGTGAAATACTTGTTTCTTGGGTGATTTACTTTCCAATATATTCATTTGTTTTATTTGATGTGATTAGCTATAATATTTTGTGAGATTGAACATATTCCTTCCAATGAGGGAAAAAGATTCATATAGTCAAGGTACATGGAAGAAAAAATGTTTTAATTTGGTGTGTACACTTATTAACCCCCCTATTAGGGTGCTTACATTTAACTTGGTACCAATATAAGGCAACTTAAATAAAGGAGTCAATTGCTGATTTGGAAGAGGAGAAAAAATAAGAAGTAAAATATGAGTATTACCAGGTCTATTATTACAAAACATTATTATTTTAGTATTTATTTCCCTTTAATTGAATCATGAATGCTTAATAGATTTTCAAACATGAAACCCAAAACCAAATGGAAATTTCTTTATTTAATCAAGTCATAATATCATAATATAATATGAAATACATTATGAGAAAACTAAATAAAATATCATTAGTAAAATTATTAAGGTAATGGAACCAAAAGTAAATATAATTAATATGAGGTTAAAATAATCATCATCAGGATATACCATAATGATCATACAACCAATGATAACTATATAAAGAATATAACACATTTGAATGATTTTATAGATGTATGTAAGGCTATATATAGAAATTTAATATGATCAATATATATATAGTCATTGGTTATATAGTCATTTATTATACTACAATTGAATATATGGTTTTGGATACACTTGTATGAAATAGGTAAATAGATGTTGTGAAATTTATAATAACAAATGTTAAAAAATATAATTAACATATAATAAGTATTTCTATAATAAAATAAAAAGATAAAATTTTATTATAAAAATATGTATTTTTCATTAATATTACTATTTTTAGTGAATAATTTAATATTTTCTCAATGAAATATTATAATAAAATTGTATTAATATAATTAAATGGTTAAAAATAAATATATAATTTCAATAAAATGTGATTAAAATCATTTAATGTTAAAAAGGTATATTTTTCAAAGAATTTTTTTAACGTGTTATTTATTTTTACTTTAATAAATTAAATTGATCAATTTTAAAGGTTTATTCAAATAGAATATAATGTTTAAATATATAAAATAATGGATTAATTATCCTTTAATTTTTAATTATTACGATATAATATTAAGTACACTTAATTCTTAAAATATAATTTTTCAAGAAAAATAATTTTTTCTAAATAATTATTATTTTAATTTAAATGTCAAATTTATTGTATTTAGATATTAAATAAATTAAATTAATTAAAAAATTTAATCACTATATTAAAATAAGGTAAGGTGTTCTCATTAATTTTTAACCATAAAAATAATTTACAATGGTAAAATTTAGTCACCTTGGTAAAGGCTAAAATGAGGTAAAAGGGTTTAAGTAGGGGGAATGAATTAAAATATATTAAAACATTACCCTTAAATGACTTTACAAGGAAATTATAAACCTCCCAATATCCTATATCCATCATTTCCCTACTTTGTTTCTACTTTCTATATAAAAATAAATTATTTACTCATTAAGGAATGGGTTTTTGAGAAAATTCAACTCAAGCTCACCTATAAAAGGAAACCTTATATATCCACTTATATACACACCTTTCCAAAGGTTTTATCTTGGATAAATACCGAAATTCTCTCTAAAAATACCTTATCATGTTTGGGAACCTTTGGTCAAAGGAATAATTACCCAATCCATCATTTTTTAGTGGCTTTCTAAGAAGAGATTCAATTCTTCATCTTATGTGTTATCCTCTCTTAAATATTTCTTCTTTATCTTCTCCATACACATATTCATAAATATAATTTATCCTTTTCATAAAATTTTTAGGAAATAATTATTTTTCTATAAATTTAATATCATTACTATATAATAAGATTTTCTTACTCATTCAATCATTATATCACATTCTTGTTTGGGTTGGTTTTACAACCAATATGAATGATGTTATGACATTTACATGATGAATGAATAAAAAAATTTAATTATTGGTATTATGATATAATAGTAGTAGTTAATTCAATAAGTTTTCATAGTTTGGTAATGTTGATATTTAAAATTATATTCATAAATTAATTCAAATCGTTTATGAATTCCATAATAATAGAAAATGATATTTTTAAGAATTATATGGGAACTGTCACCATATGTTCCATGAAATAACCATGTGTCTCCAAAACTATATCAAAATATGTAATAAATATTTAGAAAAAAAATTAGATGATGGACCCATGATCAAGGACAAAGTTCCCAGGCCTCCAAACCTATGCACACATTGAAAAAGGAAAAGTTAACACCCGAATATTGATTTTAACAATAAACAATGAATATTTGAGTAACAAAGAAGTTTAAATTAATGGTATTAATCAATATATATATATATATATATATGTGTGTGTGTCTGTGGTTTTTATACATATTAATAGTAAGACTAAATTTATTATATTGGGATTTACAAAATTTCCAACCAATCAGAAGTCCAAGGTAGGGGTTTCTTTTCCAATCACTTTGAAGTCGTGATTATCTATATGTAAATTACTCTTGGGGTAAATTATATTATATTTATCCACAAAACCCCATATATTTTCTTCTCCTTCATATCTATATTCTTTTTAATTTATTATATATTTTCTTCTCTATACTTCTATGATTTTCTAAATTTATTTTCTATTGACTTTGTATTTCTTTACAAAAGTGTTAAAGGAATAATATTTTAGTATTTTGTACATAGTATATATATCTCTCTAGTTTATTTATTATTATTTTTAGTTAATTTTTCACATGTTTTATTGGTTTTAAAATTTATTTTTCATTCTCATTATTTTATAAATTTTTTCCTTTGAAATAAACGTTTTTAAAAATGTAAATGGAATTTCTTCTTATTTTTCGAAGTAATTTTCTAACACTCTTAGAAAGAGTTTTTAATCTATTTAAATTAAGACCCAATACTTATTCAATCCATAATTTCATTTTTAAACTAGTATAAATAATTATTACACTACTAAATATCTTCTCAGGTTTATATTTTTAGATATCTATGTCATACCTCTTACATAAAAAACTCATATATTAGATGTTGGAAACTTACTCTTATTATCCATTTTTTCTACAATATATGTCTTTTAGAATGAAACAACTTTTGTTTTCAAGAAAAATATTTATGATTTTAAAATTGAATTCTTATTTGTTTTTAATCATCCATAAAAACTGTGAAAAGATTTTGAAAAAATGGGATGGTCAAAAAATTCCCAATAAGAGACATAAAAAAAGAAATATGTTGGTCCATTATAAAACAATGAAATCATAAAAGTGAGTTTTCCTTTAAAATGATAAAAGTTTGGCTAAAATAGTTGTTTACTTACCCACGAAACCAACATTATTGATCAATTTTTTATAAAAATCTTTATAATAAATCATAAAAAAATCATAATAACGGTGGTTACTCAGAAAACATGATAACCCATTAATTTTCTTTTCTTAAAACATACATTTTTACCCTAAAAGGTATTAATCATTCATTTAAATCAAAGTACCATTTTCTTACCTATTGAAATCAAAGTATTTTCGTGAAAACTAATTTGTAGGTATAAAATAATAATGTAGGTTCCTTGGAATTTAATCTATAAATAACCCTTACAAGAAACCTTACAAGTGGAGTGACTTATATGTTTAACTTCCAATAAAATGTTTTCTATAACATAATAATTACCCATTACATTTGGAAGATATATCAGGATCAGTAATTATTAGATATATCCTAGGATCACCCATAATCTATAAATAATTTCCGAGGAACATAATATCCATAAAAAAATATAATCCTAAATTTACAGCCTAAAACTCCTAAAAATATTTTCTTAAACCCATAAGTAATTTTTTTGAATATTGATGTGTCCTTTTACTTTAAATCCCAATTTTAAAAACTAAAATACCCTGAATAATGGGAAGGAGGGGTTTTCATTGATAAAAACCTATAAAAATATACTAGAATCCATATATCAAATAATATTTATGGTGGTGGGAAAATCCATTTTCATGATATATATTAAAATAAAACATTACTTTTTTCCTTTTTGTAAAGAAATTAAAAACATCCCAAATAAAATATATAAAATGATTATTTTAAAAACCTTTTAAATAATGTCAAAAGAGACATACAATTTACTTTATAATTAATTTATTACTATATAAATTCATATAAAAATAAATTTTAAGTATATGGAAATGGAAGAAAAAAATTTATAAAATAAATCTTTATAACATTTAAAATGAGGTCTTAAGGAAAAGTGTCTCTCACCGGAAGTTATACTCTTAACGTACATTCTTTATCATCCCGAATAATAGAATTATGTTGATTATTTAAATTATTAAGAATCGTTTTCAATTTTAGTGTTCCATTTATCTTATATTTAACATATTATATATAACTACTTAATCAATTAAGTTAACGTCATATTTTTTGAGGATTTTCTGCTTATATGTCCAAAATGAATTTGGTAAGTTGACTATGGTTGAAGAGGTCATTATTTCATCATATATAGAATAATAATAATAAATAATTATAATTTTCTTAAATAAATTATTCTTTTATGGCCAACCATTAATGATGGTTATGAAAAATCAAATAAGTTATAGCCATGGGTGTGGTAGGTCATACGTACACATGAGTAACATTTCTATTTTTCAATGAACATGAAAAAAAGAAAGTAAGTATTATTTTTTATTTAAAAAATTATTATTATATAATAAATATCATATTATTTATTGAAATACACTTATATATATCATCAATGTGATGTGGTCAGAAAAAATTAATCACATCGCTTTTGTGCTGTTGTTAATCCACACGTATGCATGAACACCATTATTATTTATCCATGGATGGAAAGGTAATAAAGTAGAAAATATATTATCTTTATAGAATTATAAATATGTAATTAATATCATATATATTAATTAATTACATAATTATAACCATCCATGTTAGTCGGTGGTGGAAAAAAAGTTATATCATTTTGTAAGGTGGTACTCCGATGTATACACAAATGATAGTTTTATTTATCATTTGATGGAAGAAAGAGATTGATACAGACTTCTCCATTTCAATTAAAAATATATTATTATATGGAAGATACTCATTTTTTCATTTCATCATCTTTGAATAATAATTTATTGAGGTAGAATAAGAAAAAAAAATGAAAACTTTCAGTTAAGAATTATAAATCTTCTTGGGGAAATCTATTTGGGTTTATACCTAATTCTTTCTTATGTTGGTCTTATGATAAAATAAGGGACTCTAGGACATTTTTATGGATTTAATAAAGGTAAATGGGTAGGTAATTGTTGAAGAAAAAAATTATTTTTGGATAAAATAGGATAGGGTGTGTAATTTTATAAGTGATGGGACGGGTACTTTTGGAAGCACATGAAATATTTTAAAAAATATGTTTTTAACTCATGTAAAATAGTTACTAAATGAAATGGATTAAAATAAAAGGAGTATATTGTCTTTATATAATCATAAAACCGAATTTTTATAGTTATAGATATCATTTTAATACTGTCTTTTGAATTAACCCTTCCATTAACTGTTTTATCATTAGTTTCATTAACCAAATTTTCAAAATTAAAGGGTTATAAATTTCCTTAAAAGTTAAAAATTGTCTGAAAAATGGAAATTATATGAAAATTTAAACCATTTTTTTCCTAATTGTCCACTTTCAATATTTTTATGATTTTTAATTAATTTCATAATATATATTTAACAGAAAATATTATTAATTTCATTTTAAAAAAATTCACATAATTTGACTTTGAATACAAAAAAAGAGCAATGGATTTAGAATATAATCCATTTCACAAATAATACTAAATTATTATTCACTATAACATTTGTTTGAAACCATGATTTATCTAATAAATATTAATTTTTATGACTTTGAAATCATTTATTTTAATTTCTATTTCCTACACAAGCACTATACCTATAATGTATAAGCATTTAAGGTACATATTACATACTTAAAATTTAAAAATAAATTCCAATAAAAAATTAAATAAATTTTTCTAAAAAAATAATATTCATTCAAAAATTATTTTTATCTTTATGTGAAGATATAATCTAAATTTAAAAGCAAGAGAGTGAAATTTTTTTATTTTTCTTTACTTCAATAATATATGTCATTTTCAAATAAAAATAGAAAAAAATTGGAAAAAATTAGAATATTAAAGTGTAAAATCTAAAACCACTCATAAAATAGATTAAATTCAAGTGTTAAGGTTATTTTTAGGCTTTGTAATATTATTATTAACTTTAGTTACTTGATTTATCCTTACCAGTATGATAAACATTTACAACTATTACTATTCATAATGACAGAAAATGAAAATGATATATTTACCAAATTTGAAAATATTGATTCCAAATATGGGATATGTTTTTCATGATTTAGTTCTGTTAATTGGAAGGAATTAGATTTAATATAAATGCCTAAAATGAAATGGAAATCATTTTTTAGAAAAAAAGTGTTTTTAAGCCAAAAAATGAACTTATATAAAAATCAGGTTTAATGATTATTAGAAATGTAATTTATTATATTACACATAATTTAATATTATCTATGTTAATTTTAGGTTAAATTAAAAGAATAATAGGTCTTTTTAAATGTAAATAAATGATTATTATACAAAAAATTGTATTGTTTCTATTCACTGCTAAATCAATATTTTTATAAAATTTCCCAAGATCCACCCTTACATAATTTTGATATATTGATTTCAAAAATAATATCCTTTTATAAAATAAAATTTCTAAAAGTGGAATAAAGTAGTTATAATATTTTCTCATAAAAACCAATAAAAAATATATTTGAAGAAAATATATTTTTTATGCACAAAATGACTTCATTAAAAATCAAGTGCTTATTTACTAAGAATTTAACAATTAATTTTTATTTATTAAGAAATTTTTATATATTTTATAATTCATTTACTTCTATTTATATCTTCCTTTTTAACAACTATGGCATAACAGTCGTATAATAATAATATTTCCTGGTTTGTCTTGTCTCCTCGTTGTTTGTTGCATACACTATTAGACATAATGTTATCTTAACGTGATAGGGTGTGCCATTCCCCCCCCCCCCCAACATAAATTGAATCCTCATAATTTAAACTTGATAGTGGTAATCAAGGGATTTACATTTAAAAGTACCTTTATTGAGAACCTAGATTATTGAAGTGGATAATAAAATTTCTTTTTCAAAAAAGGGAAAGGTAAATAAAAAGGCCATTTATAAAAAAACATAACTAGGTTTCTAAATATGATAACACTAGTGGAATTTTATAGATATAAAAATGGAGGAAAAATTATTTTCCCAATAATAATAGAGAGTTGGTGAGAACATTGTTCATAAGAAAGTGAATGATCATGTGGAAGTAAATGACCACAAAACCATAATACAATAAAATGGAAAAAGGGCATCAGTTCACCAGAAAAGAACGTAATAGGATAACATTTTTATTTCAAAATAATTTTACAAGAGTTCAGTAATTATTTTACCATCAGGATTGAGAACATGATAAAGTATAGTTTCTTGATTTCTTTCAATTTTATAAGAAAAATTTCATCCTTTTGTTGTGATACTATCGACACTAATTATATCACATATCTTATTCCAATAAATGAATACTGAAGATTAATTTTTATTTCCTAATGAACTATAATCAACATCCAAGTAATCACAAGAATCATAAATTAACAATGAGATATTCCTTATCTATTTTGAAATTAACCAAACCTGAAATGGTTAGCACAAGATAATATAAAATTTAATTAGAATAATCCTTCATACCTCAATCTCTGAAATCTCAACAATAACACCAAAATTTCAACATTAATAATTTCATAAATATCCAACTGTAAAAATATTTAAAATATTCCTGCCCAAGATTGGAAACCAAAGATTATAATAATTTGATCTCAGATTATTCCATGATTAAAATAACATTTATCTCTAAATAATAATAATCACTCATAAAGCCATATACCCAAAATGAATAAACATTCATATGAAATATTTATCGCAAAGATAATAATTCAAAAATATGAACTCAATTCATTCCACAAATAGTTTAACTCTAAATATCCTCATGGATATCTTAACCAGATTTCAAACCCTAAAAGTTTAAAAATATTTGATCCCATAATATAATTGAGACACCGAAAATTAATATACCTAATTCACATATTCCCTAAAAATATTAAAATATTTTCTATAAACTAACATGACTTCTACAAAATTTTGGATTCTTACCAAAATTAACTTAATCATTATCTATCATATCATTTAAGTAGAAAAACAATTTCATACTAGCCATGAAATCACGTAGGCTAGTGGTGGGTATAGCACCCTGATCACACTTCGGTTGTGGGTTCAATCCATGTGACCTTATCAGATGTCATAGATTCTCATAAGAACTGTAGGTTTTCTTTTTTTAGAACTATATTAATTTAATTCCATTATAAATGGAAAAACGTATTTGATAATCAAATTCCTTATTCACCTTGATCCTGTAATGATCCCAAATATATGATGAACATGCTAAACAACGGCGTTAATTATAAAATCACCTTTTAACCACTTGGGTATTCTATTTTTCTTATTTTTTTCACAAAATAAAATAACCATAATTGAATAATATTACCTTAACATCAAGCACATATTAACCCAATGGTTTTTTATCCCTCAATCATAAGTACTTAAATAAATGTCTCTAAAAATTATCCAATTTTCACTACAACACTTTTTAAAGGTTTCAATTCAATCTACCATGTGTTTCTGAATTTTAGAAACAAAAAATAATATTTAATAATCCTTAGTTATTTCATTATTCTAAAAAAATTTAAAATATATCATAATATCATCGATAAAATACCACTATATCATAATGCTGAAAACTTGATTCATAAATACATCATTTATTTATCTTCCTTTTTAAACCTTTAAATCAGATTTATCATCATATCCATTAATACTTCATTCATATAAATCAAATATAAGATTTACTCCCTTATGATTCATCAATATCAACCTAATATTTTTTATTACTTTAAACATATGAAAATATTGCAAAACTGAATTCTAGATATCAATAGTTTCTTTACATTCCCTTTAATTTTTGGCATGGTACCAAACTTCTAGAAAATAAATGGCCATATCCATCATAAAATTTCTATTTTATATGGAGATGGAAAGGTTAATATGTTGAAATAAATTAAAAAAGATACCATGAACAATATATTTTTTAGAGAAATGAAAATTTATTAGATAATTTTAATAGTTTCTTGAAAGTTATTTTAATAGTAATGGAACTATCAAAATCATTTGAACAAAATTTTGAAATAATAGTGAAGATAAAATCATTTTCAAGGGATAAGATATATGTACATGATCACATTCCTTACATATTGATAAATGATGCTTAATATTTTTAAAAGAACAACATTTAAATATGAAATGAATTATTACATGTTAAAAGGAAAATAATCATTAAGGGTAAAGAAAATACCATAAAATATTTTATAATATTTTTTTCCTTCAAGTCCTTTATATCTTAGGTGATTTAATTTGTAGTCAAATTCCATAAATTACCATAATTATCCTTAGAATAATGACCATTATTCTCCATAGCATACTATAATTTGGGGTTGTATAGGAAATTTAACATATTCCTAGATAACATCATAACCAAAAAAGTTATCTAAAACCTCCTCTGATTCAAACCATATGTACCAAATCCTTATACAATTGATAATTTATTTTTAAGTAAGAATACATTTTATTTCATTCATTAATATATTTTAAGGATTATAGTTTTAGATATTTAGGTCATAATTGTTATATAACAAACACATACCTTAAAATTTGGACACTTCCTATTAGTATCCATTTTTCACATAATATAATAGTTTTAAAAAGAAACACGTTTTCTTTTTATGTAATATTTTATTATTTTTAATTTGATTTACTTATTCATACTCAACCTTAATACATATAAAAAACATTTAAAAATGTGATATGATCATAAAAATCCTAGTAAGGGACATAAAAAAGAAATTGATTATCCCATTTTAAATCATGAGATCATAAAATAGGGTTTTCCTTTAATATAATAAAATTTGAGCTCAAATAATATTTTTTTTACTAATGAAATTAGTTTTACATTAAAAATTTGTTTACAAAAAAAATTAAAAGACAACATAAATGAAAAATTATAATCAGAAAGTTTTCTTAGAAAACATGAGAACCCATGAAAAAACATTTTTCTTAAAATATACCTTTTTACCCAAAAGGGGAGTAATCATTACTTTAAAACAAAACATAATTTGATTACTTTTTGAAATTAAATGATTTTCATGAAAACTCATTATAAATCATAAATTTTCCATATAGGTTACTTCTGAAAAAAATTCAAAGAGACCTTAAAATAACCCTTACAAGTGGAATACCTTATATAGTCAAGTTACAACAAAATTCTCTTGAGAATATAATCATAAACCAATGCATTAGAGATCTATATTAAGATCACCTGACATCAGAGCTATATTAGGCTCACCCATCATTCTTAAAAAATTTAAAAAGACTATAAAATTCATGAAACACATAAAATCTTGAATTTACACCACCAAACACATAAAAAATAATTTTAAAAGGATAAGTATTACTTTTTGGAAATTAATATATCTTATTCCTTTATAACCCAATTTTCAAAATTGTAAAACCTATAAAATAGGTAAGGGGGTTTTTATATGATTAAAACATTGATTATTATAATATAATAGATATATTAAATATTGGTTTTGTGTCACAGCCCACCTTCTCAAAGATGATGGAAGATACAACAAAATTTTAGACCCCTCCTTCCTCAAGTTGAAGGAAAGATAATGACCCCCGAGTCCCACATTTAATAGGCCTCAGAGTGGAAACTAACACCAAGGGTATAGAATCTCACGCAAAATGGATGTCATTTCCATTTTATTTAAAAAGATTAAGAGATAAGAGGGTAAATCCAAAACAACTCCAAAGACTGAAAGTAAAAGTGAAGAAAAAAATCCACACCCATATGCATGTTCAAAATAAATTGATACAAAGTATAAGAAAAAATATGGAAGTAAGTACCAAAAGAAAAGAAAAACATCAACAACAACTCTCCTGACATCCAAGATAGTAAGGTCCATCACGTTTATCAATGTCCTCCTAGAAACCTGAAAGCAGTTTTATATACATAGGATGAGTATATAGGTATACTTAGTAGGGAAACCAAAGCTCTCGTGCACAAGTGGGGAGACATTCTAATGCCCCATGAGAAATAGTGATAACCAAAACACCTAGCAAGGAAACTATCCACCCAACCTCACCAAGGCACACTCCATAAATAATAGATGTCAGGTAAGTAATAGTAATAGCACATCGATATTTGGATACCCCGCACCGCTTCCTGACTGGTTATTTAAGACATCCTACGAGTCATACCTCACCCACAGATCCCACAGCAGTCCCACTGCCACCCCAATAATAAATCCATGAGAAACCACAACCGCTCATCCTGCTCGTAGACACCTGGGCTACTACAACAACACATAACCACACCCACAGACACCTGGGTCACAACAACCACCACCACGCTTGAAGACACCTGGGCCAGATCAACCACTATGACGCCTTAAGACACCTAGGCCTCATCCCGAAGACAATACGGAAACAAACCTACCCACTCACACTTGGGACAAGCACCACAACACACCCTTCTTGAGGAGTCTTAAGCTATAATGAACCTTAGGTTTTCAAAGCCAGCCTAAAGAGTCTTGGGCTACCTAGGAGAGGGAGCAGAAATGAGCTAATAACCATCCACTCATAGGAATGTTGGGGAAAACACACTCCCCCATGAAATGGGGGGGGGGGTTCAGTACGAAGTGTTAAACATGGGTGTGGTGTGTATAAGAAACACGAGAAGTAAATTTTATACATATAGCTAAACAAGAACTCATCCCAACATTAGGGTCTTGAAACCAATGACCAGTACACATGCGACCACTTTTTCTGCTACCACTAGATGCACTAGAACACAATAGCCACAACCCGAGCACAACCCATTCCTAGAAAATTGTACCCCATTGTACCAGTTCTCATTATCATGTTTAAAATATTCCATTTAAATATTACTTCACCACCAGAAAACTGACAGTTATAACCATAATCCGGAATAACCACATGGATAAACAACCAAGAAAGAATTTAAGAACTCACTCCTAATTCGCTTGTAAGTAACAACATCAAAAGGGATTCGTGAGATCCATCAAATTACTGGAACCAAACCAAGCCCCAACATACTCGGTCCAGAACATTCAATACCATCTCTACATGGCCCCAGATTCACAAGTCAAAAACCTCTCAACCAGTGATTTCATTCCTCTTTTCATTACCCCATGAACATCAAACAAAACAATCATTCATATCACCAGAACAGAGCAAGGATGTTTTCAGATTTAGCCAAAACCATTCATTATGTTCTTTATTTCTGCTTGGTTAACCAGGGTGATCACACAAGGATTCTTATTAACCAGGAATCCGTTTAATCATCCATTTTTATGTGATTAATTAGTTTCCATGTTATAGTCATTCAATCACAAGATTATCCAGAAAAGCATAGCTTCATTCGTGCACAAGGAAAGACCACCAAAAACCATGATTTTTATTGGACATAAGATCATACAATTCACAATATAAAAACAAGGGTTACACAGCACCAACATCAAATTTCCCATCCATTTATTTTTTAAAAGTTTTTTTATTATCTTCGTTAAAGTCAGTTTCATATCCATCTGAGATAACATCATCATACCCACCATGCATGATGAAAAATAAAGTGAGATGAAGGAAAAACCCCTACTTGGATGATCAAGGGCCAAAGTTTTCTCTTTACGCAAAGAACTGGGGTTGGTGCAACTTGCAGGAAAAGAAAAACCCAAGGCTAAACAGGAAGGGCTCTAGAACGGGTGCACATTTCATCTCCGATGGAAGTCTCAAGGTGCACTAAGAGAAACGAAAAGGAAGAAGGAAGAGAGGATCTCGGCTTAATAAGATTTCACATCCTGAAATCAAGGAGACCATTTGTAACTAATTAAAATTTAAATCATGGCTTGACCATGCGGTTGGTCAGTTTCAAAGATTAGGATAAATTTAGATTCAATAATTATCCTTGGAGATGGTGGAGATAGACCAGTAGATAGTTGTGAGTTGGTAGATTTCCTTTAAACGGAGAAGAACACGTAACATTGGCGAAACTGGAAAACCTGGGAGGCTAGAAAATGTGATAAAGGATGTGATAGGCCACAAATTTAATTAATAGAGGGTCTCCCCATTATTATGGGATTTAAGATATCATTTATAGGATTTAAAATGGCCTTAATCAATTTAAATGATGCATTTAAGACACTTTAATGTCAAAAAGAGGCATTACTGGAGCGAAACTGAAAAGTCAGAGAGACTGGAAATAAATCACGGATGGGTGATTCACCAACACCCTGGCACTGATGCTCATTGATACCACTACTCGTCCAACTGAAATTTTAGAAACTCCTCATTGAGTCACTAATGGTCCCCAGTAAGCCTTGAACATCAGGTTTTGGCAAAAGCATGGACCAGAGTGTCCAGGTCATTACATTAGATACCCCTCAAACTATTATTTACCTCAAGAATTCAGGACTAAACCTAAAGAAAGAGAGGGGTCCAAAAAACCACCTTATAACATACCTCCTAGGGACAAACAAACCTAGAGTTGTTCGAAAGATGGAATAAAATCTCGACATCCAGGAACACCTCTCTCACATCTATTTTCTAAACAAGTGCAGAAACACTACCACTCCTATCCCTCAAGTAACCACACAAACACAAAAATATTACACTGTCAAAACACATGGATTAGGGAGATCCTTACTCCTTGTCAAGATTCTATCCTCTTTAGGTGGAACTAACTCACCCGCACGAGTTTAATCACATCCACATTAATGAGTCTTGATTAGGGATCAGGTCCCCCTCCCCATAGTTAGGAATTTTCACACAAAACAGAGAATAGAGAAAAAACATATCATATAGTAAGTAGGTTTAACATTACATCTTAAGTAAGGCACAAAAGAAAAACATAAGGGAATATCTCCAAATAGATCTGGGTACTGGGAACACATATGTGCCTCCAATTCCCACAAACTCTCCTTGAGGCCTCCTAACCTCCACAACACACTGACCAAGGGAATGGTCTGTCCATGAAGCACATTCTCCATACGATCCTTGATTATCAACAGTTGTTCCATGAATGTTGCATCATCCTCGATATCCAACTCTACCCAGTCTATGATGTGAGAGTCAATGTGTAGATATCGACAGAGATGAGATACATGAAAGGCATTATGGATCCTCTCCAGTGGCGGTGGTAATGCCATCTGATATTACACCTCTACGACTAATCCCAACACCTCGAAGGGTTTGATGAACCTGGAAGAAAGCTTACTCCCCCTTCCAAACCTTAGTTTTCCATGTTCGGGGATACCTTTAAGAACATGTGGTCCCATCCTCGTAATCCAAGGGTCTCCTCCTATGACGGGTATATGACTTTTTCTTATTATGAGTCACCTTCATCCTTTGATGCACAAGATGAACCTTCTCCATCATGCTCTGCACCACCTCTGGGCCAAGAACACCTACCTCCCCAACCTCTGTCTAGCACACGGGTGAACGACATGATCTCCCATACAAGGATTCAAATGGTTCCATTCTAATGGTAGAGTGATAGATATTCACTACTATAAATGAAACATATAACAACGGTAGAAAACCGTTGGTATAGGGTGGAGAACCATTGGTATAAATTATACCAACAGTTTTAGAAACCATAGCCAAGTAAGTCGTGACAATAGACATATACCAACGGTTTGAGATAAACCATTGGTATATGTGAAGAAATATACTCTATACCAACGGTTTATGTAAACCATTGGTATAAATTTCTTATACAACACATATGCCAACAGTTTCAAAACCGTTGGCATATCTTTTTTAGTCTTTCCTTCACCTATATACCAATGGTTTCAACTGTTGGTAAAAAATACATACAGAACCTATACCAATGGTTTAAACCCATTGGTATAGGCTTTGCTATACAATTCACACAGAAGCCTGCTCTGTGTGCTGCTGTGTGAATTGTACAGTATTAAATTCAGAATACAATACAACACCTAATAAAGATACTTAATTAAAAACTGGTAATTAGAAGGATACATAATTTAATAACCAATTATGAATATAATACTTTAAAAACTAAATACGTAATTATATGTGAAACAGAATTAAGAATATATACAAAATTGCATTTTTTATAACACCTACATGATTGAATTCAGAAATTAGAAGCTAATAACTAAAAATAAGGAAATGAATAAATTAATTCAACCAAACACAAATATAATGTCATGGTTTGGGGCGTGTGTCTTTGAACTTAGTGATGATGATACTGGGTGTGTATCAATGAGCATGTGTTGGGGAATATAGTTGTCCTTGGCGTATTAAATGTCATGTGTTTTAGAATATGGGTAGGAGTTCCTCACATGAGAAGTGGATTGTGTGAGTCTAGACCATGGATTGTTGTGCTAAAGTATCAACACAATCCGAATACGTTTGGTTGGTTTTATGTATGCCAGTTTTTTTACTTAAAATGTTGTTCATTTTAAACAAAAGAGAGATAGTTAGAGTGATATCGGTCACACCATCCCTTGGATTAGGGTGGGGTTGACTCATACATGTCACATATGACCCATGGGTCATTCTTCTAAAGTATCAATACAATCTGAATGTGTTTGGTTGGTTTTTCGTATGCCAGTTTTTGTTTTCAGTTAAAATGTTGTCCATTTCAAATAAAAGTGAGACACTTTGAGTGGTACCAGCCACACCGGGACTCGAATTGAGGCTCGGTTGACTCATACACATCATAAATGACCCATGGATTGTTTTGATAAAGTATCACCACAATCCGAATATGTTTTTTTGGTTTTCCATATGTGAGTTGTTTTTACTTAAAACAATGTCCATTTTAAACAAAAGAGAGACACTTAGAGTGATATCGGCCACACCATGCCTCGGATTGAGGCGGGGATGACTCTTACACATCAGAAATGACCAATGGATCGTTTTCATAATGTATCAACACAATTAGAATGTGTTTGGTTAGTTTTTCGTATGCCAATTGTTGTTTTCAATTAAAATATTGATCATTTCAAATAAAGGTGAGACTCTTTGAGTGGTACCAGCCACACCGCACCTCGGATTGAGGCAGGGTTGTCTCGAACACATCACAAATGACTCATGGATCATTTTTTTCAATTATCAATAGAATCCAATTATGTTTGGTCCATTTTCCGTATTCCATTTGTTGTTTTAACTTAAAATTATGTGCATTTTAAACAAAAGAGATACATTTAGAGTGGTACCGGCCACACCGTGCCTCAGATTGATGCAGGGTTGACTCGTACACGAAAAAAATGTCCCATGGATCATTTTATCAAAGTATTAACACCATCCAAATGTGTTTGGTTGGTTTTCCTTACGCCAGTTGTTGTTTTTACTTAAAATGTAGTCCATTTCAAATAAAAGTGAGACACTCTTAGTGGTACCGGCCACACCACGCAACGGATTGATGCGGGGTTGAGTCTTACACATAAAATATGACCAATGGATGGTTTTCCTAAAGTATAAACATAATCTTAATATGTTTGGTTTCTATATTCCAGTTGTTTTTACTTAAAATAATGTCCATTTTAAACAAAAGAGAGACACTTTGAGTGATACTGGCCACACCATGCCTCAGATTGAGGCAAGTTTGACTTGTACACATCAAATATGACTTACGGATCGTTTTCCTAAAGTATCAAAACAATATGAATGTGTTTGGTTGGTTTTCTGTATGCTAGTTGTTGTTTTCACTTAAAATGATGTCCATTTTAAACAAAAGAGAGACATTTAGAGTGGTACCGGCCACACCGTGCCTCAGATTGATGTGAGGTTGACTTGTACATGTAGAAAATGTCCCATGGATTATTTCCCTAAAGTATCAACACAATCCGAATGTGTTTGGTTGGTTTTTCGTATGCCATTTGTTGTTTTCACTTAAAATGGTGTCTATTTTAAACAAAAGAGAGACATTTAGAGTGGTACCGGACACACCGTGCCTTGGATTGATGCAGTATTGACTCATACACGTCAAAAATGTCCCATTGATCGTTTTCCTAAAGTATCAACACAATCCAAATACATTTGGTTGGTATTTCATATGCCAGTCATTTTTACTTAAAACATTGTCCATTTTAAACAAAAGAGATACACTTAGAGTGGTACCGGCCACACCGTGCCTTAGATTGATGCGGGGTGGACTTTTACACGTCACAAATGTCCCATGGATTGTTTTCATAATTTATTAACACAATCATAATGTGTTTGGTTGGTTTTCCGTATTCCAGTTGTTGTTTTCACTTAAAATGTTGATCATTTCAAATAAAGGTGAGACACTTTCAGTGGTACCGGCCACACTATGCCTCGTATTGATGCAAGGATGACTACTAAACTTCAAAAATGTCCCATGGATCATTGTGCTAAAGTATCAACAGAATCTGAATAAGTTTGCTCTGTTTTTCGTATGTCAGTTGTTGTTTTAACTTAAAATGTTGTCCATTTCAAATAAATATGAGACAGTTTGAGTGGTACTGCCACACCATGCTTCAGATTGAGGAGGGGTTGAGTCGTACAGGTCACATATGACACATGGATCGTTTTCCTAAAGTATCAACACAATCCAAATACGTTTGGTCGATTTTTTGTATGCCTGTTGTTTTTACTTAAAAGGGTGTCCATTTTAAACAAAAGAGAGACACTTTGAGTGATACCAGCCACACCATGCCTCATATTGAGTCAACGTTGACTCGTACACATCACATATGACTCATGGATAGTGTTCCTAAAGTATCAACATAATCCGAAAGCGTTTGTTCAGTTTTCCATATGCCAGTTAGGCAAATCTTGCAACAACAGTGATAATATCTTATACTAAAACTATAGACATTATGCATGATGTGAATTCCATGGTGCATGGTTAGGGAAAATCATGATCATTTCTTCTAATATACATCCCTATATGGTTGGTAGATACCTTGTGTGATGGACTTAAATTTTTTACTAACAGTGAGGCATCGTGTTTTTCTATGCCGAACGGGGTTCCGAGCTCTGAACAAGCCCCAGAAGCCTCATAAACCATTATAACATCATTAGGCTTCCATATTTGGTCAAACATAAAGAGCTATAATAAATTAAAAAATATCCATACCAGATTGAAAAACCTTGTTCTTATAGTCTTCCCATTTAAAGGAACTCATCCTGAAGTTCACCTTCAATGGGTGGTAAAAATTTATTTGAGAACAATTTTGTCTGGGGGGGGTGTCTGGGGTCCAGGGGGGCTGTTGGGGGGGGGCTGTTTGGGGTCTAGGGAGGAGGGAGGGGGGGCTGTCTGGGGTCCAGGGCAGAGGGTGGGGGGCTGTTCGGGGGGCTGTCCGGGGGGCTATCGGGGGGTTGTCTGGGGTCCAGGGTGGAGGGTGGGGGTGCTGTCCAAGGAGCTCTCAGGGGGGCTGTCCGGGGGGCTGTCTGGGGGGTTGTCTGCGGTCCAGGGAGGAGGGTGGGGGCTGTTATGGGTGTGTTAATGGTGTTCCAGGCTTTTAAGTTGAACAATACGTCCATATTAAATCAAAAATAAAATGTCATAAATATCTATCAAAAATGTAATGGATCAATCTTCCCCTGATCACCATCACCATCGTCACAGTCGTCATCAGCCTCATACTTGACTCCATCTCTATCCTCATCTTCATCCTCTTCATCGTCTCCATGATCATCCTCAACTTCATCATCTCCCTTGTCCTCATCCTCATCCTCTCCCTCGCCCTCACCTTCATCCTCGCCCTTGATCTCGGCATCACCATCATCCCCAACATCTTCCTCTTCAGCATCCTCATCATCACTAGGATCTTCATCATCTCGACCACCACTATAATTTCCACATGGTGAATTGGATAATGAACCCATCAACAACAAATATGTCTGACAAGTCGTGTTGGCGTCTGGTGGAAGTGATGATGATAGTGCTCTGATCAGTTTTATAAATTATTTCTCCCTCGTTTGAACCTATTCTTCCAACTCTGTGACCCTTTTATCAGACTGTATTGCCTACTCGTTGACTATTTCCAACTCGGTGGTACTAGAATAGATACCTGGAGAGGACCAATACCGCATCGGGACTATATTCTTACCAGGTCGGCAGCGTACTCAACGAGAGTGCTCATCTCCCAAAACCTGATATAAATGATCATGTGGCCCAAAATTGTCAGGATCTTGGGCATCAAGGGCCTCTAAAGCATCCTGTTAAAATATTAATAGATTATTAAATTTCAAAATATATATTAAACTTTGAAATAAAAAAAAATTAAAACTTACAATCTTTTATTGTGTCTGTTCATTAACCGTAGTTCCATCTTTTTTCCTTCTAGTCGAGAAAAACAATTTTTCTCAAGGAAGTCATCCTTCAATATTCAATTTGTTCTTCTGTAATGACATTGAAATAATATAATTTGAAGGTATACTAATATATTCAATAATCAATAAATCACATAATTTACTTAGGAAACAATAAAAAGGGAAAGTCCTAAAGAAAAATTATAAACAACTATATCGTACCAGTTGCCTCTCATGATCTGACATAGTAGTGCGCCCCAAAGTGTAGAGGTATTGCTTTGAATCAATGTTTTTTTTGTTTTTTTCAGAAGATTCCAAAATAATGTTTAATAATAAATAATATAATATTAATGCAAAATATCATAACTGTTGTTTAAATACCTCAAATGGGATTAATACCATAAATTTGGTAGTCTCCCAATGGGTAATCATTTGGTGATATTGCTCTATCGGAAAGTCATCCATGATAGGTACTGTCTCAAACTCCGTGCCCACTCTATCACACCAGCAAACATACAACTCATGCTTATAAGCTCTCCAAAGCACTCATAGCTCCTTTAAACGTATTGGTTGTGCACCCTCATCTTCAGGGAAGTTAAACTGAAGTTGAAACCCAAAAGATTAATTCATAAAAATACAAAATAATACTACAATAAATCCAATATATTTTATACCCATATTTGTGCCCACACATTATCCTTGAATTCATGTGGCAGATGTCTCCATGAGAGAGGGCTGACCAGAATGAAGTCGATGTATTTGGCTAGCGTCGCCAAAAAACCCCGACATTCCTACCTAGGTTTATCAATAATCTTTACATCATCATTGTATTCAGCCATAAACTGTGTCTGGTGGTTCCATATTGCACACAAGCGAGTACACCCCCTCACCCACCTCCTATCAGTAGATGAATCTGTTATTAAAAAAAATATCAGTACAAGTTATAATAAAAATAAATTTTGGTATAATTTTTTTCGAGTTATATCAATATACCTATGGTAGTCAGATCAATGGGCATTACTGGATGTGCAGAAGCTGAAGGAATATCTTATACAGGTGGAGTGTCCCTCAGTGTACACTCCTCAGCCACATACTATGTTAGGGCAGGAGTCGAAGAAGGTGTAATATAATAGCTCGAAGATAATGAACCAGGAGAAAAAGATGATGGAACAGATGTCTGGCTAACTAGTAGTGTAAACATCGGATGCCTAAATATCTCGTGTGTCCCTAATGACACAGAAGGATAAAAAAGAGTTGTAGAAGATACATTTGTGGTAGGGGCATAGTCTAATCAAGTATGACTAGTGGATCGTCTAACTCTCGCACCATGAGCCCTCGTACCACCAACCTCAGTACCGGGACCACCAGATGACCATCTAACTCTGACACCACCCCCTCCCACCACCAGCCTCTGTGTTAGAAGAATTATTAGGCTCCTGGTTGGATATCTCTTATCTAGGGGGTGGATCCTGAAAAAATGTTTAACAAAAAAGTAAACACATGTTATTATAATTTATTGAAATTTATATATTTGAAATAAAATAATCACAACATGGATGAGTGGAGGAATTCCCATCTGTGTCATACACACTCTGAATTATGTAGGTGAGAACACGACTGTATGATTCTATATATTTCCAACCACAACTTTAGATTCACAATCAACTCTGACAATTGAGCTATTGGATCCATAATAAGTAATAAATGGATTGCTTCCTATTGGAGTAGGGATAGTGTCAACATCATCATCAGCATCATCAAAAAACATTCTAGGATTTACTTCAATAATTACACCGAATTTAGGATGACGATGATCTTTGACATAAAAAACTTGTTTCACCATTGATGCCAATACATATGGTTCATCGGTGGCAAGAGTGTGAGTCATATCAATAACTAAAAATCCAAAATCATCAATAAAAGTTCCTCGACTCGTCATTGAATCAAACCATTGACATTTCATCATCGTGACTCGACCGTGCGAGTAATAATACAAAATTATTATTTTCTCCACAACTTCATAATAAGCTACATTTTCAGAATGAGGTCTATTATCTGATGAACTAGCATAACAGTCTATTATGGTAGTTATAAAAACACCATCATGCTGTGTTCTCTTGTACCTTGCTCGTTCAGTGATAATAAATTTGTATCCATTGATCAAAAGTGATTTACAAGCACAAACCATGGTATTAAGACCAAAAACCAAAGCTCTTAATTCCTCAGAAACAGAGTCTGTAGGAAAATTCAATACCCAAAATATAAACAAATAGTAAACTTAATTACATATAATTTTTATTTAGTTATTATAGAAATTTTTTTACCTTCAATTTCAACCAAGAAAAAAACCATTTGCTTTGAAAAGGCTCTTTCCTTCTCAAAGATAAAGAACGATGCTTTCTATATATCAATTCTATATGTTCCCTATAGATAAAAATAATAATAGTTTAAAAAATATTTAAAATTATAAGAGATAAGATAAGAGATACATGTAAAATTTTCTTACTTGATATACTCATCAGACAAATCACAATTGAACAACACTGTGCGATGTTCTATCTTTCGCACTTCAAGGCTTAATGTCGTCAATGTATATGATCCAGGAATTCCTCCTGCCTGAAGAAGTGATGGAAAAATGGGTTCAATTTTCTCATACAGTTATTCTTCATTTCTCATTGGTCTGTTTATTCTCATAGTAAGATCAAATAAATACATTGATCATAAATCCATACATTCTTGAGCCAAGTAATCATTCACAATAGAACCTTCAGGATAATTCTTGTTCCAAACATATGGTTTCAATGTGTACATGCTTCTTTTAATTGGATACATCCAAAAGAAATCAGTGGGTCCTCTAAGAAGTATTTTGATTAGAATATGGACAGTCAGATGCAACATTCATGTAAAAATGATGGAGAGAATATTTTCTCTAACTCACACAAAATTAATGGTGTCTCTGCCAACAGTTTTTTCAAGAAGGATTTGGAAAACTTATTAGCACAAATATCTCTAAAAAAATAGAACAACCGAATAACTAAGACTCTTACATTATTGGAAAAGATATGATGGATTGATATTGGAATCAACTCATTCAAAATGACATGATAATTATGAGTCCTTCAAGATTTCAGCTTCAAATCTTTTTTGATGACCTGTTTTGATACATTGATTGAAAAAACATTCGGAACTTTAATAGTATCTAGCAATTCCAGAAATTGATTTTTTTTCATCAGGTATCATCACATAAGAAGCACATGGAACTTGACATTTATTTTCACTGATACAGACAGGATACAATTCTGGTCTGGTTCCCTAATTTACCAAGTCACTTGAAGATCATTAATCATCTTTTGTCACCCCCTTAACATTTAGAATAAGCGAAAGCAATATTTCACATATATTCTTTTAAATGTGAATTACGTCTAAGCAATGATGTAACAAGTTGGTTGACTAATACGATAAATCAAAGAATATACTCTTCTTATTCCAATTGTAACAGGTATCATTGGAAACATTTTCCCTATTCCTAGATTTCATTACACCCTTCCCAAATTAATAACTGAAATATTTCAATTCATTAAGCACATTAGTTACAGACATACGCTGAGGTGGATTGTTAGTCTCCATGGTATTGTCAAATCCTTAACGATTGTTTCTATATGGATGTTTCATTGGAAAGAATCTTCGATCTCCCATAAAACTAAAACTACAATGATATTTCAGTATTCTCGATCAATTATTCTTCATACAAACAGAACATGACAATTTTCCTTTTGTGCTCCATCCAGACATCATTTCATAAGCAGGAAAATCATTGATCGTCCACATAAGCGCTACACGCATCTGAAATATGTCTTTAGAACATGTATCGTATGTGGGCACACCTATATCCCAAAGAATTTTCGACTCTTTTATTAAAGGTTGCATGTATACATCTATATCATTGTAGGGATCAGAAGGGCCAGATATCAGTATACTCAAGAAAGTGTAAGGCTTTTTCATACACAACCATGGGGGAAGGTTATAAATGTGTATGAAAACCAGCCATGTGCTGTGCAAAGTAAGCATCTACCCAAATGGATTAAAACCACCACATGAAAGAATCAGTATCACATTATGCAGGTCGGCTGCAAATTCAGGATATCGAGAATCAAATCTCTTCCATGAAAATCCATTTGCAGGGTGAACCAACTCTTCGTTATTCTTTTTTCTCTCAGTGTCATGCCATCACATTTTTACTAATATTTCATCATACATGAAAAGGTTATGTAATCTAGGGATCAATGGAAATTTCCACATTACTTTTTATGGCACATGAGATGGTGTTCCATCATCTTTTAGCTTCTATCGGGAGGTTCCACATTTGATACAATCATTTCTTTTAGCAGTTTCCTCCCAAAATAAGTTGCAATCATTCAGGAAAACATGATTTTTTTTTGAGAATCCAAGTTCATCAACTAACTTCCATGCCATATAGTGTTTTGAGGGAATATCAACATCATCTAGAAGTAAGTCCTTCAAGAAGGTAAGAATGTAATCGATTTTAGTATTTGAAATCCCACACATAGTTTTCCCATGAAACAATCGGATTAAAATTTTCAACTTTTTCATTTTACTACATTTCCGATATACTAGAGTCGTCGCAGCATCATTCAATTTTTTCAACCTATCAACATCATCATTTTCATTGGACGAATCATGTGTTCTTGTATCGAAATATTCTTGGTTGGAAATCATTTTCTTCTCATGATGCTGAATAAATGGAAACTGATCATACATCAAACTCTCCAATTCAGTCCTATCATTTGGATCATCAACATTTTGCGATTCCATTTTCTCTCCATTTTGATACAACACATAATAGTTTGTTTGAAAACAATATTTGGTTTTATGATAGCTAACTTCTTCACGAATCAACCAAGGTCTTACAACACAAGTAGAAAATTGGTAGTGTATGTGACCACTATCAAAATCCTTGTCAAATAAAAAATCTAAAAAGCTGTTCAAATTATTTTGAAAATCGGTTGAAATCTGATCAGTTTCATACATCCAAATTCTATCCATTCTGTAAAAAAATTGCAATAATTAATTTCAAATAAATTCAATAATATTTATGTTTAATCAAAAAAATATTTAGGTAAATGATAATTTTTTACTTTATATAAAATCATGACTGACACATTACTCTATGTGAGAATCATATTAAGAAACACAAAAAATACAGTGTATATAATAAAATAAGATACAAAATTTCTAATGTCTATATTCAAGGATTTCCCAGTAAGATATTGGAATTGGATCAAGGAATACATAATCTCTAAGGGTCTTGTTTGGTGTACATGATTTTTATACTCTAACTTCTTTAGGGAGATCAGGATGAGGAGTAGGATGAGGATCACATCAAAAGTAGTTATGGCCTCATCAAGTTTCACCTTAACCATGGATTAAAGTATCCTAGGTTTGGGGTCATAGATCATAGGTTGGTAGGGTGTATTCATTGAATCATGTCCCAATTGATTTTGGAGTGGGACCTTCAATAGTTATATGTATGTATTTGATTAAAAACACCTCTAAAAAGGATATCCAGGAATTGTGACATCCCAAACCCAGATGCCACTAATTAGTGACCCGAACCCAGATGGCCACAAGGCCTCAAGAACATCTAACAAAATTCCAAATGTTATTGAATAATAGTTAGATCCTTTGGTGTGTATGAGGGAGACTATTCCCTCATTACCTAAGGTGCACAATTTTAATATTATCAGTTAAAAATTAGAATAAAGATAACAATGGGAAAATATTGGAAATGGATGAAAATAACCAAATCTATAAGACCAACTAATAACAGAATCATAAACCAAATGATGGTAATGTATATCATGTATCAAGAAGAAAAACATGGTTATAACTATTAGGAAGTAGTACTATACAAGAAGCTCAATAAATTCTAAAATTTGACCTTTCTTCTTGAGCTACAACCCAATCATCTACTACATGCTCCATCCTATGTCATGTGAGTACTCATGCATATGTAAAATGGTGATTCCCCTTATCTAAACATATAATCATGTAGTTTATCTAGGTATCCAATGTCATCTTGAACAATGTGTGAGATAGAATTCATGTAGGTGACCACCGAGAGGTCTATAACTATCCAGTCTATTTATATGACATTTTAATATAATGATATAATAAATTAAAGTGACAAATAAAAAGTCTAAAAGGGTTTTCTATGGTTCCAGAGAAAAAATCTAAAAGGGTTTTCTAGGTTAAATCAAAAAAAAATATATACACATCAAAATCATAACTTAAAACTGAAATATTAGATATATAACAATAAAAATAAGGTACCACTTAAGAAAATACCTAATTTGGGATGGTTCGGAAGAAGATTCAGCAGCTTGGATGGGGGAATCCAAGATTCCAACTGTTTGGATGGAGGAACTGAGATGATCCCGAGAGAGGTGATGTCTGAATGGGAGAGAGGTGCTCTGATCGCGGGGGAGAGGTGTTTTCTGAATGGGGTTGAGATGCTCTGATCGGGGGGGAGGTGTTTTCAAATTAGGGTTCTGTCTGAATGGGGGAGAGGATAAGGTCTGTGCAGGGTTATTGGGGCAAACCACTACCAACGGTTTTTAAGAACCGTTGGTAAAGGGGGGGAAATTTAGAACCTTTTAGCAACGGTTCACTAGAACCATTGGTAAAGGTTGTCCTGCACCCGGTTTTACCAACAATTTAAGCAAACCATTGGTAAAACTCTTATATACTAACGGTTTAAGAAAATCGTTGGTATATAAGTGTTGGGATAAACCCCTATTCTAGTAGTTATTGTTGTAAAAAAACTCTAACATAGTAAAGTGTCAAACCCATGATCCTCTGAAGTCCAAAACACATGCTCGCAACATATCCTCCAACGTCTGGATGGTCCTCTCTATCTGCCCATCTGTTTGGGAGTTGAAAGCAGTGCTAAGGCATAATTGGGTTCCAAAATCACACTATAACCCCTTCTAGACTCGTGAAGTAAAGCATGTATCCTAATCTGAAATGATGTTTTTGGGAAATCCATGTAGCTACACAATTTCACCCGCATACTTTTGTGTTAATGCATCCACTACTCTCGACTCTTTAACCACTAAGATGTGAGCTGATTTTATCAATAGGTCCACCACTACCCAGATGGCATCACAACTTCCCTCAGCCCTGGGTAGTCCTATGATGAAATCCATCGAGACGTCTTCCCACTTACACTCTGGAACATCTAAGGGATACAATAGATAGTCAAGAACATGGTTTTCAGCCTTCACCTTCTGACACATGAGGCACTTTTCCACAAACTCTTCCATTGCCCGCTTTACTTTGGGCCACACAAACTTTCCTCACTAGCCCCAATACATCTTGGAAACTCTTGGGTATACCACCAGGTCTGATCTATGGAACTCATGGATAACTCCCTCGTGCATCGTCTATGGGACAAACAACTTCCCATAGAAAAGAATCTAATTCTGACCTTCCTCCGACCATCCTTCTGGTGCATCACACTGGATAACATGATCAAACACCACTTAGACCTATGAGTATACCCACTGATACTCTTCCACATAATATAACAAGGAATATTTCACTTTCATCTGAAATAGAAAACCTCTACCATATTCCACTTTCACACCCAAATGAAAAGATGATAACTCATCCATTAGTTTCCAACCATCTGCTGACTCCTGAACCATATCCTTTTGTGACTTCCTACTCAGGCCATCATCCACCACATTCCCCTTTCCTGAGCTATAAGAGAGCTCGTAATCGTAATCCTGAATGAACTCTATCTACCTTCTTTGTTGCTAGTTCAGGTCTCACTAAGATAAAACATACCTCAATATCTTGTGATCTGTGAAGACCATGAAGCATTCCCCTATGAGGTAATGCCGCCGCGACTTTAGTTTGAAAATAGTTTCTGCAATATCCAGATCATGGGTGGAATAGATATGTTCATGAGGAAAAAACCTCCCAGACCTATAATAGATCACTCCCCACTGCTGTATCAACACATACCCCAAGCCTAGCCCAGAAGCATCATAGAACACCTCAAACATCACCCCTTCACCTGGAAACCTTAGTACTAGGGCACTAACTAGCTTCCCTTTCAGATAACTGAAATCTATCTAACACTGCTCACTCCATACAAAAGCCTGGTATTTTCTAGTCAAGGTTATCAAAGGTGCTACAACTCAAGAGAAGTTGGGTACGAACCTTCGGAAGTAACTTGTCAGTTCTAGGAAACTACGAACCTCTGCCACATTCTTGGGTGCTTCCCAAGAAACAAATTCTCCATCCATCGACGGGTCAACTGCTATTCCCTACTAGGATACCATGTGTCCAAGGAAGTGCACTAATTGTGTCTAGAACATGAACTTGGACAACTTCTTGTTGAGTAGGTGGTGTTAGAGGACCTCCAAAACTATCCTTAGATACTCGGTGTGATCCTCCTCTGACCTTGAGTAGACGAGGATGTCATCGATGAACACAACCATGAACAGGTCTAGATACTCACATAAAATATAGTTTATGAGCCCCATGAACACATCTGGTGCATTCGTAATGCCAAACAACTTGACCACAAAATCAAAGTGCATGTACCTACACCTGAAAGCGGTCTTCAAGATATCACCCTCCTTCACCCTTAACTAGTGATACTCAGACTATACCTCGATCTTATAGAACAAACATGCCCCCTTCAATAGGTGAAAAAGGTCGTCGATCCTCAAGAGGTGGTAATGGTTCTTGACCGTCACCTGATTCAGTCTCTGGTAGTCTATGCATACCCTGAGACCACCAGCCACCTTCTTTATGAATAAGACTGAAGCACCCCATGGAGACACTATTGTTCAGATAAAACCACTCTTCATCAGATCATCAACCTGAATCTTCAACTCTCTCAACTCAGAATGCGCCATCCGATAGGGAGCCATCCCAATCGGATGGGCACTGAGTTGTGTGTCTATCCCAAACTCAACATCATGTTGAGGGGGTATATTCACAACCTCCTCAGGGAAGACGTCCAAGAACTCACTGAAAATCCCTGGAATTTCTACCATATCTGATTCTGCCAATTCCACCAATAGCTCGGCTAACAAAGAAAGAAGGGGCTCCACACGCTTACTTCCCTCCTAGAAACCCCTCTCACCAATGAAAGCTACACACTGGCTTCCCATATCTGAGAATGAGAACCTTATATAGAAGAATTTTATAATAGTGTGCATGGAAAACATCCAGTCAATGCCAAGGATGACATCACATGGTTGCATTTTCAGCGAAACAGATCTCCACATGATTGATGGGGCCCCAACATAAGTCTGCTTCCTCGAAAAACATCCAACAGGCTGGTTTGACCTCTAACTAGTGTTTTTAACACCATGGTCATGGAAAGACTCTCTATGTATAGACACAAGGCATGGGATAGATTGGATGAAACAAATGAGTACGAAGCTCCTGAATCAATCAAGGCACATGCAAGGATACTAAAAAAAACTGATTGTACCTTGAATGACCTCTGGCTTTCATGGAACTACTGCCTCTGTGGCGTGCAATTGCCCATGCCCAAATCCTATTTCCCTCAGCTATTTTCCACCTCCTCGACCACACCCTAGTTGAGGTCCCTAAGGAGTGCGATGTGGTTGGCCTCCTCCGACACCATATTCCGTCGGTGGAGCGGGAGCTCGCTGCAACTGCTACTACTGTTGAAAAGGTCTAGCTAGAAACTATTGTTGATGAGGTGGGTGATAAATATGCCCACCCCCACCATACTAAACTCAGGTAGGGAATTTATTTTGAAGATTCCCATGACTTCTATAGATAAAGAACCTCGGACTGAGGCTCATGGAGAAAGGGTGAGGAACAAGAGACCAGAAATGGAACTACTGAGGTGAGCTCCCCGTCGTCTAAAACCTTGAAGGCCCCGATGTTGGTGGCTGGCTACTGACGGCCTTCCCCTTCGACAAGCTCAACTGTCTCCCCTCTCGCAGCATGCCTCCAAGTGTTTTCATCCTCTCCACTACTTCATCCTTATTCTGAACATCCATGTACATTGTCAAAGTGAACAGAGTAACATCATACTGAAGAGAAGGTCGTAGTACCTACTCTAAGCGTCTTTCCCATGACTCCTCATCTGGGAAGAGTTCTGGAGAGAAATGAAGGAGATGCTTGAACTTGATCTCTAACTACCTTATCGACATACTCCCCTTCTAGATGAAGAACAACCCTTTCCTCCTATCATCCTTTATTGTGGAAGAATGGAATTCCGCCCGGAGGTCCTTCTCAAAGTCAGCTCAAAAAACCTCAGTATCCATCCACTCACCAAGGTATAGCTTCCACCACTAATGCACCGCTCCCCACATCAGGCGCATATCCAGAAGAACCCATTAATTTTTCGGATCTTGGATCAATCTAAAAGATATCACTATCACCTCAAGACTGCTCTCTGTCTCCTTGTCCGAGATGATACCCTCGTACTTTCTTAAAGCCTACCACTGGAAGGCACAAAGCATTTTCTACCACTAGACATCCTCCTCCTCTTGTCCATCCCTCTAATAATCAACCAATTCAACCTATTGGACCTAAACTTCACGCACTACTCATGGACGTCGTCTGGGTTCCATAGCTAAAAGATAACCAAAGAATTCCTAAGTCCGAGTAGTAAGGAATTTACTAAGTGTTTTCTTTATTATTTATTTCTATTTTCTTTAGACACCCCAATTTAAGCAGGAAAACAAGTCATTATGATTCATGTAACTTTCCTAGGGTATCCACCCTAAAATCAGTGTAGCCACACTTGGTCATTCGGTAGGTCCAGAGTCCGTTAATCGGATCACAGGGGTCCCAAAAATCTCCTGCCCTAGCCGGTCTTCCCTATCCGATTTGACACACCAAGATTTCCTAACACTATTTCCCTAACATTCCAAGAAATCCTCATTGTGCCTAACCCAGAACTCCATCCTATCTCTCAACCATAAACTCTGATACCATTTTTTCATGACCAACCTTTTCCAAGAAAAGGGAAGGGACAACAAACTGCCAGACCCTTCCTTCCTCAAGTTGAAGGAGAGATAATGACCCCCCAAGTCCTGCATTCAATAGGCCCTAGAGTGGCGACTAGTACCAAGGGTATAAAATCTCATTTAAAATGGAATTCATTACCATTTTTATTTAATAAGATCGAGAGATATGATGGTAAATCACAAAAAAAAATCCAAAGACTGAAAGTAAATTAAATCCAAAAATCCACTCCCATATTCATGTTCAAAATAAACTCATACAAAGTACATGAAAAAATCTGAAAGGAAGTACCAAAAGAAAAGAAACACAGCAATGGAAATTCTCCCGATGTCCAAGTAAGGTTCGACATTATCCTCAAAGTACTCTTGGAAACCTAAAAGAAGTTTTATATACATAGGGTGAGTATTCATCTATACTCAGTAGGGAAATCAAAGATCATATGAACAAGTGGGGAGACATTCTAATGCCCCGTGAGAAATATAGATAACCAAAACAGCCAACAAGGAAACTATAAAACCAGACTCACCAAGGCACACACCCTAAATAATGCAAGTGTAGTACGTAATAGTAATAGATCATTGATATTTGGGTACCCCTCACCACTTCCCCACTAGTTATTTAAGACGTCCTACACATCAGACCTCCCCCACAGAACCCACTACAGTCCCACTGTTTCCCCAACAACAACCCCATGGGGCACCACAACCATGCATCCCACCCATAGACACCTGGGCCCCCACAACCACACATAACCACACCCATAAACATCTAGGCCACAATAACCACCACCACACCTGAAGACCCCATGTCCAGAACAACCACTACCATGCCCGAAGACACTTGGGCCTCATCCTGAACACACTTGAGAAACAAACCTGCCAGTACAAACTTGGGACAACCTCCACAACACACACTAATTGAAGAGTCTTGGGCCATAATGAACCTTATGACATCACATCCTACGCTAAGGGTCTTGGGTTACCTGGGAGAGGGAGAAAAATAAGATAATAACTATTCACTCATAAGAATGTTGGGAAAACACCCCCCCCCATGAAATGGCGGTGTTCAGCACGAAGTGCTCAATATGGGTGGGGGTGCGTATAAGAAACATAAGAACTAAATTATATATACATAGGTAAACAAGCACTCATGCCAACCTAAGGGTCCCAAAACCTATATCCAGCCCACATGCGATCGCTTTTGATGCTACCGCTACAAGAACAACACCAAAACAACCACAACCAGAGCACAACCCATTCTTGGAAAACAGTCCCCCATTATACCAGTTCTCATTATAAATTTTAAAATATTCCATTTAAATATTCCTTCACTACTGGGAAACAAACAGGCATAACCATAATCCAAAAACAACAACAGGGAGAAACATCCAAGCAAGCGTTTAAGCACTCACTCTCAGTTTGCTCATAAGTAACAACATCAAAAGAAATATATGAGATCCTAAAAGTAGTAGAACCAAAACAATCCCCAACATACCTGATCTATAACATTCACCGCTATCTCCAAATGACCCCAAATTCAAAGCCAGCAACCTCTCAACCAGAGATTCCATTCTTCTTTGCATTACCCCACAAACATAGAACCGAACTATTGAAATAGTGGGTTTCCTAGACCCAACTATGCAGTAATTTTGATTATCATATCATGTGTATAGTAATTTATACATTATTTCATCTTACCATTATAGTGTATATGTTTCTGATTCCACTATTGTTATGGTAATGTCCCAATATTAATTGTCGTATCGAAAGGTTATAGAAGATCCCACGCTATAATGAGAACCTTGAGATAATGTGGAATTAATATTTAATATATGTTCTATGGTCTAGGTACATCTTACTAACTGGACACAGTAGGTGTTTGACTATCAGGTGTTGGGGGCTCATAAGAATTGATAATTCTTCTCATGAAGTTCTCACATGGTGATCTATAGTACTGAGATCATGAGGACAGACCTTCCAGTAGGAACACCACATGTTTGGGTGTCACTCATCATATCTGTCTATGAATATGTGTATTGGTCTCTTGAATTGATACCATTGCCAATGTATACCATTTGATTATGTACTTTTATGCGAGGAAAAACTATGGTTTTGAAATCATGGCTAGGTAGATTATATTGGGTGCGTCGTTGGTGGTATGACTTTGGTTGAATGGTCAAGAAATAATCTGTTGCTTCCAAGTTTAGGAATTTTTATATCTCAGGGATGGTTGACCAGGATGGTTTTACCTTTATAAGTCTTTGGCCAAAGCAGTCAAAAGGAAAATTCATTCAAATAGATCAAAAAATAATAAAGCAAGAAAAGGGCGATGACACAAGATTGAATCTTTATTTATGAGATATTTAATGAAAAAAAATTATTGTACATAGTTTGGAGATCGGTTGTCATTCCTATGAAAATCCTCATCTCTTTAGGGTCCTTGATGGGTTGTTAGACTCCAATCTTGGTATATTTATTTTCTTCACTGCTGTCGAGATAACGACTAGAGGGTCACACACAATAGCATATTCAAGAATCCTCCCTTTTCAGTTGAATAGGTATTTGGACATGGTGGGACCCACCATGGAGTCTGAGTGTTGTCCATGTTTTTGATCACCAAGAGAATTAAATAATTTCAGTAACATTCAAGTTATTAATATTTGGGATTGAATTTAATTAATGTTTTTACATGTTTAGTAAATATGAGATAATATTAATCGAACGAATATTATTCTAATATTCAAGGTTAGTTTAATATTAAATGGGATAATGAGTCAGGTTAAATGGATTGATTTTTTTATCATGTATTATATTCTATACATATCACAAGTATGTTATATAATAATAAATAAAATTTATGTAGTTTAGTTTTTTGAAATTATTTATTTAGTGGATGTTGAAATAAAAAAGGGTCAGGGAACCCTTTCGGGTATAACAACATCATTAACTTTTCCACCCCTTCATTCCTTAAATGTCCATTTATTATCTTTATTGAAGTTGGTTTCATTTAAATATCGAGGGAACATCATCATAAACACTCGCATGATGAAAAAATAATAGGAGATGGAGGAAGAAAACATACATGGATGATCAAGGATCGAAGTTTTATCCTCACACCAAGAACTGGGGATACACAACTTAGAGTAGAAGAACTCAAGGACTCCAAGGATGAGCGGGAAGGGCTCCATCACAGGCACATGATTTGTCTCTGGAGGAATTCTTGAGGTGCACTAAGGGAAAAATAAAGGAATAAGGAAGAGAGGATATCGACTTAAGAAGAGGCTAGATCATAAAATTAGGTAGATGATTTCAATGTACATAAAAGTCAGACCGTGGCTTGACTACATGGCTCGGTGGTTTAACACGTTGTGATTTATTGAGAATTAATAATTCTTCTAGAAGATGGTGGAGATAAAAGCAGTGAGTTCATATATTTTCTGTATACATAATAAAACTTGTAACAGGGGGGAACTGAAAAACACATAAAGCTGGATAACATGATAAAGGTGTGATAGGCCACACATTTTGGTAACTCAAAGGATGCCCATCTCATGGGTGTTTAAAACATCTTTTATGGGACTTAAAATCATCTATAAATAATTTTAAAATGGGTAAGAAGTCTTAACAGATGGTTTATAGGTAAACTAGGGAAAGATCCCGAACACCCTATGGTGGCACCATTTGGGTGTGGCACTGATCGGTGAGACCGATAGTTGGCACCGATGGGTGAAACCATGGTGGCACCTTGCCACAGACACCAATGCCCTCTTGAATCACTGATGATGTCCAATACACACCAAACACTAGAAATTGGAAAAGTATTGGACCGGGATGTTCTGGGCTATTACATTAGATACCTCTAGAACCATTCTCATCCTCAAGAATCAAGACTAAACGCAAAGAAAATATTAGGGTACGAACAACCACCTCAGAAGATACCTCTCTGGTAAAAATCACCCAAGAGTTGTTTGAAAGTCAGAAAAAACCTCTACATCTACGATAATTTCTCTCACATCTATCTTTGGAAAAACTACAGAGACACTACCACTCTTCTCCCCCAAGTAACCACACAAACATCAAAAGCCACACAACACAAACATATGGATTAGGGAGTTCCTTCCTCTTTCTCAAGATATTATCCACTTTGGGTGGCACTGACTCACCCTCAAGGGTTTAATTGCATCCACCTTAATGCATCTTGATTAGAGATCAGGTCACATCCCCATAGTTATGACTTTTCATACACATTCAAAGAACTAGTGAAATAACCCATATTATAGCAAATAAGGTCAAGCATCCCATCACATAAAAGAACAGGGAAAACACAAGATCAAAACTCAAAACAACTCTAGGTACTATACACGCATCATTGACTCTCATTCCCATGTACTCTCCACAAAGACACTATGCCTCCGCAACACATGAACCAAGGGAATGGTCTATCCATGAAGCTCCTTCTCCTTACAATCCCCGATTCTCACTGGTCATTCCATGAATGTTGCATAGTCCTAGATATCCAACTCTCACCATTTGGGGAGATTGGATTCATTGTGTAGATACCAACAGAGCTGAGATACATGGATGACGTTGTGGATCCTCTCTAGATACGGTGGTAACACCAGCAGATACACCACCTCGCCAACTAGTCTCAACGCCTTGATGGGTCCAATGAACCTGAGAGAAAGCTTACTCCCCCTTCCAAACCTCCACTATCTACACCGAGGGGAGACCATTAAGAACATGTGGTCCCCAACCCCATACTCCAAGGGTCTCCTTCTATTATTAGCATATGACTTCTTCCAGACCTAAGCCTCCTTTATCCTCCCATGCACAAGCTGAACCTTCTCCGTCGTTCTCTGTAGCACCTCCAGGACAAGAACACCTGCCTCCCCAATCTCTGTCCAGCACACGGGTGAATGACATCATCTTCCATACAAGGATTTAAACAGTTTCATGCCAATGGTAGTGTGATATATATTGTTGTAGGAAAAATCCACCAGCGGAAAGTGTCGTACCCACAATCCTATGAAGTCCATAACACACACTCGCAGCATATCCTTCAATGTTTGGTTGGTCCTCTCTGTCTTCCCATCCATCTGAGGGTGGAAAGAAGTGATAAGGCATAGTTGGGTTAAAAAAGAACGTTGTAATCCCTTCCAAACTCATAAAGTAAAGTGTATATCCCAATCTAAAACTATTGTTATGGGGACTCTATGTAGTCGCATGACTTCACCCATGTACTTCTGCACCAAAGCATCCATTGTACTTGAGTCCTTAACCTCTAAGAAGTGATATGATTTAATCAAATGGTCCACCACTACCCATATGGAATCATAGCCTCCCTCAGATCTAGGTAGTTTTGTGAATAAATCCATTGATACTTCATCCCACTTCCACTCGGGAATTTCTAAAGGCTGCAACAGACCGTCAGGAACACAGTGTTCAGCCTTCACCTGCTAACACATTGTGCACTTTGCCAAAAACTCTGGCACTACCCGCTTCACTCCGGTCCACCAAAACTAACCTATCAAACCCTGGTACATCTTGGAGACTCCTGGATGTACTATCAGGGGTGAGTTTTGGAAATCACCGAGAACTCACCCATGCATCGTCTCTAGGAAAAACAACTTCTCATGGAAAAGAATATGATTCTGACTATCCTCTAACCATCCCTCCGAAGCATCACCCTGGCTAACAAGACCACACATTACTTCAACCTATGAGTCTCCCCACTAAGACTCCTCCACCTGTTTTACCAAGGTAGACTGCATTGTCATCTGAAATAGACAGCCCCTACAATCATCCACTCTAATGCCCAGATGCAAAGTATCCAAATCCTCCATTTATTTCCAATCATCTGCTGAATCACTAACCACTTCCTTCTGTGACATCTAGATCAATAAATTGACCACTAAGTTCCCCTTTCCTAATTTGTAGGAGATCTCAAAGTCGTAATCCTAGAGAAACTCTATCCACCTCTGCTGCCACAAGTTCCGGTCTCACTGAGAGAGGTCATACCTCAAGCTCTTATGATCTGGGAAGACCGCGAATCATTCCCTGATGAGGTAATGTCGTTATAGCTTCAGCGCGAACACAACTACTACAAGCTCCAAGTCGTGTCTAGCATAGTTGTGTTTGTGAGTTAGTAACTTACTAGACTTATAAGAGATCACTCCATGCTGCTACATAAGCACACATCCAAATCCTAGACCGAAAGAATCACATAACACTTCAAACATTACCCCTTCCTCTAGAAACCTCATCACCTGGCACTGACCAGCTTCCCCTTCAGATAACAGAAAGTCTCCTGGCACTGCTCACTCCATAAAAAAGCCTGGTATTTTCTGTTCAAGGCCATTAAAGGTGTTGTAACTTGAGATAATTCAGGTATAAACATTTTTTAGTAACCTTCTCATCCCAAGAAACTAAAAACCTCTACCACATTCTTGGGTTCTTCCCAAGAAACAACCACTTTGACCTTCGATGGGTCTACCACTACTCCCTGCTGGAATACCACAACTCCAAGTAATTGCACCTCTCATGTCCAGAACATTCTCTTGGATAACTTCTCATAGATCTGGTGGTGTTGGATGACCTCTAAAACTATCCTTATATGCTCAAGGTGATTCTCCTATGATCTTGAGTAGATCAGGATGTTGTCAATGAACATGACTACAAATCAGTCCAAATATATGTGGAAAATAGATTTCATGAGCCACATGAAAAAAAACTGGTGTGTTCATAATGTCGAATAGTGTGACCACAAACTCAAAGTGCCCATATATGTACCTGAAAGTAGTCTTCGAGATATCACCCTTCTTCACCCTCAACTAGTTATATCCAGACCATAGGTCGATCATAGAGAACCAACCTTCCCCCTTTAACTGATCAAAAAGGTCATCAATCCTCAGGAGGGGGTAATGGTTCTTGATCATCACCTGATTCATCCTTTCGGTACTCTATGAACAGCCTAAGACCATATTATGCTTTCTATGAAAACAATACTGGATCACCCCATGGAGATGTTCTTAGTCAGATGAAACCCTTCTTCATCAAGTCATCAAAATAAATCCACAACTCCCACAACTCAGAAGACACCATCCGATAGGGATCCATCAAAATCAGACGGGCATCAGGTTGTAGGTATATCCTAAACTCAACATCATGTCGAAGGGGTAGAGTCACAAACTCTTAAGGGAGGACATCTAGGAACTCACTAACAATCCATGGAACTCCCACCATCTCTGAGTCTCCTGACTCCACTAACAACTTGGCTAACAATGAAAGAAGTGGCTTCACTCACCGTCTTCCCTCCTGGAAACCCGGCTTGCCAATGAAGGCTACACAATGGCCACCCATATCTAAGAGCATGAACCTTCTCCGGAAGTAGTCAATAATAGAATTCATATAAAATAGCCATTTGATGCCAAGGATGCCATAATATGGATGCATCTGCAGCAGAAAGAGATCCCCAATGGACCAATGCTGCCCTAAAATCCTTTTGTATCCCCGAAAAACATCAAACAAGCTAGTTTGACCTCCAACTAGTGTGCTCAGCACCAGGGGAATGGAGATTATCTCTATTTCTAGACTCAATGGATGGGATAGACTGGGTGCAAAAAAGGAGTGTGAAGCTTCTAAATCAAACACGGCACAAGAAATAGTGCTAAACAAAATGATCGTACCTAGAATGACCACTGGACCTACTGGAATAACAGCCTCTGCAGCATGAAACATCCCACACCCAACTCCTCTGCCACTCGGTTGTTGGTCTCCACCCCAAACATGACCTGGTCACGGTCCCTGAGGAGAACCCTGAGGTCAGCCTCCTCTGGCACTGTCTACCCTCAGTGGAGTGGGAGCTCGCTACCCCTATTGCTACTACGGAAAGCGTCTAGCTGGAAACTAATGTTGCTAAGGTGGGCGTTGAACCCGCCCACCCATAAAGTACTGCACTCGGTTAGGGAAATGATTTTGATTATGCCCACAGATCCCACAGATAAAGCTCCTCGGTTCTAGGACCATAGAGAAAGATCGAGGACTGGGAGAGAGGAACTGAAACTACTGAGGCCTGCTCCCCATCAGCCTAGACCTGGAAGGCCCCGATGTTAGAGGCCTACTTCTAACGGACTTTACATTTGATGAGCTCAACTAGATCCCATCTCACGAAACACCTACCAGCATGTGGATCCTCTCAACTACTTCAATATTCTTCTGAACCTCTAAGTATGTCTGTAGAGTGAATGGAGGAACATCATACTGAAGAGAACGTCAAAGTGCCTCCTCTAAGCGTCTTTCCCGCAAATCCTCATATGCGAAGAGATCTGGGGAAAAACGAAGGAGATCATTGAACTTGGTCCCCAAATCCCTCACTGTCATACTCATTTGTGGAATGGAGAGCAGCTCTTGTCTCTTTTCATCCTTCATCATGGAAGAAAGAAATTACGCCCGGAGCTCCTTCTTGAAGTCAGTCCACAAAACCTCAGATTCCTTATTTTTCCCCAGATAGTTCTTCCACCGCTAATGTCCTGCTCCCCTCATATGGATCGTGACTAGAGAAAATAAATACTCTACCAGAGCCCATATCAAGATGAAAGTTATCACCAGCTCCTCGATCCAGCTTTCCATCTCTATATCCAAGACGATACCCTCGTACTTCCTGATGGTTTTCTGCTGGGAGGCACAAATCATCCTTTGCTACTGGTCATCCTCCTCCTCTCGATCATCCCTCCACTGATAAGAAAAATCAGCTTGTTGGGCCTCGATCAGCCGCAATACTTGTGGATGTCGTCCAGGTGCCATAGCTATAACATAAACAAGGAATACCTAAGCCCGAGTAGTGTAGAAGATTCCCTTTAAATTTTTCTTAAACTTTTTATTTATTTTAAACCCCCAAATCACCCAAGATGCACAAGAACACCAGTCCTTATGATACATCTTCCTTCCCTATGGTATATACCCTATAATCAGTGTTTCCCCCCTTGGATTTTCGGTAGGTCCAGAGTCCTTGCATCGAATCATGGGGGACCCTAAAATCTTGTGTCCTAGCCAGTCCTCCTTGGACTATTTCACGCACCAATATTGTCTAACACTATTTCCCTACCATCCCATGAAATCCTCACTATGCCTAACCCTGAACTCCATACTATCTCTCAACCATAACCTCCTTTGATACCATTCTGTCATGACCCTCCTTCACCGAGATGAGGGGAAGGACATCAAACTGTCATACCCTTCCTTCTTCAAGTTGATTGAGAGATAATGACCCCTGAGTCCCACCTTAAATAGGACCTACAGTGGAAACTACCACCAAGGTTATAAAATCTCACGTAATATGGAATAAATTACCCTTTTTTATTTAATAATATCGGGAGATAAGATGGTAAATACCAAAAAACTCCAAAGACTGAAATAAAAGTAAAGCCTAAAATCCATTCCCATATGCATGTTAAAAATTAAGTGTTATAAGTAAAAGAAAAATTCAAAGGAAAATGCCAAAATAAATAAAGAAAACAACAACAACGATAATCCCGACACTGGAGCTATTAAGGTCCAGCATAGTCCATAAAGTCCTCCTAGAAAATTGAAAGCAGTTTTATATACATTGGGTGAGTATAAAAGTATACTCAGTAGGGAAACCAAAACCTCTCATGCACAGGTGGGGAGACATTCTAATGCCCTGTGAGAAATAGAGATAACCAAAACACCTAGCAAGGAAACTATCCACCCAACCTCACCAAGGCACACTCCCCAAATAATGCAAGTTATGTAAAGTAATAGTAATATAAAATCAATAGTTGGGTACCCCGCACCGCTTTCACACTAAATATTTAGGACATTCTACGCATCATACCACCCACAACCAGTACCTCTAAAGTCCCAATGATGCCCCAACAACAACATTATGGGCCACCACAACCACGCATCCCACCTGCAGACACCTGGGCCACCACAACCACACATAACCTCACCCACAAAAACATAGGCCATGACAACCACACATTATCGTGCCTGTAGACACTTGGGCCAAAACCACCACTACCATGCCCAAAGACACCTTGGCCTCTTACCAATGACACTTGGGAAGAAAACCTACCCGCATAAACCTGGGCCATCCACCATAACACACCCTGCTCCAAGATTCTTGGGCCATAATAATCCTTAGGACATCACATCCTAACCAAAGAATATTGGGATTCCTTGGAGAGGGGGCAGAAAGAACATAATAGTCTTCCACTCATAAGAATATTGGTGAAAACACCCTCTCCCATGAAATGGGGTGTTCAGAACAAAGTTCTCAACATAGGTGGGGTGTGTATAAGAAACACAAGAACTAAATATACTACATATAGGTAAACAACCACTCTCCCAACCTAAGGGTTCTGACACCCACAACCAGCCGTACCCAACCACTCTTGTTGTTATCCCTACATGCACAGTACACAACATCCAAAACCAGAGCACAAACCATTTTCATAAAACCATTCCCCCATTGTACCCATTATCATTAACATGTTCATTTAATTCAATTTAAAATATTCCTCCACTACAGGGCATATAACTGTCACAACCAAAAGCCAAAACAACAACTGAAGAAATAACTACCAATTGACATTTAAGCATTCACACCCAGTTCTCTTTTAAAGTAACAACATCAAAAGGGATCTATAAGATCCTTCTAATTACTGGAATCAAAAAAACCCTAACATACAGGCTCCACACGAACCTAGATTCATAGGCCAACAACTTCTCAACCAGAACATTACATCCCCCTTTTTAAGTCACCCCACAAACATTAAACACAACAACCATTCATATCACCTGAACAAAGAAAAGAAGTTTTCAGATTTATCCAACACCATTCATTAAGTCCCTTTATTCCGTTTGGTTAACTTAGGAGATCACACCGGGGATATTATTCGTTGGGAATCCATTTAACGACCTAAATTTATGTGATTAACCAGTTTTCATGTTAAATCCATTGAATCACAAGATTTTCCAGAAAAACAGAGTTTGATTAGTGTGCAAGAAAGGATAACCAACGACCATGGTTTTTAGTGGACATAATCCCATACAATTCACAGCATAAAAATAGAGTCATAACATAGTAACCTTATCAAATTTCCCTCCCCAAAATTCTTTAAAAGTCCAATTATTATCTCCGTTAAAGTTGGTTTCATATATATCCTAAGGGAACAACATCATTCCCACCCCGCATGATGCACAATAAAGACAGGTGAAGTAATAACCCCTAATTGGATGATCAAGGATCGAAGTTTCTCCTCAAGATAATAATTGGAGATGCACGACTTAATGTGGAAGAACTCCAAGGATTCCAAGGCTGGGTGGGAAGGGCTGCAACATGGGTGCACAATTTGTCTCCGGAGGAAGTCTCGAGGTGCACTAAGAGAAACATAAAGGAATAAGGAAGAGAGGATCTCAGATTAAGAAGAGTCGAAATCCTAAAATTAGGTAGATGATTTCGAAGTACATAAAAATCAGATCATGGCTCGACCATGTGGCTCAGTAATTTAACACGTTGGGATTTATTGAGATTTAATAATTCTCTTTGGATATGGTGGATATAACAGCTATGAGTTCATAGATTTTTTGTAAATAGAGGAAACATATAATAGGGGATAAACTGAAAAACACAGAAGCTAGAAAACACAGAAAAGGTGTGACATACCATGCATTTTTGTAACTCAATGGTTTCCCGACACTTGAGGGTTTAAAACACCTTTTATGTTCCTTAAAAACATTCATAAACTACTTTAAAAAGGGTAATATGACTTAATAGATGGGTTATGGAAAAATTGGGGAAAGAACCCCAACACCCCAAGGTGGCACCGTTTGGTGTGGCACCGATCATGACACCCAGCAACCGACACCAACACCCTCTTGACCCACCAATGGTGTCCATGACACCCAAAACACTAGAATTTGGCAAAGTAATGGACCCGGAAGGTATGGGCCATTATAGTCTCCAATTCATCAAATGATGGATGACTGTAGCTAACTCCATGTCATGTATTGGTTAATGTTTCCCAAGCACTCTCAACTTCCTTGAACCATAAGCAACAACATGGTCTCCTTTCATGATAACACATCCCAACCCAGATCCCACAACATCATAGTAGACTATAAACCCCTATCCTAATTCTAGAAAAATCAAGATAGGTGTTTATGTAAGATGAACCTTTAGCTCTTAGAAAGACTTCTGGATTCCCTCAGTCCATCAAAATAGATCATTCCTGTTTTTCAAAGATGTCATCGGTGAAGCTAATCGTGATAAGTCATGCAAAAAGCATCAATAATAACCAGTTAGACCAAGAAAAATTTGTATATCAAAGACATTATTTGGGGGGTTTCCAAGAGATAATAGATTTTATCTTCTTTGGATCCATAGAAAGACTTTTTTCATATTACATGGTTGAGAAAATGTACCTCTTGTATCCAAAAATAACACACTCATATTTTTGTACACAAACAATGGTCTCTCAAGACTCCCAACATTATCACCAAGTGTTTCTCATGATTATCTGTTTTCCCTGAAAATTGAAATATGTCAACCACAAACACCACAATAAACAAATCCAGATATCACTGAAATATTTGATTCATAAATTCTATAAAGACCGTTGGTGCATTCATGTGACCGAAAGGGATTACTACATATCCGTAGTGTCTATATCAACATATAAAATCCTTTTTCAGAATATATTCATTCCGATCACAAAATTGATGATATCTTGATCACAACTCAAATTTTTAGAACCACTGGGCTCCCCTCAATTGACCAAATAGATCATTAATGCATGGAAGTGGATATATATTCTTTATCGTGACTTTATTAAGATTATGATAATCAATGCATAGTCAAATAGTTTCATCTACTTTCTTTACGAACAAGATTGGTACTTCCCAAAGAGATATACTTGGCTGAATGAAACAATTACTTTCTGGCTTCACTAATTGCACATTTAGTTCCCTTAATTTACTTTTTCCATTTTATAAGGAGATAGGAAAATAGGACTGGTCCTCAGAAAAAGATAAATCTTAAAATACACTTCCCTTATAGATGGTAACCCTAAGGTGTTATTGGGAAATAAAAATGGAAATTGGTCCAAAACTTCTAGAAAACTGGTATCCTCAATCTCATCTATCGATGCTAATGTCAATGCTACCAACTGGTAAGAGATCGTTCCCACTATTGGTGCCAACAAACATATTGCACTTGTTTTTAGAGCCCTTTTTCCTCAGAACAAATGTTTTATTCCATCCATAGTTGTGAAAATAACATTTCTAATATAAAATTTGATATGATACTTGAATGTTGTTAACCAATCTAAACCCAATATTTCATCATAAACATCCATCTCCAACACCGAGAAGTCCCATTTCAGCTCAAATCTATCAATAGTTATAGAACATTCTCTACACAGGATGACTCTACATTCTCTTTCCCTAAGAAGAGTTTGATTTTTTATCTTGGAAGGCATCATCTCTCGTTTTAAACATAGAAAATTGACAGCATGAGAATAAATGTAGGAATGTGATGCACTAGTATCAAACAACACTTGTATAAGGGTAGAATTCAACAGAATTGTACCTCTCACCGTAGATGGTCTTGCCTGATCATCTACAATCATCTTCTCAGCTCCATATAAATGCTTTTTTACTACACTCTGTACCATATATCCATGTTGATATTTCCTTTGATGAGGATTCCTTGTGTTCTTAGAATCACACTGGCTAGCTCTTTTTTTTTGACAAGTCTGATTCTGCTACCATTGTCCGTTTGAATCATAAGATGATTACAGCACCTGAGAAGTGTCTCAAGCACCTGAACTAGGAGAACTGTGAAAATAGTGCTGAATATGACTAATCTGTTTGTAGTTATGGTATGTCCTAGGTTGTGTTATACACTCTCACTTTATGTGGTGAAGCGAACCACATTGGAAACAGCCTGTTTTGCACTTGGGTCATGAAGGATGGTTCACTGATACAACCATCTAATTATTATTCCCACTTCCACCATGGAAATAGGTGTCCCCCTTCCACTTTCTCCTAGAATTCGAGTTACCATCATTTTTTATAGGTATCATCACACTTTATCCTCCCATAGCTTCTGAGATGTCACATTCAGCCATCGTTGCAACGTTCACCATCTTTGTATAATCCATAATACAGGGCACCACAATCTTCAAGGGAATATCCTTCCCGAGCCCTGATTCTAATATGTGTGCCTTAAAGGACACACTAGCTACAACCTCAAGAGAAAAGTGCACTAAATTCATGAATTTAGCAACATAATATGTGATAGAGAGATTTTCCTGCTTCAGGCTGAAGAAGTCTACCATTCTTTGGATCCTGAACATGTGAGGAAATTATTTTTTAGTAAATAGTTCTTCAAAATCCTCCCAACTAAAGCCTTGATAAATTTTATCCTACACCGTTAGATCCCACCATTGGCATGCGAGATCCTCAAACATATAAGTTTCTAACTTGACCTTATGGAATGGTGGTTTGCTGATGAAATCGATGATATGATTCATCCTATTTAGCCACACCTCCTCCTTTTCAGATTTAGAATCACCCAAGAAATATTATAGATTATGCTTCATGAACTAGATGGAATGATCCATATGCCATGGATCATCCTTATGATTCCCCGTATCCAAAACATGGAACTCTTGGATGATACTCAAGACCAGCTCTTGGTTTACCTATGGCTCAGGTGCAACCATATTTTCTGTAGCTTCTTCTAGTTAGTTTATACAATGCTTACTAGGTACCATTTTCTAAACAGACAACAAACTCTTTAAGTCTCACTCTCAAGCAAATAAAGTCTTATCATTTCAAATTATTTCAAATCATTTATCATAACATTACTTTCCAAAAATAACCTTTTCCACATTTAACCATTTTTTAAAAATTTATACTTTTTGTTTGAAATTCAACCTATTTTCAAAATATATCAACCATGCCCCTTTCAAAATCCTTCATTTGAAAATAATTGCAACATTTTTCAAAAAATTTAAACTTTTCACAAAATCATAAATTGTTACTCAAAGTGAAAAATTGAAATCTTAGTGAGAATTCATTCTTCTAAAATGTATGTCCTGCTCGTCTCATTGGCTAAACCCATGACAATGAGATTCCAAGATCCTATAAGTTTCTCCAAAAAAACTTATGTACCAAACTCCCTAGTAACATGAAGTTCAACATAAAAAGGTTATCTACATTTTTTTATGATCTATATTTCATGTCCCAAAAATCCTATTCCTTACTAATATCATAACCAAAGAAATTGAAAATAACAGATTTCAACACTATGACCAAAAAAATTGATGACTACTTGTTTGAAAAGAAATTGAATATGATAATACCATTTATATCAAAGAAACTTTTAGATCAAACAAAGTGATATCATTTGTAATGAACTATTTATTCTCACAAGCTTGAGAATAAAATGAATCATTACTAAGCCTTAAGAGACACCCCTAAGATGCCAAAGGCAGGAAATAAAAACCAAAGGGATTAAAATTCAAGTGGGGTATGATTTACCCTTTTTAAACAAAACCATTATCTCAAAAAACCATAACAAAACAGATCACTATATGATTCATGAACAAATGAATGACAACTCAATAATTACATTCATATCAAACCACTCGAATGTGTGAAGCAATGGAATACCAACAACTATCAAAGTAAGCAGTTGAAAAACAACTAAAGAATCTAAGAAGACAAAAAATAATCCATTATCCATAATCTCCAAGCTTCAACATCACCAAAAAAATCACAGTATCATGAGGGGGTGCTAAATACGTGTGAAAATTTACCTTTTACCATGTCTGAGATGATAGCATATGCAAAATCACCAAAGTTCCAAATGTGGGGAGAGTATAAAACTCAGAAGGATCTCCCCCAAATACTTTCCTACCCTAGCCACTAGGATTTAAAAGTTAGCAACAATTATATAAAAAATCTTATATAAAACAATTTTTCTAAAATAGTTGATGACTAAATATAAACTTGTTACAAGGCCATTTATAACCTAATGTAAACAAGTTCCATGTTAACCCATTTTCTAGAAAGTCGTTATTTTAGAAAAAGCAACCAAACAAATCCTTAAAACCATTTCATAATATTATTTTTAGCATAACCATCCCATTTTTTCACCCCACACCCACACATGCATTCTTTCTTGATAATTCCATACTCATGAGCTGTCTCTATTCCAATTAACTTGGGTCCCACTAACACACGCCCCCGATTCAGGGTCACACACTTTTTACCCTAATGGTACATGACCCTTCTTCAGGGTCACTTCAAACATTAACTCATACAACAACCCAATGTATGCCAAAACCATTCCAAATAACCATTTCATACAATTTTAATAAAAAAATACTTTTATTAAAAACAATTAAATAAACAAATTCCAATAATCATTCCATTTAAATTAAACCAATCCTTTTATTGAAAACCATAGTCAAATCTATTTACCAGAATTCTATAAAAACACCATTTTAAAATGTTCATTCTAAAATCAAGAGTCAAACACTTTATTGAACAACACCAATTTTCCATATTTCCAAAAATCATCACCAATGAGGGTTTTAATCAATCATAAAACATCCAATTCACAATAAAATCCAAAAAAACCAATAAATTTGAAAGAATTATAATTAGTTCTACCAAGATGAGTTGAGAGTGAATCCACCTACCTCAACCGTTTTGATGAAACTGATAACAGATGAAGAACGCTCCAAAAAACTGTGTTTATTTTCCACAAAACCACCTTAGATATCTTCTCCTACCTACAACAAGACCAAATATTATTATATTTGGAATTCATTATCTCATATCTACCCATAAAAAGCATAGATATGAGAAAATGAGATGAGAGGATGAGTTGATCTAATTAGATTTAATAAACTGATCAAGAATGATGAAGAATGATCACATACCTCAAGAATTTAGATTGAAATCACCAAGGGAATAATTTATATTTCCTCTAGATCAATGGGATAATCTTCTCTGGACATAGGAGAAGAAAAATAATGAGTTATATCTAATTGGGGAAAAATGAGTGGATTAAAGGGAAGGCCAACCTAGATCCCCTTTTTAAGGATGTGGTTTTAACCATCACATAGTTAGTCTGCACGGTTAGGCAAATCATACATTAGATACTACCATAAAAATCACCCTGCAAGACCTCCTTGCAAGGTCTCCCCTACTATTTTCACACCATGCTGAAGCTATTGTCCTGAATCTTCTACTTTGCATGGTTTCTACTAGGCTTTTCGTACGGTTTGTATAAACCGTGCACATCTCGTGTGTCTCTTATTTGGCCCAAAAAACATATTGAATGTTCGTAAAATTATCCCATCCTTCATCCTTACACTTTGTAAACATAAAAATCACAACGTAGGGGTTACAAACCAGAATCTGGTAGTACTACATTTTTGTACTTCATTAAATTAAATTGATCACTTTTAAAGTATGATTATAATAAAATTTAATGTTTCAATTCATAAACTAACAAATTAATACTATTTTAATTTCTAATTTATAGTAGATAAGATTAAGAAAACTTAATTCCTAAAAATTCATTTTACTATAATAATAGTTTTTTCAATATAATTTATGTTTTCATTTAAAGGTAAAATTTATTATATTTAGAAATTATATTAGATTAAATGGATTAGAAAATTTCAACATTCATTTAAAAATTTATGTAAGGAGGTCACTTTTATTTTTCGATACAAAATTAATTTAACAAGGTAAAAGTTTTAAACTTTGGTAATGTCTAAATTGAGGTAAAAGAAATTAATTAATGGAAAAATATATGAAATGTGATAAAAACTTATCTATAAATGAGTGGATAAGGATATTTTATAACATCCATAATTATATATAGTTATTTATAAACTTTATATCATTTCCATGTAAAAAAAATATTCTTTACATGTTAAGGAATGTGTATTTGTAAACATTTTGTGAAAGGTCACCAATAAAAGGACCCATGGTCTCTCTACCTAAACCCACACCACTCTTATATTTTCTATAAAATATCTTCCCAAATCCTATATCTGGAATTAAAATGTACTGTTTTGGAACCTCTAGTCAGATGAATAATTTCTAAATCCATTATTTACAAGAGGCTCTCTAGGATGAGATTCAAGTCTTAAACATTAGTGTTATCGCATGATTAATAATTCCTCTTTATATTCTTCATCCACCTATTCTTAAATTTAATTTATCACTTTAATAACATTTTTTAAATCATTAATCTTATTTAAAATTAATTTTGTGACTATATAATATCATGTTCTTATACATTCAATCATTATAGGATGTTCCTATTTGGATCATTTTTAGATCCTATATGCACGATGTTATAACTTATAGATCAAAAATCACTAATAAATTATATATATTAGTAATGAAATAAAATAATGAATAATTTAATATTTTTTCATAATTATTTAATGGTAATATTATAATTTTTATTCACTAATTAATTAAACTATTTTATAAATCATTACCAAAAAAATTGGTTATAGCCACAGACCTATAGCCATGGTAAAAAAATGTGTGTGGGGAGTTATAGATATGGGAAAATATTACAATGGATATAGATTATCCCTAGTATTCTCATGAAAGAATTGTTTTAATGAGAGGGTAGTGTAAATTTCGTATAGTTATGGGCCATGTCGGACCATGTCTATAGACTACCTATAACCACAAGGCTGCCTTCTCGTGTCTATAGGGTCTTTTCCCCATACATCGAAACAGGACCCTATTTAATCAAATAGTAACAAAATTATATATATATATATATATAGACACACACAAATATAAATATATAAAAATATATATTTAATAATTATTTTAATGGATATGTAGTGGTTTCTAGTCTACAGGCATGAGATTCCAGTTCAAAAACCATAAGAATGATGTTTTTTACAATAACTATGAGTATAGTCATAGATAGTTACCCATAGATATAGACCTGAGGTATTTTAATTTGGTAATATCCTCCTTGATCAGCCAAAATGTGGTTAAAAAATATTTCCAAATTTAGAGGACATATAGCCACGAGCATGACCTATAGTCATAACCAATTTTTTTGCGTAGTCAATTCAATAATCACATAAAAAAGAGATTTTTAAGCATTCTATGAAAACCATCACCATAAGTTCCATGAAAAGAGAATTTGAATCTAGAAATATAAAAAAATTATATGATATATTCATAAAAATTTTGGATATGATTAACCAATGATCCTGGAACAACTAATAGAACTTCTAAACTAATGTTTTTAGGGAAAGCATAATAGTTAACATCTGAATATTAATTTTATTAGTAATAAATACTATATGGATAATAAATAATTAAAATTTAATGTTTTTATGTAAAATAGATATGAATAAAGTTCTTATGAATATTAATAATAAAAATAAATTTATTGTACCTGAAGTTATAATTTGTCTGACCAAGTGGAAGTATGAGTTAAATGCCTCTTTTCCAATCTCAATTTGAAATGAAAATTTTCTATATCTAAATTAAAATTTGTGGAAATTAAATTTCCTTTCTCCCTAAACACAAACTATTTTCTTTTCCTTAATTTAAGTATTCTTTATAATATTTTATGTATGTATTTCCTTGTACTTATATGATTTTTATGGCCATTTTCTATTAACTCATGATTTTTTACAAAATTGCGGAGAGAATCATTTTCAACATTGTCAATTTCTCACACAATTTTCTAAAGTTTTAATTAAGAATATTACTTTACATTTTTACTTAATTTTTCTATAGGTATTTATTCTCATTTTTTTATAAATTATTTCCTTTCAAATAAAACCTATTAAAAATATAAAGAAAATTTATTCTTTTTTCAATTTAATTTTCTAACTCTCTTACAAAGTGTTTCTAATATATATATCAATATATTTTGATGTTTATTATGCTTTAATGGGGATATTATATAATTTTAGTATCCATTATCCTTATTTGGATGGATTGTGATTGTGATTTAAGAAAATATTCATGAAACTCATTTATTTCCCATGGTTTGGTTAAGTTATGATGGAATTATGAATGTTTCTATGTTTATTTGACACATATTTGTTTGGTTTCCATTATATGATGGGAGTCAATGGAATTATATTTCCATAAAATTAATTTCATACAAATTTATATATAATGAGGTGTCTTTTATGTTAATGGGGAGTGAACCCAAAAAATGATCTCTTTTCTCGAATTCTATTGTTTTCCAATTCAACCTCTTGATCATGTTAGAGTTCTCGACCCACATATTGATTTCTCAAAGACTTTCCTTAATGTTTAGTAATAATAAAGGAGTATTACATAGTATTTTATTGGTTTGGAATAAAATAAAAATCCTTATTACATTTTATAGACACCCCAACATAGATTCTATATTATCAAACTAGTTCTTAAAACCATAGACAATCCCAGTCGGATCAATATAGAGTCCCACAGTCTTAGTCCACATACAAAATCCACTAGAAGACAAAACTATCTTCTACCAAGGGACCCATCACATAAATATATTCTTCTTATTATTTATTTCTTATAAACCATCAGGAATACAATTTTCTTCCAAGAGAATATGGATCCATAGGTCTGCATATATACTTCCTCAAGTGCCTCAAAACTACTAGTCTTGAGACTTTTCTCCAAATCTAGTGTGATCTGAATTATCATCCAATTCGTTAAAGACCCATGTCTATCTTCTTCAATTACTCTAGCTTTGGACAACCTTCTTCTCCCTAATATTGGAAAATTATATCTCTCATAAATATATTTTCTCTATGTATATGGGTTCTTAATCTATTTTCATATTTTTTCCCCTGATACATGTAACATATTTATATTCAAAAAATCATCCTGAATAGAATTCTCAAAAATATCACAGTCAATATTTTCATATTTGAATTTTGGAATCCCGTGATCTTCGATAGTAGGTTAAATATTATTTTATTTAAATTAGTTAATAGTTTTTTAGATTTATTACTCACTTAAAGTATCATTTGAATATTCTTTTAATAATCATGAAGACTTGAAATTTTAATTCTCTCCATGATATTAAATATCAGGATCATGATAATTACTTAAATGTTATGGATTTTAAATACTTGAAGGACTTGGTATCTTAATTATTTCATGTGATATTTAAATATCAAAATATCAGTCAATCATAAAATATGACTGCATTTAAATAATTAAAGGGCTCAGTATCTCTTTTTTTTCTCCACAAAGTATCTTGTGAGACCCCATGTCTCATTGTGTTGTTGATTTTTTCTTATTTTTATCATCTTTAGTGGTTTTGAGTTTTTATAGTTTTTCAGAGAGAATTTCAATATTTTTTAGTTTTTTTATAAGAATGAATATACCATGGTTAGTAGTAACCATATGGTGTCCATGCGGATGGGTATATTATGGTGACAGGTCCATTTTCATGGATTTGGCACAATTTTTAAAGTCATCTGATACTCCCTAGAAATTGTAAAGTTTATTTAGGATAGGTAGAGACTGGTGTATGTTTAGAGATTGGTTTTTCAAGTAATGTATCCAAATAGTGTATGATCATTATGTCTAGGGTGTGGGCTATGCATGTTTGGTGCATTGTTTGGAAAATCATGTAGCCTATGAAGGTGAATAAATTTTGGTGAAATATCCAAAATTATATCTTGAATTAAGACGAGTTCCATCCCTCTTATCCCCCATTCATATTTTTCAACCTTTGGGAGACTAAGTAGGAGCTTTAAATTCATTTTAATTTGATTAATAGCTTATATTTGGTGATTACCAAGAGGTTTTTAGGTATTTATTCCTATATTTTTCTCTTTTTCCCTTCCCTATCTCTTTCACATTCATGTTCAGTTTCCCCCATGAACCCTAGAGCTATTTTGTTAAATTTTAGAGTTTTAGGTGGATCTAATTTTTGATTTTTTTGTCTAGGAATTTTACATGTCGTTTTTATCCCCATTAGTTTGGTATCCATTGAAAAATAAATGTTTCAAATTGGTTTTTTCTTCTTCAAAGTAGATGTTTCTTTGAAATTGTAACACCCTGAGATTTTATGAAAAATATTAGTTTTTAATTTCATTAATTTCTTGTGTTGTATGCTACACCAAAAGGAGCTTGCACAACACGCATCTTTGACTTGCCTTGCATTACACGCAATCGCGACCTTCCTCGATAGCGTGTGTAGTACGCAATAATGAGTTTCACTAAACAACAATATGCTATTAAAATATTATTAAAACTAGCCGTTATGAATAGTAATAACCACTTTTTGAAATTTTGTAAATTTTTTTTTTAAAAATGGACATCATTTTTGGATTCGGAATATTGAAATTAGTTTAGGGTGAAATTTTGGTACTTTTCGGATAACTTTCATTTTCTGATGAATAGTGAAAATTACTAAATTTTAATTAAAAACAACCTTTTTAATAGAAATAATTAATAGTGATAAATTATTAATTTGAGTGGTTTTAAAGTATATTTAGAATATATTTTTACAATTTAATACAATGTTGGTCATTGGATATAATTTCACATTTAAACCAGACATAAACAAGTGTCAATCTTTTGAGAGTTATTATCTCTTAAGAACACGCTATTTGTTTTGACGACGGGAATTAATTTTTAAATTAAGTAATGCAACTGATATGTTTTGAATTTGGTAAAATAGACATCATTTTTCAGTTCATAATATCAAATATAGCTTAGGCCTAATTTTTGGTATTTTTCTGGAAACTTTCATTTTTTCATGAATAGTTAAACCACTAAGTGGTGGTTAAAAAAATGAATTTTTCATAAAACTTAATTTTACCGCTTCTGTAAGTGGAATTTCAAAAATCCGAGAGACGCGGTTGATTTCAGTAAGTGAAATGTGGTTCAATGAGATGAAAATAATTTTTGGTGAATAGTAACTTTTTACTTTTTTTACCATGGTTAAAAGTAAATAAGGTAATTAAGGGTAAAAATGATATTATTATTACCCTAACACATTTCCAAATTCTATTGGATAAGTTTAATTCGACCAAAAACAACCTTAGGAATAATATATTACCATTTAGGCCCACTTGGATTAGATTAGGACATTTATTATTAATTTATTTAAAGAAGGGTTAAAATAGTTAAAATCAAATTTTAATAAGTATATAATTTTTAATATAGAGTTATACATAAGATAAATTCGACTATAAATATTCCTTAAAAATATAAAACGATTTCCTACATAATAGTATTTTATTTGTAATTTTTAGACATTAAATAATTTAATTTATTTATGACACAATGATGATGCAGTAATTATCTCATTAATGAAATATTGACATAATTGATATTATAAATACCCAAATAAATGTAATTTGAGACTTATTATGAATTCCACTAATTTTCTAGGTTAATATGACATGTTAGTATTTATTTAATTAACTTTTTTAGAACTAATAATTCAGTTATGATTTTTACAAAAATCAATTACTAAATAGTGTCAAAATTCACATAAAATAGGTTTTAAAACAAATATTATATTAATAATTGTTATTTTATTATAAAAATCTATGTTTCGGCCAAATGACTTAGATAAGGTGATATATATTAATAATAAACAACTTGGGGTTCGTTTGGATTCTTATAGTAAGTTTATTAACCTTATAGTATAAGAACAAAAGAAGACACGGTAAAAGTAAAATTATTTAACTTAATGTTAAATCTAAATGATATGGTTAAAATAGGAACCTAAACTTGTCTAAATTCTATTTTATGAGAGGATTTAGAACAATCCCCCACCTTAGCTTCTAAATAAATCAATTTGGAGCTATTTAAAACCGAATTTGACTTTATAATAAAATAATATTTTCAGTTATTCCAAAGTTGCCCCTCTCCTCCCTTATAAAAGGGAACCTCCTCCCTCTCTTTCTCACACCACTTTGAGCCTTCAAGATCGGCAAACCCCTGCCTAATTCTCTTCTCCACTTCCCTAGAAACATCCTAGAGGTCCTGGTCTTCTTCAAAGACCAATTTTAGTGCTCTAAGCGGAGGACTCAAAGAGGCGCTTCAAAGAAGAGGTAATGTCCGTTACCGATTCTTTCAACTTTATTTCTTCTTCCACTTCTTCTTATTAGGTTGTTTCATTATGAAGTAATAACATCAGTATCACTCATATACTGATATGTTATTATAATTATGAAACAACCCTATTTCACCATCTATCCATCCTACGAAAAACAAAATCATTGCATGTGCGTATGTACGGAATACCGTCTCCACGCCGTGGTGTAATCTATTTCCCACCACCACCTTACTTGGATGGGTATAATTGTGTAGAGAATAACTATATATGATTATTTTAAAGTGATATTGATTCTGAAATAGTATACATACACTCCAATACAATTCCATGATCATGAGAATTATATCATCCCTCGTCCGTACGTACGGACTACCGTCTCCACGACGCAATGAGATTCATTCTCCACATTAACCATTCATGAATGATTATAAAGTATATATAATAAGTAATCATGAAATATATGACATAATAATGATACTGGACTTATGAGTATATATATTTATGTCGTCTACTTAATTCCATTCAACTCAATAAGGAAACAAAAATAGTGTTCATGCGTACGTACGACCTACCGTCTCCATGAATGGTGTATTTCATTACATTTAATGATCTATTATATATATGTATATTATGAATATATATTATATATAAATCATGTTTTATATTCTGTAATTAAGTAATCATTATCTAAGTAATCATATGAATAATTACAAGTCAAAACACGGACGACAAATGAAACGATTTTACCCAAAACGCTCTTTAACATGGAATTTACAAAATAACGGGTAATTAAAAGTCATAAGTGAACCATATATGATATCATAACAATGAATATGATTCTGTAATAATTCAATGACATTATTTAAATCATTATACAGGAGGTTTGGATACGTACGAAGCATATCGGACCTAAGGTAAGGGATAATTTTTCAAATCTCATTTTTATCTGAGATTTCTTATTCGTAAGTATTTACTGGGGTTATTGCAATCATCCATGTCCATGTTTTATAAAAGTGTTTTCATGTATGTTTAAAGTCATTTTTACCCATTTTGACTTTTACCCCATGGTATGGAAGAAATCATTCTTTTATTTACCCTACAAGGTACTTTTTGACTTTTCCAACAAAAGTAAGAGAAGAATGTTTTTTTAACGTATACGGCATGAAAGGATTTTTACGGTTTTATAAAGACTTATTTTCATGAAGATTCCTAAAAAATATTTCATGACTATTTTCAACAAAATCCATTTCTTTTAAAATTTCATGACGTTTTGTGAAATGAAATTGATTTTGAAAAAGAAATGATATTATCCTCATGAATTAATTTCATGTGTTTTATCAAAACCATTTTTCATCTAAGATGACATTATTTCATATGTTTCAAGTATAATGTCTCTATGATTTACATGGTTTCACTTTTCTTATTATTAAATGATATCCATTTCTTTTATATGGATTATGTGATGATGGGATGATGTTTATGAAACCCATTTTATTTATTGGGTTATTATGAATGATGTATGTTTAAATTGTGGCACAAGTAAGAATGATTTCATTATGAGATGGGTGGGACCTATATCTCCCTCCAATGCATTGGGTAAAGATTTATATCTCATGAGATAGACATGGCTGTAACGGCAAGTTAAACTGGTTCAGTAATACAGGACTGGAACGAGGAGTGAACTCGATTCAGAAAGGGACTTCGTCCACTAAGATGGTCTTGGCAGCAATGCCTTGGCTACTATGGAAATCATTTCATGTGCTTAATGGATGCCACAATTACATGTTTTATTCCCATGCTATTTTATCATTCTAAATGTTTCTTTATGATCTATGCCTTACGTACTTCCATGTTTTATGTCATTTCTCAAGCTTTTGATGTTTAAACATTATGTTTATGTTTTTAATTTCAAATGTATATGGTATTTTTTATTTTATCTATTCTTACCCTTACTGATCATTTGAGCTCACCCTTTTTATGTTTTCATTTCCCCAGGATATAAAGAAAGGTTTTAGGTAAGAAAAAAAAGGAAGATCTTTATTGGAGATGCTGAAGATCTTTCACCATGATTAGAAGATTACGTTCCATGTTTCCAAAGACACTAAACTATTACGATCCTTGTGTGTCTATTTTTGTTATGTATTAAGTATTCCGCTAAAGTAATGTAATTTCCATGTACGTCAAGCTTTGGGTCTCTACAGTCGGTATCAGAGGAAAATTTTAGTCAACCTTTGGAAACTAGGATGCGAAAACGTTAGTGAGATCCCTAGAGATATTTCTAAGGTATGTCGAGGGATGTCCCTAAGGATAAGTATACATATAGGATATAGTCCTAGAACTATGGTAACAATATTATATTAAACCAAAGATGTTAGATATTGAAGTTACTCCCCCTTTATTATGATTTTTTCTCTCACACTATTCTTTTTGGGTTTTAGAAAATGGCTGGAAACAAGATGATTCATGATAATGGAGGATATGATGGACAATGGAATGATATTCTTGATGAGAAACCAAATGAAATGGGATTTAGAAGTTCAAACATCATTATTATGCCGAATCAGCAATCTCATAATATGATCAATAAAGTAAAATTTGGTAAGTTTCCTGACTCGGATAATAAGAGAAAGATGGAGTTTCATGATGATCATAGAGGAAAGAAAGTTCAATTTCTTCTATGTAAATCATGTGGGAAGAGGAATTAAGGAGAATGTTTGAAAGGAACTGGAAGATGCTTTGGGTTTGGAAAAGAAGGACACAAAGCCAGTAAGTGCAAACGAAAAGGTTCAGTTAACACCAGGGATGAGGATAATGGTATTGCTACGACATCAAAAATGGTTAAATGTTTTAAATGTGGAATGTACGGGCATTATGCAAACTAATGCCCTAAGGGAAAGTCTCGTGAAGAGAATCAGTATGGTCGTATGGGTAGTATTTATGTTGATGATGATGAAGAGACTAGAAATGATATGTGAGATGGAAGAATTGTGGAAGCTCAGTTAATGGTTTAAGAATGTAGTGGAATGATTACATGTTTACCATGTGTAATGTTGTATAAGTAATCTCATGGTACTATGGAATAAAGAGACATCTAAGGATTGTTACACTGTTGTCTTTCCTTGAGTTTTGAAAGTGTATGATTAATGGTACCATTATCTATGAAAGGTTATTCAGATATTTTTGGAATGTAGATGATATGCGCATAATGAAGGGATAAGGAGAAAATTAAATGTTTGATAGTATTAATGAGCTCATGACTGATATAAGGAGAAGGTTATATCATGGTTTGAGTATATATAATTTTTGGATTTTGGTATGTGGAAAGAGTTAACTTTTGAAAACATTCATGTTTTCACTAAGGTTTAATGGGTATTCATTTTTTAAGAGAATTCATGATTAAGGTATTCACATGACTGGAATGTGACCAACAAGATATATGGGGGATAAATGATGGTATTCACATGCTTGGTTGATGACATTTCAAGTAATCGTTTTCTTTATACAATGAGCTTGGGCCGAAGTATTTTAGATAATCCTAAAGATTGGAATGGATTATGTTGGACATAAGTTAGTATTGTTTAAGGATAGAACTTTTTTTTGATATTATTTATGGGATGTTATAGTAATGCAGTTTTAGAAAAAGGACAACCTGCAGGATGGGCGACAACCCATCACGTCGGTCAAGGCTGTGGGAATCGAACCCACAACCGAAGTGCGACTGGCCTTTATTGCCTACCACTGGCCTACAGGAAGTCCCTGTTTAGTAGAAACTAGTTTTATTATATTAAGCAGTATGATATATGAAGTATAAGTCCATTTTAGGAACCATATATGATTAATCTCACTATAGATGGATTTATGTATTTTTGATAACTTTTATAACCTTTTGTTTGAGACAGAAGGAATGAACCATCATTCTATCACATGATCTGCTAACACATCACGAATAACAAATTCAACTTCATTTCATTAAGGGATGAAGTGGAAATTCTTCAATTAACGAACAAAAGTGAGATTGTACCAAAATCATGTAAGTATTTCTTTTAATTCATCAACTTTAGGGAAATGATCTTGAAAAGCAAAAATGTTGTCCTAGTGCCCTTATATCCAATGAATCATATGGTACCTTAGATCATCACAAATCTATGGATTTGTGATTGCTGGCTTTTCCATAGCCATGTTCTCTACCACTCTCCATCAGAACATGATGGTTAGATTTCTCTTCCATATCCATATTTTCATCTATGTGGAAACCCAGTGATTAGCTTATTTGGGTAACTGTTACGTTTCCTAATTTTGTTTTTTAAGATTGGTTTTGGTATTCCTTTTTACGATGTGGGTTTCTATTAAAGAAAATTTCTAGGAGTAAACCATTTATAACCCCGACGAATTTCGAGGGCGAAATTCATTTTAAGGGGGGTAGAATGTAACACGCCGAGATTTTATGAAAAATATTCTTTTTAATTTAATTAATGTCTTGTGTTGTACGCAACACCAAAACGAGCTTGCACAACACACATCTTTGCCTTGCCTTGCATTACACGCAATAGCGACCTTCCTCGATAGCGTGTGTAGTACGCAATAACGAGTTTCACTAAACAACAATATGCTATTAAAATATTATTAAAACTAGCCATTATGAATAGTAATAACCACTTTTTGAAATTTTGTAAATTTTATTTTTAAAAATGGACTTCATTTTTGGATTTGGAATATCGAAATTAGTTTAGGGTGAAATTTTGGTACTTTTCGGATAACTTTCATTTTTGATGAATAGTGAAAATTACTAAATTTTAATTAAAAACAACCTTTTTAATCAAAATAATTAATAGTGATAAATTATTAATTTGAGTGGTTTTAAAGTATATTTAGAATATATTTTTACAATTTAATACAATGTTGGTCATTGGATGTAATTTCACATATAAACCATACATAAACAAGTGTCAAACTTTTGATAGTTATTATCTCTTAAGAACACGCTATTTGTTTTGACGACGGGAATTAATTTTTAAATTAAGTAATTCAACTGATATGTTTTAAATTTGGTAAAATAGACATCATTTTTTAGTTCATAATATCAAATATAGCTTAGGCCTAATTTTTTGTATTTTTTTGGAAACTTTCATTTTTAGATGAATAGTGAAACCACTAAGTGGTAGTTAAAAAATGAATTTTTCATAAAACTTAATTTTACCGCTTCTGTGAATGGAATTTCAAAAATCCGAGAGACACGGTTGATGTTAGTAAGTAAAATGTGGTTCAATGAGATGAAAATAATTTTTTGTGAATAGTAACTTTTTACTTTTTTTACCACGGTTAAAAGTAAATAGGGTAATTAAGGCTAAAAATGATATTATTATTACCCTAAAACATGTCCTAATTCTATTGGATAAGTGTAATTCGACCAAAAACAACCTTAGGAATAAAATATGACCATTTAGGCCCACTTGGATTAGATTAGGACATTTATTATTAATTTATTTTAAGAAGGGTTAAAATAGTTAAAATGAAAGTTTAATAAGTATATCATTTTTAATATAGGGTTATACATAAGATAAATTAGACTATAAATATTCATTATAAATATAAGACGATTTAATACATAATAGTATTTTATTTTTAATTTTCATACATTAAATAATTTAATTTATTTATGACACAATGATGATGAAACAATTATCTTATTAATGAAATGTTGACATAATTGATGTTATAAATACCCAAATAAATGTAATTTGAGACTTTTTATGAATTCCACTAATTTTCTAGGTTAATATGATATGTTAGTATTTATTTAATTAACTCTTTTCGAACTAATAATGCTGTTATAATTTTCACAAAAATCAATTACTAAATAGTGTCAAAATTGACATAAAATATTTTTTAAAACAAATATTATATTATTAATTGTTATTTTATTCCTAAAAATCTTTGTTTCGGCCAAATGACTTAGATAAGGTTATATATATTAATAATAAACAACTTGGGGTTCGTTTGGCTTCTTATAGTAAGTTTATTAACCTTATAGTATAAGAACACAAGAAGACACGGTAAAAGTAAAATTATTTAACTTAATGTTAAATCTAAATGATAAGGGTAAAATAGGAACCTAAACTGGTATAAATTATATTGGATGAGATGATTTCTACCCATACCTACCTTATCTTTGAAATAAATCAATTTGGAGCTATTTAAAACCAAATTTTACTTCATAATAAAATAATATTTTTAGTTATTCCAAAGGTGCCCCTCTCCCCCCTTATAAAAGGGAACCTCCTACCTCTCTTCCTCACACCACTTTGAGCCTTCAAGCCTAGAAAAACCCTGAAAAATTATCTTATCCAATTCCCTAGAAACATCCTAGAGGTCCTGGTCTTCTTCAAAGACCAATTTTAGTGCCCTAAGTGTAGGACTCAAAGAGGCGCTTCAAAGAAGAGGTAATGTCTGTTACCGATACTTTCAACTTTATTTCTTCTTCCACTTCTTCTTATTAGGTTGTTTAATTATGAAGTAATAACATCAGTATCACTAATATACTCATATGTTATTATAAGTATGAAAAAACCCTATTTCACCATCTATCCATCCTACGAAAAACGAAATCACCGCGCATGCGTACGTACGGAATACCGTCTCCACGTCGTGGTGTGATCTATTTTGCACCACCACCTTACTTGGATGGGTATAATGGTGTACATAATAACTATATATGATTATTGAAAAGTGATATTGATTCTGAAATAGTATACATACACTCCAATAAAATTTCATGATCATGAGAACGATATCATCGCTCGTGCGTACGTATGGACTACCGTCTCCACGATGCGATGAGATTCATTCTCCACATTAACCATTCATGAATGATTATAAAGTATATATAATAAGTAATCATGAAATATATGACATAATAATGATACTGGATTTATGTGTATATATATGTATGTCGTCTACTTAATTCCATTCAACTCAATAAGTAAACGAAAACAGCGTTCATGCATACGTACGACCTACCGTCTCCATGAACGGTGTATTTCTTTCCATTTACTGATATATTATATATATATGTATATTATGAATATATATTATATATAAATCATGTTTTATATTCTAGAATTAAGTAATCATGATCTAAGTAATCATATGAATAATTACAAGTCAAAACACGAACGACAAATGAAACGATTTTACCCAAAACGCTCTTTAACATGGAATTTACAGAAGAACAGGTAATATAAAGTCATAAGTGTACAATATATGATATCATAACAATGAATATGATTCTATAATAAGTCAATGACATTATTTAAATCATTATACTGGTGGTTTGGATACGTACAAAGCTTATCGGACCTAAGGTAAGGGATAATTTTTCAAATCTCATTTTTATCCGAGATTGCTTATTCGTAAGTATTTACTGGGGTTATTGCAATCATCCATGTCCATGTTTTATAAAAGTGTTTTGATGTATGTTTAAAGTCCTTTTTACCCATTTTGACTTTTACCCCATGGTATGGAAGGAATCTTTCTTATATTTACCCTACAAGGTACTTTTTGACTTTTCCGACAAAAGTACGAGAAGAATGTTTTTTAACGTATACGGCATGAAAGGATTTTTACGGTTTTATAAAGACTTATTTTCATGAAGCTTCCTCCAAAATATTTCATGAATATTTTCAACATAATCCATTTCTTTTAAAATTTCAGGACATTTTGTGAAAAGAAATTGATTTTGAAGAAGAAAGGATATTTTCCTCAAGAATTAATTTCATTTGTTTTATCAAAACCATTTTTCATCTAAGATGACATTATTTCATATGTTTCAAGTATAATGTCTCGATTATTTACATGGTTTCACTTTTCTTATTATGAAATGATATCCATTTCTTTTATATGGATTATGTGATGATGGGATGATGTTTATGAAACCCATTTTATTTATTGGGTTATTATGAATGATGTATGTTTATTTTGTGGAACGTGTAAGAATGATTTCATTATGAGATGGCTGGGAACTATATCTCCCTCCAATGCATTGGGTAAAGATTTTTATCTCATGAGATATACATGGCTGGAACGTCAAGTTAAACCGGTTCAGTAATATAGGACTGGAACGAGGAGTGAACTCGATTCAGAAAGGGACTTTTTCCACTGTATATGGTATGTTTTATTTTATCCATGCTTACCCTTACTGAGCATTTGAGCTCACCCTTTTTATGTTTTCTTTTCCCCAGGATATAAAGAAAGGTTTTAGGTAAGAAAAAAAAGGAATATCTTTATGGGAGATGTTGAAGATCTTTCACCTCGATTAGAATATTATGTTCCACGTTTCCAAAAACACTAAAATATTACGATCCTTGTGTGTCTGTTTTTGTTATGTATTAAGTATTCCACTAAAGTATTGTAATTTCCATGTACGTCAAGCTTTGGGTCTCTACAGAAATTGTTTAATTTTTGAATTCAAAGTGTTATTATTATTTTAAATTTTTTATGAAAGTATGAATATATATGATATAATTATTAATTTTTAAAACCATTTAATTATGTTTTGAGATTAGTATAATGTTTTTATTTTTTAAATTAATGGTTTTATTTTTGGAATGGAATGTTTGATTGTGCAAAGATTTTTTTAAATGCCCGAGAGGCCCTTAAAAATGGTTTTCATGATGTGTGTTATATTTTAATTTGTTTTTGGTTTTTAAGGAGTGAAAAATATGTTTTAAGGTGTTTTTTATTTTAATGTGGGGTGTTAACCTCAAAATGATTTTTAAATTGAATTTTTAATGGATTTAAAATGGTTATTTGGAATTAATTTCTTGTTTACCCATTGTTGTTAATTCTCTATTGTCTCTTTGAAATGTATTTGATGAAAATGGATAGACTTCGGCCTTGTTTTTAATTTTAAAAATAATGAACCATATTTGAGGGTATATTTGAAATGTATTTGAATATTTGGGTAAAATACATAATCTTTTAGGGAATAATTATTGTTTTGTTTTATTAAATGTGAATGGGCTTGGAATTTTGAGTCACGTTTTTGGTTAAAGGCCTGGATGAAACTTTGGTTTTAAAAAATTGATGTGAAAGACACCCATTGACTATCCACTTTGATTTTTTACCCCCTGTGTTGTTTTTAATATCTATGAGTTTCTTGTTGATCCCCTTTTGTGGGAATGATCTTGTTGATGCCATGGGTGCATGTGATTGTTAGGATATTCCTTGTTTGGGTGTTAGGGGGTAATATTTATCCATTATTTATGTATTTTGTGTTAGGATTGGCTTGATTGAACTTTTCCACACTTCACTTTTTAATAATTAGAACCCAAGTACTATGTGGGAGATATATGTATATTCTTCTAGTTAGTTCACATGCTGATAGTGGTCCTCCAGTCAGTCTATGCATGGGATATGAGGGTGAATCAATACATTATGGCTTGTTTAGTATAGATGGATGACTTATGGTTTGAACTTCAGTGAACACTCATATTGTAACACCCCGACCTCAGTTACCCAGAGTTAGTGAATTATTACATAACATTGGAATGATCACAAGGGATCAAATACCAAAAGACCAATCAGTTTAGTATCATTTTAATTACTAGATATATTCATAAGTTTTACATTAAATTATAAAATTAAAAACAAAAAAAAGTTTTCTCCACTAACCACATTCATATCCCATAGACTATCCCTACAGGTCAGTCATAATATACTTCTTTGTATCCAGGGAAAAATAAAACATAGAAAGGGGTGAGCTCAGATGCTCAATAAGGATAACAATATAACAGAAACATTCATAAATAATAATAAACATTTAAAGAAATGTATAAGACTAAAACATAAGCCTTTTATACCTAAAATTATGCATAATATGTCCAATATAAATCAAATAATTCCATTTACTTATTCACATTGATATTATACTAGTCGAATAATCACATGCAATATCAATACCAAATTTTATAATGATGGAATGCATAATGCCAGACTTCATAACCACATAGTCAAGGCCTTGTGCCAAGACTAAAAATAATATTTTTTTAAGGCCATGTGAAAGGACACTAGTTTCTCTCATGAGACCTACTAATGCATTGAGAAGCTATAGTGGGCTCCACCCTTCACTTACTAAGTACAATTCATTCCTCATATGAAAAGCTTTAAACGTAACATAAACATTCGTATTAAAACTAGCATATGAAATGTAAATAAATTATCCATAAACCATGAATGGTATAAAAATAACACATCCACAGTAAAATATATCAGAAAACCTTCAATACAATATCGAATATTTGTATCATATTAAATCAACTTCAAACAGGTATAAAATCCATCAAAGTATGTTGACATAGATGAAATAAAAACTTTTTTAGAGAAATATCTCTTTCTATTTTCAAATAATTTAGAATTCATGTAATTTTAAAAGAAAACATTTATTTTAAAAATATTCTTATAAGCTTGTAAGGGAAGCTTCGACAATGTTATAATGGCGGAAAATAGCCGCACCCACCATATATGTTAAAAAAGACATTCTTATGTTAATTTTGTCAAAAAGGGTCATAAAGTACCTTGTTTGGAAAATGATGGAAAGATTAATTTCAAAAAATATAAGGTAAAATAAGGGTATAAATAACTTTAACCCATTTTCTAGTAAATAGTAAAAATATTTTGAAATAAGTTTTTAAGAAATCATGGATGTGGATGAAAAAGAGGTCCCAGTAGATACTTACGTAAAAACAACCTCGAATAATAAAGAGATTGTGAAATTAACCCTTAACTTGTACATTTCCTTCATCGATGGTATGTTAAACTCATGTGTAATAGTTAAAAAATTGTTATTAAATTATAGAACAACTATTTACATAAATATCATATCATATTTGATCTTTTAATATTGCTTTGTTAATAATATTTCAGTAGTATCATCGTTTCAGGTGTTAACTGATTCATTTTCCTTTATATTATTGGTTACATAAGACATGTTTTTTATGGATAAGATGTATTTTATTCATATACATAATTATATTATGTTCATAAAAATTATTTTTAATCATAAAATGAAAATTATTCTTGAATTATTACGATGGGGAATGAATCTCATTGCGTTCGTGGAGACGATAATCTGTACGTACGCACGAGCGACAATTTCATTATATTGACAGTGAAATAATATGTAATTGGAAGTTATATCATATATAAAAAATCATTAAAATTTTATATTTATTATTTATATCAGTTATAATCATTATTATACCCATCCAAATAATGAATTGTTTGAATAACAAATTACACCACGACGTGGAGATGGTTATCCGTACGTACGCAAGTATCATGACTTGGTCATTCATATAATGGATAGAATAATGAATATGGTTGTAAAATTTTTATAATAACATCAAAGTATATATAAGATACTGTATTTATTATTTTATAATGGAAACAATAAAGAAAGAGGAAGTGGAAGAAGAAAAGAACTTGAAAGAGGTGATGAAATATTTACCTCTTCTTCGGAGTCATCCA